>CM056582.1:21083971-21683971 GCA_029721435.1 Gymnothorax reevesii | reverse complement strand
CCAGAATGGTGAGCGAGTCATGGAATGGCCATGAATGAATGAATCTCTCATTCACTAGGGTAACAGTGGTTTTCAAAACAATAAAATGCATAAAATATTCAACGCGTCTGAACGCATTATCTTTGTGGCAGAGGGGATGTATTGTGCGACTGTTGGTATCTCAGCTAGCCGAGTATCTGCAATAATCAGTAAAGGGGAACGGAGGCGATCAGCCAGCGCGGAGCTGTGCATCGAGTGAGACGGGTTGGAAAAACGCACGGAGCCCCGATCTCTCCAACGAGCGTTTGCTTGGCGTTTTGGAAGTTTGCAGGTCGCTTGATGCGGTGATAGCAATCAGTAGAAGCTAATGCTAGCGGGAGAACTAACGAACGCCCTCTTTCTCTCATTCTAATATCGCATCCCCGACGCACGCCAATCCCCAAATCACATGCCACAAAACCCCCTCTTAACAGTCGTGGTATTCCATCATCCGTCCAGGAGCAGAGACATCGGACAGCCTCTTCAAGAAAATACTTCAGGATAACGCAGAGGCTTTCATCAGGAAAACAGCATATTTTGCCCAGTTAACGCACAGGCTGCATGGTAACGCTCTCCTCCGCCAGAATACCGCTGATGGCTCGAACACGAGCCTCCTCTGGTGAAGCTCCGCTGCCCGATGCCTGCCTTGAGCAACAGAAGGGAGGCAGGGCACGAGAGCGCGCCCAACATGTCATGTGACTAGTCTTTTGTATTAGGTTTTGAACTGGCAGCAAAGCCCTTTTTACTGAATGCCAACTGTTGAACACCCTTTATGTAGACGCTTCATTCATTTGTTAATGTAAGACGAGGTTTCTTAGAATGTTTAGCCCAATGCAATCGGTAGATTAACTTTGTTTCTTGTCAGAATCTCATATTTCAGGCACAGCGCTGATTTTTTTTTTTGCAACTGTCATTAATAATATACTCAGCAACAAAAGTTTCTGTGACACCATTTATGTGTATGTTATAAATGACACGCAAAGATCTCAATGCAATCAATATGTTTATTTAACAGGAGAAACACTGACTTTTCAGTGCCAACGTCACTCAAAACGAAAAATGTCATTTTCATGCGTCATGAAGCACTTGTCTGACGTCTAACCAATTGTGACCTTCACACTTCAATACCGGGTGTGACTTCCTCGTGCCATGATGCAAGCAACGCATCTCCGGCGCATGGACCGAATCAGATGTGCCAGAAATTGCTGTGGGATGTCATTCCAAATCTGACGTAGACGTTGTCGCAATTCCTGGAGTGTAGTTGGCGGGTTATCCAACCGCCGCAAACGTCGATCCATCTCGTCCCAAAGATGCTCGATTGGGGACATGTCTGGGGATCTGGCTGGCCATGGCAGGACATTGACATGTTGTTGCATCAGATACTGCTGTACAATCCTTGCAACGTGTGGTCTGGCGTTATCATGTTGCAGCGTTATTCCGGGACCATGTTGCACCAAAAACGGTACCACCAATGGCCGTAGCACTTCATCGCGATATCTTTGACCTGTCAGATTTCCATCAATAACAAGCAAATCTGTTCTGTTTCTAGCCCTGATCCCTCCCCAAATCATGACACTACCACCTCCAAAACGATCAAATTCCTGAACGCAGTTGTTGGCATAACGTTCTCCACGTCGACGGTATACACGTAAACGACCATCACATCGGTTAAGCATGAATCTTGATTCATCAGTGAAGAGTACAAGATCCCACTGACATTGGATCCACCGTCGATGTTGTTGTGCCCACTGAAGACGCAGTCGTCGGTGTTGTACTGTGAGTATTGGACGTCTTGCTGGCCGACGTGGGACAATGCCAAAATGACGGAGACGGCGACGGATTGTCTGTGCAGACAGTCGCCTCAAACCAGGTATCGTTCTTGCAGTTATGGTTGCAGGTTGGAATCGATTTCGGAGATGGGTTGTTCGAATCCAGTTGTCCTGTCTGGGAGTGGTTACTCGTGGACGGCCGCTGCGAGGACGGTCTCTGACATGTCTTGTCTGCTGATGACGCTGCCATAAGTTCCAAATGGTGTTTCGGTGGACATTCAGGCGATGAGCAACTTCCCTCTGCGAGGTTCCGGATTCAATCATCCCAATGGCCCTCCACCGATCATTTTCAGACAGTCTTGGCATTTAGAGGGTAGAGTTCCTGATCCGAAATGGCTGTGTTTTCGATAAGTGATGCTTCCGTCGTTCATCAGGCACAATGTGAACATTCCAAAAATTCTCCTCTTTTATTGCCATTCACAAGCATGATTTACGCACATTTTCACGTGCAAAGTCATTTTCTCGCATTTTCATGATTTCCATTTCAATGTTGTGTTTATGTGTACTGTTTCAGTCTGATATCACCATGTATGACAATTTCATAATTGCGTTATGAAAAATAATTAACAATATTGGTGTCACAGAAACTTTTGTTGCTGAGTATACTAATACTAACACAAATAATAATAATTTTAGTATTATCATTATTATATTTATTTTTATTATTGTCATTTACCTATTTTGGTTACGTATTTATGCACCAAGTCATTGCCAACAAATTTAAATTTGATTTTCGTCATGCTTCCTTTTGCTTAGCTGACAAACATGCAGAACAGCTAAGCAGATTTCGTCTGGGGGATTCTGGAACCAGCACACGATATATCCGCATTAACTGACACAAATACTGCGGCCACATGTCTTCAATAGACAGCGGGAAGACAGGACAATACAAATCCACAAACTTGTTCAACAAGACTGAATGGTTTGGGATGCAAATCAGACATTTAACTCGTTCTGTTCAAATACTCTTGCAGTGGAAACATCAATGCTGATCGCTGAAAGGAACGCTCACACCCAACCCAGACCCACTAAAAACTTCAAGCCCTTACTTTTCCCCCGTAATACCAAAAATAAAACTGTGGGAAGATACAGGTACTACCCAGAAAATTAGAATATTCTCAAAAAGTTCATGTATTTCTGTAATTCAACTTAAAAGGTGAAACCTACATATTATATAGACAAATAACATGCAAATCAATATATTTCAAGCTTTTATTTGTTTTGATTTTGCGGATTAGGACTTACAGCTCAAGAAAACCTCAAATTCAAAAACTCAGAAAATTAGAATATTACATGAAATCAATTTAAAATAAATAAATAAATAAATAAAAAAGGATTTTAATTACAAAAATGTCTGGCCTCTGAAAGGAAAATCTTGCATCTGTAATTAGTACTTGGTTGGGCCCCTTTTGCATGAATGACTGCTTCAATCTGGCGTGGCATGAATGCTACCAGCCTGCGGCATTTCTCGGCTGTTATCGAAGACCAGCATGCTTCAATCACGGCCTTGAACTCTTCTTTATTGTTTGGTCTCTTTTTGTTCACCTTTCTCTTGACAATGCCCCATAGATTTTCTATGCGGTTCAGGTCAGGTGAGATCGCGGGCCAATCAAGCACAGTAATCCTGTGGTTGTTGAACCAGGATTTGGTACTTTTGGCAGTGTGGGCAGGTGCCAAGTCCTGCTGGAAGATGAAGTCTGCATCCCCATAAAGCTGGTACGTTGAAGCAAGCATGAAGTGCTCTAAAATGTTCTGGTAGACTGCTGCGTTTACTCTGGACTTGAGAAAGCACAGGGAACCAACACCAGCAGGTGACATGGCTCCCCCAGTCATTTAAGACTGGGGAAACTTAACACTGGACTTCATGCATTTTTCCATTATGCGCCTCTCCAGTCTTCCTCCAGACTCTTGGACCTTTGTTGCCAAATGAGATGCAAAATTTGCTCTCATTAGAAAAGAGGACTTTGGACCACTGGGAAACAGACCAGTTCTTCTTTTCTTTAGCCCAGTGAAGGTGCCTCTGGCGTTGCTTGCAGTTGAGGAGTGGCTTGACAACAGGAATTCGACATTTAAAGCTCATGTCCAGCATCTGCCTGTGTGTTGTTTCACACACAATATTGGTTATATTCACAATATTCTAATTTTCTGAGTTTTTGTATTTGAGGTTTTAATGAGCTGTAAATCATAATCATTAAAATTACAACAAACAATTGCTTGAGATATCTCACTTTGCATGTAATGAGTCAATAAAATATATTAGTTTTAACTTTTATATTGAATTGCCAAAATAAACCGACTTTTACACGATATTCTAATTTTCCGAGTAGTACCTGTATGTGTTTACCGATGATAATACGTCGCTTTTACGTAGAGAGGGCAAAAAGCTCACCTTTATATTACCGAGGGAAATAATTGCGCTTGAAAGAAATATACAGTCCCCTAGCGTTCAAATATAGTCAGTGCCTCAAATGCAGTATGCGAGAACAACTGATCTGACAGGTGTGAAACAGAAATAGGAACGTCACCAGAGATTTGCGGAGACGAATTTTTTCTGTTTGCGGATTCTTTGAAGTTAAGAGTCTGCAACAATTGAATATTGTTATGAAACCATCAGGGGTGACTGAAATGTCACCAGTTTCTGCTAGATCAAACAACTCATGAGGTCATAAGTCAGTGGCTACACCATGTCCCAAAAGTTCATGCTCCGCAGAAAAAGTCATCTCAGACTGTGAATATTCAAAAGAATACGTTTATTCAAAAACCAGAGTATCCCCCTGCATCTTAATTACTGCCCTCAGCCTGTGGGGCACAGAATGCACTAAGTTGTTTAGAACAGAGGGCTCAAAGTTGCCCCACTACCCCCACAGCCCTCGCAGTGAGCTGCTTCATGGTGGGCTTTCAGAGTTCTTGACATAACACTCAGCATTGATGGTGGTGCCCTGGGGTTCAACTTGCAACTCCAACCGCCCTGAAGATGACATGGCCCCCCCAGACCATGCAATGGGCGCTGAACTTGACTTGTTCAGAGGGTGGCACTTTCTTTCGATTGTCAGTATAGATGCGGTCATTTTGGCAGTTGGGAGTTGGAAATGAGTAGAGTGGGCACTCATCGATGAAAACACTGTTTTCTCAGTGTCTTGGGGTCATCATGGCATACTTCTTTGCAGAAGCCAGCCGTTTATCCTTTTACAGTTTGGTAAGGTGAAGAATCCACTGTCTTCTGTATGCTCTCAGACCCAATTTCTCAGTCAGAAAATGATGGATGGTACTCTTACTGACTGCTTCCCCAAGATTCTTCAGTCTTTGACTGAGTCTGCGGCAGGATTGGTGTCTCTTTCCCTTGGTTTTTCTGATTAGGTCTATGCCCCTGGAACTCAGGACTGAGTGGCGACCTGCATGGGGCTCGTCTTCCAAAGAGTCACAACTCTGGAGTCTCTGCCACCACTTCTTCACCCATCGTTTGCTTCTGCCAAGGTCCTGAGCTCCTCCCTGCAAGTTTTCCCTGCCCTGCACAAGGCAATGGCTTGATCACGGACCTGAGGCTCTGAAAGAGCAGCCTTTACAGGTTTTTGTTTGGCCATCAAGGCAGCACTACCAAAAAGGTTCTCTCAGTGACAGTTCTCTTTTGGTACCTTAGCCAACCAAGAGATGTATAGGTCTCTTGCAAACAGATTAACTCATTAAACAACCTCACAACACCTGGCTGACCAGGTGCAACCCATTTTGGAGATAGAAATGTTGCCCATGACATGTTGGTGTGCATGAACTTCTGTGACAAATAAAATTCCATGCTGGTCTGTGCTGATTGATGCTGGTTTTCCTGGTAAAACCAGCATAGTCAGTCAATATTGGATTTGCGGATGATCAGCATATGTTGCGTTTTGGATGTGTTTATGCTGGTTTTTTACTGGCTGACCAGCACGAACCAGCATGACCAGCAAAAACCAGCACCGACCAGCATGGAATTTTATACTGGTCGGTCAGCGATCTCACATTCATTTTAAATTCTCTTAAGGGCATCCTTGTACCTCTTCTTAGGAGTACCAACGCTTCTCGTAGCTGTGGAGAGCTGGCTGAGGAGAAGCCATTTAGGAATGCGTCTTGCATCCATTCAAACCACATGTCCATACCATTTCAGCCACAGCATGGCCTCAATGCTTGTTATGGAAGCTCTATTGAGAATTGCAGCATTGGTAACATGATCATACCATTTAACACTCATGATTTGCTGTAGAAATCTTTGATGGAATTTATCCAGTTGCTTTACTTAATATCGGTTGGTAGTCCACGTATCATACCACACAGGAGCATTGATATAAAAATAGTGCCACGGGCCCTGGAGCTCACCTGACCACTCAAGGGTGTGTAAGAAGCAGTTTAACTCAAAGTAGATATGTGATGTCTCTTGCCACTTACTGACTACATAGCAAATTTCAGCTGAATATGTGCATAAATAGCTTTCAGATGGCCAATTATGTGATTTTCAATATGGCTGCCGTGCGGCCATGTTTGAAATCGGATCGGAACGCCTTGAATAAACTTTGGTGTCCTCATGGGTAGGAAGGTACCTGTCAAGTTTCAGCTTCATAGGCCCCGTGGTTTCGGAGGAGAAGATGTTTACGAACGACGACGACGAGGAACGACGGACAAACAGGCCATGACATGAGCTCATCTGACTTCGTCTGGTGAGCTAAATAATAATAATGATGTCTTGGTAGACTCGTATTTTCATTTCCAGCTCGAGATCGGTACAACCAATGTAAATAAACAACGTCATCGACCACTGCCATCTCCTTTAGTTAGCGGGAAATGTGCCCATGGAGTGAGATTTTGTAGACGGCCTTCTGTGCCAGTTTTCGTTTGCCAGGGGGCGGTCATTAAAAAATTTTGCAGGTGTGAGCTACTTCTAGTAAATTTAATTGCAGGACTTCAAAGAGTGAGAAATAATAATTAGCCTGAATTTGAATCACTGTGATAAGTTATCTTCCGAGGATCCGCGCATGTTTTCAACTCGATACACCATCTGACAGCCATCTGTTCACAAGTGCCGCCGACCCATGAACAGGTGAGATTGGGGTGAGCCAAACACGAAGTAATGCTTAGCATGCGGTCCCAAAATGTAAAAATGCTTCTCAGCGACATAAAATCATACAAGGTGAGCAGATAAGAAGTAGTCTCATACCTTTATTGTGTCGTCTACTGTTAAAAGTTCCAGTCAGTAGTTCTCCACTTCTCCCAAATGTGCCTAGAAGCGCTGTTTGGGCCAGACTCCCCCAGAATCCACCTCCTCAGTGAGATGAATCTGAAGTTTTAAGTCATTGAGCAGCCGCTGCAGAGTCTCCTTAATGAGGCCGATGAGCTTCAGTCGAATGTCCTGCACAAGTGAAGTTGCATTCTAAGTGCTGATTAGCCTATACGAGTTTTGACTGGTCACCTTCAGCTATGAGCGCATTCTCTGAAACTTGCGTGATGATATTATATGTATTTTATGGTGTATGGGCCTATAGTTGAGGGTGTCACATGATTGTCACTGTAGATAAGTTGTTTCCTCGCTATGATGCTAAGGCATGACCATCTGCAGAATGAGGGCCCAGCTCTCGGGGTCCACACATTGCTGTGCATCTGCCAGTCATACTTAACTGAATGGAAGGCCGCAGCTCACAGCTCCTCAACTGCTTCTGCCCTATGTTTAATCAAGGGTAAACCATGTGATAAATATGTGTTTTATTTATCTATTTATTTATTGCATCTTTGGTTTTTTATGTAATGCACTTTGATTACCATCTTGTGTTTGAAATGTGCTGTAGAGAGCCTATAAATAAGCGAGCACTTCGGAAAATCCAGAGACTTCATACTTTACCAAGCATATATCTCACTTGCCTGCAATGGACTTTAATTTATTTTTGACACTTCTTCTTTTGTTTTGTGCTCAAGCCAGTTTAATGTACTTGAAGAACAGAGCTAATATCCAATCAGGTGTGAAAAGTCAATATTAATCAGGATGTTGTTAATGGAGTCCGAGTCAAAGCCAAAAAACACAGGAATTGCCAAGCCACAATACGAAATTCAAAAGCAGTGTCGACTAGACAGGCAGGGGTCAGAACCAGTAAGACAGATGAGAAAAGGTACATAAACGATAGACAAAAAGTTGTCGTCGATGAACAAAGCCAAGGGTCATACATAGGACATCCAAACACAGAAATCGTAGTCATACAAAAAGGGTCAAAATCCAGAAAGACAAAAACAATACAAAAAGGGCAATGGCAAGAATCGTAGTCGGACAAACCAGTTGAAGAAAAGCAAAACTCAATGGCATACAAGGCACACTGCACAATGAAATATTGATCAATGTTCTGACAAAGAGCTGGCTGTGAAAAGACTGCTTAAATAGACGGGAGGAAAGTCACATGCTATACAGGGAGCAGGTGAGCTGGATCAGACTAATTACAATGGGAGAATCACATGAGGGAAACCCTAATCAAGAAAATTGGTGAAAGCCAAGACACGGACGGGAATCACACAGACAGCCTATTACACTTAAACAGTTCCGGTCAAGGAGTTCTAAGTGCACAGATAACGAGCGCAAGAAAGTAATTAACCACATATGAGAGATCTTGCAGAAACGCAAGGGGAGACGGGTACAGCAAGAGGCGAAGACTAGAACAGGGCGATTGCTGAGAAGGAATTCGTATAAATTATTAGCGGTGCAACTTCATAGATTTAACCAGAGTGCTCGTTAGTAAGTTAGTAATCTATATACATGGAAATACAAATGTTAGTTTTGTTAGTAATCAGAACAGTAAGACGAAGGAGGTAAACGAGAATTGAAGGAATATATTAAGCACCGGAATTAATTTAAATCACCCAAAGTAAGTGAGCGCGCAAACCGGGAAGACGGACTGAACCAACTAGATCACAAGACAGGGGAGACCAGTGCACTAAATGCACTAATGAACTAAAACCTGAGTATTACAATAACCAAAAAGAATAAATAAAAGACAAAATCATGAACACAGAACCTGAACATAAACATAAACATGAAAACAAGGCAGAATCACAACAGTACTCCCCCTCTTAAGAAAGGCCTCCTGGCGTTTCACCACGTTGGTCTGGGGCGCGAAGCATGAAAGTCCGTGATCAAAGTCTTATCCAAAATGTGGTGAGCAGGGACCCGGCTACGGTGTTCCGGACTGTAGCCCTCCCAGTCGACGAGGCACTGGAAACCTCGTCCTCGTCGACAACAGTCCAGGGGCCTTATTTATCATTGTGGATACACCTTTTTTTCACCGTTTTGTGCATATACACTTTTCTCTGCCAAATTTGAGATCTATCAAACCCAAACCTGACGTGGAAATGTACGGACATTTACACCAATTTTGAGCATGGCGTACCTTGATTTACACTCTTTTTGAAGAACAGGAGGAATTGGTGACGCAGCTGCTGAGTGAGAGAATTGCAGTGTGCGAGGGAGAGAGGAGCGCGGATTATATCCTATTTTAAAGAACAATCAAAGCCACAGCAAAGTCCGGTTTTCCTAATGTAATTGGCGCCATTGACTGCACTCACATCATGATCAGGGCACCATCGGTGAATATATTCCTATATGTGAATCGCAAAAATGTGCATACGATCAATACCCAAATCACAGAGATGCCAAGTGTCACGCATTCGGCGTCGGTCTCATAAATTTTTTTAGGCTTATTCACCGAAGTCCGCAATTATTATTTGAATGCTGAGTGAGATTCTCACGTGGAATTAAAATCCTTGTGCATTGAAGTTTCCGTTTCACTAGCATAAAGGTGCTCCTCATCACAAGTAACATGGAAAGCGATTATGACTCCGGACTTCCTGTGCTTTTCTTTACTCAGGGATGGGAAACAATGCATGTGTTTCATGATCTTTTAAATTGTTTTAATGAAATAAGACCATTTCAAGACTCTCAAGACATTAAAATCCTAATTGTTCAATAAAAAATCTCCAGTCAGAAACGCGGCCAGTGGATCAAGTTCCATGACTCGGATGAGACTAGGTAGAATAACGGTCCACAGACGAATAGAAAAGTCCAAGTTTGCGGCCAGGCTAGCCGAGCTGTAGTAACCCGCCTCCCTCAGACAGCCAGGCTAGACCCGTGGTTGGCGGCGGGGCTTGGTGCTCCAACTCAAAAGCCCAGGGCCGTGTAAGCCTGTGCGGTAGCTAGCCACGACATAATCGGATGAGACGATGCATGCCCACAGACTGTGTAAGTCAAGATTCTGTCACTCAAGGTGGCCACGCCCTTAATTATGCAAAAAATTTAAGGCTTCATATAATGTAAATAGTGGAGTGACAAAAAAATTCACTCCCCCCACAGTTTTTACGGAGGGAAAAATTATTCATTGAGACCAAAACTGTATTTTGAACCAGGCTGTAAACATGTTTAATTTTCTGAAATTGAGGTTTTTAACATGGATTGACCCCTTTCTGCAGCCAGCCTCAAGTGGCCATTCAAAGAACTGCAGCTTTTGGCACTTCCGTATTTGCTTCACTTTTCAGCCCCGCAGGTTGCCGCTTGGTCACTCTTTACAAGATCTGTGAAGATCTTTTTGTGGATTTTTGCCTGTGTTGGAGCATTTTTCTGTCCCAGGACATCGCAACATAGCAACCCCATCTCAATTACCAAGGGACTGTCACGATCTCATTTTTTTTTTGATATTTCAATCTTGGTCCAAGTTGGTTTAATTAAATCTATTAAAGTCTAAAAATTTTGTCGGTCATTTCTTGCTGTCCGACATGTCATAACAAATTGGGGCCACAACAGCTGAAAAATAGTGGCAAAGCCAATGCGCCCGCTTAGCCAAACATGGCCAAAATGGAACTCCCACTATTGGCAAAAGTATTGGTCTAATTCGGCTCAAAATCGAACTTGGTCTAGACCTTATGACCATACATACACATGTGAAATATGAAAAGGATCGAAGAAGAACTGAAGACGCTACAGTGCAGACAAGCCAAAAGTTTATGCACGCACGCACGACCACCACTAAAGACCCCGAGCATAGCATAAGCCCCTTTGGGCCTTTTGGTCAAGCGGGCTAATAAAACAATGTAGAATGGAATATAAGCGCATCATGCAGATATCAGAAAGATGCTTGAATATTCCAATATTTACTGCGAACACAACGCTCACAATACTCCCACGACTTAAGAGACTGATAGTGAGACCAGTTGCGGTGTATTGGGCATGAGAGATCTTCCTTCCTAAAACGTCTTTGATTTGACCAATCGGTCAAATCAAAAGGGTCCATCCCTGATGAACAATGTATTAGCAGCACACCCACAAAATGTCAGATATCCGTTGAGTTATCTCTTACACAGACAGACAGAACACCGCCGGTGTAGTGTAAAATCTGGTCCCCCACGTGACTTACGTTGAATTTTACTCGTCAATTGGCGTCACACCGCTTGAGTCATCCACGTGATTTTCATAGTCACACGTATTATCGGAAATAAATAAGCCAGTTCATAGCATTTAAACTCTATGATTAATACAGAAGTCACGTTAGCGGGCGTTATACAGTCGTTTGCTAATACTGAAATAACTAGCCAGCTTGCTGGCTAATAAGGCTGCATTACGCTTCATCTGTAATAACCACTAGCAAGCGAAAGTGACAAACTCTTGAATGTTATAGCTAGCACACCTGTGTAGCAAGCTAGCTAGCTAGCTGCTAATAAAGCCACAGTTCGCTTCTACTGCATACATGCCAACTCTACCGCTATTGTCGGTAGACTACCGCTTTCAGGGCATTTTGTTTCATGCTAAAAAAAAAAATCGCCCCAAAAGCGGAAGAGAGTTGGCATGTATGCTACTGTAATAACTGCTAGCTAACAAGCTAAAGTGATAACAAAGTCTTAAATATTACAACTTGCACACCAGTGTAACAAGCTAGCTAGTTTGCTTGCTAAAGTGATGCGACCTCTTTAATGATGTAGCTCGCACACCAGTTTAGCGCGCTAGCCAGCTTGCTATTAAGGTCACAGTTCGTCTCCACTATAATAATCGCAGGCTAGCTAGCTCATTGCCTGACGACAAACTCCATAAAGTTGGTTAGCTAGCACACTAGTATAGCAAGCTTGCCAACTGCCTAGCCTGCTAGCCAACAAGCCAGCTAGCTTGCTAAAAAGGCTACAGTGTACCACATGCACACAGCCACAATTTTATTGTTTTTTTAAGCACAATGTATTTACAACAAGTATTTGACACTAACGTGTCTTTGTCCCCCGCCACAAAATGTGAAATCGTGTCAAAAAAAACTATTTCTCGGTGTGACCTTGAGAATGGCGCGAAGGTCACCAAAATGGACTGGCGCCGGGGTATCACCCTAATACATGTTGACATAAGACTTGAAGTAAACTCGTCGATTCGTTCTTGAGATATTTCGCTGACAAGGCCATCAGTTTGAAAATCCACAATCTCTCGGTGTGACCTTGAGAAAGGCGCGAAGGTCACCGAAATCGACTAGTGCCGGGGTATCACCCTAATACATGTTGACATAAGATTTGAAGAAAATCCGTGGATTCGTTCTTGAGATATCTCGCTGACAACGCTATCAGTGTGAAAATCCACAATCTCTCGGTGTGACCTTGAGAATGGCGCAAAGGTTACCAAAATCGACTGGCGCCGGGGAATCACACTAATACATGTTGACATTAGATTTTAAGTAAATCCGTCGATTTTGTTCTTGAGATATGTCGCTGACAAGACTTTCAGTATGAAAATCCACAATCTCTCGGTGTGACCTTGAGAATGGCGCGAAGGTCACCAAAATTGACTGGCGCCGAGGTGTCACACTAGTATATGTTGACATAAAAGTTGAAGTAAATTCGTCAATTTGTTCTTGAGATATCTCGCTGACAAGGCTATCAGTGTGAAAATCCCCAATCTCTCGGTGTGACCTTGAGAACGGCGTGAAGGTCACCAAAATTGAATGGCGCTGGGGTTTCACAGTAATTCATGTTGACATTAAATTTGAAGTAAATCTGTTGATTAGTTGTGGAGATATCTCGCTGACAAGGCTATTAGTCTGAAAATCCACAGTCTCTCGGTGTGACCTTGAGAATGGCGCGAAGGTCACCAAAATCAACTTGCGCAGGGGTATCACCCTAATACATGTTGACATGAAATTTGAAGTAAATCCGTCGATTCGTTCTTGAGATATCTCGCTGACAAGGCTATCAGTGTGAAAATGCACAATCTCTCAGTGTGACCTTGAGAATGGCGCGAAGGTCATCAAAATTGACTGGCGCTGGGGTGTCAGACTAATACATTTTGACCTCAAATTTGAAGAAAATCCGTCAATTCGTTCTTGAGACATCTCGCTGACAAGGATTCGGGACGTATGGACGTACGGACGGACGGACGGTTGTGAATACTATGTCCCGCCCCTTCGCGCGTTCTGCGCGGCGGGGGACAACAAAGAAGCATACCACAATTCTACTGTACAGCAGTAAGCGATATCAAAATCTCGCAATACACGTCATTCAATGCGATGCGCGTATGACGACAGAAGTCACGTGGGGGGGGGGGCCAGATTTCAAATGACAGCGGCAAAAACATAAAAATCCTCCGCGGCGGAGGAACTAAAAATGTCTCATTGTCAAATGAATTATAGTGCTCACTGTATTTATTTTTATTGTTATTATTATTAGAAGTTTTTACTCTTATTTTTATTTGAATGCAAATTCAAAAACACTGTTAGTAACTCATGGCAACATATGTGAGGTCTGCGGAATTCTGGTGGCCTTGACACTGTGACATCAGCAATCATAGAACCCTGCCAGTGGCCAACATTGGACATCATTTCTGCATTTCATTTTGTTATGAAGCAGCTGAGTAGCAACAGCAAGATAATTGAGAGAAAGCCTCAGATTTGAATAGGTCATGTGGGAGACCACTAAATTTACATTGTACCACTTACTTTGCGTCACAGTAAGAATTTTATGAAATATTCGGCTGTATTTTTTCTTGGGGATCAATATTTAAAAGCTATTTTTGGAGAAAGTGTTACCAGAACAACACATTATGGTCACTCTCCTGCAGCTTGATGGGTTTATCAGATTTTGTGAGGTAATTAAAACTGACTTGTCATTTTAACCTTTCAAACTCAAAGTGCTAGAGCATAGAATAAAAAGAAAAATGTGTCACTGTCCAATTAATCCTGGTGCTCACTTAATATTATTGTTGTTATATGAAGTAGTTGCTCTTATTTTTATTTGAATGCAAAAACACTGTTAGTAACTCATGGCAACATATGTGAGGTCTGCGGAATTCTGGTGGCCTTGACACTGTGACATCAGCAATCATAGAACCCTGCCAGTGGCCAACATTGGACATCATTTCTGCATTTCATTTTGTTATGAAGCAGCTGAATAGCAACAGCAAGATAATTGAGAGAAAGCCTCAGATTTGAATAGGTCATGTGGGAGACCACTAAATTTACGTGGTACCACTTACTTTGTGTCACAGTAAGTACTTTATATTCTGAAGAATAAATATGCTTTTAATTTTTATAATCATTGACTGGGTCAATAAAACTAGCTATACTAGATATGGAAGAGTTCAAAGGCAAAGTAAATGACAATGAATCACACCTGTTTTGTGTTTCAATTATGGTGAAAATGGAAACAATTGAAAAGTTATTTATGTAACATTCCTTTACTCCACATTAAAAGTTAACATGAAAACTCCATTACTGGGAGATTGTTTTACTCATGGGAACTTGGTTGGTTTCTACCTGTCTTTTTTTAGGAAATTTTGGGCAGATAATTTTGCTTGTTTTCTTTTTCTTTTCTGAGCAAGTTGTGACTAGAATGTCATATCAGTTGCTGAGTATCAAAATATTAATAAGAACCAACATTCTCAGCTACCATGACATTTTTGTGGGGATATTTTGGCTGTTATCCATTAATTTTCTCAAGTCAGAAAAAGTTTATATGATGCAAAGTATTAGGCTAAAAGGTTGTGAAAATCTTCATTTACCATAGAAACTCTTGCCAGATTGGTATATACCATTATCCTTGTTTACATTGTTCGCCAGACTTCCTTCCCTGCCTTTTCTCACCGTTCTATAATTCCTCCCATCTCTCTCTCTCCATCCACATTCAGCGGTCCTTCATCCTCCGTGTGGCAGATCCAGTACGAAGGATCCTGTCGTTTTGGAGGTGGCCTTTGTGTCACCCCAGGGGGCAGGGTTTTATTCAGCAGGGGGCAAAGGTGAAGGCAAGCAGGCCAGAATTGCGACGGTCCTCTGATCAGCGACGCCCCATCATCATCCGGACCTTTAGAAAAGCAGTATGTTTCACTACCAGAAAGAAAGGAGAGCAGTTATCAGCTACCTAGCAAACAAATTCTAAATGTACATTTCTGCGTCATACAGTCACCGTATTCACATTGTTCCGCTGGTATAGTGAGATGTAAAATTTCATTTACTATTAAAAAATATATAATGTTCATAAAAACACTGAACCAATGATGAACATTGGCTAAAGGTCTTTAGCCAAAGGTCTTTATAATATTTTGGCAACATATTTTCAAAAATGTGCTCTGAGTGTAACACCGCTGTTCCATAGGGCACCAGCAGGGGATACTTGCCTCCACCCCACGAGCTTGGTTTTCTGGAGAAGATAAACAAGGTGAGAGCTTTCACTCTCATCATCTATTTACAAACCAGAGAAGTGACAAGTATGATGCTTTTTATAGTGCATCATCTTATTTGTTTTTGAAAAAATAATGAAATTTTCCTAGCATTAAAATTAACTCACTAAAATAAACAAAAATAATTTCCAGTCACATAGTAGTGGACCCTTGGGTACAACTCTGTATTGTGTGAATTGTTTGTTTGTTTTTGGTAGCGCGAGGCTGAGTCTTATATAAAATGACCTGCTTTAATGATTTTTTTTTTGTCTGCTTCACGCAGCTGTGGGCAAAACGTTTGCTCCTGGAAAGTCAGCAACTGTGGGAGCCCCGATTCTTCCCAGGCCCAGCATTGCACGACAGTGCACCAGAGCCTATGGATTGGGAGGCCTATCCACCCTGGTTAACTTGCCCGGTGAGGATCCGCAGACTTCTTTTGAACAACAGCCCAATGAAATCAAATTACTGAAGTACACAATCAGTTCTTTATGACCAAAGTTCATTGACATTTCTTACATAATAAAAATAGGCAAAATAATGCACATGCCACAGTTAAAAAACCATGTCATTTCTCAGTTGAAAATTGAATAAAAGTTCTTTGCTGGAGTTAGCCAAAAACAGATCCTTTTTTAGAAGAGAGAACCTGTCAGATAGTCATTCAACACAGACTCAGATCTGCATTTAGAGGAGTTTAAACCCAATCAGAAAGGGCAGATATCACACACTTCCAAAATGTTTCTCCATTTTGCAGTCTCAAAACAGGTGTGGAAAACAGCGGTTGGATCTGTTAAACTCACTGAAATGGTTTGTAAATGTATCATCGATGTATTGAGGATTAGTAGCTATGGTGGAAATTCTGATCTTCATCCAGTTAAAAATAGGTGACGATTTGTTTTCTTTCAAGGAAAGTGCTAAAATTTGGCAAAGGTCTGGTTTGTACAAAAGCTAGCTTTGAGTTTGGGTTAGGAACAGAACATCAATTTCCCCCTTTAAGACTACAATCTTATTTGAATTTTTCACTGAAGGGTTATGCATCTGTTCCTCACGTAATATCCCTGTTGTTCTCCAGTTCAATGTGCCGTCTGCTCTCAATGGAGTTCCTGTTTGAATTGCATTGTTGGTTAAAGTAGTTTTGTTTGGCAACTTCTTGCATTTCTGTCTCATGTTACACAGAAGCAATGGTCTGAAGTCCAGGTTTTGAAGAAGCAGGTCCCTGTAATCATGAGAGGGAAACCACTTCTTTACTGCGGAGTGCTCAGCCTCAACGCGAAGCGCATCCGACAGTCGCTGGAGAACAACCTCGTGAACGTAAGTCTACTGGTCTCTCCTCAATGAACACCAGCACTAACTCTCAGTGTGACATTTCTGATCAGATGAATTTTGCCTTCCCCTTATATGCAGATGCAGACGACCACAGCCAAGTCTCTGGGAACAAAAAAATGACCTTCAAACCATCTCTCAAGCCTGCACATGTGCAGAGCCAGGAGATGGTTGAGACACCATCAACCAATAAAACAACAAAAATGTGAATACCAATAATAGAAATGAAGAATAAAGAAGAACAAGGAAGACTAACTAAAAAAGTACCTGTTTGATGATCAATGTGTATGGGTGTGTGTATGTGTGCGGGATGTGTGTGTATGCGTGTGCGGGATGTGAAGCAAGATTGTATGCATCTGATTATGTGTAAAAGGGTGTTTTATATGTATTTGTCTCAAAAAGAAAATCTAAAACAGACCAAAAAAACCAAATGTAACACAATGAGTGTAACGCCAAAGATAATCTGCATTAAAATAAATTAACAAAACACCAAAGTCTTACTTGACTTGACTTACAATGTGTTTGAATAAAATTTCAATTAACTTGCATTTATTTTTGACATTAAACTTGTATAATATACTTCAGGCCTTTGTTTTGTCCAAGATAGAACAGCCACTTATTTTTCCACCAATCAGAGTGAGGACTATGCCTGCCTGCTATTGTTATAACTACATGCTGGTCATGGTTGCTGTTGCTCTGACTGTTGTTGATCAATGCTGTAGATACATCAGCAATCAACATGAACATGATGAACGTGATCATCCTGTGATTTAGAAAAGATCAGAATGTCGTCAAGGTACCTAAACACAAATTTGTTGATCATGTCTCATAAAACATCATTAACGAGGTTTTGGTAGACTGCCGGGGCGTTGGTAAGAACGAAAAGTAGGACCAAATATTCCCTGTGTTCGGTAGGGGTGTTGAAGGCAGTCTTCCACTCGTCTCCCTCACAGATACGAACCAGATGGTACGCATTGCGCAGGTCCAGCTTTGTGTAAATCTTTGCCCCCTGGAGGTGGTTGAGGGCAGTATTCATGAGTGGTAAGGGGTAACTTTTCTTAGTAGTCATGTCATTGATACAGGACTTTAAAGACTCATCTTTCTTGCCCACGAAAAGAACCCCGCTCCAGCAGGCGATGAGGAGTGGCGAATGACGCCTGCTGCCAGTGACTCACTGAGGTATTTTTCCATGGCGAGGGTTTCAGGGCGTGACAGAGAGAACAGACGACCTCTGGGTGGCATGGTTCCATGGTTGAGTTCAATCACGCAGTCATATGGTCTGTGCGAAGGCAGGCTGGTAGCGCGAGCTTTTGACAACACTTCCTTGAGACCATGGAATTCAGGGGGAAACTTCTCCTGGTTCGGGATAACTTTTGACGGGGGAACAGGAACATGCTCTAGTGCATCATTAAGGCAGGTACGAGAACAATTGGGGCTCCAGCCCTTAAAGCTGCAGTTGGTAACTTTGAGGAGAGAGAGGACCTTGCACAAAAATTTGAAAGAAGCACCTTTCAGATCCCTCCCACTCCCTCTCCACTGCACTCCTAGCCCCTCCCCCAGAAGGCTGGCGTGCACACGAAGGCACGCAAGCTGTTATGCATGCAACTTATCAGAGAGATTTTGCACGTTCACATTATGAAAGCGGCTAAGTTGCCGAGGCTAGACGTTACTGTTGCGAACAGTCAACACTGCTGGCCAACAAACAGGCGCGTCGTTAGACCTGAAAATTCCGGGGCAAATATCCCTCCTTTTATTGAACATAATTAAGCCTGATTCAGGCTTCTTGCGGTCGGCGCGTTTTCAGCTGTGCGGAAGGTGCACACGGTCCACACGAACGTCAAGTCGTTTCATGCTTGATGCAGTCAATGCGGCTCCAAGAACGGACCTGCTCTACAGTTGGGCTACTGAATCTTATTTCTGTGATAAATACGTTCAAAATACGATAGTTGGCTAGAGAACGAACTAATGTTACTTCGTGTTGGCATATTATGCTATATGAGATAATATTAGAATTTCATCACCTTAGAAAATAGACCACAGACTCTCAAGACATTAAAATCCTAATTGTTCAATAAAAAATCTCCAGTCAGAAACGCGGCCAGTGGATCAAGTTCCATGACTCGGATGAGACTAGGTAGAATAACGGTCCACAGACGACTAGAAAAGTCTAAGTTAGCGGCCAGGCTAGCCGAGCTGTAGTAACCCCCCTCCCTCAGACAGCTAGGCTAGACCCGTGGTTGGCGGCGGGGCTTGGCGCTCCAACTCAAAAGCCCAGGGCCGTGTAAGCCTGTGCGGTAGCTAGCCATGACATAATCGGATGAGATGATGCATGCCCACAGACTGTGTAAGTCAAGATTCTGTCACTCAAGGTGGCCACGCCCTTAATTATGCAAAAACTTTAAGGCTTCATACAATGTAAATAGTGGAGTGACAAAAAAATTCACTCCCCCCACAGTTTTTACGGAGGGGAAAATTATTCATTGAGACCAAAACTGTATTTTGAACCAGGCTGTAAACATGTTTAATTTTCTGAAATTGAGGTTTTTAACATGGGGTCAATGGGGATTGACCCCTTTCTGCAGCCAGCCTCAAGTGGCCATTCAAAGAACTGCAGCTTTTGGCACTTCCGTATTTGCTTCACTTTTCAGCCCCGCAGGTTGCCGCTTGGTCACTCTTTACAAGACCTGCGAAGATCTTTTTGTGGATTTTTGCCTGTGTTGGAGCATTTTCCTGTCCCAGGACATCGCAACATAGCAACCCCATCTCAATTATCAAGGGACTGTAACGATCTCATTTTTTTTTGATATTTCAATCTTGGTCCAAGTTGGTTTAATTAAATCTATTAAAGTCTAAAAATTTTGTCGGTCATTTCTTGCTGTCCGATATGTCATAACAAATTGGGGCCATAACAGCTGAAAAATAGTGGCAAAGCCAATGCGCCCGCTTAGCCAAACATGGCCAAAATGGAACTCCCACTATTGGCAAAAGTATTGGTCTAATTCGGCTCAAAATCGAACTTGGTCTAGACCTTATGACCATACATACACATGTGAAATATGAAAAGGATCGAAGAAGAACTGAAGACGCTACAGTGCAGACAAGCCAAAAGTTTATGCACGCACGCACGACCACCACTAAAGACCCCGAGCATAGCATAAGCCCCTTTGGGCCTTTTGGTCAAGCGGGCTAATAAAATAATGTAGAATGGAATATAAGCGCATCATGCAGATATAAGACAGATGCTTGTATATTCCAATATTTACTGCGAACACAACGCTCACAATACTCCCACGACTTAAGAGACTGATCGTGAGACCAGTTGCGATATATTGGGCATGAGAGATCTTCCTTCCTAAAACGTCTTTGATTTGACCAATCGGTCAAATCAAAAGGGTCCATCCCTGATGAACAATGTATTAGCAGCACACCCACAAAATGTCAGATATCCGTTGATTACTTTTTGAGTTATCTCTTACACAGACAGACAGAACACCGCCGGTGTAGTGTAAAATCTGGTCCCCCTCGTGACTTATGTTGAATTTTACTCGTCAATTGGCGTCACACCGCTTGAGTCATCCACGTGATTTTCATAGTCACACTTATTATCGGAAATAAATAAGCCAGTTCATAGCATTTAAACTCTATGATTAATACAGAAGTCACGTTATACAGTCATTTGCTAATACTGAAATAACTAGCCAGCTTGCTGGCTAATAAGGCTGCATTACGCTTCATCTGTAATAACCACTAGCAAGCGAAAGTGACAAACTCTTGAATGTTATAGCTAGCACACCTGTGTAGCAAGCTAGCTAGCTAGCTGCTAATAAAGCCACAGTTTGCTTCTACTGCATACATGCCAACTCTACCGTTATTGTCGGTAGACTACCGCTTTCAGGGCATTTTGTTTCATGCAAAAAAAAAATCGCCCCAAAAGCGGAAGAGAGTTGGCATGTATGCTACTGTAATAACTGCAAGCTAGTTAGCAAGCTAGTTTAGCAAGCTAAAGTGATAACAAAGTCTTAAATATTACAACTTGCACACCAGTGTAACAAGCTAGCTAGTTTGCTGGCTAAAGTGATGCGACCTCTTTAATGATGTAGCTCGCACACCAGTTTAGCGCGCTAGCCAGCTTGCTAATAAGGTCACAGTTCGCCTCCACTATAATAATCGCAGGCTAGCTAGCTCATTGCCTGACGACAAACTCCATAAAGTTGGTTAGCTAGCACACTAGTATAGCAAGCTTGCCAGCTGCCTAGCCTGCTAGCCAACAAGCCAGCTAGCTTGCTAAAAAGGCTACAGTGTACCACATGCACACAGCCACAATTTTATTGTTTTTTCAAGCACAATGTATTTACAACAAGTATTTGACACTAACGTGTCTTTGTCCCCCGCCACAAAATGTGAAATCGTGTCAAAAAGAACTATTTCTCGGTGTGACCTTGAGAATGGTGCGAAGGTCACCAAAATGGACTGGCGCCGGGGTATCACCCTAATACATGTTGACATAAGACTTGAAGTAAACCCGTCGATTCGTTTTTGAGATATTTCGCTGACAAGGCCATCAGTGTGAAAATCCACAATCTCTCGGTGTGACCTTGAGAAAGGCGCGAAGGTCACCGAAATCGACTAGCGCCGGGGTATCACCCTAATACATGTTGACATAAGATTTGAAGAAAATCCGTGGATTTGTTCTTGAGATATCTCGCTGACAAGGCTATCAGTGTGAAAATGCACAATCTCTCGGTGTGACCTTGAGAATGGCGCGAAGGTCATCAAAATTGACTGGCGCTGGGGTGTCAGACTAATACATTTTGACCTCAAATTTGAAGAAAATCCGTCAATTCGTTCTTGAGACATCTCGCTGACAAGGATTCGGGACGTATGGACGTACGGACGGACGGACGGTTGTGAATACTATGTCCCGCCCCTTCGCGCGTTCTGCGCGGCGGGGGACAACAAAGAAGCATACCACAATTCTACTGTACAGCAGTAAGCGATATCAAAATCTCGCAATACACGTCATTCAATGCGATGCGCGTATGACGACAGAAGTCTCGTGGGGGGGGGGGCAGATTTCAAATGACAGCGGCAAAAACATAAAAATCCTCCGCGGCGGAGGAACTAAAAATGTCTCATTGTCAAATGAATTATAGTGCTCACTGTATTTATTTTTATTGTTATTATTATTAGAAGTTTTTACTCTTATTTTTATTTGAATGCAAATTCAAAAACACTGTTAGTAACTCATGGCAACATATGTGAGGTCTGCGGAATTCTGGTGGCCTTGACACTGTGACATCAGCAATCATAGAACCCTGCCAGTGGCCAACATTGGACATCATTTCTGCATTTCATTTTGTTATGAAGCAGCTGAGTAGCAACAGCAAGATAATTGAGAGAAAGCCTCAGATTTGAATAGGTCATGTGGGAGACCACTAAATTTACATTGTACCACTTACTTTGCGTCACAGTAAGAATTTTATGAAATATTCGGCTGTATTTTTTCTTGGGGATCAATATTTAAAAGCTATTTTTGGAGAAAGTGTTACCAGAACAACACATTATGGTCACTCTCCTGCAGCTTGATGGGTTTATCAGATTTTGTGAGGTAATTAAAACTGACTTGTCATTTTAACCTTTCAAACTCAAAGTGCTAGAGCATAGAATAAAAAGAAAAATGTGTCACTGTCCAATTAATCCTGGTGCTCACTTAATATTATTGTTGTTATATGAAGTAGTTGCTCTTATTTTTATTTGAATGCAAAAACACTGTTAGTAACTCATGGCAACATATGTGAGGTCTGCGGAATTCTGGTGGCCTTGACACTGTGACATCAGCAATCATAGAACCCTGCCAGTGGCCAACATTGGACATCATTTCTGCATTTCATTTTGTTATGAAGCAGCTGAATAGCAACAGCAAGATAATTGAGAGAAAGCCTCAGATTTGAATAGGTCATGTGGGAGACCACTAAATTTACGTGGTACCACTTACTTTGTGTCACAGTAAGTACTTTATATTCTGAAGAATAAATATGCTTTTAATTTTTATAATCATTGACTGGGTCAATAAAACTAGCTATACTAGATATGGAAGAGTTCAAAGGCAAAGTAAATGACAATGAATCACACCTGTTTTGTGTTTCAATTATGGTGAAAATGGAAACAATTGAAAAGTTATTTATGTAACATTCCTTTACTCCACATTAAAAGTTAACATGAAAACTCCATTACTGGGAGATTGTTTTACTCATGGGAACTTGGTTGGTTTCTACCTGTCTTTTTTTAGGAAATTTTGGGCAGATAATTTTGCTTGTTTTCTTTTTCTTTTCTGAGCAAGTTGTGACTAGAATGTCATATCAGTTGCTGAGTATCAAAATATTAATAAGAACCAACATTCTCAGCTACCATGACATTTTTGTGGGGATATTTTGGCTGTTATCCATTAATTTTCTCAAGTCAGAAAAAGTTTATATGATGCAAAGTATTAGGCTAAAAGGTTGTGAAAATCTTCATTTACCATAGAAACTCTTGCCAGATTGGTATATACCATTATCCTTGTTTACATTGTTCGCCAGACTTCCTTCCCTGCCTTTTCTCACCGTTCTATAATTCCTCCCATCTCTCTCTCTCCATCCACATTCAGCGGTCCTTCATCCTCCGTGTGGCAGATCCAGTACGAAGGATCCTGTCGTTTTGGAGGTGGCCTTTGTGTCACCCCAGGGGGCAGGGTTTTATTCAGCAGGGGGCAAAGGTGAAGGCAAGCAGGCCAGAATTGCGACGGTCCTCTGATCAGCGACGCCCCATCATCATCCGGACCTTTAGAAAAGCAGTATGTTTCACTACCAGAAAGAAAGGAGAGCAGTTATCAGCTACCTAGCAAACAAATTCTAAATGTACATTTCTGCGTCATACAGTCACCGTATTCACATTGTTCCGCTGGTATAGTGAGATGTAAAATTTCATTTACTATTAAAAAATATATAATGTTCATAAAAACACTGAACCAATGATGAACATTGGCTAAAGGTCTTTAGCCAAAGGTCTTTATAATATTTTGGCAACATATTTTCAAAAATGTGCTCTGAGTGTAACACCGCTGTTCCATAGGGCACCAGCAGGGGATACTTGCCTCCACCCCACGAGCTTGGTTTTCTGGAGAAGATAAACAAGGTGAGAGCTTTCACTCTCATCATCTATTTACAAACCAGAGAAGTGACAAGTATGATGCTTTTTATAGTGCATCATCTTATTTGTTTTTGAAAAAATAATGAAATTTTCCTAGCATTAAAATTAACTCACTAAAATAAACAAAAATAATTTCCAGTCACATAGTAGTGGACCCTTGGGTACAACTCTGTATTGTGTGAATTGTTTGTTTGTTTTTGGTAGCGCGAGGCTGAGTCTTATATAAAATGACCTGCTTTAATGATTTTTTTTTGTCTGCTTCACGCAGCTGTGGGCAAAACGTTTGCTCCTGGAAAGTCAGCAACTGTGGGAGCCCCGATTCTTCCCAGGCCCAGCATTGCATGACAGTGCACCAGAGCCTATGGATTGGGAGGCCTATCCACCCTGGTTAACTTGCCCGGTGAGGATCCACAGACTTCTTTTGAACAACAGCCCAATGAAATCAAATTACTGAAGTACACAATCAGTTCTTTATGACCAAAGTTCATTGACATTTCTTACATAGTAAAAATAGGCAAAATAATGCACATGCCACAGTTAAAAAACCATGTCATTTCTCAGTTGAAAATTGAATAAAAGTTCTTTGCTGGAGTTAGCCAAAAACAGATCCCTTTTTAGAAGAGAGAACCTGTCAGATAGTCATTCAACACAGACTCAGATCTGCATTTAGAGGAGTTTAAACCCAATCAGAAAGGGCAGATATCACACACTTCCAAAATGTTTCTCCATTTTGCAGTCTCAAAACAGGTGTGGAAAACAGCGGTTGGATCTGTTAAACTCACTGAAATGGTTTGTAAATGTATCATCGATGTATTGAGGATTAGTAGCTATGGTGGAAATTCTGATCTTCATCCAGTTAAAAATAGGTGACGATTTGTTTTCTTTCAAGGAAAGTGCTAAAATTTGGCAAAGGTCTGGTTTGTACAAAAGCTAGCTTTGAGTTTGGGTTAGGAACAGAACATCAATTTCCCCCTTTAAGACTACAATCTTATTTGAATTTTTCACTGAAGGGTTATGCATCTGTTCCTCACGTAATATCCCTGTTGTTCTCCAGTTCAATGTGCCGTCTGCTCTCAATGGAGTTCCTGTTTGAATTGCATTGTTGGTTAAAGTAGTTTTGTTTGGCAACTTCTTGCATTTCTGTCTCATGTTACACAGAAGCAATGGTCTGAAGTCCAGGTTTTGAAGAAGCAGGTCCCTGTAATCATGAGAGGGAAACCACATCTTTACTGCGGAGTGCTCAGCCTCAACGCGAAGCGCATCCGACAGTCGCTGGAGAACAACCTCGTGAACGTAAGTCTACTGGTCTCTCCTCAATGAACACCAGCACTAACTCTCAGTGTGACATTTCTGATCAGATGAATTTTGCCTTCCCCTTATATGCAGATGCAGACGACCACAGCCAAGTCTCTGGGAACAAAAAAATGACCTTCAAACCATCTCTCAAGCCTGCACATGTGCAGAGCCAGGAGATGGTTGAGACACCATCAACCAATAAAACAACAAAAATGTGAATACCAATAATAGAAATGAAGAATAAAGAAGAACAAGGAAGACTAACTAAAAAAGTACCTGTTTGATGATCAATGTGTATGGGTGTGTGTATGTGTGCGGGATGTGTGTGTATGCGTGTGCGGGATGTGAAGCAAGATTGTATGCATCTGATTATGTGTAAAAGGGTGTTTTATATGTATTTGTCTCAAAAAGAAAATCTAAAACAGACCAAAAAAACCAAATGTAACACAATGAGTGTAACGCCAAAGATAATCTGCATTAAAATAAATTAACAAAACACCAAAGTCTTACTTGACTTGACTTACAATGTGTTTGAATAAAATTTCAATTAACTTGCATTTATTTTTGACATTAAACTTGTATAATATACTTCAGGCCTTTGTTTTGTCCAAGATAGAACAGCCACTTATTTTTCCACCAATCAGAGTGAGGACTATGCCTGCCTGCTATTGTTATAACTACATGCTGGTCATGGTTGCTGTTGCTCTGACTGTTGTTGATCAATGCTGTAGATACATCAGCAATCAACATGAACATGATGAACGTGATCATCCTGTGATTTAGAAAAGATCAGAATGTCGTCAAGGTACCTAAACACAAATTTGTTGATCATGTCTCATAAAACATCATTAACGAGGTTTTGGTAGACTGCCGGGGCGTTGGTAAGAACGAAAAGTAGGACCAAATATTCCCTGTGTTCGGTAGGGGTGTTGAAGGCAGTCTTCCACTCGTCTCCCTCACAGATACGAACCAGATGGTACGCATTGCGCAGGTCCAGCTTTGTGTAAATCTTTGCCCCCTGGAGGTGGTTGAGGGCAGTATTCATGAGTGGTAAGGGGTAACTTTTCTTAGTAGTCATGTCATTGATACAGGACTTTAAAGACTCATCTTTCTTGCCCACGAAAAGAACCCCGCTCCAGCAGGCGATGAGGAGTGGCGAATGACGCCTGCTGCCAGTGACTCACTGAGGTATTTTTCCATGGCGAGGGTTTCAGGGCGTGACAGAGAGAACAGACGACCTCTGGGTGGCATGGTTCCATGGTTGAGTTCAATCACGCAGTCATATGGTCTGTGCGAAGGCAGGCTGGTAGCGCGAGCTTTTGACAACACTTCCTTGAGACCATGGAATTCAGGGGGAAACTTCTCCTGGTTCGGGATAACTTTTGACGGGGGAACAGGAACATGCTCTAGTGCATCATTAAGGCAGGTACGAGAACAATTGGGGCTCCAGCCCTTAAAGCTGCAGTTGGTAACTTTGAGGAGAGAGAGGACCTTGCACAAAAATTTGAAAGAAGCACCTTTCAGATCCCTCCCACTCCCTCTCCACTGCACTCCTAGCCCCTCCCCCAGAAGGCTGGCGTGCACACGAAGGCACGCGAGCTGTTATGCATGTAACTTATCAGAGAGATTTTGCACGTTCACATTATGAAAGCGGCTAAGTTGCCGAGGCTAGACGTTACTGTTGCGAACAGTCAACACTGCTGGCCAACAAACAGGCGCGTCGTTAGACCTGAAAATTCCGGGGCAAATATCCCTCCTTTTATTGAACATAATTAAGCCTGATTCAGGCTTCTTGCGGTCGGCGCGTTTTCAGCTGTGCGGAAGGTGCACACGGTCCACACGAACGTCAAGTCGTTTCATGCTTGATGCAGTCAATGCGGCTCCAAGAACGGACCTGCTCTACAGTTGGGCTACTGAATCTTATTTCTGTGATAAATACGTTCAAAATACGATAGTTGGCTAGAGAACGAACTAATGTTACTTCGTGTTGGCATATTATGCTATATGAGATAATATTAGAATTTCATCACCTTAGAAAATAGACAACAGACTCTCAAGACATTAAAATCCTAATTGTTCAATAAAAAATCTCCAGTCAGAAACGCGGCCAGTGGATCAAGTTCCATGACTCGGATGAGACTAGGTAGAATAACGGTCCACAGACGACTAGAAAAGTCTAAGTTAGCGGCCAGGCTAGCCGAGCTGTAGTAACCCCCCTCCCTCAGACAGCTAGGCTAGACCCGTGGTTGGCGGCGGGGCTTGGCGCTCCAACTCAAAAGCCCAGGGCCGTGTAAGCCTGTGCGGTAGCTAGCCATGACATAATCGGATGAGATGATGCATGCCCACAGACTGTGTAAGTCAAGATTCTGTCACTCAAGGTGGCCACGCCCTTAATTATGCAAAAACTTTAAGGCTTCATACAATGTAAATAGTGGAGTGACAAAAAAATTCACTCCCCCCACAGTTTTTACGGAGGGGAAAATTATTCATTGAGACCAAAACTGTATTTTGAACCAGGCTGTAAACATGTTTAATTTTCTGAAATTGAGGTTTTTAACATGGGGTCAATGGGGATTGACCCCTTTCTGCAGCCAGCCTCAAGTGGCCATTCAAAGAACTGCAGCTTTTGGCACTTCCGTATTTGCTTCACTTTTCAGCCCCGCAGGTTGCCGCTTGGTCACTCTTTACAAGACCTGCGAAGATCTTTTTGTGGATTTTTGCCTGTGTTGGAGCATTTTCCTGTCCCAGGACATCGCAACATAGCAACCCCATCTCAATTATCAAGGGACTGTAACGATCTCATTTTTTTTTGATATTTCAATCTTGGTCCAAGTTGGTTTAATTAAATCTATTAAAGTCTAAAAATTTTGTCGGTCATTTCTTGCTGTCCGATATGTCATAACAAATTGGGGCCATAACAGCTGAAAAATAGTGGCAAAGCCAATGCGCCCGCTTAGCCAAACATGGCCAAAATGGAACTCCCACTATTGGCAAAAGTGTTGGTCTAATTCGGCTCAAAATCGAACTTGGTCTAGACCTTATGACCATACATACACATGTGAAATATGAAAAGGATCGAAGAAGAACTGAAGACGCTACAGTGCAGACAAGCCAAAAGTTTATGCACGCACGCACGACCACCACTAAAGACCCCGAGCATAGCATAAGCCCCTTTGGGCCTTTTGGTCAAGCGGGCTAATAAAATAATGTAGAATGGAATATAAGCGCATCATGCAGATATAAGACAGATGCTTGTATATTCCAATATTTACTGCGAACACAACGCTCACAATACTCCCACGACTTAAGAGACTGATCGTGAGACCAGTTGCGATATATTGGGCATGAGAGATCTTCCTTCCTAAAACGTCTTTGATTTGACCAATCGGTCAAATCAAAAGGGTCCATCCCTGATGAACAATGTATTAGCAGCACACCCACAAAATGTCAGATATCCGTTGATTACTTTTTGAGTTATCTCTTACACAGACAGACAGAACACCGCCGGTGTAGTGTAAAATCTGGTCCCCCTCGTGACTTATGTTGAATTTTACTCGTCAATTGGCGTCACACCGCTTGAGTCATCCACGTGATTTTCATAGTCACACTTATTATCGGAAATAAATAAGCCAGTTCATAGCATTTAAACTCTATGATTAATACAGAAGTCACGTTATACAGTCATTTGCTAATACTGAAATAACTAGCCAGCTTGCTGGCTAATAAGGCTGCATTACGCTTCATCTGTAATAACCACTAGCAAGCGAAAGTGACAAACTCTTGAATGTTATAGCTAGCACACCTGTGTAGCAAGCTAGCTAGCTAGCTGCTAATAAAGCCACAGTTTGCTTCTACTGCATACATGCCAACTCTACCGTTATTGTCGGTAGACTACCGCTTTCAGGGCATTTTGTTTCATGCAAAAAAAAAATCGCCCCAAAAGCGGAAGAGAGTTGGCATGTATGCTACTGTAATAACTGCAAGCTAGTTAGCAAGCTAGTTTAGCAAGCTAAAGTGATAACAAAGTCTTAAATATTACAACTTGCACACCAGTGTAACAAGCTAGCTAGTTTGCTGGCTAAAGTGATGCGACCTCTTTAATGATGTAGCTCGCACACCAGTTTAGCGCGCTAGCCAGCTTGCTAATAAGGTCACAGTTCGCCTCCACTATAATAATCGCAGGCTAGCTAGCTCATTGCCTGACGACAAACTCCATAAAGTTGGTTAGCTAGCACACTAGTATAGCAAGCTTGCCAGCTGCCTAGCCTGCTAGCCAACAAGCCAGCTAGCTTGCTAAAAAGGCTACAGTGTACCACATGCACACAGCCACAATTTTATTGTTTTTTCAAGCACAATGTATTTACAACAAGTATTTGACACTAACGTGTCTTTGTCCCCCGCCACAAAATGTGAAATCGTGTCAAAAAGAACTATTTCTCGGTGTGACCTTGAGAATGGTGCGAAGGTCACCAAAATGGACTGGCGCCGGGGTATCACCCTAATACATGTTGACATAAGACTTGAAGTAAACCCGTCGATTCGTTTTTGAGATATTTCGCTGACAAGGCCATCAGTGTGAAAATCCACAATCTCTCGGTGTGACCTTGAGAAAGGCGCGAAGGTCACCGAAATCGACTAGCGCCGGGGTATCACCCTAATACATGTTGACATAAGATTTGAAGAAAATCCGTGGATTTGTTCTTGAGATATCTCGCTGACAAGGCTATCAGTGTGAAAATGCACAATCTCTCGGTGTGACCTTGAGAATGGCGCGAAGGTCATCAAAATTGACTGGCGCTGGGGTGTCAGACTAATACATTTTGACCTCAAATTTGAAGAAAATCCGTCAATTCGTTCTTGAGACATCTCGCTGACAAGGATTCGGGACGTATGGACGTACGGACGGACGGACGGTTGTGAATACTATGTCCCGCCCCTTCGCGCGTTCTGCGCGGCGGGGGACAACAAAGAAGCATACCACAATTCTACTGTACAGCAGTAAGCGATATCAAAATCTCGCAATACACGTCATTCAATGCGATGCGCGTATGACGACAGAAGTCTCGTGGGGGGGGGGGCAGATTTCAAATGACAGCGGCAAAAACATAAAAATCCTCCGCGGCGGAGGAACTAAAAATGTCTCATTGTCAAATGAATTATAGTGCTCACTGTATTTATTTTTATTGTTATTATTATTAGAAGTTTTTACTCTTATTTTTATTTGAATGCAAATTCAAAAACACTGTTAGTAACTCATGGCAACATATGTGAGGTCTGCGGAATTCTGGTGGCCTTGACACTGTGACATCAGCAATCATAGAACCCTGCCAGTGGCCAACATTGGACATCATTTCTGCATTTCATTTTGTTATGAAGCAGCTGAGTAGCAACAGCAAGATAATTGAGAGAAAGCCTCAGATTTGAATAGGTCATGTGGGAGACCACTAAATTTACATTGTACCACTTACTTTGCGTCACAGTAAGTATTTTATGAAATATTCGGCTGTATTTTTTCTTGGGGATCAATATTTAAAAGCTATTTTTGGAGAAAGTGTTACCAGAACAACACATTATGGTCACTCTCCTGCAGCTTGATGGGTTTATCAGATTTTGTGAGGTAATTAAAACTGACTTGTCATTTTAACCTTTCAAACTCAAAGTGCTAGAGCATAGAATAAAAAGAAAAATGTGTCACTGTCCAATTAATCCTGGTGCTCACTTAATATTATTGTTGTTATATGAAGTAGTTGCTCTTATTTTTATTTGAATGCAAAAACACTGTTAGTAACTCATGGCAACATATGTGAGGTCTGCGGAATTCTGGTGGCCTTGACACTGTGACATCAGCAATCATAGAACCCTGCCAGTGGCCAACATTGGACATCATTTCTGCATTTCATTTTGTTATGAAGCAGCTGAATAGCAACAGCAAGATAATTGAGAGAAAGCCTCAGATTTGAATAGGTCATGTGGGAGACCACTAAATTTACGTGGTACCACTTACTTTGTGTCACAGTAAGTACTTTATATTCTGAAGAATAAATATGCTTTTAATTTTTATAATCATTGACTGGGTCAATAAAACTAGCTATACTAGATATGGAAGAGTTCAAAGGCAAAGTAAATGACAATGAATCACACCTGTTTTGTGTTTCAATTATGGTGAAAATGGAAACAATTGAAAAGTTATTTATGTAACATTCCTTTACTCCACATTAAAAGTTAACATGAAAACTCCATTACTGGGAGATTGTTTTACTCATGGGAACTTGGTTGGTTTCTACCTGTCTTTTTTTAGGAAATTTTGGGCAGATAATTTTGCTTGTTTTCTTTTTCTTTTCTGAGCAAGTTGTGACTAGAATGTCATATCAGTTGCTGAGTATCAAAATATTAATAAGAACCAACATTCTCAGCTACCATGACATTTTTGTGGGGATATTTTGGCTGTTATCCATTAATTTTCTCAAGTCAGAAAAAGTTTATATGATGCAAAGTATTAGGCTAAAAGGTTGTGAAAATCTTCATTTACCATAGAAACTCTTGCCAGATTGGTATATACCATTATCCTTGTTTACATTGTTCGCCAGACTTCCTTCCCTGCCTTTTCTCACCGTTCTATAATTCCTCCCATCTCTCTCTCTCCATCCACATTCAGCGGTCCTTCATCCTCCGTGTGGCAGATCCAGTACGAAGGATCCTGTCGTTTTGGAGGTGGCCTTTGTGTCACCCCAGGGGGCAGGGTTTTATTCAGCAGGGGGCAAAGGTGAAGGCAAGCAGGCCAGAATTGCGACGGTCCTCTGATCAGCGACGCCCCATCATCATCCGGACCTTTAGAAAAGCAGTATGTTTCACTACCAGAAAGAAAGGAGAGCAGTTATCAGCTACCTAGCAAACAAATTCTAAATGTACATTTCTGCGTCATACAGTCACCGTATTCACATTGTTCCGCTGGTATAGTGAGATGTAAAATTTCATTTACTATTAAAAAATATATAATGTTCATAAAAACACTGAACCAATGATGAACATTGGCTAAAGGTCTTTAGCCAAAGGTCTTTATAATATTTTGGCAACATATTTTCAAAAATGTGCTCTGAGTGTAACACCGCTGTTCCATAGGGCACCAGCAGGGGATACTTGCCTCCACCCCACGAGCTTGGTTTTCTGGAGAAGATAAACAAGGTGAGAGCTTTCACTCTCATCATCTATTTACAAACCAGAGAAGTGACAAGTATGATGCTTTTTATAGTGCATCATCTTATTTGTTTTTGAAAAAATAATGAAATTTTCCTAGCATTAAAATTAACTCACTAAAATAAACAAAAATAATTTCCAGTCACATAGTAGTGGACCCTTGGGTACAACTCTGTATTGTGTGAATTGTTTGTTTGTTTTTGGTAGCGCGAGGCTGAGTCTTATATAAAATGACCTGCTTTAATGATTTTTTTTTGTCTGCTTCACGCAGCTGTGGGCAAAACGTTTGCTCCTGGAAAGTCAGCAACTGTGGGAGCCCCGATTCTTCCCAGGCCCAGCATTGCACGACAGTGCACCAGAGCCTATGGATTGGGAGGCCTATCCACCCTGGTTAACTTGCCCGGTGAGGATCCACAGACTTCTTTTGAACAACAGCCCAATGAAATCAAATTACTGAAGTACACAATCAGTTCTTTATGACCAAAGTTCATTGACATTTCTTACATAGTAAAAATAGGCAAAATAATGCACATGCCACAGTTAAAAAACCATGTCATTTCTCAGTTGAAAATTGAATAAAAGTTCTTTGCTGGAGTTAGCCAAAAACAGATCCCTTTTTAGAAGAGAGAACCTGTCAGATAGTCATTCAACACAGACTCAGATCTGCATTTAGAGGAGTTTAAACCCAATCAGAAAGGGCAGATATCACACACTTCCAAAATGTTTCTCCATTTTGCAGTCTCAAAACAGGTGTGGAAAACAGCGGTTGGATCTGTTAAACTCACTGAAATGGTTTGTAAATGTATCATCGATGTATTGAGGATTAGTAGCTATGGTGGAAATTCTGATCTTCATCCAGTTAAAAATAGGTGACGATTTGTTTTCTTTCAAGGAAAGTGCTAAAATTTGGCAAAGGTCTGGTTTGTACAAAAGCTAGCTTTGAGTTTGGGTTAGGAACAGAACATCAATTTCCCCCTTTAAGACTACAATCTTATTTGAATTTTTCACTGAAGGGTTATGCATCTGTTCCTCACGTAATATCCCTGTTGTTCTCCAGTTCAATGTGCCGTCTGCTCTCAATGGAGTTCCTGTTTGAATTGCATTGTTGGTTAAAGTAGTTTTGTTTGGCAACTTCTTGCATTTCTGTCTCATGTTACACAGAAGCAATGGTCTGAAGTCCAGGTTTTGAAGAAGCAGGTCCCTGTAATCATGAGAGGGAAACCACATCTTTACTGCGGAGTGCTCAGCCTCAACGCGAAGCGCATCCGACAGTCGCTGGAGAACAACCTCGTGAACGTAAGTCTACTGGTCTCTCCTCAATGAACACCAGCACTAACTCTCAGTGTGACATTTCTGATCAGATGAATTTTGCCTTCCCCTTATATGCAGATGCAGACGACCACAGCCAAGTCTCTGGGAACAAAAAAATGACCTTCAAACCATCTCTCAAGCCTGCACATGTGCAGAGCCAGGAGATGGTTGAGACACCATCAACCAATAAAACAACAAAAATGTGAATACCAATAATAGAAATGAAGAATAAAGAAGAACAAGGAAGACTAACTAAAAAAGTACCTGTTTGATGATCAATGTGTATGGGTGTGTGTATGTGTGCGGGATGTGTGTGTATGCGTGTGCGGGATGTGAAGCAAGATTGTATGCATCTGATTATGTGTAAAAGGGTGTTTTATATGTATTTGTCTCAAAAAGAAAATCTAAAACAGACCAAAAAAACCAAATGTAACACAATGAGTGTAACGCCAAAGATAATCTGCATTAAAATAAATTAACAAAACACCAAAGTCTTACTTGACTTGACTTACAATGTGTTTGAATAAAATTTCAATTAACTTGCATTTATTTTTGACATTAAACTTGTATAATATACTTCAGGCCTTTGTTTTGTCCAAGATAGAACAGCCACTTATTTTTCCACCAATCAGAGTGAGGACTATGCCTGCCTGCTATTGTTATAACTACATGCTGGTCATGGTTGCTGTTGCTCTGACTGTTGTTGATCAATGCTGTAGATACATCAGCAATCAACATGAACATGATGAACGTGATCATCCTGTGATTTAGAAAAGATCAGAATGTCGTCAAGGTACCTAAACACAAATTTGTTGATCATGTCTCATAAAACATCATTAACGAGGTTTTGGTAGACTGCCGGGGCGTTGGTAAGAACGAAAAGTAGGACCAAATATTCCCTGTGTTCGGTAGGGGTGTTGAAGGCAGTCTTCCACTCGTCTCCCTCACAGATACGAACCAGATGGTACGCATTGCGCAGGTCCAGCTTTGTGTAAATCTTTGCCCCCTGGAGGTGGTTGAGGGCAGTATTCATGAGTGGTAAGGGGTAACTTTTCTTAGTAGTCATGTCATTGATACAGGACTTTAAAGACTCATCTTTCTTGCCCACGAAAAGAACCCCGCTCCAGCAGGCGATGAGGAGTGGCGAATGACGCCTGCTGCCAGTGACTCACTGAGGTATTTTTCCATGGCGAGGGTTTCAGGGCGTGACAGAGAGAACAGACGACCTCTGGGTGGCATGGTTCCATGGTTGAGTTCAATCACGCAGTCATATGGTCTGTGCGAAGGCAGGCTGGTAGCGCGAGCTTTTGACAACACTTCCTTGAGACCATGGAATTCAGGGGGAAACTTCTCCTGGTTCGGGATAACTTTTGACGGGGGAACAGGAACATGCTCTAGTGCATCATTAAGGCAGGTACGAGAACAATTGGGGCTCCAGCCCTTAAAGCTGCAGTTGGTAACTTTGAGGAGAGAGAGGACCTTGCACAAAAATTTGAAAGAAGCACCTTTCAGATCCCTCCCACTCCCTCTCCACTGCACTCCTAGCCCCTCCCCCAGAAGGCTGGCGTGCACACGAAGGCACGCGAGCTGTTATGCATGTAACTTATCAGAGAGATTTTGCACGTTCACATTATGAAAGCGGCTAAGTTGCCGAGGCTAGACGTTACTGTTGCGAACAGTCAACACTGCTGGCCAACAAACAGGCGCGTCGTTAGACCTGAAAATTCCGGGGCAAATATCCCTCCTTTTATTGAACATAATTAAGCCTGATTCAGGCTTCTTGCGGTCGGCGCGTTTTCAGCTGTGCGGAAGGTGCACACGGTCCACACGAACGTCAAGTCGTTTCATGCTTGATGCCGTCAATGCGGCTCCAAGAACGGACCTGCTCTACAGTTGGGCTACTGAATCTTATTTCTGTGATAAATACGTTCAAAATACGATAGTTGGCTAGAGAACGAACTAATGTTACTTCGTGTTGGCATATTATGCTATATGAGATAATATTAGAATTTCATCACCTTAGAAAATAGACCACAGACTCTCAAGACATTAAAATCCTAATTGTTCAATAAAAAATCTCCAGTCAGAAACGCGGCCAGTGGATCAAGTTCCATGACTCGGATGAGACTAGGTAGAATAACGGTCCACAGACGACTAGAAAAGTCTAAGTTAGCGGCCAGGCTAGCCGAGCTGTAGTAACCCCCCTCCCTCAGACAGCTAGGCTAGACCCGTGGTTGGCGGCGGGGCTTGGCGCTCCAACTCAAAAGCCAGGGCCGTGTAAGCCTGTGCGGTAGCTAGCCATGACATAATCGGATGAGATGATGCATGCCCACAGACTGTGTAAGTCAAGATTCTGTCACTCAAGGTGGCCACGCCCTTAATTATGCAAAAACTTTAAGGCTTCATACAATGTAAATAGTGGAGTGACAAAAAAATTCACTCCCCCCACAGTTTTTACGGAGGGGAAAATTATTCATTGAGACCAAAACTGTATTTTGAACCAGGCTGTAAACATGTTTAATTTTCTGAAATTGAGGTTTTTAACATGGGGTCAATGGGGATTGACCCCTTTCTGCAGCCAGCCTCAAGTGGCCATTCAAAGAACTGCAGCTTTTGGCACTTCCGTATTTGCTTCACTTTTCAGCCCCGCAGGTTGCCGCTTGGTCACTCTTTACAAGACCTGCGAAGATCTTTTTGTGGATTTTTGCCTGTGTTGGAGCATTTTCCTGTCCCAGGACATCGCAACATAGCAACCCCATCTCAATTATCAAGGGACTGTAACGATCTCATTTTTTTTTGATATTTCAATCTTGGTCCAAGTTGGTTTAATTAAATCTATTAAAGTCTAAAAATTTTGTCGGTCATTTCTTGCTGTCCGATATGTCATAACAAATTGGGGCCATAACAGCTGAAAAATAGTGGCAAAGCCAATGCGCCCGCTTAGCCAAACATGGCCAAAATGGAACTCCCACTATTGGCAAAAGTATTGGTCTAATTCGGCTCAAAATCGAACTTGGTCTAGACCTTATGACCATACATACACATGTGAAATATGAAAAGGATCGAAGAAGAACTGAAGACGCTACAGTGCAGACAAGCCAAAAGTTTATGCACGCACGCACGACCACCACTAAAGACCCCGAGCATAGCATAAGCCCCTTTGGGCCTTTTGGTCAAGCGGGCTAATAAAATAATGTAGAATGGAATATAAGCGCATCATGCAGATATAAGACAGATGCTTGTATATTCCAATATTTACTGCGAACACAACGCTCACAATACTCCCACGACTTAAGAGACTGATCGTGAGACCAGTTGCGATATATTGGGCATGAGAGATCTTCCTTCCTAAAACGTCTTTGATTTGACCAATCGGTCAAATCAAAAGGGTCCATCCCTGATGAACAATGTATTAGCAGCACACCCACAAAATGTCAGATATCCGTTGATTACTTTTTGAGTTATCTCTTACACAGACAGACAGAACACCGCCGGTGTAGTGTAAAATCTGGTCCCCCTCGTGACTTATGTTGAATTTTACTCGTCAATTGGCGTCACACCGCTTGAGTCATCCACGTGATTTTCATAGTCACACTTATTATCGGAAATAAATAAGCCAGTTCATAGCATTTAAACTCTATGATTAATACAGAAGTCACGTTATACAGTCATTTGCTAATACTGAAATAACTAGCCAGCTTGCTGGCTAATAAGGCTGCATTACGCTTCATCTGTAATAACCACTAGCAAGCGAAAGTGACAAACTCTTGAATGTTATAGCTAGCACACCTGTGTAGCAAGCTAGCTAGCTAGCTGCTAATAAAGCCACAGTTTGCTTCTACTGCATACATGCCAACTCTACCGTTATTGTCGGTAGACTACCGCTTTCAGGGCATTTTGTTTCATGCAAAAAAAAAATCGCCCCAAAAGCGGAAGAGAGTTGGCATGTATGCTACTGTAATAACTGCAAGCTAGTTAGCAAGCTAGTTTAGCAAGCTAAAGTGATAACAAAGTCTTAAATATTACAACTTGCACACCAGTGTAACAAGCTAGCTAGTTTGCTGGCTAAAGTGATGCGACCTCTTTAATGATGTAGCTCGCACACCAGTTTAGCGCGCTAGCCAGCTTGCTAATAAGGTCACAGTTCGCCTCCACTATAATAATCGCAGGCTAGCTAGCTCATTGCCTGACGACAAACTCCATAAAGTTGGTTAGCTAGCACACTAGTATAGCAAGCTTGCCAGCTGCCTAGCCTGCTAGCCAACAAGCCAGCTAACTTGCTAAAAAGGCTACAGTGTACCACATGCACACAGCCACAATTTTATTGTTTTTTCAAGCACAATGTATTTACAACAAGTATTTGACACTAACGTGTCTTTGTCCCCCGCCACAAAATGTGAAATCGTGTCAAAAAGAACTATTTCTCGGTGTGACCTTGAGAATGGTGCGAAGGTCACCAAAATGGACTGGCGCCGGGGTATCACCCTAATACATGTTGACATAAGACTTGAAGTAAACCCGTCGATTCGTTTTTGAGATATTTCGCTGACAAGGCCATCAGTGTGAAAATCCACAATCTCTCGGTGTGACCTTGAGAAAGGCACGAAGGTCACCGAAATCGACTAGCGCCGGGGTATCACCCTAATACATGTTGACATAAGATTTGAAGAAAATCCGTGGATTTGTTCTTGAGATATCTCGCTGACAAGGCTATCAGTGTGAAAATGCACAATCTCTCGGTGTGACCTTGAGAATGGCGCGAAGGTCATCAAAATTGACTGGCGCTGGGGTGTCAGACTAATACATTTTGACCTCAAATTTGAAGAAAATCCGTCAATTCGTTCTTGAGACATCTCGCTGACAAGGATTCGGGACGTATGGACGTACGGACGGACGGACGGTTGTGAATACTATGTCCCGCCCCTTCGCGCGTTCTGCGCGGCGGGGGACAACAAAGAAGCATACCACAATTCTACTGTACAGCAGTAAGCGATATCAAAATCTCGCAATACACGTCATTCAATGCGATGCGCGTATGACGACAGAAGTCTCGTGGGGGGGGGGGCAGATTTCAAATGACAGCGGCAAAAACATAAAAATCCTCCGCGGCGGAGGAACTAAAAATGTCTCATTGTCAAATGAATTATAGTGCTCACTGTATTTATTTTTATTGTTATTATTATTAGAAGTTTTTACTCTTATTTTTATTTGAATGCAAATTCAAAAACACTGTTAGTAACTCATGGCAACATATGTGAGGTCTGCGGAATTCTGGTGGCCTTGACACTGTGACATCAGCAATCATAGAACCCTGCCAGTGGCCAACATTGGACATCATTTCTGCATTTCATTTTGTTATGAAGCAGCTGAGTAGCAACAGCAAGATAATTGAGAGAAAGCCTCAGATTTGAATAGGTCATGTGGGAGACCACTAAATTTACATTGTACCACTTACTTTGCGTCACAGTAAGTATTTTATGAAATATTCGGCTGTATTTTTTCTTGGGGATCAATATTTAAAAGCTATTTTTGGAGAAAGTGTTACCAGAACAACACATTATGGTCACTCTCCTGCAGCTTGATGGGTTTATCAGATTTTGTGAGGTAATTAAAACTGACTTGTCATTTTAACCTTTCAAACTCAAAGTGCTAGAGCATAGAATAAAAAGAAAAATGTGTCACTGTCCAATTAATCCTGGTGCTCACTTAATATTATTGTTGTTATATGAAGTAGTTGCTCTTATTTTTATTTGAATGCAAAAACACTGTTAGTAACTCATGGCAACATATGTGAGGTCTGCGGAATTCTGGTGGCCTTGACACTGTGACATCAGCAATCATAGAACCCTGCCAGTGGCCAACATTGGACATCATTTCTGCATTTCATTTTGTTATGAAGCAGCTGAATAGCAACAGCAAGATAATTGAGAGAAAGCCTCAGATTTGAATAGGTCATGTGGGAGACCACTAAATTTACGTGGTACCACTTACTTTGTGTCACAGTAAGTACTTTATATTCTGAAGAATAAATATGCTTTTAATTTTTATAATCATTGACTGGGTCAATAAAACTAGCTATACTAGATATGGAAGAGTTCAAAGGCAAAGTAAATGACAATGAATCACACCTGTTTTGTGTTTCAATTATGGTGAAAATGGAAACAATTGAAAAGTTATTTATGTAACATTCCTTTACTCCACATTAAAAGTTAACATGAAAACTCCATTACTGGGAGATTGTTTTACTCATGGGAACTTGGTTGGTTTCTACCTGTCTTTTTTTAGGAAATTTTGGGCAGATAATTTTGCTTGTTTTCTTTTTCTTTTCTGAGCAAGTTGTGACTAGAATGTCATATCAGTTGCTGAGTATCAAAATATTAATAAGAACCAACATTCTCAGCTACCATGACATTTTTGTGGGGATATTTTGGCTGTTATCCATTAATTTTCTCAAGTCAGAAAAAGTTTATATGATGCAAAGTATTAGGCTAAAAGGTTGTGAAAATCTTCATTTACCATAGAAACTCTTGCCAGATTGGTATATACCATTATCCTTGTTTACATTGTTCGCCAGACTTCCTTCCCTGCCTTTTCTCACCGTTCTATAATTCCTCCCATCTCTCTCTCTCCATCCACATTCAGCGGTCCTTCATCCTCCGTGTGGCAGATCCAGTACGAAGGATCCTGTCGTTTTGGAGGTGGCCTTTGTGTCACCCCAGGGGGCAGGGTTTTATTCAGCAGGGGGCAAAGGTGAAGGCAAGCAGGCCAGAATTGCGACGGTCCTCTGATCAGCGACGCCCCATCATCATCCGGACCTTTAGAAAAGCAGTATGTTTCACTACCAGAAAGAAAGGAGAGCAGTTATCAGCTACCTAGCAAACAAATTCTAAATGTACATTTCTGCGTCATACAGTCACCGTATTCACATTGTTCCGCTGGTATAGTGAGATGTAAAATTTCATTTACTATTAAAAAATATATAATGTTCATAAAAACACTGAACCAATGATGAACATTGGCTAAAGGTCTTTAGCCAAAGGTCTTTATAATATTTTGGCAACATATTTTCAAAAATGTGCTCTGAGTGTAACACCGCTGTTCCATAGGGCACCAGCAGGGGATACTTGCCTCCACCCCACGAGCTTGGTTTTCTGGAGAAGATAAACAAGGTGAGAGCTTTCACTCTCATCATCTATTTACAAACCAGAAAAGTGACAAGTATGATGCTTTTTATAGTGCATCATCTTATTTGTTTTTGAAAAAATAATGAAATTTTCCTAGCATTAAAATTAACTCACTAAAATAAACAAAAATAATTTCCAGTCACATAGTCGTGGACCCTTGGGTACAACTCTGTATTGTGTGAATTGTTTGTTTGTTTTTGGTAGCGCGAGGCTGAGTCTTATATAAAATGACCTGCTTTAATGATTTTTTTTTGTCTGCTTCACGCAGCTGTGGGCAAAACGTTTGCTCCTGGAAAGTCAGCAACTGTGGGAGCCCCGATTCTTCCCAGGCCCAGCATTGCACGACAGTGCACCAGAGCCTATGGATTGGGAGGCCTATCCACCCTGGTTAACTTGCCCGGTGAGGATCCACAGACTTCTTTTGAACAACAGCCCAATGAAATCAAATTACTGAAGTACACAATCAGTTCTTTATGACCAAAGTTCATTGACATTTCTTACATAGTAAAAATAGGCAAAATAATGCACATGCCACAGTTAAAAAACCATGTCATTTCTCAGTTGAAAATTGAATAAAAGTTCTTTGCTGGAGTTAGCCAAAAACAGATCCTTTTTTAGAAGAGAGAACCTGTCAGATAGTCATTCAACACAGACTCAGATCTGCATTTAGAGGAGTTTAAACCCAATCAGAAAGGGCAGATATCACACACTTCCAAAATGTTTCTCCATTTTGCAGTCTCAAAACAGGTGTGGAAAACAGCGGTTGGATCTGTTAAACTCACTGAAATGGTTTGTAAATGTATCATCGATGTATTGAGGATTAGTAGCTATGGTGGAAATTCTGATCTTCATCTAGTTAAAAATAGGTGACGATTTGTTTTCTTTCAAGGAAAGTGCTAAAATTTGGCAAAGGTCTGGTTTGTACAAAAGCTAGCTTTGAGTTTGGGTTAGGAACAGAATATCAATTTCCCCCTTTAAGACTACAATCTTATTTGAATTTTTCACTGATGGGTTATGCATCTGTTCCTCACGAAATATCCCTGTTGTTCTCCAGTTCAATGTGCCGTCTGCTCTCAATGGAGTTCCTGTTTGAATTGCATTGTTGGTTAAAGTAGTTTTGTTTGGCAACTTCTTGCATTTCTGTGTCATGTTACACAGAAGCAATGGTCTGAAGTCCAGGTTTTGAAGAAGCAGGTCCCTGTAATCATGAGAGGGAAACCACTTCTTTACTGCGGAGTGCTCAGCCTCAACGCGAAGCGCATCCGACAGTCACTGGAGAACAACCTCGTGAACGTAAGTCTACTGGTCTCTCCCCAATGAACACCAGCACTAACTCTCAGTGTGACATTTCTGATCAGATGAATTTTGCCTTCCCCTTATATGCAGATGCAGACAACCACAGCCAAGTCTCTGGGAACAAAAAAATGACCATCAAACCATCTCTCAAGCCTGCACATGTGCAGAGCCAGGAGATGGTTGAGACACCATCAACCAATAAAACAACAAAAATGTGAATACGAATAATAGAAATGAAGAATAAAGAAGAACAAGGAAGACTAACTAAAAAAGTACCTGTTTGATGATCAATGTGTATGGGTGTGTGTATGTGTGCGGGATGTGTGTGTATGCGTGTGCGGGATGTGAAGCAAGATTGTATGCATCTGATTATGTGTAAAAGGGTGTTTTATATGTATTTGTCTCAAAAAGAAAATCTAAAACAGACCAAAAAAACCAAATGTAACACAATGAGTGTAACGCCAAAGATAATCTGCATTAAAATAAATTAACAAAACACCAAAGTCTTACTTGACTTGACTTATAATGTGTTTGAATAAAATTTCAATTAACTTGCATTTATTTTTGACATTAAACTTGTATAATATACTTCAGGCCTTTGTTTTGTCCAAGATAGAACAGCCACTTATTTTTCCACCAAACAGAGTGAGGACTATGCCTGCCTGCTATTGTTATAACTACATGCTGGTCATGGTTGCTGTTGCTCTGACTGTTGTTGATCAATGCTGTAGATACATCAGCAATCAACATGAACATGATGAACGTGATCATCCTGTGATTTAGAAAAGATCAGAATGTCGTCAAGGTACCTAAACACAAATTTGTTGATCATGTCTCATAAAACATCATTAACGAGGTTTTGGTAGACTGCCGGGGCGTTGGTAAGAACGAAAAGTCGGACCAAATATTCCCTGTGTTTGGTAGGGGTGTTGAAGGCAGTCTTCCACTCGTCTCCCTCACAGATACGAACCAGATGGTACGCATTGCGCAGGTCCAGCTTTGTGTAAATCTTTTCCCCCTGGAGGTGGTTGAGGGCAGTATTCATGAGTGGTAAGGGGTAACTTTTCTTAGTAGTCATGCCATTGATACAGGACCTTAAAGACTCATCTTTCTTGCCCACGAAAAAAACCCCGCTCCAGCAGGCGATGAGGAGTGGCGAATGACGCCTGCTGCCAGTGACTCACTGAGGTATTTTTCCATGGCGAGGGTTTCAGGGCGTGACAGAGAGAACAGACGACCTCTGGGTGGCATGGTTCCATAGTTGAGTTCAATCACGCAGTCATATGGTCTGTGCGGAGGCAGGCTGGTAGCGCGAGCTTTTGACAACACTTCCTTGAGACCATGGAATTCAGGGGGAAACTTCTCCTGGTTCGGGATAACTTTTGACGGGGGAACAGGAACATGCTCTAGTGCATCATTGAGGCAGGTACGAGAACAATTGGGGCTCCAGCCCTTAAAGCTGCAGTTGGTAACTTTGAGGAGAGAGAGGACCTTGCACAAAAATTTGAAAGAAGCACCTTTCAGATCCCTCCCACTCCCTCTCCACTGCACTCCTAGCCCCTCCCCCAGAAGGCTGGCGTGCACACGAAGGCACACGAGCTGTTATGCATGCAACTTATCAGAGAGATTTTGCACGTTCACATTATGAAAGCGGCTAAGTTGCCGAGGCTAGACGTTACTGTTGCGAACAGTCAACACTGCTGGCCAACAAACAGGCGCGTCGTTAGACCTGAAAATTCCGGGGCAAATATCCCTCCTTTTATTGAACATAATTAAGCCTGATTCAGGCTTCTTGCGGTCGGCGCGTTTTCAGCTGTGCGGAAGATGCACACGGTCCACACGAACGTCAAGTCGTTTCATGCTTGATGCAGTCAATGCGGCTCCAAGAACGGACCTGCTCTACAGTTGGGCTACTGAATCTTATTTCTGTGATAAATACGTTCAAAATACGATAGTTGGCTAGAGAACGAACTAATGTTACTTCGTGTTGGCATATTATGCTATATGAGATAATATTAGAATTTCATCACCTTAGAAAATAGACCACAGACTCTCAAGACATTAAAATCCTAATTGTTCAATAAAAAATCTCCAGTCAGAAACGCGGCCAGTGGATCAAGTTCCATGACTCGGATGAGACTAGGTAGAATAACGGTCCACAGACGACTAGAAAAGTCTAAGTTAGCAGCCAGGCTAGCCGAGCTGTAGTAACCCCCCTCCCTCAGACAGCCAGGCTAGACCCGTGGTTGGCGGCGGGGCTTGGCGCTCCAACTCAAAAGCCCAGGGCCGTGTAAGCCTGTGCGGTAGCTAGCCATGACATAATCGAATGAGATGATGCATGCCCACAGACTGTGTAAGTCAAGATTCTGTCACTCAAGGTGGCCACGCCCTTAATTATGCAAAAACTTTAAGGCTTCATACAATGTAAATAGTGGAGTGACAAAAAAATTCACTCCCCCCACAGTTTTTACGGAGGGGAAAATTATTCATTGAGACCAAAACTGTATTTTGAACCAGGCTGTAAACATGTTTAATTTTCTGAAATTGAGGTTTTTAACATGGGGTCAATGGGGATTGACCCCTTTCTGCAGCCAGCCTCAAGTGGCCATTCAAAGAACTGCAGCTTTTGGCACTTCCGTATTTGCTTCACTTTTCAGCCCCGCAGGTTGCCGCTTGGTCACTCTTTACAAGACCTGCGAAGATCTTTTTGTGGATTTTTGCCTGTGTTGGAGCATTTTCCTGTCCCAGGACATCGCAACATAGCAACCCCATCTCAATTATCAAGGGACTGTAACGATCTCATTTTTTTTTTGATATTTCAATCTTGGTCCAAGTTGGTTTAATTAAATCTATTAAAGTCTAAAAATTTTGTCGGTCATTTCTTGCTGTCCGATATGTCATAACAAATTGGGGCCATAACAGCTGAAAAATAGTGGCAAAGCCAATGCGCCCGCTTAGCCAAACATGGCCAAAATGGAACTCCCACTATTGGCAAAAGTATTGGTCTAATTCGGCTCAAAATCGAACTTGGTCTAGACCTTATGACCATACATACACATGTGAAATATGAAAAGGATCGAAGAAGAACTGAAGACGCTACAGTGCAGACAAGCCAAAAGTTTATGCACGCACGCACGACCACCACTAAAGACCCCGAGCATAGCATAAGCCCCTTTGGGCCTTTTGGTCAAGCGGGCTAATAAAATAATGTAGAATGGAATATAAGCGCATCATGCAGATATAAGACAGATGCTTGTATATTCCAATATTTACTGCGAACACAACGCTCACAATACTCCCACGACTTAAGAGACTGATCGTGAGACCAGTTGCGATATATTGGGCATGAGAGATCTTCCTTCCTAAAACGTCTTTGATTTGACCAATCGGTCAAATCAAAAGGGTCCATCCCTGATGAACAATGTATTAGCAGCACACCCACAAAATGTCAGATATCCGTTGATTACTTTTTGAGTTATCTCTTACACAGACAGACAGAACACCGCCGGTGTAGTGTAAAATCTGGTCCCCCTCGTGACTTATGTTGAATTTTACTCGTCAATTGGCGTCACACCGCTTGAGTCATCCACGTGATTTTCATAGTCACACTTATTATCGGAAATAAATAAGCCAGTTCATAGCATTTAAACTCTATGATTAATACAGAAGTCACGTTATACAGTCATTTGCTAATACTGAAATAACTAGCCAGCTTGCTGGCTAATAAGGCTGCATTACGCTTCATCTGTAATAACCACTAGCAAGCGAAAGTGACAAACTCTTGAATGTTATAGCTAGCACACCTGTGTAGCAAGCTAGCTAGCTAGCTGCTAATAAAGCCACAGTTTGCTTCTACTGCATACATGCCAACTCTACCGTTATTGTCGGTAGACTACCGCTTTCAGGGCATTTTGTTTCATGCAAAAAAAAAATCGCCCCAAAAGCGGAAGAGAGTTGGCATGTATGCTACTGTAATAACTGCAAGCTAGTTAGCAAGCTAGTTTAGCAAGCTAAAGTGATAACAAAGTCTTAAATATTACAACTTGCACACCAGTGTAACAAGCTAGCTAGTTTGCTGGCTAAAGTGATGCGACCTCTTTAATGATGTAGCTCGCACACCAGTTTAGCGCGCTAGCCAGCTTGCTAATAAGGTCACAGTTCGCCTCCACTATAATAATCGCAGGCTAGCTAGCTCATTGCCTGACGACAAACTCCATAAAGTTGGTTAGCTAGCACACTAGTATAGCAAGCTTGCCAGCTGCCTAGCCTGCTAGCCAACAAGCCAGCTAGCTTGCTAAAAAGGCTACAGTGTACCACATGCACACAGCCACAATTTTATTGTTTTTTCAAGCACAATGTATTTACAACAAGTATTTGACACTAACGTGTCTTTGTCCCCCGCCACAAAATGTGAAATCGTGTCAAAAAGAACTATTTCTCGGTGTGACCTTGAGAATGGTGCGAAGGTCACCAAAATGGACTGGCGCCGGGGTATCACCCTAATACATGTTGACATAAGACTTGAAGTAAACCCGTCGATTCGTTTTTGAGATATTTCGCTGACAAGGCCATCAGTGTGAAAATCCACAATCTCTCGGTGTGACCTTGAGAAAGGCGCGAAGGTCACCGAAATCGACTAGCGCCGGGGTATCACCCTAATACATGTTGACATAAGATTTGAAGAAAATCCGTGGATTTGTTCTTGAGATATCTCGCTGACAACGCTATCAGTGTGAAAATCCACAATCTCTCGGTGTGACCTTGAGAATGGCGCAAAGGTCACCAAAATCGACTGGCGCCGGGGTATCTAATACATGTTGACATTAGATTTTAAGTAAATCCGTGGATTTGTTCTTGAGATATGTCGCTGACAAGGCTATCAGTATGAAAATCCACAATCTCTCAGTGTGACCTTGAGAATGGCGCGAAGGTCACCAAAATTGACTGGCACCGAGGTGTCACACTAGTATATGTTGACATAAAAGTTGAAGTAAATTCGTCAATTTGTTCTTGAGATATCTCGCTAACAAGGCTATCAGTGTGAAAATCCCCAATCTCTCGGTGTGACCTTGAGAACGGCGCGAAGGTCACCAAAATTGAATGGCGCTGGGGTTTCACAGTAATCTATGTTGACATTAAATTTGAAGTAAATCTGTTGATAAGTTCTGGAGATATCTCGCTGACAAGGCTATAAGTGTGAAAATCCACAGTCTCTCGGTGTGACCTTGAGAATGGCGTGAAGGTCACCAAAATCAACTGGCGCAAATTTGAAGAAAATCCGTCAATTCGTTCTTGAGACATCTCGCTGACAAGGATTCGGGACGTATGGACGTACGGACGGTTGTGAATACTATGTCCCGCCCCTTCGCGCGTTCTGCGCGGCGGGGGACAACAAAGAAGCATACCACAATTCTACTGTACAGCAGTAAGCGATATCAAAATCTCGCAATACACGTCATTCAATGCGATGCGCGTATGACGACAGAAGTCTCGTGGGGGGGGGGACCAGATTTTAAATGACAGCGGCAAAAACATAAAAATCCTCCGCGGCGGAGGAACTAAAAATGTCTCATTGTCAAATGAATTATAGTGCTCACTGTATTTATTATTGTTATTAGAAGTTTTTACTCTTATTTTTATTTGAATGCAAATTCAAAAACACTGTTAGTAACTCATGGCAACATATGTGAGGTCTGCGGAATATTTAAAAGCTAATTTTGGAGAAAGTGTTACCAGAACAACACATTATGGTCACTCTCCTGCAGCTTGATGGGTTTATCAGATTTTGTGAGGTAATTAAAACTGACTTGTCATTTTAACCTTTCAAACTCAAAGTGCTAGAGCATAGAATAAAAAGAAAAATGTGTCACTGTCCAATTAATCCTGGTGCTCACTTAATATTATTGTTGTTATATGAAGTAGTTGCTCTTATTTTTATTTGAATGCAAAAACACTGTTAGTAACTCATGGCAACATATGTGAGGTCTGCGGAATTCTGGTGGCCTTGACACTGTGACATCATAGAACCCTGCCAGTGGCCAACATTGGCCATCATTTCTGCATTTCATTTTGTTATGAAGCAGCTGAATTGCAACAGCAAGATAATCGTGAGAAAGCCTCAGATTTGAATAGGTCATGTGGGAGACCACTAAACTTACGTTGTACCACTTACTTTGCGTCACAGTAAGTATTTTATTAAACATTTGGCTGTTTTTTTTTCTTGGGGATCAATATTTAAAAGATGATTTGAGAAAGTGTTTCCATATTGTTTGTCAAGGAATGTAAGAAACTCCTTTGAGAAAAGTGGTTAATGTAATGACATTAAGCTACCAGAACAAACACATTATGGTCACTCTCGTGCAGCTTGATGGGTTTATCAGATTTTGTGAGGTAATTAAAACTGACTTGTCATTTTAACCTTTCAAACTCAAAGTGCTAGAGCATAGAATAAAAAGAAAAATGTGTCTGAGGTTTTTACGAAATGAACCAAGAGCAAACTCCAGTAAAATGCAAAAGGAGGTTTTATTTCTGAAGGGGGAAACCCCAACAGAGCTGGCAACAGTACAAAGTCCGCAATCCAAAATCAGAATCCAAATGGCGAAATCCAGAGTCATGCACAGGGCACCAATCACAAAAATCGTAGTCAGACAAAAGAGGTCAAAAAACAAGAATGCGGCAAAAGTACAGGGAATAGGCAAAGCTCGATATCAAGGACGGTCCAGTCAGAAAGATAAACACTGAGAAATCAAGGCGAGAAACGTGGCACGAGAAAACTAGGGGGAACGATCTGACAAGAAAGTGAACTAAACAGACATCTTATATACACCCCCGGGGTAAACACATGACCAGGGAGAACAGGTGCAATCAATGGTAACAATGATCAGGGAGAGACTAATGAGGAATAAACTAATTACATGAATTTGGCTGTAGCCAAAACGCAGACAGGGATCACAAGACAAACCTACGTACAAAACAGCTCCGGTTAAGGAGTACTAAAGTGCCAAGATAAAAGAAAAGGAAAGCACAAAGTATAAGTGGAAAACTGCAGCAGAGATAATTAGGGATAGGCAAGGAGGGCGGAGATTAGAATTGAGCAACTGCTGAGAGATCGTTAGTCAATTAGTATGTGCAGCTATACAATCCCGAGTGCATGTTAGTAAGTTAGTAAAAATATACAATGTTAATTAGGGTTAGTAATTATCGAAAACAACAAACTTTTAGTATGGTTAGTAGGTAGTAAAAGAGAGAGGAAGGAAGCACACGAGATAATGAAGGAAGATTGAAAACCCAGAAACCAATAAATCACCCGAATGAGTGGCACGCAAGACGAGGGGCCGTGGGCAAAGACCTACACAAGACAAGACAGGGTAGACGAAGTGCAATTCATGGAAATGAAAACATGGCATGAAAACTGAGGCATGAAAAAATAATAAAACATGAAATCTAAATTTCCAAATACACAATACATGATCCTAAGAATGGTCAAAGGGCGGGCAGTGGTCACTAAACACAGAAATCCTAAACATGGCTAGGCCAGGCACAGAACTTGACATGCAGAATCACAACAGTGTCACTGTCCAATTAATCCTGGTGCTGACTTAATATTATTATTGTTGTTGTCGTTGTCATTGTTGTTATTATATGAAGTAGTTGCTCTTATTTTTATTTGAATGCAAAAACACTGTTAGTAACTCATGGCAACATATGTGAGGTCTGCAGAATTCTGGTGGCCTTGACACTGTGACATCATAGAACCCTGCCAGTGGCCAACATTGGACATCATTTCTGCATTTCATTTTGTTATGAAGCAGCTGAATAGCAACAGCAAGATAATTGTGAGAAAGCCTCAGATTTGAATAGGTCATGTGGGAGGCCACTAAATTTACGTGGTATCGCTTACTTTGTGTCACAGTAAGTACTTTATATTCTGAAAAAATAAATCGGCTTTTAATTTTTATAATCATTGACTGGGTCAATAAAACTAGCTATATTAGATATGGAAGAGTTCAAAGGCAAAGTAAATGACAATGAATCACACCTGTTTTGTGTTTCAATTATGGTGAAAATGGAAACAATTGAAAAGTTATTTATGTAACATTCCTTTACTCCACATTAAAAGTTAACATGAAAACTCCATTACTGGGAGATTGTTTTACTCATGGGAACTTGGTTGGTTTCTACCTGTCTTTTTTTAGGAAATTTTGGGCAGATAATTTTGCTTGTTTTCTTTTTCTTTTCTGAGCAAGTTGTGACTAGAATGTCATATCAGTTGCTGAGTATCAAAATATTAATAAGAACCAACATTCTCAGCTACCATGACATTTTTGTGGGGATATTTTGGCTGTTATCCATTAATTTTCTCAAGTCAGAAAAAGTTTATATGATGCAAAGTATTAGGCTAAAAGGTTGTGAAAATCTTCATTTACCATAGAAACTCTTGCCAGATTGGTATATACCATTATCCTTGTTTACATTGTTCGCCAGACTTCCTTCCCTGCCTTTTCTCACCATTCTATAATTCCTCCCATCTCTCTCTCTCCATCCACATTCAGCGGTCCTTCATCCTCCGTGTGGCAGATCCTGTAGGAAGGATCCTGTCGTTTTGGAGGTGGCCTTTGTGTCACCCCAGGGGGCAGGGTTTTATTCAGCAGGGGGCAAAGGTGAAGGCAAGCAGGCCAGAATTGCGACGGTCCTCTGATCAGCGACGCCCCATCATCATCCGGACCTTTAGAAAAGCAGTATGTTTCACTACCAGAAAGAAAGGAGAGCAGTTATCAGCTACCTAGCAAACAAATTCTAAATGTACATTTCTGCATCATACAGTCACTGTATTCACATTGCTCCGCTGGTAAAGTAGTGAGATGTAAAATTTCATTTACTATTAAAAAATATATAATGTTCATAAAAACACTGAACCAATGATGAACATTGGCTAAAGGTCTTTAGCCAAAGGTCTTTATAATATTTTGGCAACATATTTTCAAAAATTTGCTCTGAGTGTAACACCACTGTTCCATAGGGCACCAGCAGGGGATACTTGCCTCCACCCCACGAGCTTGGTTTTCTGGAGAAGATAAACAAGGTGAGAGCTTTCACTCTCATCATCTATTTACAAACCAGAAAAGTGACAAGTATGATGCTTTTTATAGTGCATCATCTTATTTGTTTTTGAAAAAATAATGAAATTTTACTAGCATTAAAATTAACGCACTAAAATAAACAAAAATAATTTCCAGTCACATAGTAGTGGACCCTTGGGTACAACTCTGTATTGTGTGAATTGTTTGTTTGTTTTTGGTAGCGCGAGGCTGAGTCTTATATAAAATGACCTGCTTTAATGATTTTTTTTTGTCTGCTTCACGCAGCTGTGGGCAAAACGTTTGCTCCTGGAAAGTCAGCAACTGTGGGAGCCCCGATTCTTCCCAGGCCCAGCATTGCACGACAGTGCACCAGAGCCTATGGATTGGGAGGCCTATCCACCCTGGTTAACTTGCCCGGTGAGGATCCGCAGACTTCTTTTGAACAACAGCCCAATGAAATCAAATTACTGAAGTACACAATCAGTTCTTTATGACCAAAGTTCATTGACATTTCTTACATAATAAAAATAGGCAAAATAATGCACATGCCACAGTTAAAAAACCATGTCATTTCTCAGTTGAAAATTGAATAAAAGTTCTTTGCTGGAGTTAGCCAAAAACAGATCCTTTTTTAGAAGAGAGAACCTGTCAGATAGTCATTCAACACAGACTCAGATCTGCATTTAGAGGAGTTTAAACCCAATCAGAAAGGGCAGATATCACACACTTCCAAAATGTTTCTCCATTTTGCAGTCTCAAAACAGGTGTGGAAAACAGCGGTTGGATCTGTTAAACTCACTGAAATGGTTTGTAAATGTATCATCGATGTATTGAGGATTAGTAGCTATGGTGGAAATTCTGATCTTCATCCAGTTAAAAATAGGTGACGATTTGTTTTCTTTCAAGGAAAGTGCTAAAATTTGGCAAAGGTCTGGTTTGTACAAAAGCTAGCTTTGAGTTTGGGTTAGGAACAGAGCATCAATTTCCCCTGTTACAACTCGGTCTAGGTAGTGCGGCCACAAGTAGAGAACGGAAGAAAGCACGGGGAGAGAAAACTGCGGCGAATACGAAATAACCTGAACGCTGCACAGTACTCCGGTCCCTATACTGCCTAACCAGAGCTAACTGAGACCTACCGCTAGTCTTCGAAGGTTTACCAGGCACGGGGCGGCTTTTAAACACGTAACTCCAGAACACTCAGTCCAGAAGCGCGGACTGAGCGAGCGAATAGTGTACCCCCTTTGGAAACAAGTTTCCACCCAGAGTCACCTCCAAAAATAACAAAGGGAAAATAACAAAGCAAAACAATAAAGGGGTATCCCGATGGAAGGATTGGAAGACCCAGCTGGGAATACCCTAGCTAACCAGAGTAACCGGACAGCGTACAGAAAGGACGAGACGAGCGAGGCAGTCAGACAAGCGAATCAAAAGTCAAAAACCCGGGCATCTATTACCAAACAACCAGATGGAGGGGCAAGAGCAAGAATCAAAGTCACAGAGCGACAAGCCAAGGGTCAATCACAGGGATCCAAACGAACCAAAAACGGGGCCAGGCAAGAATCGTAGGTCAAGACAAAAACGGTCCAACACAGAAGGTTATCCAAATACTCACAGTTCCAAAACGTTACTTGCAAAATGGTCGAAGAGCTAGTCTCCACTGGCATGTGCAAGCGGCGGCCTTAAAAAGCACCGCCCCCTCCGGAAGTGGAAACAATCAATTAAGAACAAGGCAAAAAAAATAAATACAACAGAGCTCGTAACACCCCCTTTAAGACTACAATCTTATTTGAATTTTTCACTGATGGGTTATGCATCTGTTCCTCACGTAATATCCCTGTTGTTCTCCAGTTCAATGTGCCGTCTGCTCTCAATGGAGTTCCTGTTTGAATTGCATTGTTGGTTAAAGTAGTTTTGTTTGGCAACTTCTTGCATTTCTGTCTCATGTTACACAGAAGCAATGGTCTGAAGTCCAGGTTTTGAAGAAGCAGGTCCCTGTAATCATGAGAGGGAAACCACTTCTTTACTGCGGAGTGCTCAGCCTCAACGCGAAGCGCATCCGACAGTCACTGGAGAACAACCTTGTGAACGTAAGTCTACTGGTCTCTCCTCAATGAACACCAGCACTAACTCTCTGTGTGACATTTCTGATCAGATGAATTTTGCCTTCCCCTTAAATGCAGATGCAGACGACCACAGCCAAGTCTCTGGGAACAAAATAATGACCTTCAAACCATCTCTCAAGCCTGCACATGTGCAGAGCCAGGAGATGGTTGAGACACCATCAACCAATAAAACAACAAAAATGTGAATACCAATAATAGAAATGAAGAATAAAGAAGAACAAGGAAGACTAACTAAAAAAGTACCTGTTTGATGATCAATGTGTATGGGTGTGTGTATGTGTGCGGGATGTGTGTGTATGCGTGTGCGGGATGTGAAGCAAGATTGTATGCATCTGATTATGTGTAAAAGGGTGTTTTATATGTATTTGTCTCAAAAAGAAAATCTAAAACAGACCAAAAAAACCAAATGTAACACAATGAGTGTAACGCCAAAGATAATCTGCATTAAAATAAATTAACAAAACACCAAAGTCTTACTTGACTTGACTTACAATGTGTTTGAATACAATTTCAATTAACTTGCATTTATTTTTGACATTAAACTTGTATAATATACTTCAGGCCTTTGTTTTGTCCAAGATAGAACAGCCACTTATTTTTCCACCAATCAGAGTGAGGACTATGCCTGCCTGCTATTGTTATAACTACATGCTGGTCATGGTTGCTGTTGCTCTGACTGTTGTTGATCAATGCTGTAGATACATCAGCAATCAAGAGCTAAACCACACAGGTTTAAACAGAAAATAATTTGCTTACTTCGGTTTTACTACAAAATGCCCTTCAACTGAGGAACGGCTTTGTTTGTTTTAGGATTAGAATTTCCTCATTTCTCTGATCAGATGAGTTGTGACTTGGTATGTAATGAGCTAGCACCAAAGGTACACCATACCACAGAAACTGCTTAAATTCATTTTCCATATTTGTAGAAAGTGCTAAGGGCTCATGACCAAAAGCTTGGTAGATCAAACCGAGGTTTACTGCCATCACTCCACAATGAGTGAAATTCAAGCCAATTATATATTTTATAAAGACACGTCTACCCAAAATGCAACATTTTACCGCATCCCGAGAATTTACGTGCATACAGATTATTCCAAAATCTTTATTTAGCCAGTCGTCACTTGTAACTGAAACCAGTACGATTTTGAGGATGTTGGCTTGGCTTCATTGTGCCAGCACTGCGAAACGAAAGCGATTTTCCCCAGACAACGACCCAAATTTATTTCTGCAAGAACAACGAATGGCTCATCAAACAATGCTTCTAGTGGGGTGGGTACGGTTTTTTTCCCACTCATGACTGTTTTTGATGCACTTAGTTTGTACAGCCACCTGCACAAGTAACCTATGAACCTGTGGGAAACACTGATGTATTGTCCATTATTCAGTTGGTTTGTATTCAACATTATTGACTTGTGTAGGCTTGCCTGTGAGTTAACATTAAACTTACAAAAATCTGTCCTGCCATGTTACATGTGTCATTCTGCCAGGTAATTTAAATGTTCACTCGGTCCATAATTATATGCATATTGGTTCACTTCCTAAAATTGGCTTGCTTGGAAATGGCCTGATTTCTGTAAAAAGCATAATACACTACAAATAAAATGATTCTAATGAGTGGAATATTCTCGTACCCTGTACCACTTTGACAACCATTTTGCGAAAGCTGTAGTTCTGTTGCAGCTACTCTTATTTTTTTCCTGCAATATTTTATCAATATCACCAATGTAATATTTCATATGAATGTTAGTTATTTGGTATTAAATTCATAATTTCTCATGACATTATTGAAGATCTACTTAGAAATTGAGAATGTGGGACCTTAAGTAATACTGGTTAAGATATGTAGTGGTGTCTGCTGGGTTGGGGCGGAGTGTAATGCGGTTCTACAGTAAGGTTTTGGTTCGGTTTTGTTCTTTCGGAGCTGCTGATTCAGAGTATTGGCACCTTTTTAATTCCAATTCAAGCACTGCATCACTCCACAATGAGGCACAGACTGCTGCATGGTCTGGCGCATAAAAAGGGAGTATCACATCTCCTCAGGATTGTCCAGATGTGGGAGCTTCGTGTGGGGTGAGAGAAGCCAGGCAGGGGCTCTGGTGACTTTGACATCCCGACTCTCCTGGGAGAAGCACAGGCATCTGACCCACAAGAAGGGCCTGCAAACCTGCTGTCCTCAGATCCAGCTGAATGAGCACAAAGTTCAGCAACTGAAGGGCAAAGCAGAGACATGGAGAAATAAAATGAGATTTACTCCCTGCTCATGATATATGTGATATTATATAAGACAAAAAACCACTGAAAACAGCAAGTGCATTGGAGCCCAAGGACACGTCAAGCTCTGAGCTCATACCAGCCCCTGTTCCCATCAGTCTCGGTTCCGAGAGGATCAGTCCAGTATCAGGCAGTGTGATACTGAAGGCGTGGAGCCGCAGTGCTCAGCGCCATGTTTCCAACTCAAGGACTATCAGTACTCCAACATCTGACAAGTCTAAGAGTATGGGCCCTGCTTCAGCTTGTACTGAAGGTGAGGTTGATTTGCTTGGTTAAGTTGTTTTTATAATGTCTTCAGATATTCCGTAAAATTGCAATACTGCATGATTTGATTTCTACGTCACAGGTGCATCAGTGTCTGGGAGAACTTCTGGCCAGACCTCAGCCGTAACATCCAGCAGACTCGCTTCCAGGATCGTCTGTCCAGTATCAGACCGTATGAGAGTGAAGGCTCAGAGGAGTCTCGGTGCTTCCATGACTCAGTGCTCCCTCACCAACCCAGGGAAGAAAACTCAGGACTAACTCAGGAGTGTAGCAAATGGTCAGCTTGTGGGCAACCTGCCCACAAAATTTCTGAGATATCCACTCATTACTATTTGAGTTATCTTGTACACTAATAGACAGTCGGACAAACCAATGCCAGCAAAAACATTACGTCCTTGACAGAGGTGACACCTGAACTGATTTTACAAAAACAAAGTGGTAATGCTGGAGCTTTGACCAGGACTGGAGCGAAAAGTAATCAAATGCTGGGCAACAGCCATGATTCTGGGGACAAGAAAAGATCATTTTCAGCAATATGGCTGAATATTTGGATTGGTCAAATAGTGGGACAGCTTATTAAGTGGCTTAATAATGAGGCCTACCAAAGACAACGGCCAGGCTGTCACAGAAGTTGGTCAGATGGCTATCTTTTTCAAATAACCTGCACCACAAAATTGAAAACATGTCACATTTCTGCAAAACGTCACACCACAATACTTTAAAGTCATTAGATTCTCCCCAGAACCAACTCATTAAGTCACACGGCCTGTAACAAACCCAGAGACGAACCATCTGCGCATGCGCACTCTCCTGAGGAAGTTCTGGGGGAGACGAAATGCCCAAGGATCTTACAGCATGGCAAGGATCTCAAAAATACAGATACTTTATGCCAGGACCGGCACCGGAACTGAAAATTTGGGGGCAAACATACGTCCATTTCTGATAAAAATTAGTCCTTGCAAGTTCTCAATCATTTTCCTTTATTAACATGTTTTCCAATTATCGTAATAATCAAGCTACAATTAAAGACACGGCTTCTCCTCCCCATGCAATCTAACAGCTACAAAAGTGTGCTAAATTCAATACAGAAAAATAATTATAGTTAGGTCAATGCACTGGCACTCAGCGACGGTCATTTTTTTTCCAGCAAGAGCGGCATTTCAGAACTCCTCTGCGAATGAAGATAATTTCGGCGACACCTACACCTGTTTTACCATACCTTGCTGTAAAAAGCTGTCCCACTGGAAAACATAAACAGCTGACACCACGTACTTGTCACCGAAATGAGTAAGTTCTCACTCTACCATTATGACCAAACCTATAGTCTGTATCGGCATAATGTCATCTGTCGACAACTTGACATGGTGTAGGGAAAATGCCAGAGACAGTGACCAAATATAGTCACAGTTATCAAATAAATTATAGGCAGTACTAGATATTATGTTACAGCAGTGGTTCCCAACCCAGTCATCAAGGAGCCCCTGCCCTGCAGGTTTTTGCTCCAGCTCGACTCTTTCACACCTGATACATTTAAGTGCTTCATGCTGATTGGTTGAAAAAGATTACCTGAACAGGGTGTGCATGAAGGTGCATTGGGCCTTAAATGGATATGGAGTGCAAAAGTAATGCTGCAACAAAAACCTGCAGGACAGGGGGTCCTTGAGGACTGGGTTGGGAACCACTGCATTAAATGGTTAAGATGATATGACAAGTGTAATTAAATATATAAATCGATGCAAAGTATATTCTGCAAAATGTTACCAAAAGCACTATAAAACTTAATCAACAGGACATCTTTACTGCTGTGTTTAGTTAAGAAAAGTAGAAACTTAATTCAAGTCAACTGTTGAATCCAACTCGGTGAGAGGAACTGGCAATCCCATCACCAAGAATACAATAATTATACGGAACTGCCTATTCGCCCCGCATTCTTGGCCCAGAATGGTGTGCGAGTCATGGAATGGCCACCTTTCAGCCCTGACATGAAGTGCATCGAGCATGTGTGGGACCTGTTGGAACAGCGGGTTCAGCAACACACTCCAGCGCCCAGGACGAGGTCCAAAAAGCCCTTCTCCAGGAGTGGCAGGCCATTCCCCAGCAACAGCTCAACAGAATGGGGCTGTCCATGCCAAGACAAGTGATGGCTTTGTTGCAGGCATGTGGTGGTCACACTAGGTGCTGACATTGGAGTTGATCATTTTTGTTGATTTTGTTGTTCAACTTGTCATTGTTGATTCTTCTTTTGTCGTTCTTTTTTTGTTGAAGTTATTTGACATTTTGTCAAAGTTGTTATGGGTCAAGTCAATAAATGGTCACAAATTTGAATTACAATTCTGGTTTGAAGTTTTTAAAGTCCATCTGTGGAATCATTTTTAATATTTGATTAATTTGCTTTATTATTGTTTATTCTTGTTTGCTGTGGCTCAATTTTTCTTAGGCCTCTGATTAGCCCAGGCCTTCATAGCTGTAGCTTCCACAAATTTGAATAATGCGTAAATGCTTCTAGTTTATCTGGAGCCATGCAGTCCTGACAGGGCCAAGATGTTCTCTTTCTCTCCCAAGTCTATGTGTACCAGGAAAAAGAGAACGAGAAGAGCCGAACGATAGGATGTAGGCATACTTCGGCCTGGCTTTACGTGGGCTGTGTGTGTCCGCAACATTCCTGTTGATACCATGATGCTTAAGTCAGCTCGGGGTGGGGTGGGGGGGGGATTATGTCAAGATGGACTCTTACTTAAACCACAGGGAAAGAAACTGTTTTCATCCTTGATTTTGACCTGATTGTATGCGGGGATCCTTTTTTCTGCAGAAAAAAAGTAAACTGACTTTGGCTTGCATATTACCTTCTCTGCCTCCGACTGATTTTTTTCTCTGAGTCATCTGAGTTTTTTTTTGTGAAGGTAATACCAGGAATATGAACCAATGAACCGATCGTGTAGCATTGCATGCAAGTCATGTGTGATTGTCTTGTGCTAATCACAATTGACACGGTTGTAATCCTAGCGCACGAAACAGGTTAAATGCGAGTCACACACTCCACACTCGCTGTAGACGCACTGATAACGTGTGTCAGACATATGCTTTCCACGGGCTAACAGCGCTATTTTTCCCACGACTTAAGCAAACTAAGGCGTGCAACTTGTACTTGACTAGTACTTTGATGTACTCTCTTCCTAACTTTCCCCCGTGTTCCCTGCGACCCTGCAGCTCGGCTGCGCGCTACCCGAGCATGTCCAAAACACATACAGCGGGTTGTGAGTGAAGCATAAGCAAAGACTACTTTTATGCGTTACAACTTCTGATTTATGTATCAAAATTAGATTTATTCTGTAGATGGGAAGATGCCCTGATAGGAGAGATATGATAGGCTCATTGGAGCCGCACAGCTCACTGGTCATTCAAAGAAAAAAGACTATGCAGCCTGACAAAAAAGAATCAAAGCTCCAGAGTTCTGGATTTTCAATTGCGATTTTCTCAAAAATTTCAAAAATGCAGGTAGACCTTGTTAATTCTCTGCTGACAACAAATCAGAACCAAATGTAGAGTATCTGATGTAAACCCCTTAGGGTGTCTTTAACAAATGCAGATATCTGATAAAACCCCATGGGGTGTCTCTAACAAATGCAAGCAGGAGGTTTAAATGCTCAGGCAAAGAGGGCGGTCAGAAGAGGGTCCAAGGTCTGGTGGCAGTGAATAGAAACAGAGAGAGGCTCTGTCAGGCTCAGGTGTAGTAAGAGGGGCTGGTCCGAGGTCTGAAGGCCTGGTGTCAGGCTGAGGGGATCAGGGTACACTGTTCGGGGCGCACTGTCGGACTACGATGAAGAAGATACTGGAGGAAGAAGAACTTGCCAGGATCAGACTCCGGTGGGGAATGGAATTCCTGAGACATGTTTTTAGAGCAGGAGTAACACCAAAGACAGGCGATGACAGTCTAGACAAGGGAAGACAAAGACCAGAAACTTAAATAAACAAATATGACAATTAACAAAGTGGATACAGGTGTGCAAAGCACGTGGAGGAGACACCGTATATATCTATACAAATGTATATAAACACTCGGATTAGCCACGACATCACAACATTAAAACCACCTGTCTAATATTGTGTAGGTCCCCCTTGTGCTACCAAAGCAGCTCTGATTCAGATGCACGGACTCCATGAGACCTCTGATGGTGTCCTATGATATCTCGCACCAAGATGTAGGTAGCAGATCCTGTAAGTCCCGTAAGTCATGAGATGGGGCTTCCATGGATGAGATTTATTGTTCCAGCGTATCCCAGGCATATCTGGGGCTGCTGCCAGTTCAGGGATTTTTTTTTTTTTTTGCTTGTCTCCCTCGCTGTGGAAGACACGTGTAGTGCACCTGTGTCTCACCCGAGGCAGTCCTAAAACAGGGCTGTGTTACCCTTCCTTGGAAGGGGAAATTTTCTGGATACAACTTGCTGGCCAGTTTGATGGACAAGTCCATTCATGCTTGGGTATTCTCCTAGTAACTAAAATTATACGACTGCATCTTTGACAAATCCTGGTCCTGAAAATATGGCTGCCATGTCCTTTATGTTTCCTTAATTGTTCAGTCTAGCCATCCATGTTGGTTCTAGCGCTGTTCTCCTTAAAGGAAGTCACGATTACAGCTCATGCTCACAACTTTGAGCGAAGTAAACCCGCTCAACTGCATGTTGAAATCTAGAAGGTATTTTTCTTCTTCTATGATTATTGGTGATGGTAACCCGATTACATTCTTCTTATCACCTGGCCTAAGCTTAAAATACCACTTTGAAATTCTCCAATTTCCATAGAAGGCTCCGTAATATAAAAAACATAATGCCAGAGTAACTAAAATGTATAAGTACTGTGCAAAACGAAGACATTGGCAAGGATGGAACAAGATTATCACTTGCAGCCCAGCAGATTTTCTCTCGTGAAATGTAAGATCGCATGTTTCTGCATGCTTGCACGATCCCTGTCCCATCATTGTTAATGTACTGTATGTATTGTGCATTTAAGTTGCTGTGTTCTGTTATCCCTTTGCTGGATTGTCTCATTCAAGTAATTTTGCCTCAAACCAGTTCTGGTCAAGTGCTTAGAAATTTTCCATCTATGGTATGATTAAAAATTAAAAGCTAGTAACTTTTTATTTGGGATTGTTTTTATTGAGTTCAAGTGGCAAGTTCACCTGTTCCTCCAAGCCTTGGAATTTGAGAGTGTACAATCCTGCATCCCGTGTTTGCCATGGATTTCCTTGTCGGTACTGACCTTGGACTAAACCTCTAACTATGGCTTGCCTCATTGCTTTGATCCTGTTTGCCCCTCACCTGATTCAGAATGTCCTAAAGCCACTCTTGGCCTGAGCTTTTCTGAATTTTTATGTTTGTGCTCGTGCCAACTCCAGTCATATAAATCAACATTAAATAATTCAAGTGGCATTCTGACGATCAGCACCTGGATCCCTCTCCGAAGTTCAGAAAAATCCCTTCTCAAAAAGGTTGCTCAGTTTGGCCCAGATTAGGGGTATGTTTAGCAATTTGTGGGTAAACTTACCATCTGAATTTTTAAGTCCAAAATTGCAGGGTTGACCCATCAATAAAACAGTCTTCTGCCACTGATCTGATGTATTTTCTACCCATGATATCAATGGCTGTTCTCACTATCTCTTCAATGTTAGTTAGTTTTTCTCTTGTTCAACCCCTTTTCTGAGAATGTTTCCACCTAACTCTATGAAAACACTGCAACAGCACATTATTTTAACTTTTTAATTTACTTGTTTATTGAAAAATAATGAATTAAATTTTTTATGCCTGCAACAAGCTCCAAAAAATGTCAATGCAGGGACAATTTAGGAGTAATAATGCTGTAATAAGTTGCAATAATAAGGTGAGGTGAAACAGGTAACGTTAAGCAGGTAAGATAATCGTGTTACAGTATAAAAGGATTCTCTAAAAAAGGCCTCTTCCCTCAAGACCAAAGACTGGGCGATATGCTCAATCAGATTGAGATCTGGAGAATTTGAAGGTCTAGTCATCCACCGGCTTTGATTGTTTAGTCATGTTCCTCAAACTATTTTTGCACAATTTTTGCTGTGCTATCAGGAAATGTACAAACCGCTATTACAATGAAGTTGGAATGTTGTGTAAGACGTGAATAAAAACAGAATACAATGATTTGTAAATCCCTTTTAACCTATATTCAATTGAGTACACTACAAAGATAATATATTTAATGTTCAAACTAGTAAACTTTATGGTTTTTTTTTTGGATATATTCACTCACTTTGAATTTGATGCTTGCAACTCATTCCAGAAATGCTGGGACACGGGCATGTTTACCACTGTGTTACATTACCTTCCCTTTTAACAACCCTCAATAAGCTTTCGGGAACTGAGGACACTCAGTGTAGAAGCTTTGTAGGTGGAATTCTTTCCCATTCATGCTTGATTTACGACTTCATTTGCTCGACAGTCCGGGGTCTTCGTCGTCATATTTTGCACTTCTTAATGCGCCATACATTTTCAATGGGAGACAGGTCTCGACTGCAGGCAGGCCAGCCTGTTGTGTTCCGTGGGTCTGTGTGTTTGGTTAGTCAATTTTAGGTTTTTATTATTTTTGTGATGTTGGTTTTTAGTCCATGTCTTAGTGTTCACATTTCATTCCTCTCCCGTGTTATTCCAGTCCATGCCTTACCCATGTACTGTCTTTGTTTTCTCCCCGGTCACGTCATTGTTTGTTGCAGTTTTCTGTCTTAATTGATTGTGACACTATTTCGGGTGATTTAATGGATTCTGGGTTTCAGCCTTCCATCCTTTCTGGTTTACTAATTTCCCCTTGCTTTTCTATATTACTAACCCCCACTAACAGTTTGTTATTTTCTGGAATTTTCTAACCAAACTAACATTTTATATTAGACTTACCTACTAACGAGCACCCGGGATTGTGTAGCTGCTCTTACTAATTGACTAATGATCTCTCAGCATTCGCCCTGCTCTAGTCTCCGCCTCTTGCTTTTCTTTCGCTGGCTTTGCTTTGTTGTCCTGCAGAACCTTCTGCATTTATCTTATCTGTCCTGTTTCTTTCTATTCACTTTGAAATATTTATTTCGTTTATTTATCCCGTCTTTGGGATTGTCTTGTGATCCTCGTCTGTGTGTTAATGTTTATCTGTTTCATGTAATTAGGTTTCCCTTACGTTCCACCCCTTGTTAATTATATTAAGTTCCTGCACCTGTGTCTGCCCGTGCCCCTGCCTATATCTGTTCCTGCAGCAAGCCAATTTCAGATCTGACTTTGCCCGCGCCTCACCACTCCTTGCCCCTGTGCACGTTCCCTCTGGTCCCCATAATCTTCTCTGTGTTCTCTATCAGCCTCATGACCCAGCCTGCCCTGCCTGCTGTTTTCCGCTCCAGTCTGTCTGAGTCTGCCCCCCGCCTGCTGTTTCCAGAGCCTTCTCCTGCCAGCTGTGCCAGTCTGCCAGCTGTGCCGTTCAGTCCTGTCCGCCCTGCCTGTTGTCTCCAAGCCCCCTGGTGCCCCCTGATGTCTCCCGAGCCCCTAATGTTCCAGACGTCTCCCAAGCCCCGAGCTGTTCCCTCCTGATGTTTCCCCGACCCTTCTCCAGGCCAGCTGTGCCTTCCAAGTCAGCCACCTGCCAGCTGTGCCCGTCTTCTCGTCCTGTGCCTGCCCTCTTCCTGACGTCTCCAGCCTCCATTGTCCTGAGCTCCCCTCTCCCGAGCTCCCTCTGTCCTGTATTGCCCCTGTCTCGTCCGAGTTGCCCCGAGTCTGCCCCCTAGTGTTTCCCATAGTTTTGATTCCTGAGTTCTTCCCCTTTCAGTGCAGTAGCATGGTGTCTGTTGGCCAGAGTACCCCGTTTTTCCCCCTTTCTAGTTTTTTTGTTTATTTAATAAATTCTCTTGGATCCCCGCATTTGGCACCCCTCCCCCTTGTCTCATTGTTCCAGTGTTTCCCAAGTCCAGTTCCGTGGTTTCCGAGCTCCCAGTGTTTTCCCTTCCAATGCATAACACAGCCTATTATTCTAAATGGCTTTTTTTTTTTTTTTTGAGCATTCCTCAACTTAGACTGGCAATCACCCCTGTCCCAGCTTTTTTTGAACGCTTTGCTGGTATCAAATTAAAAATGAGCGAATACTTCCAAAAAAACAATAAAGTTTATCACTTTGAGAATTAAATATCTTGTCTTTGTAGTGTACTCAACTGAATACAGGTCAAAAAGGATGCGCAACTCATTGTATTCTGTTTTCGTTCACGTTTTACGCAATGTCCCAACTTCATTGGAATTGGGGTTTGTTGTTGCCATGAAGGGTTGCACTTAGTCTGCAACAATATTTAGGTATAGTAGGTGATGCGTGTTTAAAACAAAATTCATCTGAATGCCAGGGCCTAAGGTTTCCCCCGAACAACATTGCCTAGAGCATCACAAGGTCTAGCCCATGCCATCTTGCCATCTTCCTATAATGCATCCTCGTGCCCTCGATTTTCCTGGGTGAAAACCGCACACACGCTCAGCCATGTACACGTCATTGATGAAGATGAGATTCATCAGATCAGGCCACCTTCTTCCATCACTCCATAGTCCAGTTCTGACACTTCGTTACAGGCACCTATAGTGGTGGACACGGGTGGCATTGGCACTGTGACTGGTATGCTCCTAAACAGCTTCATCTGCAGCAAGCTCTGCATTCTGACACCTTTATATTACAGCCACTATAGAGGAAAGCAGAACTTCACCTTCCTCTAGTGGGAAGAGTGGAAAAATACACTCTCTGCTCCGAGCTCCAGGCTCTTGAGGTAGATGAGAGATGAACACGGCATTTTTTCTGCAGGGCGGGGTCAAAGAATTATAACATCTTGCTTCTCTGCAACAGCTGAGGGGTGGTGGGGTGTGAAAAGGTGGAGGTCAAGGTGGTGGCCAGGGAATTCTATGAGGGACTGTATAGTGAGAGGCCCTTGGAAGCAGCTGTCCTGAACAACAGAGTGGTTGCAAACCAGTAGCCCTCTAACCCTTTCGTCGCCAGATTTGGTATCAGGCAGTGGTGCCCTCTAACATCCCTCCTGTGCGCCATCCACCATGACCCATTTCTGTTAGCCATAAGGGCCACTACTGGAGTGGTGGGCTACCCACTCCTGGGGGCAAAGCAAGCGGCTAAAAGTGATAATGTACATAGACGACATTACCATCGTCACCCACAGATAGTCAGTCCATCACTCCTGCCTCCAAAGGGCCAGATGGCTTCAGTGGAGCCGCTGGCATACTGACCAACAGGGGCGAGAGCAAACTGTTTCTGTCTCCACTTTGGAGTGAATCGCACACTGTTTCCTACCTTCCGCACAGAAATTCCATCAAGCTCTTGGGGGTCACATTCCAGGCTAATGCGGGAAAAGAGAGCCTGAAAGGAGCTCTTCTCCACTCTCAAAATTATATCCAAAGCTAGAATGCGCAGCCCTTGACCATGGCAGGCAAGATCCTAATGGCCACTATCCTCCCCATTCTTCTTTATACAGAAAGGGTTTTGGCCCCACACTGGGCCACTGGAAAACAAATTACCAAGATGGCTTTTCATTTTGTCTGGGGCAGTAAAATTGAAAAACTAAAAAGTATAACCTTCCTCACAGAGGAATAGGGGCTAGAAGCTCCCAGACAAAGTACCAATCATGATGGTGCAGGGTCTGGCCACCCTTCTCCAAGGCAGTGGGAAGGTGGGGGAGGCAGCATGTACCTTTGTCAAGTATTATGCCACCCCCTTCTTAAGGGTGATGGGCTTGGGGGTTCTGGGCCTTATAGCTCCATATTGCTGGGATCCCACAAATGTCTACCAGGCTTTGACGGACTTTCCCAACAGGATGGGACTGCACCCAGGCCGGCCTAATCTCATGGAGCTATGAAAGTGTTATGGACTTCCAATGGTCTGGCCAAACAGTAGAACTCCAAAGAGGCGAACTGGCCTGGGTCCTGCTCATCATCACAGTAAATATCACTCATCGAAGTTTGACTAATAAGCAAAGAGATATTGCCTGGATGTGAGCTTGCAAGTGTTTCCCTATGAGGGTTTTTATGAATTGCCGGCACTTGGGGCCAACTGAGCACTACCTCCACGGATGCCCTGGCCTGGGGGTATACTCATGATTTATTTTGGAAGTGCTCCACGGCCAGGCAGGTCTGGGGCCTAGTTATTTCCTCTGTCCCTCCAAACCAGTCACTGCCAAGATCCTCCCTGATGGCAGAGTAAGTCCTCTACGGTTCTTTAGATGGATGTAAAATGCCTCAGAGCCACTGCAAGTGGAGGATAATAAAAGCTATCATGCCCTGTGGGAGGCAAGGAACATCAAGGTCTACCAAAGAACAATTTTGGACCTGTTCATTTTCCGGAAGAGAATTCAAAATCTCCTCCAGGACAGCATTGTAGTGGACTTCTTAAAAAACAGGACTCTCGCTCAAGAAAAAAAAAAGGAGGGGTGAACCATTGGATAGAGCTGGTAACTTAGTTCTCCCCCCACCAGAGGGACATCTGTGGGACTCAAACATGAGCAGGTCATCTTATACCGGCTGTGCAAACTGCTTTTGTTATGTCTTTTCTGCAAAGTCTACTGTGTTGCTTGCGATGCTTTTTCCATTATTTTGCGTAAATTTTAATTTTGCGTCAGTAATGTTGCACATTAGACTTATTTGTGTTATATTTTGTTAGTAAATTTAAATTAGAATTTTCTCTGAATTTTCAGTATTTAAAACTCATTGGTGATGTGAAATGGGTTTTACTGCATGGCTGTATTTCTGAAGTGTTCCTTTTTTTCCCTGCTTCCAGCACATCAACTTCCAGAATTATCGGCTCACTTGTTGCCTAATAAATCCCATTCCTTGTGCCACTGTAATGAGATAATCAATGTTATGCACCTCACCTGTCAGCAGTTTTAATGTTGCGGCTGATATAATTATAATTAACCATCCCTCTAGGAAATATCATTAGATTGTGACGTGAAGGCTCATGGAAGAGTTGGGCTGAATTTATGTATGTGTGTATTTATTTATTTTTATATTTTGCACCAAATTGTTTTTGCTCATTATTGCTACGAATCTAATACAAAGTTTCCACGATGAAGGCATCTATTCTTATTCAATTTTGTCGACCAATGTTTGTCACCGTTTACATATGCAAAATTTAGTCGAATTATAATATTTTCCAAATGGTACAAACCAGTCTGTGTACGTCCGTAACACGCCATTTCGGCTCACGAGCACGTTTTCATCGAGTACCTGTCGGAAAAGTTACCAACCAGCTTCGCAGGAGCCAATATGTCGTCATGCGCGTTTTCTCGTTTTTCTAGAACGCCCCTATGAATGCTCTGCGTTTGGTACAAACCAATTGACCTTCTCAAGATGGCAGCTTCGGTGGAAGATGAATTTGAGGATGCGCCTGATGTGGAGCCACTGGAACCGACACTGAAAAATATAATTGAACAAAAATCATTGAAATGGATATTCGTGGGGGGAAAGGGTGGTGTTGGGAAGACGACATGCAGGTAGGAAAAGGTCTGGAAAGAGCGAAACGCGTTAAGCAAGACTGCCGAGTACCAGGGGGTAACGTTAGCGCAAAATGTAGCCGATGTCAACTGCCTCGTTTCATAGAGGGTGACTTACTAACAATTAGCGCTTAACGTCTGTCTAACCGTCTTAATACCTGAAGCTCCGTTATGATCCTAAACTGTTGTTATTGACAGAGCCCAGCCAGTTGTAGCAGCGGATGATTATCTATCTAAAGAACGTCAGCTATTGTTTTAAAAAGTCGAGATTGCTATCCTGGTACGCCGTGTGTCACTTACCGTGGCTTGGCTTGGAGACTTGGCTAAATTAGCTTAGCATAACTTGACATAACTTAGCCTGACAGTTTATGATTGCTCATTGAGTTACTGCCTTTCTTTATACAATCTATTTACATCTCGCTCGCTTATTCACCTTTGCTTTCCTTGCGAGCTACAGTCAGTCTCAGGCAAGACACTTCCTTTAGCGTTCGCATTTCATGCGGGTATGAAGAATACAGTGAAGAAGGTTGGCTTGCTGGAGGAATAACTCCATAAAGATGCGTTCTTGCTGATTTTACTGTAACCATGGAAACTGATCTGTGAAAGCATGTTTCTCTCGCTTCCATCCTGTTTTGTGCAGCTGCAGTTTGGCTGTGCAGTTGGCATCGGTGAGAGAGAGCGTGCTCATCATTTCCACAGATCCAGCCCACAACATCTCTGATGCCTTCGATCAAAAATTCTCCAAAGTGCCCACTAAGGTCAAGGGCTATGACAACCTCTTCGCTATGGTCAGTCAGACGTCCCACAAATCCAATGACTCATTTTTAACAGTGTATTCTGGGGTGACCAGTGTACCTTGCACGCATCACACAACATCTTGTTAGTGAAAACTCCTATTTTGATGCTTGACATCGAAGACTTTATTATCGATAGTTAACTGAATGTACAGACTTTATTATCGATAGTTAACTGAATGTACAATGTACTTTTGATCTAAATGATTGCATGTGTCAGATTGAACTTCCTTTTAACATTTATATCTAAATAATTTATATATTTGACCTGATGGAGCGAGGGTGTTGGTTTCTGAAGCTTTTGGCTTCATTAGTATAGCGCTATTAGTGGACTAATTTAAGCTTTTCTGAATGTAAATTTCTTGTCTTTGCGTATAGTTTTTTTTTTAAATTGTTGTTGGTGTTTCTGGGTATATGTACAGGAAATAGACCCCAGTTTAGGTGTCGCAGAGCTGCCCGATGAGTTCTTTGAAGAGGACAACATGCTGAGCATGGGAAAGAAGATGATGCAGGAGGCCATGAGTGCTTTCCCCGGCATCGATGAAGCCATGAGCTACGCTGAGGTCATGAGGTCGGACCTCTTGGCACCACTGACAATCCCTGTTATTACCTATGTGCTTATTTGTCAAGACTATATAAAATAATCATACTAATAAATAGTGGTAGTAATACATTTGGTATTTAGCTGACACTCTTATTTAAAAAAAATATTTGGTGAGATCTCTCAGGAGTCTGTTAGCCCTGAACCGGTGTGGGCTTATGGGTCTTGATCAATGGCCCACCAACTGTACTGATCTGTTCGGAGCTTCTGCCATCAATCTTCTGGGAGCCAGTCAAGCCTAATGACCACTTGGCCACAGGCTCACTACCAGCACTGGATCACGCACTGCATAATGCATTAGTATGGATTATTCTTTTGTAAACGCAATTAAGCACCCAAAAGGAACCTCTCCATTAGCAAATGGTTATTCTCTTTTATTACGAGTTATGCATTGAAGGGGCTGTTTTCATGTGGATTAGCCTGCAGCTGAGGCTCACTTTGGTGAAAGGGGTTACCATTCTGGGTTTATTCCCAGGTCCAGCACTTTGTTCTAAGTAAATAATGGGACCTAATGCTGATGTCTACTCTGTGATCTTTCAGCATAGTTATTGTTCAGATTCTCATTAATGCATATGTTCTTTTGAAGCAGTAGCATGCATTTCCATAATCATCCAATGTGACTGCAGTGAAGATTTTGAAGTGGTCTCAGATCAGTCTCGCCCGCTCTCCCGGCAGGTTGGTGAAGGGGATGAACTTCTCAGTGGTGGTGTTCGACACTGCCCCTACTGGCCACACACTGCGTCTGCTCAATTTCCCCACCATCGTGGAGCGCGGGCTCGGCCGTCTAATGCAAATCAAGAACCAGATCAGCCCCTTCATCTCCCAGGTGAGCTGCTTACCTGAACTGGGAGGGCCTTAGCCAGTCAGCCACATCAGCGTCCATGTCTGAAGTCGCCAACTACTTGCCACTCGATTACTGATTGTGGCCAGATGCAGCATATTGACCAACATGAAATCTACCAGTGTGCTGAAGATTCCTGGATGACATGACATGAATCAGTCTGCAGTTGCAGCTGGGTTTATGGGTTACTGTATCCCACAATTCAGTGGTAATGTCCCACTCATTCCCAGGTGATCTAAAATGCTTAATGGTCCGGTGACTGTATATTGCACAACATGGATACTACACTGTATACTACTATGTAGAGTAACACGTGGTTTCCAGCATATTCTTGTGCAGTATGCTTTAAACAAGTATGCTATTACAAGCACTGCCTTTGTTCTTTTTCTGTTATTTAAAATGCAACATATTCATTGGGTGTCATAAAATGGCTCCCTTTACCAAAGCAACAGTTGGTGATTCTCGCAGGTTATGATGTGTTTTTCATGCAGTTATAGTCGCCTCACTGCTGAGTATCTGTTAACAGTGATACTAATGTCAGTAGGTAAACCTGGAGTAGCCAACTGCAGTGGTTTCAGCCTGTAGTATTTTTGTGTGCCAGGATCAATAGACCAATGAAAGTCAATCTCTGAACACCAACATCAAATGCCCTCACTGGCAATGTGTACTTGCACGCCCGTTAATTGCATGTTACACTCGGGCTCTACATGAGACATCAGAAGACATCCATCGCTGTAGCAAAATTATGGGCCCGTAGGCAAAAATTAGTTTGGCAGTGTTTTGCTGTAAACTCATGATTGTGCCTTTGTCTTATATCAGTGGGAGCTGAAGTGGTTGTAAGCTGGCAGCGTCTGTTTTGGCGGAAGAAAGGTCTGAATCAATCCGGGCGGCTTTTTAACGACCGTGATTCCAACCTCAAACTCCGATCATTAACTCTGATAATTAACCCTGAAACTGCCTATTTTCCCTCTGCTTTCAAGGCTTGTGTATTGATTGTGTAGCTGCTCAGCCTTGCGGTGACCTTGCCGGTTACTGATGTTCATTGTCGCTTTGCATTGACGTAACATTGTTTCGCCAGCTGGCCTAATGACTGGCCATTTTACCGTAGCACACTTTGGCTGGAGCTGGGAGAGAGGGTGAAAAATGTCCTTCATGTGACCTTTCTGAATTTTGCATGGCAGCAATAGTGTGTGTGTGTGTGTGTGTGTGTGTGTGTGTGTGTTTCTGGCTAGTGACTCATAAAAATACCTGTGCTGCTAAAGAAGGTGTTTGGAGGACCCAGGTTGAGAACTCTGCTAGAAGCACAGTTCCTACTGTTTAATCGATGCGTCCAAGGGGGTTTTAAAAATGGCTATTGGCAGCCTTGTGCAGCAATGAACTTCTCCTCATAGTCTTGTCTGGTCCACCTTGCAACAGTGGTTTTTATTGCTTGCTGCCTTACACTTGGTTTTTGCTGATTTCTCGCTTGTGATTGATGTGAGTGAAATATATGTGATTTTGCTGACTGCAGATGTGTAATATGCTGGGCCTGGGAGATATGAACGCCGACCAACTGGCCTCCAAGTTGGAAGAGACTCTGCCGGTCATCCGCTCGGTCAGCGAGCAGTTCAAGGACCCGGTGAGTCTCGCCTGTGGGGGGATTAGTGAGCTCGGATGAGCCCTGGCTCTTATGTCGGGTTCCTCTTCGAGCGTTCACTATTTTTGATATCGCTTAAATGCCAGGACGAGAGTGGCTTTTTTCATTTCGGGGAACCCGCTGTAGAGGTCCTCTTGAAGACTAAGAGCCAGGGAAAGGCTCAAATGTATGAAGCTTTTATAAGCCTGTCATTTTTAGGACCATTATACTTTGCATGTGCTTGGTTTGCAGGCTGTGGAAGGACGCACTTTTGAAATTCTAGTCCATTTACTCTAAAATTTTTGAATTCATGTCAGGTCGGTGCATCTGTGCATGAAAGGTTCCATATTTTACACATTTTTACAATTTAGGACATCTCCCTGCTGTGTGTAGAACATGGTTTTGAACCTTATTGCAAAAGAAAAGACAAATTTAGCTCCTGCTGTCGGTCTCCAGCTTTATGTTTTCTTCCCTTTGGACTGCAATGTCACTGTTTCAGGAGGTCAGTCTGTGAAAATGAGGCTCTACTCTGATTGGCTGTCTAATTGCGGCACAAAATGAACTAGGACTGCTGAAAGCAAAATGCTTATACAGGGTGGTACTATGCAAATGACTTCCCTTATGATGTGAAAAGGGGATCGGAATCAAAACCAGACATTGAAGGACATAATTTCTCAGGAATGGTACTACAGCATCAGTGCTGAAGCAATCTAATTTCAGGTTTTGTCACTTGTTAAGCAGTGCACATGTGAGGTACAGTATTTATCAGGGCAAGGAAAATCTAATCTTTCTCAGTATGGGAGCTTTAAAGGTTTCCTGTAATGAAAATCCTGCTTCTCCTTGCATTTGGTCACATGATTAGCTCCTCCCTTTACCTAACCTCTGAGAAAATTTTGAACCAGATTGTCTCAGTAATGTTACTGTTGCACCCTGCTGAAGAAGTCATACTCTTCAATGACCTGTTTTGATTTTGTTCCCATTTTCAAGTCACAAAAGGTGTCCTTTGCATAGCATAGCCCATTATTGCCATGAAAGGCACTATGGGAGCTGAGCCTCGCTTTCATTAACCTCTCAAAACGGCGCATGGCTGTTGCGGAGAAAATGAGAGATTTATGACTGACTGCATACTCTGAATTTGTGTATATCTGACAAGCTTCAAATATAGTTTTACATCTACCAGAGAATTGTCTGAGATTGTTAAAGGTACTTTGAAATGGGAGCGTTGTATAAGAATTTGATGAGAAACTCTGGTTCTCGGTCTTTTGGTGCATCTCTTGACTCCTTGATCATTTCTGGTTTTAGGAGCAGACCACCTTTATCTGCGTGTGCATCGCCGAATTCCTGTCCCTGTACGAGACCGAACGGCTCATTCAGGAACTGGCCAAGTGCCGCATCGACACGCACAACATCATCGTCAACCAGCTGGTCTTCCCCGACTCGGACCGGCCCTGCAAGATGTGCGAGGCCCGCCACAAGATCCAGTCAAAGTACCTGGACCAGGTCAGCACCAGCAACGCACCCACAGCGCTGTAGAGCCAGGGCTGATTTGCGTTTGTTGTCCCGTGTCAAATGGAGCTCCCTTGCTAGGCCACTGCTTTCCTATAAAGCAGGGCTGCCCAACCCTGTTCCTGGAGGTCTACTATCCTGTCGGTCACCCCCACAGCCCAATCAGTGGCTATGAGCTGCCAAGTAGTTTGGCCAGATGTGTCATTATGGTTGGAGAAAATGGCTTCAGTATGATGGATCTCCAGGAACAGGGTTGGGCAGACCTGCTCTCCATCCATGGTTGCCAAATGCCAGCGACCTGCCCTGGTCTTGAGCAACATGGCAGTCGGTCCCTAGCACTCGCACCATAGCACTGGGGTTGGGAGCCCTGTTTCTGTAGAGTCGTAGCCCTACTTTCATGCCTGTGTCTTGAGCACTCCTGATTCAAACAATCGTTGCTTGTCAAGGTCTTAATAATGAGGAAATTCTTTGAATCAGGTATGCTGGAGAAGAGACCTCTGTATCTTCGAGGACGTTTACAGGACTCATCGCCCTGTAGACTTTTCGTCCTTTGGACTTCTTGTCCTCGAGGACTTTCCGTCCCCGGATTTTTCATCCCCTGATGATAAAGAAATGGGCTACCATTTTAGACAGATGGATGGATGGATAACGGACAGATCACCATGATATAAGGATTTGGGTTAAGTTTAGGGTTACGGTGTAATGCAGGAAGAGGCTAAAGCCAAGCATTATTGGGGACAAGCAGTCCTGGGACGAAGAGTCTGGGGATGAAAAATTTTGGGACGAAGAGGGCTAGAGCCTAGAACTATGGCTGTCAAGGAGCAGGTTTCCCTACCTCTGCCATAGCCTGATGTTCATGATCTTACAGCGTGTGATGGGATTTGAATCTGGGCGAGAGGTGTTTCCGTGTGGGGTTTTTCAATTCAATTCACTTTATTTTGTATAGCGCTTTTCACAGAGACTGTCACAAAGACGCTTTACAGTGAGAGTTTAAAGAAATAAAAAGGCAGTGCCCAGCCTATTCCCCACTACAGCAAATGAGGCAAAAAACTCCCAGTAGGGAGAAAAATCCTCCAACAGTGGTGAGAAAACTCCCCAGTGGGAAGAAATCTCAGGAGGAACATAGTGGGGGAGCCCATCCTCCGCAGGCTAGCTAATTAAGAACAAAAAAGTAAAATGGAGTGAAGGTCAGAGGAGTTCCATTTAAGTCCATCTAAACAGTGGCAACGGTAGCTTCAGAAAGTGGCAAGTCGAGGATGGTGCAGGACTGGACCAGGGCCAAATCGGATCGGATCAGGACAGCAGGACAGCAGCAGCCACCGCTCATGGTAAGGGACAGGGCTCATACGGTCCAGGACTCAGGGAAGTGGAGGAAAAGATCCTCGGAAAGAGACACAGAAGAAAGGGGTGTGAGGCACTGGATAACTACTGCATGATAATAAAAGTACCGTCCTCTGTCATGTGCCAAGTGAGAAGTTATAAGGAGACTGGTCAGGAAACAGTCAACACCCCTCCATCCACTTCCTGCAGCACAGAGGCCCAACACTTATTCCAGGCTGTTAGATCACTTTTCATTTTCTAAGCAATAGTACCATATGGACCTCCCCGGTGACTAAGGCTATAGCAAGCCCCACCGGTGCCGTGTAAGTGCAATCTCAGTGCCACCGGTTCCACATGGATTTAAGCAATTTTAACGACCAAAAGCTAGTATCCTTCATCCACTTAATGCAGCACAGAGGCCCTGAAATTCCATCCGACCAAGGCTGCGTAATTTTTCAATCAGATACCACCAACACCATGTGGACCTACCCGGTGACTAAGCCCGTAGCAAGCAACACTGGTGCCGTGTAAATGCTATCTCAGTGTCACCGGTTCCACATGGATTTGCGTAACACTACACCAGGGCCATATGGACCTCCCCGGTAACTAAGGCTGTAACAAGCCCCACTGGCACCGTTAATGCATGCTCAGTGCCACCGGTTCCACATGGATTTACTTAACTCAGGCTTCCAATATCTTATGAACCCATCAACTAGGTTTTAGTCAGTCCCATCAGAGCCAAGTAATGTTTTATACATAATGATCTAATCATGATCTAATCATAGGCTTGACTAAAAAGTTAAGTTTTTAGCCTACTCTTGAACGCAGAGACTGTGTCTGTGTCACAGAGACTGTTTGCATTGTCTTCCCATGTTGGCCTGGGTTTTTACCCCTCAGCCCCAGTGAAGGGGCAGAGGGGTATTTGTCTCTCCTCAGCCCCAGCGAAGGGGCAGGGGGTATCGTCGTCACTTTCGCAGACGGGCTGGCAGGTGGACGGGCATCCGGGCGTCCAGCCATTGTCCAGACCATTTGTCTGTAACCGCTTGGGTTAGGAACTTCATTTTGCGTATGTGGACTCACTTTGGTGGCTAGCTGTGCCTCGTCAAGGTGTTGTTCAAAAAATGACCTTTCACCTAAACTGTCACCTTCACCTATCATTCAATATGTCGGGGCAGAGGGGTATTGCCTTCGCTCCCGCAAACCACATTTTTCTCCTCGATACTTTGGCTTCCTCCCACATTTTAGTGACCGACATATCGGAGTAACTGGGGACTCCATGTATGGTGTGTGAGCGAGTGGCGTCGAATCCTTGTCATGGATTAGTGAACCGTACAGGGTGTGTTTCTGCCTCCTGATTGTTGGATGCTGAGATTGACTCTGGCCTCTCGCCACCCTGACCCGAAATTTGGGGGATAGATTCTGAATGACGGACAATATGCGGGTTTGCCTAATGTAGCTGCTGTATTCAAACCTCTTGTACTTCAGGCCAATTTTAAATTCTGCTGGAGATCTCAAATTTTCCAAAGGTTCAAAATATGTCCTGCTGAATTACGGGGAAATGTTTGTGAAGTGTTGTGCAAGACCAAGATATTTTCCATTTGATGTAATGCTGTGGCCACAAAAACATGGCGTCCTGGGTTTGAATATTTCTCTCAATGTAAGTGTGATGTAGCTTCAGTGAAGCGCTGCAACCAGCAGATACAGAATGTGCATGTGCCTCCAATGGAAATTTGAGGATTCAAAGCGCTATTTTAGGCTGTAGCCTAAGTTCATGATGAACGTAAGCTGGTTGCCATCACCAGTAATCACAGAAGAAGAAAAATGCCCTCTAGATTTTGACTTTCAGTTGAGCCGTTGTTTTCTTCATTCAAAATTCTGAGCATGTGCAGTAATGGTGACACAGCCTTTTAAGTATTGTCCCCAAACAAATAAAGCAGCATTGCCTGTGGTTGTGCTCTCCCTTCATTCTTCATTTGTGGAACCAGTGAAGGGACTTTGCATGGGAGGGACTGTTGAGGCAATAACATTGGCGTTGGATCCATCTACAGCTTCTTTCTATGATTGGATGAAGTTTCGGTTGTGTGACTGGTGTTGTACGTTCCTATTTTGTCACCCCCACAGATGGAGGACTTGTATGAGGATTTCCACATTGTCAAGTTGCCTCTGTTGCCTCATGAGGTTCGAGGCGCCGATAAGGTCAACACCTTCTCCAAGCAACTTTTGGAGCCTTACAAGCCACCCTCCAAGTGATCCACCCCCCCAACCCTACCTCAGTCTCCCGAGTCCCGACCACCCCTCCATACATCTACATCCAATGTCAAGGTCCACGAGGAATCTGCTATACCAATGCTACAGGGGGACACTGGTGTTCCTCGAATGTCTATCAGTCCATCCTCTGGGGCCCTTATCCACTGTCAGTATTGCAATAGGCAGAAGTCTCATTCTCTATGGCCATTTTTCTTAAGGACTGCGAATGCCATCTTCTATGTTTTCTTCGGTCATGCTGTCGTGTTGAATCAAGTTATTTCGCTCTTAAACTTTTTGCTATTCATTGGTTATATGCGTCTTGCTTTTAGCACTCGGACCTAATTTATATAGATGTAATGATTGACAGCCGGTCTACAGAATAAAAGAGAAAAAAAAAAAAACGTCTCGGAAGTTTGAGCCTGAAAAGCGAGTCCTGATTTATTTGAATGGGCAGCAAATGTTATGCGTTTGGATTAAAGGAGGATGACAGTCTGCTTGGATTAGTCACATTCATTCCTCCTTAATGGTTTTAAATCTATTCCACTTGCTGTGGATCTGACTCACTCACTTGGCTATTTAACAGCACGACCACCGTCTATCCTATATTCTTGACGGCTTGGTCTTCATCTTGGCTTAATTTTTTTTTCCTGTTCATTTACCTATGATTTTCTTCAAGTTTTGATGCATCCAGCTGTCAGGTTTAACATGTGCATGCATTGTGGGGCCTCTTGGTCAGTCGAAGTGTTGCTTGTGGGGCTTGGTTTTTTTTTTTTCTTCTTCTTTCAGGGGTTCGGTGGGGTATCTGCTGTGCTGCAACTCTGTCCTCAAGCCAACCAGGGGTGCGTTACCCGAAAGTGTAGTTGTTAACTGGGTTGGCAACTTGCGTAGTTCATTCATTCACAGTCAGTGGGTCCAACCATGCACGGAAGCATCTGTGATTTCGGAAACGCACCCCAGAGCGTTGAGTGTATAGAGGTCATTGCTAGCGCAGATGATTGACTGCCCAGGTAAAAAAATACTATATTTGAATTACACTTTTACAGACTGTATTAAGTATGGTGTTTGTTTTTTTCGCCCCCTTTATGTGTAATTAAGTGTGCTCAAGTAGTCATTGAATACTACTTGTGTACTACTTCAGTACACTTAAAGTGTACACTTTCTAAAAGTATATATTAAATTTATTACTTTTTGTGCTTAATTTGCTAAAGTATATTTGTAATAACTTTTGTATGCAACAAATATACTTTTAATATAATTAAGTGTAATACTTTTTCACCTGGGTGTCTATCTTTTCAGCAAAGATTTAAGGCTTCTCTACGCTCCATTTTGTAGAAGTGAAAAAGAAATGCAAAAACACCTTTCCCTTTTGCTTTTTTAACAGTTCTTTTGTGCATGTCGCTACAACACTAACTGTTGACTTGTATTGTGTTCGTAATGCATGCACATTTTTTGTACATCCATTTACAGTTAAGAACGGTTAAAAATCAAAAATATGTTGAGAAAAAAGTCTCTCGTTGAACAATGTAGGCTGCTGGCACGACATTTTCTCTTCCACAAGGAGGTTGTTTTGGGTCGTCCGGCGGCACGCCATTGCCCGGCTGTTCCAGATTCGTTTTGACAGACCTTCAATTAGTGGCTCTTTCATCTAGAATTCACAACCTGCACAAACAAGCATCCCTGTGGAGCCGGTACAGTGGATTAAGCTAAATTAGTTGTGAATGTTTCTGTGCTCTGTAATAATGGCAAGGAACTTGCATAATATACATGTTTAGTAGTTCATTTGGCTGCAAATATGGTCAGCCCTGCAGATACAGAGTTATTACATGTGTCCTGTCACCTCATTTGTTTAAGGCTCTGTGTTCCAATTGCTTATTATTGTTGTGTGATCATCTATTGGTGGTCTTATTGGTTGTAGTTCATCACTGATCACATGCACTGCATGTCATTTATTCACAGCGGGAGGCTGTGCTAATGAGTTGTTGCTCAGTAGTTTTCTTGGGGTCAGCCAGGACATTCTGCCCACCGAAGGCCGTGATAACCTTCTGGGGATTTAAAAAAAAAAAAAAAAAGAAAATTTCCTTTTTCTTTTTTTTTGTGGAAGTATTACTGCTGATGCTGCATCCAAAAGCTTGTCTGTGACTTCAAAAAAGGCACAGCTAACCCTTGCCTATACTACCAATCACACTAATAGGGGTTTCTTATAGTAGAACACCTGCATTTGTGACCCTTCTTGCCCTCTGTCACACTAAGGGGGCATTTGAACAGCTCAGATGTGCCTCCTCCATTTCTTCTATGTCGTAAGACACCAATGGGAAATCTTAAGGGGGCACTTATGATTTATCTAGTTTGCCTTTAAGGTGCCTTTGGTGTGCCCCATGGTAGAGTTCTCGACTCTTGGCTTTTTAGCTGAAGTTCCAACTGTAATTCAAGAAGTTCTGCTTGGAAATGTCTTTTTAGGATACCCCATTTGGATTAAAAATTGAGGTTCTCATGCTGAGAGGGTGACCCTGTAGTTGAAAAGACTCATTTTTGCTCTGTGGTCAGTGCAGCAGGGACTTGATCAAACAAAGGCTGCGCGTCAGTAGTCTTTTAACATGCCCTCATTCACTTAACCCTCAGCCCTTTATTACATAACAGCATATGTCACACAGTGGCCACTTGGAGAGCAGAGAGAATGAAGGTGGGGGTTTGAAATGGAACGCTCCTACCCTTGTACCCTTTCAGCCCTAACTATCAGATTTACTTCCAGTTGTTGGCTCAAGCCGCCTTTCCACCGAATGCGAAATTAAATTTCTCCTCGCTTTATTTTCAAAAGTTTTACCGTGGGATCATTTTTATTTATAAGATTTTCCACCCTGTTTGCGCGAAAATCTCAGTCACTTCTATGGGAGAACAACCTGGCACAGGATTGACAATGGCAAATTCCACTGTAATTGGATAAAATTAGATTACCCTAGTAATAATACCTGCCCCCTGATAATGAAGCCAATTTGAAGACTTGCTAGTTCAAAATGTGTCCCACTGGATTATTAACAAATTAAAATGTATTGAACTATGCGGTTTAAATACTTCAAGAATTCTACTTTCTGCTGAAATATACGCTGCTGTGGTGAGGTCTCCTCCTTTCAGATAATGCTTGAATCTCCAATTTTTGTTCTTAGAGCGTAGCATACTGCTGTTTAACATTCAAGAAATTAATGCAAACGGTGGCCCCCACCACTGCTGTAAAGGGAGACTAGGCTCGTGAGCACTCCTCCTGGATGAGAGTGACTTCCCTTGATTAACCTACTGCTACTTAGTCACTGCAACACATTCACTTGAGTTATAGAGGTTAAAATGGGACAGTGGTCATGAATGAATTAAAAAGAATACTTAAGAGGAAGAAATCTTTGGCCTTGAGCCGTACCAAACTTTAAGGCAAAAGGCTTTCATTACAGTAATGGTCACATTCTAATTTATGCAGATCTGTGCCATTTCATGAGAATCTTCAAAACTCATATTGACATTTTAAGTCATCATTTCTAAGCATAGAATAACACCTCATAACTTTGATGCAATGTACAGCAGTGCTATCAAAAATTACTCGGCTCGTCATTCTATCAGTCAGTCTTAGCTGTTGAGCAGATCAATGCTTGGATTCTAATTATGCAAAGTTAACTCCGACAGGTTAATTTGAATTAATTTATTGCTCAGTTTATTCACCTTGCTCAATTTATTTATCTTCCCCCTTTTTCGATGCTTAAACCAAAGTTTTTACATTGGCCTACATCACTTCCACCTAATCGTGGATTTATTTTCTTGCACCAAATTCAACTAGGACATGTTGTCCAAATGCTGTGATTCAGCTTCAGTCATGTTCTCATCTCATGGCCCTGCCCTGGTTTTATGGGAATAATGATTGAAATAAAATCATGGGTATCAGGGAACTTGGGACACAAAGTGTAGGGACAGTGGCCCAACCCCTAAAAAAGCACCTCCTACTGAACACCTACTGAATATTTTCAAAGATGTATTGAGTTGGACAAACGGTATTTTGGGGGTGATCCATACTGGCCTGATTACAGTATTTTTACACCTTGCAAAACGGGAACGGAGCTGGAGCATGCACCTTGTTTTATGGTCAAAATGATGAAACAAAATGCCGGTGGTGTTAAACTGGTTTTTTTAATTTGAAAAGTAAAGGACCATTCATGCAAGTACAAAAGGTAAGTTTAGTATTTAGTTTAGGGTGACAGTGCTTTATTCCAAAATGAGAGCTGTTCATTTATCGGAGTCAACTCATGACTCAATTTTTGTGCATTCATCTGAGGCGTTAAGAGTTAGTAATGAGCACAGCCTTCTTATCATAACTGTTTAATATTATATTTATTGATGATTGTGGGCGACAATATTTGAAGTACCACAGTCAATTAGGTATATTTATTTGGTGCTGATTAAATTGGATATTTTTGGTCATGATTTAAATTTAAAGTCCAATGGAAAATTAAGTTTTTCATTTCAATCATTTATGTATGTCAATTTAAGCTTTTCCATTTCCTATTTTGAGTTTACTTAGTATTATATTTTACTTAGGCCTTTTTACATTGCCATTTTCAAGTTCCTTTTTACAATTTAATCTTTCAGTTTGAGCATTTCCTTTTAAGCTTTTGCATTTTGAAATTCACATTTTTCATTGTTACTTTTTCAGATTATTAGTTTAACATTTTAAATTTTCTATTTCAGTTTCACTTATTAAGTTTAATTATGTCCTCATTACTCCTAGCAGTGCAGCTAAAAAATAATATTTTTAAAATTAAGGGAGAAGTCAGGTAAAATGGGACAAATGAGGCATTATATCTTTGCCTTTTTAAATATTCACAGCCAATCACCAAACTTGTTCGTACGCTGTTGTCCTTCACCTGAAAAAGTTGTTGTTTTTGGTTTAAGATGATTAGGATGGGCAGAGCGAAGACTCAGTAAAGCACAGGTCCCAGGAGCTTCTGAGTCAAGCCCTGTGGCATGTTAATTTGCTCTTTTTGGCAATAAGAACACTGTGGTGAGCAATGAGGGTAGAACACCAAAAATTGTTGTCAGATGTTGCATATTGTTAGCATTTTGACTTGGCCTAGAATCAAAATATTTCCAAAGTACACTTTATATTTTATGTGAAAGGGTTTTTTTAAGAAACCGTTCAATTTCACCTGAAAGCATTCAGTGAGATGGGACAACAAGTTTTCAGTGAGTGCGCATTCTGTGTCAGTGTCAACATTACAGAGGCAAGTGAAGGGGAAATTAGTGTCACAATGGATTTTACATCGGTTTAGAAATCTACCTGAGGCAGCTAAAACGTTACATTACACATTCTAGTTCGGTTATGGCTTAACACGGATAAATGGATTTAATCCTCTCCATCCCAATTTATTACTTTGAGAAAAGAAAAATCTTTCATTCATGGAGAATAGTTTTCACACTAAAATAACTAACCGAATTGGTCAGAGATATCTCACATTTTGAAGGATTTTGAGGCTGTTGCGTATTATCATTTATAGTTTATCATCTACAAGTATTACTTTTTCATTAAACGCAACTATTTTTTCTATCTTAATAAAATATCCGTGATACCTCAAAAATGCAGACCTACTCTCAACAAACCTTGGTTCTCATGGAAGCTTCCATTTTGCAAAGAGATAGTGGTGACTTCTAGTGGCTGCAGGTGGAACTGGCATTGTATTTTTGCAATACTGAGCTGAGGGTAACTCTATCAAACCATTGCCCATGAGGTCTTTATATTTTATGATCAGTCATCAATTGATTTATTGTTGCAAATTTGCAACATCAGCCAGGAGACGGTTTACCATTTGAAAAGCAAACACTCGTGAAATACAATGGTTCTTTAAGGTGAATTATTTGGCTTCCTTTTTAACCATCCGTGGCGGTCCCATTTTATATCAAATTGTGAACGGAGTGAGAAAGGGGTTCTTGATGAGAGTGAAGGTCAAGAGTTTCTGAAGTATTTAACTTGTCAACTTATTTTCTCGATTTAAATCTAGCAGAGATCCATAACAAGTCTAAAAGTTACATTTAAGGTATAGTCCTCAGACGTTTCGATGGTTTTCTTGGCAATACTAGAACTTGTCCCAAATTACCTGACTTCAACATAAATTTATTAATTTTCTATTTAGCTTTTAATTTTAATCATGGCCAAAATAAATATTAGACACAATGATTCGATAATCATGTATCACCATGACGCTCAAATTAAATATTGTCGTGTGTTAAAGACAGCTATTTCTATACATTCCACAAACCCAACAGAGGACCACTTGGTTAGATCTTAAAAATAAAACAACCGCGGTGGTTGTCATCCCTATTTTCCTACTTTTGCCTACATCAGTGACTGGACACGAGGTTAGAGGACAGTATGGTGCCTTTCTTCCCACGCAAGCTATTGTCGTGGTGTACAGGGAGAAAGATGATTTGTTTCGAACAGTATACAAAGTTATTATTTGCAATAGCCCTGCTTTACAAAATGATTTGTGGACATTTATTTTAATGTGTTGTTGAGAAAACTGTTATAGCCTTTTGAGCGCACGGATTTTATTTTGAGCTGTAAACTAAAGTGACCAGTAAAGCAAATCCCTTGCATGATGCCTACAATGGTAAAACACGTCATTGCGTGGGCCTTCATGTAAATAAATGTACGATGAAAACGAAAAATGAATTCTATCATAGTATCAAGTTCTTTCAGTTGGTCGCATATTTTTATTGCCACTCATAGGACTTGACCTGTAACTTCCTCGAGCCAACCTCTATTATTATTGTCCAGTTCACCTGGCCAACAGAAATCTGCAGGACAGCAGCACGTGATGCAAGAATGCCTGCTACAATTTGAAGTGTTCTGACATCCAATTCACGCAAAATTTTGTTTCCATAACCGCTGCTTACAGCATCGCCATCCCGGATCCCGCTGAACTTCTGTCCTGAACTTGGCATTTTAATCATGACCGTCACCTACACTGCAAGAGTAGCGAGCGCTCGGTTTTGTGGGTTCTCCAAGTTGCTTCTGGCGTGGAAGGGAAGTATTTACAAGATGCTGTACAAAGAGTTCCTCGCGTTTTTCGCAATGTACACAGCTATAAGCATCACATATAGGTGAGTCATTTTTTAATTTTATTTTTTTGCTGCGAGAGCATATGAGTAATGCAATTAACTTGGGACGATTTGTACAATAGCTACTGCAGCTGTTCAGGCGTGTTAAGAGGATACAAAATGTGCCATTTCTGACACTCCTCTGTGCTTTAGGACAACGAAGTGTGTACGATTTCCATGCTGACTATTATTTCAAGTGTCTGTTGCAGACCATTCATGCCCTTCAAAATATTCTAAAGTCAGGCAATGTAGGCAAAAACGTGTATTGAGTATTAACACATTATTTTCAGGAGTTGCCTATGTGGTTGCCGACTAAAAAACGATTTTTTTATTTACTCAGACTATGAAATGGTATAATTTACAGAAGCATGCAATATGCTACAAATTTTTTTCATTCTTTAAAGAAACCAGCACAAATCTAAAATTAACTTTAAATATCTACTTCAAGTTTGTGATACCTAGCTCAGCGTATTTTCAGTGAAACTGACCATACAGAAATCCTGCCCTATATTCGCCTATATGAATTTGAATATTACCATGGTTTAATTTTTTCCTATTCCTTCTCTCTGACTTAGATTCTTTCTCCCAGATGATCAGAAGAGGTACTTTGAAAAACTGGCCATATACTGCAACCACTATGCAAGCCTCATACCGATGTCATTTGTGTTGGGTGAGTTTACTTCTTCGCCTTCCCCTTTCTTGGCGCGAGTAGCATCAAAAGCAATGCAAAAAAAAAAAAAAAAACGGAATCCACTTGACTCCAGGTCGCGGTGGCCTATTCACTGTAAACCCTGATAGTGTGGTGAACTCAAATATTTTGTGGAAAACGATTACCTCAAAAAATTGTGTTGGTCAATTTAATTTCATTGTGTGGAAGGAACTTTTTTTTAGCCTATTACTTGTTTTAAGTGCTGTGAACACAAGATCAATACTCAATTTTTGAGGTAATTAATAGGTTTCCATGAAACATTTGCGTTCAACACACTTGTCAGGGTTTACAGTGATAGGCTTACAGACTTTAAAAAGGGAATCGGAAAATGATTCTGATAAAGCGTAATAAAATCAACGGTACAAATTAATACGTTCAATCTTCCCCTCACCGCTCGCTCTCCTTGTATCTTTTGCTCTCATAGGTTTTTATGTGACGCTCGTGGTGAACCGCTGGTGGAGTCAGTACACGTGTATCCCGTTGCCAGACCGGCTGATGTGCGTGCTCTCCGGTGGCCTCCAGGGCGCTGACGAGCGCGGTCGGATGCTAAGGCGCACGTTAATGCGCTACGCGAGTCTGTCAGCCCTGCTCATCCTGCGCTCTGTTAGCACTGCCGTCTTCAAACGTTTCCCCACCGTCGATCATGTTGTGGAAGCAGGTTAATCCCGCAGTGCGGAAGGCATTTTTTGGCCATCGGTATTCCATTCATAATCTCAGTGACATTGAAATGGCTAAGTCTTCCATTCCCTGTTTTATTCAAAATATGAATGTGGCCAAGCGACACTCTGCTTTCTGCTTATGTCTGAAAGATTATGGAGCAATTTCAAATTGATTTGAGGTTAAACATACCAATTCACTGAGGCCATTACACCAAAAAATGTCAAATGTACCAGTCCCTTCTTCTTAAAGTAGATTAGATCATGAGAAAATCTGGGATACCGCAAAATTCTTTGAGGTTAAAGGATGAAGCCTTGTTGAAACTAGAAGTGCAATATTCCAGTGTATATTGGCCGGACCTTCTCTAAGTACGCTCAAAAACTAATTGTGGTATTTTGTTGGATAGGATGCCAGTCAGTGGCTTGCTTGGAGTGAAATTGCTTACACAATGTCATCTTTTGATTAACCTTTAGAGGCACCTTTGCAAATGTGCTTCAGTAGAGGCAGTCTATTTCGAAGTCTAGCTCCATGCCATTCATAATTGTTCTGTACTTTTGGTTGTCTCAGGGTTTATGACGAGAGAAGAGCGAAAGAAGTTTGAGAACCTGCAGTCTCCGTACAACAAGTACTGGATACCATGCGTGTGGTTCACAAACCTCGCGGCCTTGGCTCGCTGCGAGGGCAGGATCAAGGATGACAACACAATGAAACTGCTGCTTGAGGTAGCAATGAGAAGGCGTGTCAACGTAACTGATAAGAGGATTATTTCATCACAGTCAGGCCTGGGTGAACAGTCACATGTTATCTCACGTTTTTTGAACTACCTCCATGTGAGATGGAGTGACAAATAAATCTCAAGTGTTCTCAGGGTACATGTTCTGGAAAGATTTTTGTCTACTTCAACACCCTTTTCCCAATTTCTCACGGTTTTTTTTTTTTTTAAATCCCAAACCAAGTATTTTTGTCAGCCATTCAAATTTGGCATCACCTGCCTTTAGCTATGCTCTCTGAACAGAAATTAGTGCATACATTTTTAGGTAATCAGTTCATTTTATATACTGAAAAAGATCCATTCATGTGAATTATCATTATCGGAAGAAACAGCATCATTTACATCTTCCTCTCTGCAGGAGCTGAATGCCTTCAGAGGAAACTGTAGCATGCTGTTCCATTATGACATGATCAGTGTGCCTCTGGTCTACACACAGGTCAGTGGTTTGAATAAAAGTGGTTTAAATAAAAATTTGCAAGCTTGTGAGGTGGAAGCCTCTCAAACAAAGCGTATCATGATGGTGTCACTCATTACAATTTGAGGATATGGATCACATGAATGAAGACGATGAAACCTGCACACAGATGTGCTCTTGCACGCCGTCAATGAAGACAACGTTCCAGTCCCAGTGGATCTTCCTGCTCCGTTGGTATTAAAACGTCTTCATTGAAGATATTCGAGGAGCATATCAGTGTGTGGACTCCCTTCTCTTCTCACTGTACCGCCTGGCAAGACAACTACTATATATCTGAGAAACTGCAATGGATTGGCAAACTGTTCATGTTGTGTTCCTTTGTCTGTCCCATTGCATGCTGGGATAGGCTGCTGCAGCTCAGTCACCTACTCTGACCAGGAACAAGGGGGTTAAGTAACATAATGGATGGACAGTGAGATCTGAAAAAAATGAAAACATTATATATTACCAGCCTCTGTTCTGTTTGAATCTAAGGAAGAACACACATTTGGTCCTGAGAAGATATTCTTTTTGGGATAGGTTAATATCTTTGGAGGAGACTGTCTTTTTATGCATTAAATTTTACTTTTGTCTGTTTCCAGGTGGTGTCATTAGCAGTGTACAGTTTCTTCCTGGTTTGTCTGATCGGACGACAATTTCTTGATCCTACCCGGGGGTATTTGGGTCATGACCTAGACCTTTATGTGCCCATTTTCACACTACTGCAGTTTTTCTTCTATACAGGCTGGCTAAAGGTTAGAATCACTTTTTTCAACTTTGGCCTGATATTTCTTTGGAATGACTGAAATGGCGATGATATCTCTCCTATCTTCAAACCACCTCCTAGGTTGCCGAACAGCTGCTTAATCCCTTTGGAGAGGATGATGATGATTTTGAAACCAACTGGTTAATTGACAGGAACTTCCAGGTACATTTTTCCTCTGTTTCTGATCCATGATGACCCTGATTCTCAAATCATGGTCCTCGAGGTCCAAGTACTACTGGTTGTCGGTACTGTCGTACCTGGGAGTCAGGTGTGAGGAGAATCTGGCCAAACAAGTGTTAATTTGCTTTCTTTGGATAAAAGAAAGCAAGGGTTGGATTTGAATTCAAGGTCCAGATTTGAGGATACTGGCATTAAGCCTTGTTTATGCTTGTGCGAAGCATTGAAGCATGGACCATTGAAGATGATGCGTGAGCTGCAAGCATGCACCCAGGAATTTATGCCCAAACCGTTGCTCATCACAGTATAGTCCAAAAGGCCGAGGGGTGCACAAACGAAATATTCTGTTAAAATGCGACAGTATCTACTGAATTGGTTAAGGAAGGTCCAAGTCAGCAGCTTGACTTTTTGCACGACTTGCAGAGGTGCGCAACCAAGTGCTGCGATGAATTGCGGACCCATCAGGTGTGACACGAAAGATGTAATGACGTCCTTTTTGGTGTTTACACCCTCAAGCCTGGGACACTGCCGTGAGCACAATCCTGGCTTTATCTGAAACTTAATAATTATATATAATGTTAATAATACAGAAGGTGGAGAAATGTCATTTCTTGTCATTAGTTGGCTGACAGCTGTAGAGCTGTAATTCTTATTTGCCTCAAGAAACGAATGTGGGAAGATCTCTGCCGTTGGGCCCTTGTGCTCAGTCAAGAATAACACATTGTGCAATAACACCGCATTATGTAATAGCTCAACAAAATGTACTTCATTTTAAGTTCATTAAGCAAAAATACCTTAATTTATACACGATTTGCTGTATTTTGTAATAAACAGCCTGAATGCAATATGCAATAAATTTCAAAGCATTTTGTGATTAAAAGCAATTAACATAACATGAATGGCGAGAACAGGCTGTTCAACCCAACTAGGCTCGCCAGTTTCTTTTTACTATTGTGAATATGTCCCTTCAGATACTCAATGACTCAATGGTATCTAGCTTTAAGTCAAGCCTGCTCTTGAAAACTCCCAAGGTCTCTGCCTCAACAATATGGTCAGGCAAGCTATTCCACATCAAAATTACTCTTTGAGTGAAGAAATATTTCTGAATATCAGTGCTAAATTTACCCTTGGTCAACTTCCATTTGTGACCCCGAGTTCTACTTACAACACTTGGTCGAAGGAATCCGACAAAATTCACTTTGTTAATCCCTTAAACATATTTAAAGAATCAGTATATAAGATTTAGAGCTATCTAGTGGTCAAATTATAGATTGCAGCCAACTGACCATTCCTTCTTTCAGAGAACCTAAGGTGACCGCAAAACTTGCGAAAACATGAAAGGCGCTTTCCTGTGTCAGTGCTTTATTCATTTACTTTTTCCCGCTCTGGGCTACTGTAGAAAACATAGTGGCCTCCACGGAGGTGGACCCGCTCCCATGTAGGTTTAAAGGGCTTATTGTAAGCAAAATGAAACTCAAAAAGTTTTCACGTGATTATACACTACTAAAAAAAGTAGTTATGAATCTTGTACTCCATTTCTGCCAAAATATCAATGTAAATTCTACAAACTGCTCCTTTAAAGACAATCAGATCACCCCTAAGTCTCCTTTTCCTAAAACTAAAGAGATTAAGGATCTTCAGCCTCTTCTCATAGCTTTCATCTTTTATACCTGGAATTAGCTTAGTGGCTCTTCTCTGAACTTTTTCCAGAGCCTCTATATCTTTTTTAAAGTATATTGCCCAGAACTGTACACAATACTCCAGATGTGGTCTGACAAATGCGTTGTACAATTAATTACTACTCCAATTACATCTTACTATTAATAAGGTTGGCTTGGCAAAGCCAACTTACTGATTTTCTACTTCTTCTTCTTCCTCTTTTAATAATATTAATAATAATTATTATTATATTATTGTTATTGCAACCCCATTTCCAGAAAAGTTAGGATGGTGTGTAAAATGGAAATAAAATCAGAATGCAATGATTTGCAAATCATTTAAACCCTATATTTAATTGAAAATAGTGCAAAGACAATATATCAAATGTTGAAACTGAGATGTTTACATTTTTTTTTTTTGAAAAAAACCTATTCATTTTAAATTTGATACCTGCCACACATCTCAAAAGGTTGGAGCAGGGGCTACAAAAGACTGGAAAAAATTGAATGATGCCCCAAAAAAAAAAAAAAAAACACCTAGTGGAACATCTCACTGCAAATAATGTTAATTGGCAACAGGTCAGTAACTTGATTGGATATAAAAGGTCTTTCAGACATAAAGATGGGAATGGCATCACTGCCCAAAGGAAAGACTGCATGGACAAATAGTTCAACGTTTTCAAATAAAGTTTCTCAATGTAAAATTGCAAAGAAGTTGGGGATTTTATCCTTTACAGCACATAACATTATCAAAAGATTCAGAGTATCCAGAGAAATCTCTGTACACAAGACCAAAAACCAATATTGTCTGGCAATGATCTTCAGGCCCTCTACTGACACTGCCTTAAAAGCAAATGGGATTTTGAGGTGGAAATCACTGTATTGGCTCAGTAACACTTCTGTAAACCACTGTTAGTGAACACCATTTGTTGCTGCATCAACAAATGCAAGTTAAAACTCTGCCATGCAAATATTCAAATGAGATCAAGACATGCTACGGCCTTTAGTTTGCCGGAGCTTATTTAAGATGGACTGAAGCAAAGTGGGAAACTGTCCTGTGGTCTGACTGATCAAAAATGTGAAATTATTTTGGGAAATTATGGACGCCACGTCCTGCGGGCAAAAGAGGAGAGGGACCATCAAGATTGCCGTCAGTACACAGTTCAAAAACCAGCATCCATTATAGTATGGGGGTGCATTATTCCACACGGCATTGGTAACTTGCACGTCTGTGAAGACAGCATTAATGCCAAACAATAAATAAAGGTTTTGAAGTTTTATATGCTACCATCTAGACATCATGGACAGGGAAGGCCGTACTTATTTCTGCAAAACAATTTCAAACACAACATTCTGCATGTATTACAGCAACATGGCTTGGTAGTAAAAAAGGTAGGGTGCTAAACTGGCCTGCCTGCAGGTCAGAACTGTCACCCACTGAAAATATTTGGCACATTATGAAAATATATGACAAAGGAGTCTGTGATGTGTTGATCTATATCAAGCAAGAATAGGAAAATATTTGGCTTCCGTAACTTTAGCAGTTGGTCACCTCAGTTCCCAAACTCTGTCAGAGTATTGTTAAAAGAAAAGGTGATGCAACACAGTGGTAAGCATCGCCCCTGTCCCAAATTTCTTGAAACATGTTGCTGTCATAAAATTCAAAATGAGCAAATATTTTTCAAAAAAACAATTTATCTGTTTCAACATTTGATTTGTAGTCTTTACATAATTTTCAAATAAATACAGGGTTTAAATGATTTGCAAATCACTGCATTTTGCTTTAATTGACATTTTACACAGCATCGTAACTTTTCTGCAAATGTAGTTGGATTATTAATTATTATTATTATTCTGCCCCAAAGTTGCCAAAGCAACTCCACCTGCGGCAGCTTCTGGATGTGCCAAGGCAGATTTTTTGTGCTTTTTGAGAGTATAGCTCACTTCTATTCTGTCTTTTACTCATGTTTTCAGGCCTTTTTCCATTGACTTATAATGGGCCATTCTTCAAAACTGCTCATACTCATGCAATATCAGGGCTAGAAACATCAAACTTGCTGTGTAACTTCATATTTGGTCAGATATGTCAATCTAAAGTTTCTTTTTAAATAATCCCCCACTTCTATCCCTCTTTTTCATCTCTTTTAGTCGGCTCCTTAGACTTCCATTCATTATCAAAATCACTCATATACCCTGAATTTGAAGGCTGGAGCCGTCAAACTTTCTATCCCACGTCAGACTGCTCCAAGGGATGGAGGGATGGAGGCTGATGTTTCTGTAGCCCATTTTTCCTTCCTTCTTTTTCATCCATTTCATTGTCCTCCATTTAATTTAATTAATTTACCAGGTCTTGCAACTTTTCAACTTTCCAGCAAGTGTCTTCAAAGATCTTTCACACTGAAGACATCCCAAAGGATGTTGATGTATTTGTCCTACCCCCCCCAACACACACACACACACACACACACACACACACCATATACACATAAACACAGGAACATGCAGCATTGTTCTCTTTTCCACCATCAATCCATCCCACATATCACCAGAATGGAGGATATTTTATCCTTTATTACTTTTGAAAGGGTTTTTGCAGAGAGTTGGAGATTGGGTAATTGGACTCAGGAGATAAGGATGACATTTAAAATAGTAAAGCCCCACTCCTTGTCCTGATTGGTCAATATTTGATTCTTTCCGAACTATGGAACCATTTGTCATAGACATAGGGGGTTGGGGTGTTGGACTCAAAAATGGATTTGGCAGCGAAGGTTTAGGATTTTGCAGTTGGTCTCGGAAAGGATCACATGTTTAATGTTTACGCCCCCTCCACTTTTCTGATTGGTTAATAGTTGATATTTGATCCCTCATAATGATTGAACTATTTGTCAAGGAGAGTCAGGCCTTGGGTTGTAAGACTCAAAAAAGTATCATATTTTAAATGAAGCCTCACCCCCTTTCCTGATTGGTCAGTATTTGATCCTTCTCTTTTATTGAACCATGTCTTGTAGTGAGTTGAGGGCGGGGTTATTGGACTTAGGAAAAGGTCTTGTTAGGTCTTGTTAATGGACGAAGCTCTGCCCTCTTGCCTGCTTTACCAATATTTGATTGTATATAACTATTGAACTGTTCATCATAGAGAGTTGGGGATTGAGTTGTTGGATCAGAGAATGATCGCATAAGAAACTGCTGAAGCCCTGCCCCCTTTCCTCATTGTCTGACATTTGATACTTCATGATTGTTGAATTATTTGTCATCGAGGGTTGGAGATTGGTTTGTTTCACAAAAGAAAGGATCACAAATGAATTGCCGATGTCCTACCCCTTTCATGGTTGGACAATATATCATTGTTTATAACTCTTTGTCACATTGAGTTTGGGGTTGGGTTTTTTAATTCTGGGAGGGATAATGTTCATTGATGAGGCCGTGCTCCCTTTGCTGACGGGGTTTGCTTCTCTCCTTTAATACTATTGATCTGTTTGTCTCTGGGAAGTTGAGCTCAGGAGGGTATCACATTTTAATTGACAAAGCCCTCCCCCTTGAGCTGATTGGCTTAGATTTTACCCTTCATACCTATTTAACAACTGTCAGTTTTAGAGAGCTCTCCCTAATCATCCTTGAAAGAGAAAGTTATTCTCTGTGAAACGTCTCTGGCTAAATGCAGATTTCGCTAAATATGGCATTTGCTATGTTTTGACTCTCAGGTGTCAATGATGGCTGTGGATGAGATGTATGGGGACCTTCCAGTTCTGGAAAGGGACTGTTACTGGAATGACTCGAACCCTCGCGCACCTTACACTGCTGCCACGCGCTTTGTTCTCCGAAAGCCCTCCTTCCAGGGTTCAACTTTTGACATGGGGTGAGTACCAAGGCCAGGAGTTATCAACCCTATCTAGATGGGGCTGGTGTGGGTGTAGGCTTTCATTCCAACCAAGCAGTTACACACCTGATTTTATGGAACAGGGTCTTCGGTGAAGATTTGTGGTGTTGACTCACAGAATCAGTTTTGTTAGATGGTTGGTTGGAATAAAAGCCTGCCCTTACACTGGCTCATTCTGGAAAAGGTTGTGGACTCCTAGCCTAAGCAAAGGAAGGAGACACAATTTTATCCCTGCAATGTAATTACTTCATCGGTATCCATCCCATTGTCAGTTCACTCACTTCAGCACATGGCTACCTTAAGTAAAATGACATACAAACTTGATGCAGCAAAATGCAGACTTCATGTAGCCAAATGCAGACAAGAGAGCATTTATTCTGTCTTTCCATTTCATTGAGTTGTGTGGATTTGAGAGAACTCAAAGAGTAAAGAACATATTTTAATGAGGATGAAAAAATAAAGACTTGATGAAAGCGTTTACTTGGAATGAGCACATTGAGCAGACAAAATACATGTAGGTAGTTTTTGTAAGTCACTGATGATAGGCACAATACCAGTCTGGACCTGTTTTTCGTCCGTAACTTGGTGCATTATAATTAGTTTCACCAAACCCAGCTGTGATGTGTGGCTTTTCAAAGACCCATGTGCTCCCGTTCAGTTTTCCCAGAGAGGAGGTGCACTTCCAGCCGCTGGAGGACATAGCTGAGAATCTGGAGGAGCGCAGGAGCAGGTACCCAAATCAGGCCCTGCTAACCCGGCTGCTACACGCTGCCCCATCTCCGACCAATCTGGTGGGTGGAGCCTTCCGCCGTGCCTCCGCCCAGCTCCTTAGGCTGAGGACGCGTTCACCCAGCCCAGACCTCGCCTTCTCGGACATTGGCAAAAATAGCAATCATGGCGGCTCGGTGCATTCTGAATTATGCCAGGACACTCAGAGCACTGTCTGCAGCTGTGGGGAGTTCGCCGTCCCAAATACCCCAACACCACTCCAGGAGGGCAAGGTCGACGAGGAGGACGCGATTCGTTGGCGGCTGCAGATGGAGGAGGAAACGATGAATGAGAGGGAAGACCTCCAAAGCAACTGTGATCCCAACAGAGTGAAGCTCCCAGATACTCCACCACCAATTCTGCCCCCGCCCTTGAATCCCCGTGATTCAACCATCGTCACTGGTGCTCAGGTGCCAGGCATCTTCCTCCACCCTCCCCAAAGACAGGCCTCCCCCAAACAGCCCCCCGTCATCCGCTCCAGCTCCCCTGTCCTCAGAACCAAGAACTGCCCAACTCTTCCAAGTGCTACCAGGGCCTCACTTCAGGATTTCTTCTCCTTCAGACCGATCACTGATCAGTGCAGAGCCACTCCCTCTTTCACAAAGTCATCCAATGGGAATGGTTCAAGGCGGTCTCTGCATGCAGTCTCTGCATTCCGCAGTGCAAGTTCTTCCCCAATAACGGCCCAGTCAACCCAGACCGTTCAACGTCAGCGTTTGCGAAGAGATAGCGTGGGGTCTGAAGCCGAGGGGGCAACAAGCCCACTTATTACCAACTGAAATATTGTCAGTGTGCATCAGTAGAAAGAAACTGCAATCATCTCACTGAAAAGGCTGCAATGAAGAGCCTGTCTACAAAAAAGAAAATCACTGACTGAGGATACATCGCCGTTTTTTTTTAAATTGCATCTGCCTTTGCCATTTGAGTCTTTGCCATTTGAAGACCACAATGGAAAAATGATCAGAAGTGTGTGGAGAAGTGGTGAATTAAAGATTCAAAATGATCTTAGAAACAAAGCAGTAAAAAAATGCAAAAAAATAAATAAATAAAATATGATAATAATATATCATATTATTACCTTTTATTATAGATATTATTATGATATATAGTATATAAAATAGACAAAAATGCAAAATTTGGGCTCTGATTGTTTTTCCTTTGTGGTCTTCATTTGTCTTAGTTCCTCCCATCAGGAGAGTACGGAGAGATGTAAGGAAACCCTGCAAGGACCGAAGACACATGGGGTGCTATTCATTATGTTTAAGTCCAGCTGAAATGGCTTTTCAAGAGTAGCCTATCCGACTTCTGACTGGGATCGGACTCAGGCGCGGACAGTAGTACAGTCCAATTAATTTATTAGCAGAGTTCCTCAATGTCAAACAATCTTGGTCAGAGCCAAACCGTGAGCATGCAGCTGAAATGCGTAAATCCAAATTTTGGTCTTTGTTTAGGTTTTGCCGACAAATGGTCAGAAAGCCGAAATAAAGAGAAATCCAAATTATAAACCAGGAAGTCAGCCAAAGTCATCCTCCAGACATCACAATGCTCAGAGGAGTGGGCGATCTCATAAACCGTTAAACAAAGGGGAATCGTAACCGGGAAATCAATACACTCGGAGACGCAAGGCTTGTAAATGATTCGCTAAAAAGGCAAAAATCTTGCAAAGAAGCAAGGACTGTATTAAAAAAGAAATCAGGTGTGCTGGAGCTGGAAAGTGTGACTGTGGGTATAATAGATACAAACAAGGAACTAATGGGAATTGACTAACAAACGGAATGGAGAAGGGAAGTGCCGGATTGAGTATATAAAAACCGTACATGGGAACTGAATGTGTAGCGAAGGAGACCGCAAAGAAATTAACACAATAACATAAATGATAATACTAAAATATAACATGTAGAAAATATCAAAATGCACAGAAAATCATAATAATACAATTGAAACGCTGACAGCTTCAGTATTGTGACATATTTTTGGCTGAAACAGAATAGGCAGGGGATGAATTTGATTTGAATGTTGAAAAGTGGGCGTGTTATAGCAACATAGCGACTCACAGCAATTACAATACGCCAGATTTTGTTTTAAGGGGGAAAAAATGATTGGTTTTTGATATAAGATTTTTTTTGAATTTTTAGCTGCGACCAAGCATCTCTATGAACGCTTCTGTCCGTCTGTCTGTCTGTCTGTGCCACCTTTTTGACCATGTTCCTGTCGTCGTTTCATCATCAAATTTTCAGGACCTTTATTGACCTTCACCAAAGTGATGTCCATGCACAAGGTCGAGGTCAAAGGTCAAAGGTCAAGTTCACAGAGGTCACAACCTTGTTTGCGGGTTTTCGCGCTGTAACTCCAGTTAGAATTCATGGATCGCTATGAAATTTTGGAAATAGCTTCTAGGCATAGAGGAGGTGTTCCCTAATGTTTTTCAAGGTCATCCGTCAAATCCCAAGGTCACAAAGGTAAAAAAACTGTCAATTTTGCCCAATTTCACAGTTTTCGCACTGTAACTCAAGTTTCATTCGATGAATGGCTATGAAATCTTACAGCAAGCCTCTTGATATAGAGGAGGTGTTCCCTATTGATTTTCAAGGTCATTTGTCGAATCCCAAGGTCACACCGGTCAAAAAAGTGTCAATTTTGCCCCGATTTCACAGTTTTCGCACCGTAACTCCACTTTAACTTCATGGATGGCCATTACATCTTAGAACAAGCTTCTTGGTACAGAAGAGGGGTCCCCGATTGATTTTCAAGGACATTTGCCAATTTCAAGATCACACTTGCACAAGAAACCACCAGTCATGGACACTAGGCCAGGTGACGGATGCTAGGCTAGGTCGCAGCTATTAGATCCTTCTGATCTACTTGTTTTAATATGTATTGTTAAGTGGGTGCACAATATGACTGGGGATGTGATCTAACAGGATAAAAGGGGCTTTTTCATTTCATTTGGAATTCATCCTGTCTCTTCACTTTCCTCACTTACATCTTGGCTTATCCCTGCAATGAGGGAGAGATGAAAGGAGGAGACTTGATGACTGAGAAGCCAAAAATTCCAAATGAGAAATACTTGTGGCATTGAAATGTCACACCACTTGATAAAATACTTCCATGATGGATACCCCTGTGTATCTTTACTCTTTGCTCCCGCAGAAGCCTCCTCTCTCCTTGAGGTGCTTTTAAGGGTTTGGAAGATTGTCCATGATGGCAACAATGGAGTAATTTGAATGTTTCATAATTAATTGTTGACTCTACCTGGCCCAACCAAAAAAAAAATAATAATCATAATCGATCCTTATTATTTGATCTTAATCTTATTAATAGAAGTAATAAAATTGTTGCCACTGGGTTTTTTTTTTTTAATCTTTGAATAAGTGATAACTGCCCAGTTGCATATGTTAGAGGGACGCATTTGATGATAAATCAATCTAGAATTGTTCTCAAAACAATCTCAGTGAGCGAAAGCTGGAAATATCTAGTTATTACCAATAACCTAGTGTTCTACACGGATCAGTGCTGGGTCCCATTTTATTTACAATTTATATGATCAATACTTTTCTCTTCATCAACTGACAGATGACAATATTTTGTATTGTTTTGCTGACTCTGAACAACTTGCTGTTGAGACCCTACTATGGTCTTTAATTGCTTTTCAAGATGCAATTTTCAACTTTAAATTAGTTCTCAGTGCAAGTAAAATATTAATGCTTTTTGTTTTAAACCAAGGTATATTGAGAGAGTCACAGAATATAAATATCAAGGCATTTGGCTTGATGATCCAATTACATTTAAACAACATATTTAAAATCTCACCACTAACCTACAGCAAAAACTTATGCTAAAAAAGAGTAAAGAGTCTCTATAATAAAGAGTTATTTTTGTAAAGAGTCTGATCCAATTTCCCATTGTAGGAAATGCAATTTGTAACTGTAGGATAAGTAGCTATAGCTGAGGCATCTTTCAGTCCTAGATAATGGCGATATAATCTACAGACATGCTGTTGCCTCTATTCTCAAACTCCTCGACACAGATGATTGCTCTGCCTAAAGGTTCATTTCCAGAGATCCCCATTGTACTTACTGTTTCCTTTCGCATAACAAAGTTAGTTGATCCTCTGTGGCAGAGAGGTGAGGTAAACACTGGAATATCAAAAATAGTCGGTCTTCCAGGCACTCAGAAAAAAGTGGAGTACAAACGAAGCCTAAGATGAAAAGCCTTTATTAAAGCATGGCTGAAAAAAATTTATTAAAAAGCCGACATATTTCGAACAACATGGTCAACATCAGGGCGTAACAAGTTGTATTTTTCATTATCCTCTCGTCCCACGTCTTCCAAGATCACCAGATTTATTATTTTAAACGATAGATTTTTTATCCCATGAACGCCTAATATCCTTCTCTCTCAACAAAATAAACACTGGAATCTTTTCATCCATAGATCTCTTACTGGACGCTTGCTACCCTATATAAAATCAATGCTAAATTGGACCACAGGACTCTATCATACTTAGTTTACTAACTAACTTCAAGTTCTGTGGGTGTATCCTGAATTTGGAAAATCTGCCACCAGCCACATGGAACTATTTACAACACATTTTTGAGATGGACGCTCTCGGTTCATCTGAATAATGGAAGACTATTATCTCAAACAATCTCATCTCATTGTTTTCCCAAAATTGTTTAATATTAAGTTCTGCCCTCTCGGATTGGTTTCAAATATGTCTCTCTGTATCTTGCTATCATTCCAAAGGTAACTGATTTTCAAGGCTTAAATAAATGTTTGAAATGGAAAAAAGCTGCATCCTTGCTCATGGCTCCTCAGTGCTCCCACAACACTCTTGACTTTAACATAGTCTGCAAGATTGGAGATGTTCACAACTTCCACTTCAAGTAAGAACTGAAGAGTGATTTATTTTGATTGTAATTGTAGAAAAGCATCTTGCTTTGGAGCGTATGTTAATGAATGATGTAATGTGTCAGTGTGTGTAGTCAGAAAAATGTTACTGTGGTCTTCATTGATTTCCCGTTCTTTCATTGGACATTACTGGCTGCTGCTTCGTCTGTTGTGCTAATGGTTACATTACTTTACATTACATTACATTACAGGGACTTAGCTGATGCTCTTATCCAGAGTGATGTACAAGAGTGCAAAAGTTCAGTACAAAAGTGCAGAGCTCCAAGGAGGCAGTTAAATGCCAACAGTTCAGCTGGCAAAGAGCACTTAATTGAACAAACAGTAGACGACAAAAGAGATCAGTACAGTTAAAAAGAGAACTAAATGACAGTCAAGAAATGTGGACGTGAAGTCAGGGCAGTCTAACTGAGGGCAGTGAAGTAGGGGAAAGGTGGAGCCGGAAGAGGGGGGTTTTCAGGCTGCGCTTGAAGTTGTTGGAGGACTCTGACGTCCTGACCTCGACGGGAAGATCATTCCACCAACGGGGAGCCAGGACAGACTGCAGTCTTGAGCGGGATGAGCGGGAGCGGAGAAGAGGTGGAGCCAAGCTTACAATGCCATGAGCAGGTTATCATGCAAACGTGACTGTATTGAAGTATAATCCATATTTTCCGGTAAGTAGTACATTTGTCACAGCTTATTCTCTGCCAGTACTATTTTTTTTCCGTGTTCTGTTTTATGTTGTAGCCTATATTGATGTGGGGTACTTACTGTCCTGAGCTGGCACTTTCATGCAGACAAACCAACAGCTGTAGGGCTGGGGCTCCAGGCAGGATTCCTGTTTTATTGTCCTTTATATGCTTTCATCATGGTGTGGGGTCTGGGACTATGTGCTTTTGGAGGAGGGACTGATTACTTCATAAGCTTCATAACTTCACTGTTAGCTGTATCTGTGCATGCACATGGGCAGACATTGGATTGCACATGCTCACTCTCTTTTACCCCATCATTTTGCAGTGCATGTGTCCATTCCATTCCTCATGTGTGTGCACTTCCTCTTCTACCCTTTCTCTCCCCGTAGCTCCCCTGGCCCCACATACTTCAGTAGTGCCCCTGCTGGCCTGGAAGAACAGTTTTATTTTAAAGATTGTGTTCTATACCAGTGGTATTCTCATTACGAACACCATGGCTGATATTTCTGTGGGAATTGTTTGAATAAATCATTTATTGTGGAAATCTGTCACTTCATTCAGTTTTATGGACTCCGCCCATACCCAGTTCTAATTCCGATTGTTCATTGCCCTGTCTCATTAGAAATATGACCGTGCTTATTACCCGGTCTCATTAGGATTATGACCTTGTTCAATCCCCACTGTTATTAGGACTATGAATTAAGATTACTCATTAAGTGTCATTAAGATTATGACCCTACTTTCATCCCATTCTCTTTAGTATTATGACCCCACTCGTGCCCTGTTCTCATTAGGATTATGACCCTGCTCATTCCCCAGTCTCATTTCAGTTATGACCCAGCTCATAGCCAGTGTCATTAGGATTAGGACCCTGCTCATACCGCAGTCTCATTTCAGTTATGACCCAGCTCATAGCCAGTGTCATTAGGATTAGGACCCTGCTCATACCGCAGTCTCATTTGGATTAATTTATTCATTTATTGCCCAGTTTATACACATTGCTTAGTTTATTTATTTTGAGTACACAAACCAAAGTTGTATATGCATTACTGCCACCTAATGGTGGATGTATTTTCTTGCATCGATTGCATGACTGCAATGCATTTTCGGCAATATACACCTCTGGAATGACCATGATTGTTAACTTGCTCCCTCAGCCCTTTGAGAGTTGATCTCACCCAGTTCATTTCAGTTTTTCAGAAAAATGAAATGACACCTAGGATGGTGGTGAAGATTGGCCTGAGGGTATGTTCAGAGTGGAAGTCAACAAGAGCATGTTGAACAGCGATTGAAACACAGCCAAAGCAATGTTCTTTTTCTTTCAAAACATGGCCCTACCCAGATTATATAAGAAATAAAGGTTAGAAGATAATCTAGGGCACTTATCATAAAACAAAAGGTGGGGTCAGTGGCCCATGCCCTAAAGAAGTTCCTGTTTCTAAATCCATGCTGAATAAATGCTTACTGGTTTGGATACTGTAAGTATTTTCGGGACAACGCGCACAGGCCTGGTTACGGTATTTTTATACAATGCAAAACAGAATCCAAGCCAGAGCATACAACTTGTGCCATGATATAAAGGACGACAGAAAATACCAGTAGTATTAAGCCAAATTTCATTCAAAAAGCGAGGGACTCTACAATTCGTTGATTCTTCATGTAAGTATGAAATGGACATGCAGTAATCAAATCATGGAGACAATGCAATATTTTTAAATTGGCGCGGTTCATTGATCTTAATAAACATAATTTCTGACTGTTATTTCTGTGCATTGATGTTAGGCATTTTATGTTAATAATGGGCACAGCCTTCATCTCAGAACTATACAGTATTATATTTATTGATATTTGTGGGTGACACTTTCTGAGATGTTGCAATTGACTAAGTATATTTATTTTCTGCTGGTTAAATAGTATGGAGGATGTATTTGGTTATAATTATGATTATCAGTTTAAATAAAAAATAAAAGTTTTTCTACCTAAGCTTTTAATTTTAGAAATTCAATTTGGTCTCAATTGATATTTCTCTTTACACATTACCATCGCCATTTCAAGGTTCATCTTTACTATTTAAGCTTTTAAGTTTAGCATTTTCATTTTCATTTTGAATGTCACTTCACATTTTAAATTTGCATTTTTGATTTCTTGTGACATTTTTAAGTAAAATGATGGACTGAATGTTCTCATGGTATAGTAAAATAATTATATTTTTTGATAATCTTTTAAAATAGTTTCAATAGTCATTTTTTCCCAGCACGCTCAGATTAAATATATTTATGTGTTAGAGGCTGTGATTTTCTCAGTATTCCACAAACCTGACTGTGGATCTCTTGGTTTTCATCTTAAAAATAAAGCAACTAAGGTGTTTCTCATCCTTACACACAAACTATTGTCCTGGTGTACAAGGAGAAGGTTAATTTCTATGGAATGAGATACAAAGTTATTCTTTACATAAGCTTAAATTATAAAATAAGTTGTTGCCATCTACAACCCCAATTCTGAAGTAGTTGGGATGAAGTGTAAATTCTGATTAAAATCAAAACACAATGACTTTCAGATCACATGAGCTAATATGTTATTTACAATAGAACACAGATAACATTTCAAATGTTGAGAAACTGAGACATTTTACATTTTTTATCCACAAAATGACCTTATTTCAAATTTGGCTGCAACAAGTCTCAAAAAATTTGGGACACATGCAAAAAAGGGTTGAAAAAGCAATGGATTTATAAGAGAATCAGCTGAAAGAACATTTGTCAAGTAATTACAACTGGCATCAGGTGAGTAACATTATTGGCTATAAAAGGGATGTCTCAGAGAGGCTGAGTCTCTCAGAAGTAAAGATGGCCAGAGGCTCTCCAACCTGTGAAGACTTGCGTAAAAACAAATTGTGGAATACTTTAAAAGCAATGTTCCTCAACATCACATTGCAAAGGCTTTGAAGGTCTGGTCATCGACAGTGCATAACATCATCAAAAAATTCAGAGAAACTGGAAAAATCTCGATGCGTCACTGTATCACTCACCGGCATGATTCTGTCATTGACATTACTAAATGGGCCCAGGAATACTTCAAGAAACCATTGTTTGTAAACACAGTCTGCCATGCCATCTACAGATGCCACCTAAAACTCTATCATGCAAAAAGGAAGCTATTGTTGAGCATGATCCAGAAGCGCCGCCATGTTCTGTGGGCCAAGGCTCATTTAAAACAGACTGTAGCAAAGTGTCAAAGTGTCTTGTGGTCAGACGAGTCCAAATTTGACATTCTTGTTGGAAATCATGGGCGTCGTGTCCTCCAGGCTAAAGAGGAGAAAGACCACCCCTCCTGTTTTCAGAGTTCAGTTCAAAAGCCAGCATCTCTGATGGTATGGGGATACATTAGTGCATATGGCGTAGGACACTTGCATGTTTTAAAAAGCACCATGAATGCTGAAAGGTATGTAAAGGTTTTAGAGCAACATATGCTCCCCTCCAGACGACATCTATTCCTTGTGTATTTCAGCAGGACGGTGCAAAACCATGTACTGCAGCTATTGCAACAGCATGGCTTCATAGTAGAAGAGTCCATGTGCTGAATTGGCCTGCCTGCAGTCCTGATCTTTCACCGATTAAGAACATTTTGTGCATAATTAAACGAAAAGTCTGTAAAGGGAGACACAAAACTCTCTAGCAGCTGGAAGCCTGTATTAAACAAGAGTGGGATGAAATTCCAATGGCTAAACTCAAGATACTTGTGCCCAGACTCCGTGTTAAAAAGAAGAGGGCATGCTACACTATAGTAAACAGGCCCCTGTCCCAATGTTTTTGAGACCTGTAGCAGCCATCAAATTTGAAATGATCTCATTTTGTGAATAAAATTGTTAAATTTCTCAGTTTTAACATTTGCTATGCTATCTCTGTTCTATTGTGAAAAAAACACTGGCTGGTGTGATTTGGCAGTCATTGCGTTTTGATTTTATTCACAATTTACACTTTGTCCCAACTATTTTGGAATTGGGGTTGTATTTTGATATGTAAGGTTAAGCAAACAATTATAGTATTGTGAGCATGATAAGGATTTAATGGTGAGCTTTCAAACAATGTGGCCAGTATAACAAATCCCTTAACTGATACCTAGAACAGCAAAACATGTCATTGCATGGCTTTGTGATTATAAAAATTAAATTTATCATAGTATTAAGTTCTTTCAGCTGTTAGAATTATTTTATTGTGATTCAAAGGACATGGCCAATAACTTCCTCAGGCCAACCTTCATGAGTATGATTCAGTTTAGTTGTCCCGCAGAAATATGCAGAATTGCAATAAATGTTGCAGGGATGTCTGGGACAATTTGAGGTGTTTTGACATCAAATTTACCGCAGATTTTTTTTCCCCCGAAAATTACTGCTTATAGCATCACCATCACGGACCCAGCTGACCTTCAGATCCTGAACTTGGCGTTTTAATCATGACTGTCTCTTACTCTGCAAGAGTGGCGAGCGCTCGGTTTTGCGGGTTCTCCAAGTTGCTTCTGGCATGGAAAGGAAGTATTTACAAGGTGCTTTATAAGGAGTTCCTCTTATTTTTTGCAATGTACACCGCTATCAGCATCACATACAGGTGAGTCATTTTGTTGGCTGTGAGAGCGCAGGAGTGATGCAAATAACTTGCATTGATTTGATTAATATTGTACTTTTTGTTCAGGGGCGTTATCAGAGTACAAAATGTGACATTTCTGACTCTCCTCCAGGCATGCTTCATTTTGCACCAAGAAGTGTATGTGACTTTCAAAGCAATAAGAAAGTCTTTACTCAGATGAGAAGTGTCCCTCCTTGAGTAGTCTTGCCCTTCAAAACATTTAGAGTAAGCCAATATAGGCAAAAAAAAAGTGAATGCGATATTAGCCCATCAGTTCTGAGAGTTGCCAATGTATGTGGTAGCTTTTCATCTAATTCATATGAATAAAAAAGAATTTTTGTTTTAGGCTCTACAGTGATACACATAACGTCATTGACAGTATGTGCCGCAGAAAATGTTTCCATTCCGTTAAGCCGCCGTTAAGTCTAAAATTAACATCAAATATTTTAAAAGAATTTTAAAGATCTACAACAGCAACTCAACGTATTTTCAGTATTGCAAAGTATTTGATGGTTATAGTGGTTTAAACGTTTTACTGTTCTTCCTTTCCGCTCACTCAGAGTCCTGCTCCCAGATGATCAGAAGAGGTACTTTGAAAAACTGGCCATATACTGCAACCACTATGCAAGCCTCATACCGATGTCATTTGTGTTGGGTGAGTTTACGGTCTCTCTTTTCTCCTTCTCAGCACGGGGAGCTTCAACAGTGATGTAAAAAATCGAATCTGCTTGACCCATATCCCCTGCAAGTTACAGTTTCTAAAAGGGAAATTGAGAGCCAAGACGATAAAATGGAAGAAAAATTGAGCTTTGAAGTAAATTCTGATAAGCCACGGAATCAAGTTTGCTTGATGTAGAGGAGCTGCTTCTACCTGCTGCAGAGTCACCTGAGTGCATTTGACAGTCGTATGACTTTGCTGTCACATGATTGCTTGGCCAGTAATGGGTCATTCCAAGTGAAATCGGGCAAATTCCAGGATGATCCCAGCTGGACCATCTCAGATTTTCTTCAAACTTCACCCATACATAAATTGACTATTCTAAGCAGGTTTTGCGAAATATTAGGTTCAACTCATCATAACCTCCTTGGCGGAGGTAATGATATGTTTTTGCCTGGATTTGTTTGTTTGTTTGTCTGTTGGTTTCCAAAATAACTCAAAAAGTAATGAACCGATTTTGATGACATTTTCACAGAAGGTGGGTATTAAGTCAAGGAACAGCAATTTTGGCATATCTAGGCCAAAGTATTGCTGAGATATACGCCAAAGTTCAAGATTTCAAGTCTTTCCAATGGGCCGGAGTTCCAATCGCCGTGCTCTCGGGTTTTGCTGCCCCGTGGCGGAGGTCTGCGCTCTCTGAGTGCTTTTCTAGTTAGTTTATGATTTATGGCCCCTGCAAGTGGTGGGGGGTACCCCTGGGAAAAACAACTAAATTTCTTCTGCCGTTTTCAGAGCTCTGCTGTAGCTGAAATATTAAAGCCAGCTCTATAATTTCTTGTGGAGGAGCTCTCCTGTACCCAGACAGAAGGGAAACATAGCATAAGACCTGCTAGAAGGTGACCTTAGGTATCTAGGAGGAACCAAAAATGGAAAAAAACACAATTGCAAATGAAAAATCCCAGTTTTTAAGTACCAGTCTGACCCTTTTAATGAGTAGCTACGACTCTAAATAGTTGTATAAGGAATATTCAAATAGTTTCCTTGTATGTAGGATGCAAAAGTAAATCAAATGTTAAGTGAATAGGAAAATATTTGGCCTTTAAGTTGTATTTTTGGCTAAAATGGCCCAACTTTATCATGCTATAACTCAGTGCTGACATAAAATAGGAGGCCCAATCTTTGGTATGTTCTAGAAGGGTTATTGGTGCATAATATATCCAAAAATTATGTTGGTCTCTTGTCCCCTTCCTCCATGACCTAATGATGAGAAGAACCTAATACTTTGCAAAGCCTCCTGAGAATAGTTGATTTACATATGGGTTGCGTTTGAAGAAAATCTGAGATGGTCGAGCTGAGACCCTTGCCTAACTTGGCATGGAATAACCCTAATATGTTGGCATTCATTAATCCTGTTCTCTTATGACTAAATTACCCTTCACTAGCAATGTCTCATCCTTTTGAGGTCATTGTTGCTGTAGGCTCTGTTCTATGGAGGGGGCGTTAGTAGCAACTCCCTGTCTTCGGTTCCACTCTTGGACAGGCAGGGATCTCTCAGAGCAGAGCAATGTTGCCAAACCCAATGTCTGCTTGTATGCCTGTACGCTTCCCAAAATTTTTTTGACAAAGTGGTCCTATCAGAATTATCAGTACATGTGAATGGCATCAATCGTCCACTCACTGCTTGCTGACCCTCTGTCTCTCGCACTGTTAGGTTTTTATGTGACGCTCGTGGTAAACCGCTGGTGGAGTCAGTCCATGTGCATCCCGTCGCCTGATCGACTGATGTGCGTGCTCTCCGCTGGTTTGGAGGGTGCCGATGAGCGCGGCACGATGCTGCGTCGTACGCTAATTCGCTATGCGAGCCTGACATCACTGCTAAACTTACGCTCTGTCAGCACAGCCGTCTTCAAACGGTTCCCCACTATCGATCACCTGGTGGAAGCAGGTAAATCCTGCAGCTCAGAAGGGATTTTTATTGGTAATCAGTATACCATTGTGAATGCGAAAGAGACCAATCAACACAATGCTTAGTACCTACGTCTCAAAGATGAGGGGAAGTTTCAGATTGATTTAATGTTAAATATGTCTAATGCCAATGTCTGTTGACGTGTTCAATAGATTTTTCTGGTGTCACTTCAGTTTAATGCACCTAACTTTTTATGGATTGAAATGTAATGATTTCTTTATCAGCGTAGTTTTATTGGGCTAATACCAATATCTGGTCTGAATTTCATGCGAATAGCTTCATTGGAAATATGTTCCATTGAAAAGATGTTGATGTGTTCAATACTTATTTCCTCCACTGCAATTACACTAAGCAAGCATGGACATTGCACCCACAGAAGTGTGGCATGTATTCACTAAAATAGTTTTACAACACTCATAATTCAGACTCTAGAATTAAGAATTGCCCTTAAATAGTGTTTGTATCGTAGGAAATGTTCGCTAACAATCTATTACTAGCTAATCTCTGAAAAATGGGCCGAGTCCAATTAAAAATGGTCACTCATTCTTTCTGATCTTATCAACATATCTTGTACATTACTTGTGACACAACAAGCAATTGTGTCTAAATTTAAAGACAATTCAGTCTCTAGATAGGTCCCTGGTTAGCTTGCTAGAGAGGTAATAACCCATATAATGATAATAGTAATGAAATGCATTGAAACTAGCTAAGAAAGTTCATTTTGAAAGTAGTACTAAGCTAGCTAACCAGATAGTTACATCAACGACCAAGCTGTATACATTTAACTAAGTTTACACTTGGAGTTCAGTTTGGGTATTATCAGAAATTGAAACCACCCACCACACTAGCAATCTACAGATTCACCTTGAAAATAAATCAAAACCACCACCTCTTCCTACAGTATGTCTTGAAAAGCATCATAAGTCCCCTTAAGTATGAATCTTATTACCTGTCATGTGTTGTGCTTATCCAAAGTAGTAGTATAAAGCAGTCAGACAAAAAAAGGAAAGCACACAGGCTATAGCTAGCAATGGGCTTTTTCCAATTTAAACAAGAAAGTTGCCATAAAAAATAAGCTGAAAAAATTTCCCACACAATAAATCATGTTTGACTTTCTCTGTCGCAGCGCTTTTTCAGATTTACTATAGTTAAGACAGACTTCTTTGAAGTCTTGCTCCATGTCATTCATAATTGTTTGGCGCTTTTGGTCATCTCAGGGTTTATGACAAGAGACGAACAGAAGAAGTTTGAGAACCTGGAGTCTCCATACAACGAGTATTGGGTACCGTGCGTGTGGTTCTCAAACCTCGTGGCTGCGGCTCGCCTTGAGGGCAAAATCAAGGATGACAACACAGTGAAACTACTGCTAGAGGTAACCAATCAGAAGGCATGTCAGCTTACCTAGTTGACAAATTTATTATTCACTGTCTAGGCCTGTGAGAACAGTCACATGCTGTGTCACGTTTTTGAGCAGTCTGCACGTGAAATGGAGTTGCGGTAAAGCATTTTGGTCAGTAAATATATTTCAGGTGGTCTCATGCTCCATGTAATGGAGTAATTATCGCCCACTTGTGCAATGTTTTCCCAAATTTCTGACTCGCCAAACTTGGCACCACCTACTTTTTTTGTTCTCCATCGACAGAAATTAATGCATACATTTTTTTGTAATTGCAATTATGTTCTATGCTAAATACATCAATGCTCATTAATTATCTGGAGAAACACCATCATTTACCTCATCTTGTCCATAGGAGCTAAATGCCTTCAGAGGGAATTGTGGCATGCTGTTCCATTATGATATGGTCAGTGTGCCCCTGGTCTACACACAGGTCAGTGGTTTGAATTTACAAGTTTATGAGGTAGAGGCTTTCCAAACAAAGCCTCTGGTGACCCTGTCACTCTTTACAACTCAGAACATAGATCATGCAGACAGCCAAATCATACGGTATTTGCTGAAAAGTACGAGTGAAGGCAAGGAAGTCTGCACACTGATGCGCTCTTACACCCTTTTCAATAAAGACAATGTTGTGTTAGGAGCATGTCAGGGTGGTCTCCCTTCTCTTCTCATGTGACCACCTGGCTAGGCTACTTTAATTTATCTGAGAATCTGCAATGGTTTCACCCATTGTATGCTGGGATAGGCTGCCACTGCCCACCCACTTTCTCTGACCAGGAATTAGTGGGTTAAATGCAAAAATGGAAAGAAAATTAAATGGATCTGAGAAAATGGAATCATTATTCAGTTCTTATCTCAATTTTGTTAGAAAAGGAACGTTCATTTTCTCCCGAGAAGCAATTCTTTTTAGGTTGGGTTATTATTCTAGAAGAATACTTTTTCTTTCACGCATTAAAATTTAACTTTTGTCTTTCTGCAGGTGGTGACCATAGCAGTGTATAGTTTCTTCCTGGTTTGTCTGATTGGTCGACAATTTCTTGATCCCGCACAGGGGTATTTGGGTCATGACATTGACCTGTATGTGCCCATTTTCACAGTACTGCAGTTCATCTTCTATGGAGGCTGGCTAAAGGTGAGAAATGCTTTTTTTTAACTCAAGTCTGATATTTTCAGAAAATGATTGAAATGGTATTCATATCCTTCATGTCTTCAAACCACCTCCTAGGTTGCAGAACAGCTGCTTAATCCGTTTGGAGAAGATGATGATGATTTTGAGACCAACTGGTTAATTGACAGGCACTTCCAGGTAAGTGTTTGATTTCTGTTCCATTATGGCCCTGTTCCTCAAATCTCAATTTTCAAGGTTCAAGATCTGCTGGTTTTTCTACCCCTCCTTTTACTGAAGTGTAAAGACAATCTGGCCAATCTGGGGCTCATTTATTTAAGTGGGATAAAGGAAAACCGAGGCAGTGTTGGGATTTCAGGTCCAGTTTTGTGGATCCCTCTAATATGGACTTATGTTACAAATCTGAAACTTAGAAAATACCCTCAGATAATAGTACTGAAGGCAGCGAAATGTGGAGAAATGTAATTTTTTTGTAATTTCTTGGCTGGCAACTGCACTCAAAAAAAATGAAATGTTAGATTTACTTAAGACTGTTATGTCAACTGGTTCCACAAAATTGAGATGAGTACATTCCACTCAATGCAATTAATTAAACTGGCCAAAAATGTTAAAAGTCAAAGAAAGGTTACAGTTGACGTAACATTATTAAGTAAATCTAATACTCCTTTTTTTTGTGTGTGTGTAGAGGTGGAATTCTGATTTCTGTCTAAAGATGATTTTTTTTTCATTTTTCATCATTCTATCCTTCAATCCTCCATTAAACTCCATTCATTTACCCAAGCCTTTCAACTTTCCAGCAAGAGCCTTCAAACTTACTTCAAACTTAAAACTTTCCCAAAGGATGGATATTGGTGTCTCCCCAGCCATACCATACACATCAGTCTTTTAGAAGTTTAGACCACTGGCTGTCCATGTTAACTAAACAAAATTAACTATCCTGTTTTATTGGAGGGAGGGCTGCTATGCTTACACACTTACTGTTTTGTTAGATCAGCACATAATAGCCAGTGCGTGCATTCAGTTTGTTCCTTTAGGGCTACTGTACAATCTACAGCACTGCATCATGAGTAAAAAACCTAATCATAGCGCAATCACACAGATATGCAGCTACTTCCCCAATGTCAAAGTTGGCTTAGTGACGTTTGTCCAAGCTTACATATTTTCCAGATTAAAAACTATCACATATTTTTATTGCCGGACCGCTTCCAATGGAGGAACATTGATTTCAACAAATTTTGACAAATCTGATCAATAATATTCAACTTCTCCAATCTTTTTTTTTGGCCCCATCCTTGCATTTTTGAAATGCGTTGCTGGCATCAAATTCAAAATCAGCAAGTTTTTCTAAAAATTCTCAGGTTCAATATTTGTTGTCTTTATATTGTTCTAAATTAAATGTAGAGTGTAAATGATTTGAAAATCTTGCATTCAGCTTATATTTGCATTAGTGTCGCAAATGTTTTGGAAATAAGGTTGTGTCTGACATATCCCCCTGGGCATCCTGAGAAGAGATAGATGTTCTTTCTAGAACTTCCCCGGCCAAATAAAGGCTGTGAAAAGATGACATTTTCTGTTATGACTGTCAGGTGTCAATGATGGGTGTGGATGAGATGTATGGGGATCTTCCGGTTCTGGAAAAGGACCGTTACTGGAACGACTCAAACCCACGAGCACCTTACAATCCTGCCACGTGCTTCGCTCTCCAAAAGCCCTCCTTCCACGGTTCAACTTTTGACTCAGGGTGAGTCCCAAGGCCAGGAGTTCTCAATCTTATCCAGAAAGGACTGATGTTGGTGCAGGCTTTTATTCCAACCAAGCAGTTACACAGGTGATTCTCCAAGACAAGATCTTTAGCGAAGATTCTAGGGATTGATTGGCAGAATCATCTGCATTAGCAGCTTAGTTTGAAAAAAAAAAAATGCCTGGACCCAGACTGGCTCTTTCTGGACAAGGCTGTGGACCCCTATCCAAAGCACAGAAACAAGACACAACTCTATCACTGCAGTGTAATTACCTCATCGGTGTACATCCCATTCACAGTTCACTCACTTTTGCATATAGCCATCTTGGGTAAATGATACAAACTACATCCAGCCAAATGCAGCAAAATGGAGACTTGATGTACCCAAATGTAGCCGAGAAATAATTCATTACGTCTGTCCATTTTATTGAGTATAATGGAGTTAAAACGACTCAAAGAGCAGCAGAGCAATTTTCAATATGGACAAAAATGAATGTTGGAAATGCATCGTTGACGTAGGCATATTGAGCGTACAAAAATGGATCGACAGTTTTTGTAGGTCACTGATGATACCAGTCAGGACCTAATTTCTGTCGATAACTAGGTCCATTGTAAATGTAAGGTTTCACCAAACCTAGTTGTGATGTGTGGCTTTTCAAAGACCCATGTGCTCCTGTCCTCAGTCTTCCAAGAGAGGAGGTGCACTTCCAGCCGCTGGAGGACATAGTAGAGAATCCGGAGGAGTGCAGGGGCAGGTACCTGAATCAGGCTCTGTTGACCCGGCTGCTACACGCCGCCCCTTCCCCGACCAATCTGGTGGGCGGAGCCCTCTGCCGTGCCTCCTCCCCCCTCCAGAGACTGACAATGCGGTCATCCAGTCCAGACCTCCCACCCTCGGATATCAGCAACAATAGCGAGCACAGTGGCTCTGTGCATTCCGAGCTGTGCGAGGATACTCAGAGCACCGTCTGCAGCAGTGGGGAGTTTGGCCCGATACCACTGCCGGAGAGCAAGATGGGAAAGGAGGATGTGAATTGCTGGAGGCAGCAGGCGGAGAAGAAAATGTTGAATGAGAGGGAGGACCTCAAAAACAATAGTGAGGCTCACAGAGAGAAGCCCCCAAATATTCCTCTGCCATTTCTACCTCTGCCTTCGAATTCCCATGATTCACCCATCGTCACTAGAGCTCAGGGCCAACACTTCTTCCTCCACCCTCCCCAAAGACAGGCCTCCTCCAACCTGCCCACAGTCATCCCGTCCAGCTCCCCTGTTCTCAGAACCAAGATCTGCCCAACTCTTCCAAGTGCTACCAGGGCCTCACTTCAGGATTTATTCTCATTCAGGCCAATCACTGATCAGTCCAGAGCCACAAAGTCATGCAATAGGAATGGTTCATCTCTGCATACCCTGCCAGGGTTTCACAGCGCAAGTTCTTCCCCATTAACGGCCCGGTCAACCCCGACCAAGCAATTTTTGTGAAGAGTTAGCATGGGGTCTGTACCTGTGGCATCAACAAGCCCACTTATTACCAACTGACGAGCCGTCAGTGCACATCAATTGAAATAAATTGTCATCATCCTGATGAAGACGGCATGGGCTGCAGCGAAGAGCCCGCCAACAAATGAATAAATCAGTGAAGATAAATCTCAGTTCTCTTTAAATTGCATGTGCATTTCTCTCACGTTCATCTTCTCACGTGTTTGCCTTAATTCCTCCCACTGGGAGTTTATGGAGAGATGCAAGGACCATGGGAGGAAAGTAGTCACGAGGGGGTGCTTTTCATTATGCTATTGTGCCTCCTTGCTTCCCTCACTTTCATCTCTATCTCACTTCTTTGCTCCACCTAGCAAGGATGAGAGATAGAGAGGAAATGAGAGAGAGAGAGAGAGAGAGAGAGAGAAAGAGATGCGAGGAATAGACTCAAGAACAACAGAGCCAACAATGCCAAATGAAAAATATGTCTGGTGCTTATACGTCACATCACTCGATAAAAAACTTCCACAAAGGATACACCTGCGTTTTCTCACTCTTGGCAGCTCCATAAGCCTCCTCTCTTCTTGAGATGCATTTAAAGGATTGGAAGATCCTCCATAAAGGCGAAGGGGTAACCATTTACTGGTCAGAGCAGAATAGGGGACGCAAAGAAGTACACACTAGCATTATGAAAAGCACCCTTGGTAATATGATTTCATGCCAAGCAACACTCATTTCTGATGACAGCACTCCGCTGGATCTGCTCCCGGCGTTTGCCGTTACGACTGGCGTCATGGCTTTCTGCTGAAAATCCTCCAGGAAGGCTGCTCTCGTGAGGAAACACTTATGCATCAACTCAGGGAACCTGCCCAGTTGCTTGTGCTTGGGATGACAAATTATTATATGCAGCACTGACCAAATTTCAAATAAGTCTCCTGTATTGAACCTTTTCGCCATTCCTGTTAAGATTTCTTCGAGAGTAAATCCGCAACATTCAAAGTGATCTGTCACAACACCAAACCTCCACACAATTCTGCTTCAGCTTCAGTGTCTTTCCCACTTTACTCTGAATCCACCTCACTCTGCCCAGACAATCATCTTACTTTTAAATCTAGAAGAGCCTTGGGATTAATTCATTTCAAAACAAGAATTTTGTAATTAAATTTAAACATATTGTTCTCACAGGCAGATTTTCATCTGGTTGTTGCAGAAATCTAGCTTCAAAAACCACAATGCAGTAATAGTGAATTATGTGACCAGAAAGAGATCTGCCTGGCTTTTAATGAGAATTTTGCTGCTGCAAGTCATTAATTTAAAAATTACAGGATTCACATTAATAATGCTCATATATACCCTGTAAACCATGCTTCTCAGTTCACATTTCTATCTGTTTCTCCTTGTGTGCCAATGCACAGCAAACCATTGATCCCTGGAAATAATTTTGAAGCAGATTAATGTGATCCACTCTAGAGCTTTCCACTACATCTTTAACTGAACAAATAACAAACATGTCTAATCTTTCCATTTTAATGGATATAATTCCAAGTATGTGGTAGTCTTCTCCTGAGATTTCCTCAGAGAATGGCGGAGACAGCAGCAATCTCAAAAATCATCGGCCAATATCCAAACTTCAGGGTTTGATTAAAATCATGGAACCATTGGTGAATGACCAACTCGGAGTATTTTTCATAAAACATTGCATAGTTAGCACTTTCCAGTCTGGTTTTGGACCTTTGTATAGTACCATCTAGGGTTTTGCCTTAGTTCTAAGTGATGTTAATTAGTGTATGGACAAAAGGAAGCATTCTGCTGTCATTTTTGTTGACTTGTCAAAAGCATTTGATACAGTTGATTACTATCTGTTTATTCAGTGACTGTAATATTGGGTTTAATACAACTGCTTGTAGATTGTTTCAGAATTACCTCTCTGAAAGATTTCAGTTTGTTTATGCTGGAAATATCTAATCAGTGCTATTACCAATAAAAATGGTGTTCCACAAGGATTAGTCCCAGGCCCTATGTTGTTTACAATTTACATTAACAATATTGTCTCTTCACTAACTGACCATATGAAACTATCCACAACACAATTTCAAGATGGACGGTCCCTACACTAGGACAGTTCAAGACTATGATCTCAAAAAATCTAATCTCAGTGTGCCATTGATGTTACCTATATTGATTTATATTGACCATTATCCTCTCTTCTTTGTTTTAAATGTGTTTCTCTATATCTCAACATAATTGCTACTGAGGGAAATATCAATGATTTTCAAGGCTTGCCAAAAACTTTGGAAATAAAACTGTATCCTCACTCATGGCTTGGGAGAGCTCCCTCCACACCCCTTGCAGCAGAGATGAGAGCTTTTCGACGGCCTGCGAGATGGCAGATCTTCCGATTCAAGCGAGGATTGATGAGCAAGGAAAAATCAAATTAGAAAATTGAGATGTACCCTGATTGCCTTCCTTTCCATTGCACTTAACCCTTTCCGTCCCATAATTTCTTGAGCTATTCTGATTTTTTTTTTTTTTTTAGCTGCAAACAAATGAGTGAAAAACTTATGTGATTTTATGTTTATGTTTTGAGTTGTCATGAGCATGTAGATTTCATATCCTTGACAGTTATGCATTTAAAAGATAATTTATTTGCCAAACCTTCCCATTATTGATATGATTATGTCTTCTCAATGAAAGAAATGTATTATTCAACGTTTGTTTAGTCAGAAAACACAATTATGAAATAAAATGCCAAAAAGATCATTTCATTCAGTGATTGAAAAGCCCCTGTCTGAGTGCGTGATTGAGGTTGTTGTTCTCCAGTTCCAAGGTCTCCTGTGCTACAGGTGTTTGTTCTCTTCAAATCTCTTCAAGAATGGTCTCACCACAATTTAGCTCCAAAGTGGGATAAATCTGGCCCCACAAGCCATATCTGCATGATTAATTTTCTCTCTCCAAAATTAAATTATTGAAAAAAGCAATTACTTCGATGAAAATTCTTCCAAGAGCTGAAGACCTGCTGGCTAATCTCCACTGTACTGTTCTTAAAAGGAACAAATCACAAAAAGGCGCACAGAGAGAAATTCAAGATTTCAACTAGAGCTGCGCTCAGAAGGCACAAGTACCTCCGCCAATGTACTCAGTGTTATTTTTGCCAGTATTAGCTGGCAACCCCTGTGTTTATGCAGTCCTGCGGCCTTCGCGCAAATATGTTTTTAATGTGTTTTTGACCTTTTGCATGCCCTTGACCTTTGACCCTGAGCTCCCAAAATCAAATCCCCTCTTCCTTGAATAATACTTAATCATTCCACCAAATTTGAGAAAAATCCATCCATAACTTATTGCGTAATCCTGCGTACAAACAAACCAACAACCCAACCAACAGACAAACTGTAATGATCACATAACCTCCTCCAACTTCGTTGGGCGGAGGTAATAACCTGTGCTCTTAAAGTATTTCAAGACAACAAATGCATCTTATCTGCCAGACGAGAGAGCATGTTTGTGCATCCATTTTTCAGGCAAGCAAAAATTCTGCATGAATCAATCACTGTCAGTGCCAGCATTGGCCTGCAGAGGAAACAAGTACCATGGTTGGAGAAAAAATAAAAACCAATAAGGTTGGAGAGCTGGAGAGAAAATGGCCAACACAAATCAGCACCCTGTGTTGCCATTACTTGGCAATGCACTGCACTCAGGTCATAAGTCAGTGTGTGTTCTTGGTCCTGGATCCTAAAGGCAGGGCCTCATTCTCTGGGCTGTAGTCTAGAGTCCAGGCTCTCCTTAGTGCAGAACAACTCTCTCTGCTGGACAAGGCAGGACTGAGTCTGACCTGGTTACCCTGACCTTTCACCTTCGACTTATTGATCGAGATCCATGCCAGGAAAGAGCAACGAGAGCGGAAAAGTGCCAGAGAGACCTTCCTCACAGGTTCACTGTCACATAAAAGCATTATAATATCCCACACGAGCGATTGATGCGCTCACCATTTTAAACCAGGCACTGATAATCAGCTTCTGCTCCTGTTCATGCAAAGACTTGGACTTTTCAAAGTCCTGTTGCAGACAAGCAGACCGAAAGTTCCGAGAGGCAAAACACAGTTCAGTATGCATTTTAGACAATCAGCCTATGGCCTAGTGCAGGGGAATTCAAACCTCTCCTGAAAGGGCTGGTGTGGCTGCGTTTCAGCCATGCAGGTACAGTCTAAATTCTAATTTTCAACCTCAAAAATCTTAAACAAACATCACAATGAATCATACATAGAGAATGGTCCCAGGTTCAGAGACATTCTTTAGCTGCCTACCATATTTATCTCTAGTAATATAACTGAGATTATAACGCCTTGGACTATATGCAATGTTAGAACTTTATGGCATCACTTCAGTTATTTTTCTCTCCTACCACGTGTAATTCAATATTATGGACAGGGAGGTCAGAGGAGATTCCACAAGGGTATGCTCCTTTCCAGTATTCATTGCTCACAGTCCAGCTGTAGGCAAGCAGACAAGATCAGACAAATGAAACTCAGCTCAGTGTTCGCCTCGGACAAGTAGCCTATAGCCTATTGCGAGGGTATACAAACTTCTTGCTGCATTCAAACATCTCATAGTTTAGTGCAAGCAAAAGGATATTGAAAAAAATATACCAGGAGTCTTACCTTGATTGAATAATCTGTATTCAGAAAGAACAGTATGGAGGTGGCTATGATAAATGATTAACTATTTTCGTGAGCAACAAACTTGAAAAAAAAACTGGCTAATCGCAACTGCGCATGCATCAGTTTCCTGACAGTAAGTAAAGACCTTGATTGCTGGAATCAAAGAATGAAAGAGTACAGCAACACAAGCCCTTTCTGAATTGGCTTTAATACCCCTGTCCTTGTGGTTAAGAAGTTTCGCAGAAGCCCAATTGGTCAGTACGTCAAGACCCAGCACAGCCATAAAACCACCCAATATTCTATTCATGCAACTGAAGACTGTGATTGGCTACTTGGCTAATGACCCCAGTGGTAGTCCACTTTCCTAAAGATAAATAACCCAACTCACACTCTAATTTAATTTGGAATAATGGCCTTGATTATACCCTGGTTTCATATGGATTATGACCCTGCTCATACCCGATATCCTTTTAGCACTATGTCCTATGCTGATAATTCATTCTCATGAGAATTATGACAGTGTTCTCATCCCAGTGTCTTTAGGATTATGTCCACACTTATACCTCATTCTCAGGAGGATTATGGCCCTGCCTTAATCCCAGTGTTTTTAGGATTATGGCCTGCTCATTGGGATTAATTAGTGAATTTATTTCTCAATTTATTCACCTTGCTCAATTTATCAATCTCCTTCTTTAATGGCGAGGTCAAACCAAAGTTTTCCATGCATTACTGTCACCAAATCATGGATGTACACCTCTGAATTGATTCATTGTTGTTGGCTCATACCCTCATCCCTCTGAGGATAATTCTCACCAAGTTCAGCTCAGTTTTTCAGACGAATGGGATGACACTTTCGATGGCGGTGGGAATTCCCCCGGGTGCAAGAGCTGAAGGGAAGTCTACGATAGCATCTCAAGCAACTGTTGCAACACACCTCAGGCAGTTTTTTGTTTTCTTTTAGTGCATGACCTTACCCTGATTATATAAGGAATAACGGATTTTTAAAAATCAAGTGCACGTGCAGGTAAAACACGAAGGGACGGGACAGAGGTCCAACCCTTGGAGAAAGCACCTCCTATCAAATGCATGCTGAATATATGTAAAGGCGTATTGGTTTGGGTAATCAGTTTTTTGGGACGATCCACGCGGGCCTGATCTCTGTACATTTACGTAAAGCAAAACGGGAACGGAGGCGGTGAATACAACTTGTGTTATGAGCAAAACGATGGTGTAAAATCCCAGTAGAGTAAAACCAGATTGTTTTGTTTGAAAACTTTAGGACACTTCCAAACTTTGGACGATCATGTAAGTACAAAATGGAGGTGTAGTAGCCTATACAATTTTACGGAGACAAAGCGGTATTATAAAATTGGTGCAGCTCATATATCTCAATGAATATATGCCGGTTATTTCTGTGCCAGGATGTATGGCGTTAGTAATAGGTACAGCCTTTGTCTCATTACTGTTTATTAATATTGTGTTTACTCATGTTTGTGGGTAACACTTCCTGAGGTATTGTAGTCATATTGCTATATTTATTTGGTTCTGGTAAATAGTATGGAGAATATTTTTGGTCATAATTAAAATTAAAACTCGAAATAGAAAATTAAACTTTTTTTTTCTGTTTATGCTTTTACTTTTCGCATTTAAATTCAAGCTTTTTCCCTTCCCATTTTAATCACCATTTTTTTTCGCTTTTCTCATTTCATTTTCAATTTTCTCTTTACAATTTAAGCGTTCAGTGCGAGTGTTTCCATTTAAGCTTTTGCTTTTTTAATTTCTCTTTTTTCATTGTTGCTTTACATTTTTAAATGGTTTTTACATTTAAATTTCCTTGTTCAGTTTTGTTTTACTGTTTAATTTGTTAATTTAATTACGTTTTAAGTTTTCCTTGAAGTGTTGCAAAATAATAACTTTTTTTAATTTCATATGAAGTGTTTTGACGTAAAATTCACTGCACATTTTTGTTCCAGAAACTATTACTTATAGCCTCCTCATCACGAAACCAGCAGATCTTCAGATCCTGGAATTGGCATCATGACTGTCTCTTACTCTGCGAGAGTAGCGAGCGCTCGGTTTTGCGGGTTCTCCAAGTTGCTTCTGATATGGAAAGGAAGTATTTACAAGGTGTTGTACCAGGAGTTCCTCCTGTTTTTCGCAATGTACACCGCTATCAGCATCATGTACAGGTGAGTCATTTTATTGGCTGTGAGAGCACAGGAGTGATGCAAATAACTAGGAATGATTTGTTGAGTATTGTTGCTATTCTTTGTTCAGGTGTGTTTACAGAACACAAAATGTGTCATTTCTGACACTCCTCCATGCTTCATCTTGGACAATGAACTGTGCGAGACTTTCAACACGATAAGACAGTCTTTACTAAGATTAGAAATGTACCTTTTTGAGCAATAATGCCCTTCGTAATATTTGGCAATATAGGCAAAAAAGTGAATTTGACATTAGCACATCAGTATGGAGGGTGCCGGTATATGTGATAGGCATTCATATAAATCAAAACAAGATCCCCCCCTTTTTACTTAGACTCCAGAGTGATAGATTCTGGAGAGGGGATCCTCAAATCTGGACCTCAAATCCAAATCCAAATCCAGCCCATGTTTTCTGTTATACCAGATAAGTAAATGAACACTTTGTGATTCTCATTGGCCAGACTGTCTAAACACCTGAGTCCCAGGTAAAGGGATGGTGGAAAAATCAGCAGTTCTTGGACTGCGAGGACCGAGATTTGAGGACCAGGGCTCTAGACCGTCAGTGACAGTGCATGCATGCAATATGTAGCCGGAAATGTTTTCATTCTGTAAAGCAGCCAACCAATCAAATATCAAATAAAAGTTGCAAAAACCTTCAGCACCAACTCAAGTTATTTTCTGTGAAGCTGATCTGACAGAAATCTCATTGCTGCCCCTAACATTTGAATTTGATGATTATTGTGGTTTAATCCCCCCCACCCCCCCCCGTGTTCCTTCTGACTCAGATTCATTCTCCCAGATGATCAGAAGAGGTACTTCGAGAAACTGACTATATACTGCAACCACTACGCAAGCCTCATTCCGTTGTCATTTGTGTTGGGTGAGTTTTTCTCTCTCTACAACGTCTTCCTCCGCACGGGCAACACAGACAGAAAAAAAAAAAAAATCCGTCAAAGGGGAATAGGACCTTTACTGAATAAAATGGAAGAAAATGATCAGTACATATGAATAGCATCTATCGTCCGCTCACCGCTGTCTGCTGACCCCCTGTCTCTCGGTCTCATAGGTTTTTATGTGACACTCGTGGTAAACCGCTGGTGGAGTCAGTCCATGTGCATCCCGTCGGCTGATCGGCTGATGTGCGTGCTCTCCAGTGGTTTGGAAGGTGCCGATGAGCGCGGCCGGATGCTGCGTCGTACGCTAATTCGCTACGCGACCCTGACATCGCTGCTAAACTTACGCTCTGTCAGCACAGCAGTCTTCAAACGGTTCCCCACTATTGGTCACCTGGTGGAAGCAGGTAAATCTTGCAGCTCAGAAGAGATTTTTATTGGTAATCAGTAAACCATTCATGAACTCAGCAACATTGATATTTCAAAATCTGATTGATATTTCACATCCCAAATGTGAAAGAAGCAGACGAACACATTGCTCTGCGGTAAGGTCTCACAGAATAGGGGTATAGTCTCAGATTGATTTAATGTTAAGCATACCACATTATTGAAGCCATTTCAAAAATAATGTAAATGTCTAGTCATTGGAAAATTTGCTTGGAGACACTACAAAATTCTTTTAGACAGTAATTGATTTAAAAGTTGATGCTTAAAACCAAAATACTCTGAGAAGAGTGAAGCCTTGTCAAAGCAGGAGATTCAATGCTCCTCAGGTCGTACCTTCTCTGAAAAATTGGCTTTAAAGACTGAAATGTGGAATTTTCTTGAATGAGATGTCGGTCAGTGGTTTTGTTGCAGTGGAATTTACCACACAGCAAATAATGTTGAATTACTCTTTCGCAGCACATCTTCTGCTATACCTTGTTTCGGACAATATACTTTGAAGGTTTGCTCCATGCCATTCATATTTTCTCTACTGTGTTGTTTATCGCAGGGTTTATGACAAAAGACGAGTGGAAAAAGTTTGAAAACCTAGAGTCTTCATACAACAAGTACTGGGTACCGTGTGTGTGGTTCTCAAACCTTGCGGCCGTGGCTCGCCGCGAGGGCAGAATCAAGGATGACACCATGTTCAAACTACTGCTAGAGGTAGCCATCTGAAGACCTATCAGCTTATCTAGTTAACAAATTCTTCAATCAGTGCCTGGGGCTGTGAGAACAGTCACATTATCTCACGCTTTTAAACTGCCTGCTCGTGAGACGGAGTAACGGTATCCAAAACATTTTGCACCATGAATAAATTGTAGGCTGTCTTATGCTATGTTATGGAGTGATTAGTGCCCACGTGAACACCCGTGTTCCAAATTTCTCACTGACGGCCCAAATCCAAATGTTTTGTTCAAGCCTAAATTGGCAACACCTGCAATTCTTTTGCTATTCTCTTTCTGAATAGAAAATTGTCCATTAATTTTTATGCAATGACATATATGCTGGAAAGGTCAATTCTCAGGAATTATCTGGAAGAAAGCACCGTCATTTATCTCATCTTGTCCACAGGAGCTGAATGAATACAGAGGAAATTGTGGCATGCTGTTCCATTTTGACATGGTCAGTGTGCCCCTGGTCTACACGCAGGTCAGTGGTTTAAATTTGCAAGCTTGTGAGGTAGAGGCTTTCCAAACAAAGCCTCTCATGATTGTGTCACTCCTTACCAGCTGAGAATGTGGACAATACTAGGTGTTGAACTGAAAAGTTTTCAAATGAAGACAATGAAGTCCGCGCACTGAATTCTTACACATTGAAGACAACGTTTCAATCTCAATGAATCTGCCTCAGATCCGAAACCTGAAAAAGATCTACTAGAGTCAAAACTTTGTCTGTTCTAAAGATGTTTGAGGAGCATATCAGTGCTTGGACTCACTTCTCTTCTCTCCGTACCAGCTGGCAAGACTGCCGCTATATATCTGAGAAACTGCAGTGGATTGACAATCTTTGCTGGGAATGTTCCTGCCACTAGCCCGTTGCATACTGGGATAGGCTGCTGCAGCTCAGTCATTTATTCTGGCCAGGAATAAGAGGGCTAAATGGAATAGTGGATGGACAATTAAATAGATCTGAGAAAATGAAAACATTATACATTACCTGCCTCAGTCCTGTTTGACTCTAAAGAAGGACATATGTTGGGTCCTCAGAATAAATTCTTTTTGAGTTGGGTTAATGCCTTTGGAGGAGACTTTGTATTTTTGCACATTCAAATTTTACTTCTGCTTGTCTGCAGGTGGTGACCATTGCAGTGTACAGTTTCTTCCTGGTTTGTCTGATTGGCCGACAATTTCTTGATCCCACCCAAGGGTATCCAGGTCATGACATTGACCTGTATGTGCCGATTTTCACACTACTGCAGTTTGTCTTCTATGGAGGCTGGTTAAAGGTTAGATTTGCTTTCTTCAACTCTAGCCTGATATTTCTGGGGAATGATTGAAATGGTAATGGTATCTCACATCTCTTCGAACCACCTCCTAGGTCGCAGAACAGCTACTTAATCCCTTTGGAGAAGATGATGATGATTTTGAGACCAACTGGTTAATTGACAGGCACTTCCAGGTACGTGTTCTCCAGTTTATGTTCCATTATGAGGAGTCGACTTGCAAAACCTGCTAAGACAAGTTCTGAAAAGAAATGAGTTATCTCCCTTAGCCTCTCTTTCAGGCACCTGTGCATGTCCCACTGATAGCTCCACTTTCAAAACCTACTAAATCATGTCATAAATTGTAACGGAAAAAGTGAAACTCTGTCAAAACCCGTCAAGTCAAAGAGGAAAACTCTGTAAAATTCTGCTCATCAGCGACGGTGCCTTCCGTAACACTAATAAATTCTCATTGCCTTATGGTGACAATCAAAGTATGGTTACACATTGGGTTCTAGTTTGTTGGTTTGGGCGGTTAAGAAAAGTGTGATGACAGTGATACCATAAAAGGGGGATTTGAACCCATGGACTCATGTTTATGTTGTCATAGATGTAGCAGCTATTCAACCACTGTGCTGTCTGTAGCATTGACTTGCATGTGCTGTGGGTCCTGAGTCAAATACCTTCACCTATTGAGCAACGGGGCTGGTTTAAACACTGTAAAAACCTGCTAAATTTCCATTCCACTTTTAAAACCTGCTTAGTCAAAACTTTGTGTTGCATAATCAGTCATTTCCTAAAAAAAGACAGAAAAAAGAATTGTCTAATGGATTATGTATGCAAAGCTAATAGCTTTAGTATAGCGAAAACTGGCATCTATGGATGATAATTTCTATCCCTACCAAAAAAAATCTGATTTCTCTTACAAATGGACCAACTTGACTTAGAGGGCTTTACCAGTGGACTCCTCATATACGTCACACATCAGAAATGTAGAAAATAACCCATGGATAATAATACAGACGTTGGAGAAATGTGGAGAAATGTCATTTCTTGTCAATTCTTGACTTGTAACTGTAGAGCTGGATTTACGACTTGCATCTAGAGATCAAGTGGGGAAGATCTCTGCCGTTGGGGCCTTGAGCAAGACCTGTAACGACACATTGTGCAATAACACCGTATCATGACAAAACTCAACAAAATGTCATGAATTTTAAGTTCATTATGTAATAACAACTGAAGACCACAAAGGAAAAATGATCAGTCCAAATGTAGCATTTTTGTATATTTTATATATGACATATTATTATAATGTTTACAATAATATATGATAATATTGTTGATTATTATTTTATATATTTATTTTTTTGCTTATTTTTTCAGTGCTTTGTTTCCAAGATGGTTTTGAAGTTTTAATTCATAATTTTTCCACAGTGTGAAAATGTGACTGATCATTTTTCCATTGTGGTCTTCAACTGCATTTTTTGCACAATCATATTTTGGCAGTTATTGCAAAATGCAGGAGTTGCACTTTTTCCATGAAAATGCAATGATATGTAGCATTATGCAATAACCAATCAAAGTGGAAATCATCATTCATAAAGAGCATCTATTTTTAGTCATTGGCAGCATCGTTTATAGGTCAAAAATCGGGCATTAATGCATTTTTTGCCCTAATGGAAGCTTTGCTCCAAGTTTCATAGAAACAAACTGTACAACACTCAGGACCCAATTTTTCCCATCACTTATCCCAACCTCTTCTGCGATCGGTTTTTGCTTCCTTTGTGACAATTTGAATACATTGCATGGACCATGGGATAACTGCAAATGAATGAATGAGGGGTGATCTGTCCTGTTAGGTAAGGTAAACTTCCAACTCCAATGCTGCAGCCCTATGTCGAGTCACTGGTGCACATGCAAAGAAAATGACGGACACATAAGTCACTGAAGTTGTTAAGGCGCTTGTCTTTATTTTGTGGACATCAGGCTGGTAACTCAGTTTATTATAACCGTTTATAATTATTATTATTATTTTTGTTACACATGACATTAAAGAAATTAAAGAACAGTTTGACCATTATAGTGAGTATATTTGTTGTACTGATAATATTCATGTCGTTTGCATACTATATTGCCAACTTGTTGCTACTGTGGCCACAATCACTTAATTGCTGCCAATTTTTAACTCTGGAATTAAAATAAAGTCCTATTAATTGAATAATTAATTAATATTGGGCGCATATGAGGTGGAAAGTGGCATTTTTATTGCAACCGGAAGGGAATCTACATATCCACGATGTTCAAAGAAAGATGTCTTCGACATGCCCCCTCAGTCAAATTTAAAACAAGCTTTCACAGTATATGCTTCTCTGCCTCCAGGCAATCTTGCGCTCAATAAATAATTGACTCAAACGTTGACAAGACAACATGCTCCAGTTCGGCTTTTGACATTTTTGACAGTCCTTGAGTTTGGCCATATTGGTAAGCGGAGAAAACACTGATCTTGGTTCTGCTTTTATTTGGCCATTTTGACTAAGATCAGCTGGAGTCAACTTAAATGCTGGTCTAATTTGATATTTGGGAAGTTCAATTTAGGTTTATTATTAAAAATTGTTTAAAAATATATTTTGTACAGATAAAGACGTGTTTTGGTTGGTTATTAGGTAATGCTCCATACTACATTTTCATCAGGAAAAAGAGCAACCTCTGCATTTCTCAATAAACACTGGAAAATGTAATATTAAAAAAATGCGGGGAAATTTATCGCGTTGCATTCGAGCTGTATATTACAAAATGCGGGCATTATTACATAATGGAGTGATAATCTATTTCATTTTGTTGAGCAAATGCATAATGCTGTGTGATTACATAATGTGTTGTTACAAGACCGGTTACCCCAAAACTGCTTCAGGCACCCGACTCATTTCCCTGAATTTCTTTGTATCATCTCACAAATGTTCTGGCATTTATCCTAAGGCATCCTTGAAAGAGAAGATGTTCTCAATATGTAGAACTTCCTAGGCCAAATTAAAGATCACAAAAAGATGACATTTTCTGTGTTATAACTGTCAGGTGTCAATGATGGGTGTGGATGAGATGTATGGGGATCTTCCGATTCTGGAGAAGGACCGTTACTGGAATGACTCAAACCCTCGCGCACCTTACACTCCTGCTGCGAGCTTCGCTCTCCGAAGGCCCTCCTTCCGGGGTTCAGCTCTTGATACAGAGTGAGTTCCAAGATCAGGAGTTTTTAAGCTTATCCAGAGAGGGTCGGGCTAGGTGCAGGTTTTCATTCCATCCAAGCAGTTCCACTCCCGATTCTACGAAGACTCTTGGGGTTGATTGGTAGAATCAGTAGTTTAGCTGCTTTGCTGGAATCATGTCATGCATCTACACAAGCTCTTTCTGGTTGAGGTTGAAAATAACTATCCTAAACACAGGAAAGAGACACAAATCTATCACTGCAATTGAAATTACCTCCTTGGTATCCAACCCATTCACAGGTCTCTCACCTCAGTATATGGCTACCTCAAATTACTGAAACTTGAACTTGATGCAACTAAATATGTCAAAATGCAGACATAATGCAGCCAGGAAATCATTTAATATGCATGAATTTTATGAAGTATTGCGGAGTTTAGCAGGAGAGCAATTTTCAAATTGGACAAAAATGAAGGCACGACAGAAGTGTTTATTTGTAATGAGCACAATGAGCATACAAAGACACAGGGACAGTCACTGATGATGGGCGGGATGCCAGTTAGGACCTTATTTCTGTCCATAACTACAGTACCAGTCAAAAAAGTTGGGATATACCCACATTTTTCTTAAAGACATGTTAAATAAAGAAATAGGTACTCTATTTTGCAAAAATAAAAAAATCTAAATTCTTAAATCCATCAAACTAACCAGCATTTGTGGTCATATTTACAGAGCATACTCACATTTTTCTTTTTTTACAAGGGCAGTTATATGGCTGCAATGAGTTTGTTGCTGAGCAGCTGTCTAGGTTCTAGGTCAAAGACGTGCTGCACTTAGTTTACTCCTCATTGACTTTTTTGCCCAAGAAGTTCCAAAACAGCTTGTCTTTAATTTGGCTGTTGGAAAATGGAAAGAGCTTGTGTGTCTGCTTGCTTTGCAAAATATGGCTTCTTTGAGAATGCAAAAATTTTGGACACTATTCAATTAATTATTCTCTTTGAACTTCTGACTGTTTACCTCTTACAAAGTTCCATATGAGATTATATAGAGAAGTTAACCCATTTACATTTCTCTAAAAACAGAGCGCTGTGACATTGGTAAAGTGTGCCCAAACTTTTGACTGTTACTGTAGGTCCATCATAACTGTCAGGGTTCACAAAATTTAGATGTGCTGTCTGGATCCTCAAAGACCAGTATATGCTTGTCCTCAGTCTTTCCAGAGAGGAGATCCGCTTCCAGCCAATGGAGGACATAGAAGAGAATTCGGAGGAGGGATCAGACAAGAACCATCACCAGGCTTTGCTTTCCCGGCTGTTACATGTTGGCCCATCACCGACCTCCCAGGCCAGTGGAGCCATCCGCCGTACCTCTGCCTAACTCCAGACACCAACGACACACTCACCAAGCCCAGACTTTGCCTTCTTGTACTTTGGAGAAAATAGTGACCGCGGCTTGGTTCATTCCAAGTCGTGTCGGGACACCTGGAGCATCATTTGCAGCTTTGTGGAGTTCGCCATCCTAAAAACCCCAACACCACCACCAGAAGGCAAGGTAGACAAGGAGGATACAAATTGCTGGCAGCAGCGAATGAAGGAGGGAAGGGTGAATGAGAGGGAGGACCCTCCAATGCAACAGTGATCCCAACAGTGTGAAGCCCCCACATTCTTCACTAGCAGTTCTCCCCCTGCCCATGAATCCCTGTGATTTGACCGTCTTCATTAGTTCTCAAGTACCAGGCCTGTTCCTCCACCCTCCCCAGAGGCAATCCTCCCCCAACTATCCCAGAGTCATCCCCTGCAGCTCCCCTGTCCTCAGAAACAAGAACTGCACAACTTTCCCAAGCACTACCAGGTGCTCAGTGCAGGATTCTCTCTCCTCAAACTAATAACCACAGTCCACAGCTACAGTCTCCTTCAGTCATCCAATGGGAATGGTTCAAGGTGGTCTCTACATGTCGTCCCAACATTCTGAAGCTCAAGTTCCCCCTGGTAACTGTCTGCTCAGCCCTGACCAATCACTGTAAGCCTTTGCAGAGTTAGCATGGGGTCTGAAGCTGAGAAAACAATCAGCCCACTTATCAACTGACAAGTTCTCAGTGTTCATTAATAGAAAGTGCAATCATCATACCAAAGACAGCGAGGATTGCGATGTAGAGCCTGTTGACAGATGAGAAAATCTTTGACTGAAGATGCATCTCAGTTTTCTTAAAATTGCACCCATGGTTGCCTTGCTTGTGTCTTTTCCATGCATCTTGGTCCCTCCCAGTAGGGATGCACGGAGAGAAGCAAGGAAACCATATGAGGAGAGAAGACACAAGGGTGCTTTTCATCATGTCAATGTGCCTCCTTACTTCCATGCACTCAGCCTCTCCCAGCAAAGATGTAGGGGGAGAGATGCAAGGAAGAGACAAGAGGATGGAGGAGCCAAAAATGCCAAATGAGAAATCCTTCCAGCATTTGCACTTCAGGCCACTCAATAACAGACTTCCACATAGGATACATCCGATTCCCTGCTCTTAGGTTCTCCAGAAGCCTCCTCTCTAATTGAGGTGCACTTTAAAGGGTTGGAGGATCTTCCATAATGGCAAAGGGGCAACAATTTTTCGGCTCACGGGAGGAGAGTGGACGCAAAGAAGCATAAGTTAGTATGATGAAAAGCACCCATGGTAATGGGTTTTTGAAGAAATGAGACGTACTTTCCTCCAAAGAGTCACATGTCCTGACGTCCATTTCTGATGATGACACATCCCTGGGCCTGCTGCCAGCATCTTTCCTTACCAAATGACTTCATCTTTCAGCTGAAAGGCTGCTCTTGTGACACTTGTACATCAACTCAGGTGACCAAAGGATGACTATACTGTACACAACACCGACCAAACTTCTAATGAGTTCCCTGGATTGAACACTGTCGCCATTCCGGTCAGGATTTCTACAATAGTAAATAAGCAACATTCAAAGCTTTCTGTCACCATACCACACCTAAAAACAATTCCCCTTCAGCTAACAGATTCCTCGCTACTTTGCTCCGCATCCTCCTCACTCGGCCTGGACTGTCCCCATGCTTTTAATTCCAGGAAAGGTTTGGGATGAATCAATCTGAAGATCAGAAGTTTGAATCATCAAAAAACTGGACCATTTAAACATATTGGTCGCACAGGTAAATCGTGATATCCTGTTTGTTGCAGACACCTGGCTTTTGAAAAGCGTTACCAATTCCCCATGTGTCAATAAATAGTTCTATAATTTGTAGAAAGGACCGAGGTTAGTGGAGGTGAGGGTGTTGCCATACTCAAATTGTTTTAATAGATCTCTCTTGAATTCTATTATATGTAAATGCTTAGAATTTAGTGCCTCGAAAATTGTGGATCTTACAAGTCCTTTGTGGTGATAGGGATTTACGGGTTGCTCCACAGCTAAACTGGAGGACCTACCTACTCTCTCAATATTAATTCAAAAATGATGACCCCTAACGTATTTCAATCTTTAGTGGTTTTTGAATGCTTCTGAACACCTTAAGGAAATGTGCAGCAATTTGAATGTTTGGTAATTACTAACCCCATCAGGCCCAACCAAAAAAAACAACAACAGAATAAGATCTAATGAGGATCTAACTAATGGAGGTAATAAAACTGTTGCCACCGGTCTTGGAAGACGCCATCACTGCCCAGGTACTTGTGTTCAGGATACACATTTGGAGAGAATTCAATCTAGAACTGTTCTAAGAATTTTGATCTCAAAAATTATTGGCAAATATCCAAAATTCCCTGTTAGGTAAAAATCTTGGAATCAATGGTGAAAGGTTTCTCTCAAAATAATCTGTTTTAATATGAATAAACCACTCTGGTTTCAGACCTCTGCATAGTACCATCTCTGTTGTCATATTAATTGTAAATGATATTGTTTCTTAGACATGCAAAAAGAAGCATCATGCTGCCATTTACATTGACTTGTCAAACGCATTTGAAGCAGTTGACTACTCTGCCTATGGATATTGGGTTTGATTCAACTGCTTGTATGTCATTTCAGAAGTATCAGTTTGAAAGATTTTAGTTTGTGGATGCTGGAAATGTAATATCCGTAATCATCCATAATAAAAGGTGTTCCACAAGGCTGAGTCCTGGGCCCTATTTTGTTTGTCATTTATCTTAATATGCTCTTTTTACCAATTCAATAAAATGCTTGCCTTTACGCATGACACAGTGATTTCAACACCAATCTGCAGTGAATGAAAGCAATATTACCAGAGTCACAGAATATAACCATTTTCGGCAATGAATAACGTTTAAACATCAAATTCAAAATCTTTTCAAACTAAAGCAAAACTCAGATTTTTGCACAGAAACAGATCCAATTTCCTGTTGAATTGTAGGAAAAGTAGAGTCGAGGCAGTCCATTGTAAATCTGTTGGCCTGCTCCTACTACCTCCACTCAAGTCCTACACTCAGTCAATTGCTCAGCCCAAAGATTCAGCACTACTGCAGTTGTGAACAGCTCTCAGTTAAACATATTAATCTACTTAACAATGCTGCTTCTTTCCATTGCCACAGTCAGCATTTATGTTAGTCAAGACTTGTAAATTTAAGAATTTTTTAATTATGTGCCGCAAAAAAAATGCCAAGCTTTGTCTAAAGCAATTTGCATCAATTTCAAACATTTGAATTATAATTGGGGAAAATCAGAAACATTTTGGTACCCAGTGTCCGTTTTATTTGTAGTGCAAGAGACTCAACAAGCGGACTGGTTAAAGAATTCGCACGCAAACCCCTCCATTACTCATAACCCATGTTCAAAGCGATAAAAAAAATTTGCAGTCAAAAAATGTGAGAAATATAACAGAAAATCCATTCAAGACCTTGTCACTCCTGGGTTTCTTACCTTAAGAGCAAAAAAATGTGAGACTAATCCACTTCACAAACAATAATGGCAGTTTGAGAGCAAAACCCTTAACACATCCAGTTACTCAAATCAATGGTGCAAATATAAGAAACACTTTGTCCATCACTAGAGGGAAACCCATTTTAAGTTCTAAAATACGGCAAGATTCACCAGATCAGGATTGGAAACCAAAGACTGGAAACCAATGGAATCGCATAAAATGACTGATTTCACAAAATTCCAATTACAATATGAAATCGCTTCACGATAGAGGGCCAAGAATGAGGAGTTTTGCACATTTCAGTTCAGGAAAATCTCAATTGTACAGAAAAAGATCAGAATAAAACCAGACATCTTGGGCAGTAAAATTTCCAAAACAATCATTAAAAATCACAGGCTGTTGGGGCCAGATATTTGTCCCACAGTAAAGAGCTACACTTGAGGTTTAGAAAAAGGTTCATTTCAGTGTATATGCTACCAAACCCAACAAAAAAAATGTATATGGAGAAGACAGCATCAATGATTATTGCAGAAATACAGTATAACAGGTAGAGAAGAACAATGCAAAGGCATTCTCTTACCTTAGGTATCTCTTAGGTCTTGATCCAGTTCTACACACATACATTCACATTACTGGTCAGATGTACCTCACACAAAGAACAGCCCCCATCAGGCATCACATTTCCCAAAGCTTATTGAGGCGTAATGTGGACACACTACGAGAGAGACTTAGAAAACATGGTTGCAGTAATATAAAAGCATGTCTCTCTCCATTAGATTAAGCCAAAAGTGCCCTTTGAGTAACATGCGGGTTGGCTAATCACACAGAAATTTATGTCAGAAATATAGAGACTTCTCAACATATAACACACAATTTAGTGTCAGTGTACCATATAGACTATGTAGTGTAGAAAGGGATGCAAAATAGTGCATCTATCTCATTACGTGTACAGATCTGTGCAGGGCACCTGATACGTCTGCCAAGCACCTAGGATTTCAGCTTAACATCAAACAGCTGGGTGCGAGTTAAAAAAAAAAAAAGTGCACACAGTAAGAAGTGAGTATTCTTCATTCAAACCCATCCTAAAAGTGTTCATGGTCGCATATTTTTTGAAGTTCTACCAGCGACTTAACTGTTTCAGTTCAGGTTTACACAACATTCAATGTTGACAATGGGGGGGATGCACAAAAAGTCCAAGTAAAGACTCACATCCAACTCAGAATGGGGGCTGGAAAAATGTACCAGAAGTCCTTCCTTTCAAATCCACGAGGACCACCGGAGTGAAATGAACACTACCTTATGCTGCTTGACTGAAATGGGGACGACATACCTAGTTTTGAATGGTAAAATTAGTTGCAATATAGAATTATAAAGAACATAAAACATTAAAAGGACAATTTCATTCAGTAATTAAAAAAGCTAGGCTAAGTGCCCAATAGAGATTGCTGTTCTCCAGTTCCAACATCATCTGTGCAACAGGTATTGCTCCCCCTATTTTAGTGGTCTCACCACCATTTAATTACAAACTGGGAGCAATATGGCCCCATACCAGCATAATTACCATTTTCACCAATCCAAACTATGAAAAAAAGGCTAAATACTTTGATCAAAACACTTCCAAAACTTCCAAAAGCCAAAGTCCTGCAGGCCAATCTCCCCAGTATTGTCCTTCATGTCAGTCATGATTTATCATCTTCCATTACGGCCTTTCAGTTCTTGGCCTATAACACTGGAAGAGGAAGAAATATCTCAAAAAAAAAAAAAAAAATCAAACCACGACAATAAAACTTCCTGAAAAACTACCATAAAAACTTTTACACAGCTTAAAAAGACCGAATCACAAAAAGATGCACAGAAAAAAAGCAAGATTCTAATGACCTGTGCTCTAACAGATTACAAGATTATGAATGTATCAAACTAAAAAAAAAAAAAAAAAAAAAATCTAATCAAATCAAGTTCCGCAGCCGGACGAGAGTACGCATTTGTTCATCAGTGTTCGTGGCCAGCACTAAAAAATTCTGCATGAAATCAGTCACTGCCAGTGCCAGCATTGGCCTGCAGAGGGAGCCAGTACCACTATTGAGGGAAAAAAAATAAGTGGTGACAGAGAACACTGAATAACACCAGAGGGCATCAGTGTGTGAAGAGCAGGACAGAAAACTGCCGCCACATGAGGACCCTGTGCTGCCATTCCTGCTCAATGTAGTGCACTCAGGTCATAAGCCAGTGCTCATCCTGGGTCCTGGGTCCTGGATTCAGGGGCAGGGCCTTCTTATCTGGGCTGTAGTCTGGAAGCCAGGCTCTTCCTGGCGTAGGACGACTGTCTCTGCTGGGCGAGGAAGGACTGGGCCTGACCTGGCGGCCCTGACCTTTCACCTGCGACCTTCTGATGGAGAGCCATGCCCTGAAAGAGCAACCAGAGTTACGCTGCACTGTGAAAATGCGCTGGAAAGACCTCGCTGACAGGTTCACTGTCACATAGTAGCATTACAAAATCCCACACTAGTGAATAACACTCACCATGTTATACCAGGCGCTGATAATCAGCTTCTCCTCCTGTTCATGTCGAGACTTGGACTTTTCAAAGTCGTGCTGTAAAGAAGTGAGAGAAGCGGATTCGACAGGCGAAGCTCAGCACAGTAAGCGCTTTGGACAAGCAGCTGATAAACTAGTGCAGCGGTATTCAACCTTCCCCAGGGAGGACCGGTGTGGGCATGTTCCAGCCGCGCAGGTACAGTCCTGATTCTAGCAATCAAAGCCTAGAATCTTAAAGAGGCACCGTCAAGGACGAACACGCCTAGGGGGACGTTCACAGGCGCTGAGAGATGATGCAGTTTTCTGCTGTCTAGATCTATTACAATTTAACTAAGAAAATAATGCCTTGAAATGCCTGCGATGTTTTACCGTTTTGGCTTCCCTTTTTTATTTAGTTCAAAACATAATGCATCTAATTTAAAATTATGGATAGTGAAGTCAGGAGACATTTCTGAAGAGTAAGTTTCCTTTGAGTATCCATGGCCAGACATGACAGCACAGCCAACTGTCTCAAAATTCAAGCAAAAATTGCCATAAAGGAAACATATCTCCTAAACTTTGAACAAACTTCAGAGACCTGCTCCCCAGGAAGCTCCATACAAAATATGAGGTGAATCCGACCACCGGTTTCCTCAGAGGCGATTGTGATAAATTTTGCGAACAGAACAAGACTACAACTGCGATGACGACACTGGACACCTTCTGATGCCAACTGTTCAGCCTGCCTATCGGCCAGTGAGTCAACAATCGGATAATTCTTTTCATGTTGACACTGCTCAGCTGCGCGTGCGTTAGTTTCATGACAGTGATCGGTAAATTAAGACCTTGAAAAACAAGTATGCAAGTGCATAGCTGCAATCAAAGCCTCTACATCCACACCAGCTGTTACCGGATCAGTTGAGGAACCCCTGTCCGAGAGGCTGAGGTGACCCAGTGCAGCCACAATAAGATTAATGCTATGTTATCAAGAGCATTGGCGAAAGCGTGTGATAATGGGCCTGGGTGCGAGAAATATTTTTGGAGGAGAGGAGGGGAGAGGAGGTGCAGACCTCCAGGTGTTGGATCTTGCGCTCCTTCTCACTCAGCTGGTTCTTCAGGGTGAGCAGCTCCGGCGACAGGGTAGGCGACTGCTGTTTGGGGTCCAGTGTCTTAATAACCTGCAGATCCCACACAGGCACGTCAAAGGTCCCATACTACGAAAATGGCGTTACACAGACTTTGGTCCACCCTCAACCCGACATGTGACAAAACCTTAAAATCAAGAGTTCTCGCAGCACTGCTATTACGGCGCCCTATCTGAGAAATAAAGTTCCTGAACGACCCCATTTTGACTTTGTGTCTCCATTGATGTCACAAGAAAAGTGATTTGCATAGAACTGCCCACTATGCTCAGGTTTTGGCCGTTGTTGCTTACATGCAGCCAATCGGAGCAGCCTAATTTTGACTGAATATCCGCCCCCTCTAAAAAGCACATAGTTTAACAAGGGGAGACAATGAGAGGCTGGAGACTGGCTGCGAGAGATCACCCTTGACCTCTCCTTCACCTCACCCTCCGCACACACTTGTGTGGCACACAGCGGCAGGCTGGCGGCTCAGCTCACCGTGCGCGCCTTCTCCACATAGCGCTTGTAGCGCTGCTCCATCTGCCTCATGTCCTCGTCCTTCTTCTTCAGGATCTCCTGCAGCTCGTCGATCTTCTTCGCCACTGATGAAGAGGCGGAGACACACAGAGAGGTTATATTTCGCACAGATATCGGGGAGTATTCTTTCCTTCCGTACAGAGCAGTTATAGTGGGAAATCGCTTGCCAGGTCATGTAGCAGTGGCAGAAACTCTGGGCATCTTCAAAATCGAGCAAGACACAGCGCTACATACCATCCAATTCTGACTGAACCCAAGTGCTGAGTATGCTTTGGAGGAAGTAAGATGGTGAGCACTGTTGTGCTCAATATCCTTTTCTACTAAACTTCACATGAAACCGGGTATGTTCATCCGGCCGAGAAACAAATGCGGACGCAAAGTAACACCAGACCCCAGAAGGGAGGACCGTCATGAAGGTGGAACACAGGGCTGGAAAGCCAGGGATCTGAGAATTAAATCAAGTTTTCCCCCCAGCTCACAGGTTTCATGAGATTTTTCCATCTCTCAGCTGAAGAATTTTCTAATAAGCAAATCCCACAGTTTTGGCCAAAGTACTAAGGACGACTTTAAAATCTTGTGCAAATAAACTGGATAAAGGTGCGTCATTTCAATGAGCTGAATGGATTGAAAATGGCAGAGACAAATGATGAATGTTTTACAAAATCACCTCATAGATCACTGCATGGCACCTTTTAGCCACGTTTCAGTAATTTCCATCACTTTTATGATGCAACTAATGTGTTACATCATCAACACAAAAAGCCAAAGTCATCGATGCAGTTGTCCAGGTGTGGCATCACGACAAAGAAATCAAGGCAACCTGCAGAAACCTGCTCAGCTCCCTGCCAAAACGGGGGGAGCAGCTCATCAACAACCGTGAAGGACACATCTCGTGCCGAGTGCTGAATGTAGATGGTATTAAAGTAATAAACAGCCTGAAAACCGTTGTTGTTTGGGTTTCTCACTCCAGCCTGTTTAACTTTATCCAATTAATTTGCACAAGACTGTACCTTCTGAAACCTTTTTACTTTCAGGACTTTGCATCTCCATCGAAGGGCCACTTACTGTTGCTATCGACTTTGGGCTCCAGATCATCAATATATTCCTTCTTCTTCTGCAGATCTGAGTGGGCCTCATGTAGCTTCTCCCTGTGTGGAGTACCAAGAGTCACACCCATGAGCAGCCGCCACTCCGGCTCCACAGAAGGGATTCCCTTAAAGGAGTAGTTCAGGATTTTGGACATAGGACCTCATTTCCAAGTGAGCCAGAGTGTTTGAGACATGTGGAGACAGTTTTCAACTCATCTCATTCAGTCCTTCTATTTGCAGAGTTCGCTGGTACTAGGCTAGCGCAAATCAACGGTTTTAGTTAGCCTACCAATAAAAACAGTCTTACCCACTCCACAGTGCACCCAAAGCAAGTCACAGATTTGCATGAACACGATTGCCACTGCCAAGGCATTTCGTGCGACTGTCATGATTCATATCTCACATTCACATTTCATCCGCTTTACAGAATGTTTTCCACCTCGTGCATTTTTTAGACGCTTAAAATCGAGGGCGATCTTATAACAAATCTATTTTAAATTAATCTTGAATTATTTCCAAAAATGCTACAATGAGAGATGTAATTCAGAAGAGGATTTTTTTTTAAATTTTTCAAATTATTGGCATTCTTTCAATCTAACACCGTAGGCCAGTTAGGTTTGTCTGCTTTTCACCATCACATCTTAATTGCCCTGGGCTACTGAAATTTCTTGATTGTAATTTAGGCCAAGTACACAGGAGCAGATTAAGGGAAGGGCGAAGCACCTGCAATTAGCAAAATCTAAACTTCTAAAATCTAAGGCAGTAAACAAGTGCTATTTATGTGACCTCATATAGAGTCAGCAAGGTACCTGGGTACAGATTGTGCAGATCAAATTCATGCTAGATTACTAGGCTACAAACTACTGACCTTTTGCCTTAGTTTTGCAATATCCCTATAGATACTACTATATACTCTGTACATGTGTTTATACACTGCCTGGCCAAAAAAAAGTCGCACACTCAAATATTTAGTTGGAACCCCTGTAGCTTTGATTACAATGCATATTCGTCTTGTCATTGTTTTGACAACTATATGCAATGTCAGAACATTTCTTTTCGGTCAGAAATGCCATGATTTTTGTCCAAGATCTTGTCTTCTCGACATAATGGTTGAACCACTCGGTGGTCTTGAGTACATCCTAATAACTTTTATTGTGTTAAAGGTCAGGACTTTGTGGCGGCAAATTTGTTTGTGAAAATGATTCCTCCTGCTTGGTTTTGTCATTCATGGGTTTCTTTGCTAAATACAGGCCAATAACTTGCCCATTCTGAAATACTGTAACATCGTTTCCACCATCAGGGAATGTGTTTTCCGACATGATTTTGTAAGAAATGAATAGCTACGCACTTCATCAGTCAGGGTTAAAATGATTATTGCCATCTGAAACATATTAATAACCGCAAAAATGATCCAATTTTAGAATTTGTTCATTAACTTCCAAACGGTGACTTTTTTTTGGCCGGGCAGTATACATGGCGATATTGTTTTAACAAAATATCTATTTTACGTTCTGGAGGATTATATCAAAACAAAGCAGAACACCTCTCCAGTTTTTTGACATTATCGAGTTGAAGTGATGATGAGCATATAACAAGGTCCACCAGGTGGCAGCACTGAGATTACGGGGGCCAAAGTTTGGTACTCTTAAAAAGGGTTTTCATCCAATAGATTCTGAACCACAGGAGCAATCATTTGTTTGACTGCAGATTCAGAATCAGCATGAAAAATTACGTATGGTGCCATTTTTAAAATGGCGCCATTCCGTAACCAGTTGGAGTTGGCAACCAAAATTTTGGGATTTTTGTCCATGTACATATAGCAACTGCTGGTGGAAAAATTAGGACAATCTGAGAGACGGTGGTTACAAACGCCCAAGCTACTGGTCCATTTGAGATGGAATGGCCCAGTAAGCTCAGCAAAAATCCCACCATGCTTTCAATAGTTGCTGACTGGAAAGCATCAACCAATCACAATGCAGCAGCCTCACTACATATACAGGTATCTGTCCCCAAATCAAACAAAACCGATAAAGCTTGACAGAAATCAAGCTGGGTAAGAACCATTTGAATCCAATCATTCTTGCAATAGTTTTAGACTAGAAAATTATCAACCAATCACAAGGCAGCAACCTCATTAAACGTGTGGATCTGTCCCCAAATCAAACTTGCCAGAGACTTTGGCAGTAAAAAAGCGGACCAAGCAATCGGTTACTTGCATAACTTTTTCTTTTATCCATCAGAAAAACCATACAAACTCACCCATCTATATTCATACATGTGTCTACGTATCCCTACTAAAGGACTATAGATAAGCTCCATAAGAGGGATTTGATGTTTTAGTTAGCTAGTAAACTCCCAGAATAGACTTTACTTCACTTTTTTCTAAATGCGTAACTCCGCTGCTTATAAATACCTTGTTGACTTATCCTCAAAGTAACAGAGTTGTTATCGTAGAATTTTAAACTCTACACTACAATCATGTTTGTTTGGCTCTATAGGAGGGCACTTGTTGAACTGGTGGATACAGTTTGTCACAGATCACTAAAATTCCGGTGAGTTCAGACCACAAATGGAAAAGCAGACACTTTGGGTCTTCAGCAAAGGCTTCTGTACCTTATGCCATTAAAGAGCCAAAAGGAAATTTGACGTCAGTGAAGCCTGCTGATAACGTGAATGGCAGATTTCTAACCGCTCTGGGCTCAGAAACCACACGTTGCCAAATAACCTCTGAAAGCGGAAAATGAACCAAAATACTCACAGGTGTTCCTCTAGCTTCTTCTTCAACAGGGATGACTGCAGGAGAACAGAGATATCTGAGGTTAAGAAAGCCACAGAGTGTGGTGTGCACGTGCTAAACGTCACAGACACAAAGCAAGAGTAATGATTAAAAATCAAAGGCAAGCACACAGGCAGCAGTACTTACGATAGCCTAAGGGGCGAACAGCAATCGATCAAAGGGGAGCAGCCATAGGAGAGAGACAAGCATGCGTTACGGCTCAGTGCCACGGCACACCGCGGTTAGGACGTCCCATTCGGGAACAACAATCAAAACCAATCAAAACCCACAATCAAGGGAGAGAGGTTCTACACCACCATAGTACCTGGGGGTCAAAAATGCTCTTCAGGGTAATTTCTCCGTCTGTCATTCAACATCCTTGATTCAATAATCCCACCATTCATAGAGGAATGGGCAAACTAATATTTAGCCATGCTGGTCTCAACTAAATGAAAAATCACATTAAAACGTTTCACCACAATCCCACCAGTCTTGACTGGGTGATAAGATTCATCTTAAGCTCTTGTAAGATGATCATTATGATCAGGGTTTGAGATCAGAACTTTAAGGTCAAGGGAGTGAGATCAGGAGTTTGAGAGAAGGACTGGGACAGGGGGTCTATAGGCCTCATACTCACGTCCTCTGCCTTACTGCCCTGCTCCTGTAGAGCCCTCTGCACCTCCTCCACCTGAGCGCGCAGCTCACACACCTGCTGCTGACTCAACCTGAGGGGCGGGGGGGGAGAGGGAGAGAGAAGGTAAATGTGAACTCTTCACAATGAAGCTGTGGCCTGTTCAGCCCAACACACTACAGCTCTCTCTCATAATGGCCACTCACAGGAACACAAGTATTTAAACACACACAGACACAGACACAGACACACACACAGACAGACACACACACAGACACACACAATTTAGTTTTTCAGCATTAGGACTGGACTTCGGTCCCCATGAGGACTTCTGGTCCTGACAAGGGAAGTGTTCCTGCTGCAAAAGGTCCCCAAAATGTAACAAAAAACTCACCCACACACCCCCACATACAAACACACACCTGTTTTGTGTCTCCAGGACGTTCTGGCTGCGCTGAGACTCCTCCAGTTGGCTCTTGGCCTCCAGAAGCTGCTGCCTGTAGCTCTCCTCCTGCACACACAGCATGCGATTCTCACTCTGCAGCCGCGTCATCGACTCCCTAAGAAAAAACAGAGCGAGCGTGAGTGAGAAACGACACAACAGCAGGCAGAAACAGAGCCGATGTCCACAGCAGACAGGAGTGCTAACACTCCGAGTTTAATGCATTTCATCCACCAATCTTAATGGTTTTAAATCATTCCCCAACTCATTCAATCATTTGAAAACTCGAACACTGAAGCACAGAAACATCAAGAAAACGACCCTGAGGCCTTGCACAAACAGATGAAATAAATAGAGCCACCCTTAACTAATGTGAAAAGCCCTGTTAGGACATCACCGCAGAGACAGCGCCACGGCAGGCACTCACCTGAACTCCGCAGGCATCATCTCAGACGCCAGGTTCCCAACTGTGCCAGAGTCCTCCTGAGGAAGGACGCCTGCAGGGGGCGACAGAGCAGGAGTCAGGGGGGTCAGTTCTGCTTAATCTACCAGAAAGATCTACCACATTCTGGCAGGTCTGAGTGAAATCAGGTTCTCTTTAAATAAAATGCAAAAACAACCCCAAAAATTTCCTTAATATTATAACCTCAGTCAGTGACTGCAGAAATATGCTTCTCCTCTTAGCCCAGTCTCTTAAGCATTAATTAACCTGCTCTTAGCCCAGTCTCTTTGGCATTAATTAACCTGCTCTTAGCCCAGTCTCTTTAGCATTTATTAACCTGCTCTTAGCCCAGTCTCTTCAGCATTTATTAACCTGCTCTTAGCCCAGTCTCTTTAGCATTTATTAACCAGCTCTTAGCCCAGTCTCTGAAGCATTTATTACCCTGCTCTTAGCCCAGTCTCTGAAGCATTTAACCTGCTCTTAGCCCAGTCTCTTTAGCATTTATTAACCTGCTCTTAGCCCAGTCTCTTTAGCATTTATTAACCTGCTCTTAGCCCAGTCTCTTCAGCATTTATTAACCTGCTCTTAGCCCAGTCTCTTTAGCATTTATTAACCAGCTCTTAGCCCAGTCTCTTTAGCATTTATTAACCAGCTCTTAGCCCAGTCTCTTTAGCATTTATTAACCTGCTCTTAGCCCAGTCTCTTTAGCATTTATTAACCTGCTCTTAGCCCAGACTCTTTAGCATTTATTAACCTGCTCTTAGCCCAGTCTCTTTAGCATTTAATCTGCTCTTAGCCCAGTCTCTTTAGCATTTATTAACCAGCTCTTAGCCCAGTCTCTTAAGCATTTATTATCCTGCTCTTAGCCCAGTCTCTTCAGCATTTATTAACCTGCTCTTAGCCCAGTCTCTTAAGCATTTATTACCCTGCTCTTAGCCCAGTCTCTGAAGCATTAATTAACCTGCTCTTAGCCCAGTCTCTGAAGCATTTATTAACCTGCTCTTAGCCCAGTCTCTTTAGCATTAATTAGCCTGCTCTCAGCCCAGTCTCTTTAGCATTAATTAACCTGCTCTCAGCCCAGTCTCTTCAGCATTTAACCTGCTCTTAGCCCAGCCCCTTTAGCATTTAACCTGCTCTTATCCCAGACTCTTTAGCATTAATTAACCTGCTCTTAGCCCAGTCTCTGAAGCATTTATTAACCTGCTCTTAGCCCAGTCTCTTTAGCATTAATTAGCCTGCTCTCAGCCCAGTCTCTTTAGCATTAATTAACCTGCTCTTAGCCCAGACTCTTTAGCATTTAACCTACTCTTAGCCCAACCCCTTTAGCATTTAACCTGCTCTTAGCCCAGACTCCTTAGCATCAATTAACCTGCTCTTAGCCCAGACTCTTCAGCATTTATTTACTTGCTCTTAGCCCAGCCCCTTTAGCATTTAACCTGCTCTTATCCCAGACTCTTTAGCATTAATTAACCTGCTCTTAGCCCAGTCTCTGAAGCATTTATTAACCTGCTCTTAGCCCAGTCTCTTTAGCATTAATTAGCCTGCTCTCAGCCCAGTCTCTTTAGCATTAATTAACCTGCTCTTAGCCCAGACTCTTTAGCATTTAACCTACTCTTAGCCCAACCCCTTTAGCATTTAACCTGCTCTTAGCCCAGACTCTTTAGCATTAACCTGCTCTTAGCCCAGACTCCTTAGCATCAATTAACCTGCTCTTAGCCCAGACTCTTCAGCATTTATTTACTTGCTCTTAGCCCAGACTCTTTAGCATTTGACCTACTCTTAGCCCAGCCCCTTTAGCATTTAACCTGCTCTTAGCCCAGACTCTTTAGCATTAATTAACCTGCTCTTAGCCCAGACTCCTTAGCATTAATTAACCTGCTCTTAGCCCAGACTCCTTAGCATTAATTAACCTGCTCTTAGCCCAGACCTTTTAGCATTTATTAACCTGCTCTTAGCCCAGTCTCTTTAGCATTTATTAACCAGCTCTTAGCCCAGTCTCTTAAGCATTTATTACCCTGCTCTTAGCCCAGTCTCTGAAGCATTAATTAACCTGCTCTTAGCCCAGTCTCTGAAGCATTTACTAACCTGCTCTTAGCCCAGTCTCTTTAGCATTAATTAGCCTGCTCTCAGCCCAGTCTCTTTAGCATTTATTACCCTGCTCTTAGCCCAGTCTCTTAAGCATTTATTAACCTGCTCTTAGCCCAGTCTCTTTAGCATTTATTAACCTGCTCTTAGCCCAGTCTCTTTAGCATTTATTAACCTGCTCTGAGCCCAGTCTCTTCAGCATTTATTAACCTGCTCTTAGCCCAGTCTCTGAAGCATTTATTAACCTGCTCTTAGCCCAGTCTCTGAAGCATTTATTAACCTGCTCTTAGCCCAGTCTCTTTAGCATTTATTAACCTGCTCTTAGCCCAGACTCTTTAGCATTAATTAACCTGCTCTTAGCCCAGACTCCTTAGCATTAATTAACCTGCTCTTAGCCCAGACCTTTTAGCATTTATTACCCTGCTCTTGGCCCAGTCTCTGAAGCATTAATTAACCTGCTCTTAGCCCAGTCTCTGAAGCATTTACTAACCTGCTCTTAGCCCAGTCTCTTTAGCATTAATTAGCCTGCTCTCAGCCCAGTCTCTTTAGCATTTATTACCCTGCTCTTAGCCCAGTCTCTTAAGCATTTATTAACCTGCTCTTAGCCCAGTCTCTTTAGCATTTATTAACCTGCTCTTAGCCCAGTCTCTTTAGCATTTACTAACCTGCTCTTAGCCCAGTCTCTTTAGCATTAATTAGCCTGCTCTCAGCCCAGTCTCTTTAGCATTTATTACCCTGCTCTTAGCCCAGTCTCTTAAGCATTTATTAACCTGCTCTTAGCCCAGTCTCTTTAGCATTTATTAACCTGCTCTTAGCCCAGTCTCTTTAGCATTTATTAACCTGCTCTTAGCCCAGTCTCTTCAGCATTTATTAACCTGCTCTTAGCCCAGTCTCTGAAGCATTTATTAACCTGCTCTTAGCCCAGTCTCTGAAGCATTTATTAACCTGCTCTTAGCCCAGTCTCTTTAGCATTAATTAACCTGCTCTTAGCCCAGACTCTTTAGCATTAATTAACCTGCTCTTAGCCCAGACTCCTTAGCATTAATTAACCTGCTCTTAGCCCAGACCTTTTAGCATTTATTACCCTGCTCTTAGCCCAGTCTCTGAAGCATTAATTAACCTGCTCTTAGCCCAGTCTCTGAAGCATTTACTAACCTGCTCTTAGCCCAGTCTCTTTAGCATTAATTAGCCTGCTCTCAGCCCAGTCTCTTTAGCATTTATTACCCTGCTCTTAGCCCAGTCTCTTAAGCATTTATTAACCTGCTCTTAGCCCAGTCTCTTTAGCATTTATTAACCTGCTCTTAGCCCAGTCTCTTTAGCATTTATTAACCTGCTCTTAGCCCAGTCTCTTCAGCATTTATTAACCTGCTCTTAGCCCAGTCTCTGAAGCATTTATTAACCTGCTCTTAGCCCAGTCTCTGAAGCATTTATTAACCTGCTCTTAGCCCAGTCTCTTTAGCATTTATTAACCTGCTCTTAGCCCAGTCTCTTTAGCATTTATTAACCTGCTCTTAGCCCAGTCTCTTCAGCATTTATTAACCTGCTCTTAGCCCAGTCTCTTTAGCATTTATTAACCAGCTCTTAGCCCAGTCTCTTAAGCATTTATTACCCTGCTCTTAGCCCAGTCTCTTAAGCATTTATTAACCTGCTCTTAGCCCAGTCTCTTTAGCATTTATTAACCTGCTCTTAGCCCAGTCTCTTTAGCATTTATTAACCTGCTCTTAGCCCAGTCTCTGAAGCATTAATTAACCTGCTCTTAGCCCAGTCTCTGAAGCATTTATTAACCTGCTCTTAGCCCAGTCTCTTTAGCATTAATTAGCCTGCTCTCAGCCCAGTCTCTTTAGCATTAATTAACCTGCTCTCAGCCCAGTCTCTTCAGCATTTAACCTACTCTTAGCCCAGCCCCTTTAGCATTTAACCTGCTCTTATCCCAGACTCTTTAGCATTAATTAACCTGCTCTTAGCCCAGTCTCTGAAGCATTAATTAACCTGCTCTTAGCCCAGTCTCTTTAGCATTAATTAGCCTGCTCTCAGCCCAGTCTCTTTAGCATTAATTAACCTGCTCTTAGCCCAGACTCTTTAGCATTTAACCTACTCTTAGCCCAACCCCTTTAGCATTTAACCTGCTCTTAGCCCAGTCTCTGAAGCATTAATTAACCTGCTCTTAGCCCAGTCTCTGAAGCATTTATTAACCTGCTCTTAGCCCAGTCTCTTTAGCATTAATTAGCCTGCTCTCAGCCCAGTCTCTTTAGCATTAATTAACCTGCTCTCAGCCCAGTCTCTTCAGCATTTAACCTACTCTTAGCCCAGCCCCTTTAGCATTTAACCTGCTCTTATCCCAGACTCTTTAGCATTAATTAACCTGCTCTTAGCCCAGTCTCTTTAGCATTTATTAACCTGCTCTTAGCACAGTCTCTTTAGCATTAATTAGCCTGCTCTCAGCCCAGTCTCTTCAGCATTTATTAACTTGCTCTTAGCCCAGACTCTTTAGCATTTAACCTACTCTTAGCCCAACCCCTTTAGCATTTAACCTGCTCTTAGCCCAGACTCTTTAGCATTAACCTGCTCTTAGCCCAGACTCCTTAGCATCAATTAACCTGCTCTTAGCCCAGACTCTTCAGCATTTATTTACTTGCTCTTAGCCCAGACTCTTTAGCATTTAACCTACTCTTAGCCCAGCCCCTTTAGCATTTAACCTGCTCTTAGCCCAGACTCTTTAGCATTAATTAACCTGCTCTTAGCCCAGACTCCTTAGCATTAACTAACCTGCTCTTAGCCCAGACTCCTTAGCATTAATTAACCTGCTCTTAGCCCAGACTCTTCAGCATTTATTAACCTGCTCTTAGCCCAGTCTCTTTAGCATTAATTAACCAGCTCTTAGCCCAGTCTCTTAAGCATTTATTACCCTGCTCTTAGCCCAGTCTCTGAAGCATTAATTAACCTGCTCTTAGCCCAGTCTCTGAAGCATTTACTAACCTGCTCTTAGCCCAGTCTCTTTAGCATTAATTAGCCTGCTCTCAGCCCAGTCTCTTTAGCATTTATTACCCTGCTCTTAGCCCAGTCTCTTAAGCATTTATTAACCTGCTCTTAGCCCAGTCTCTTTAGCATTTATTAACCTGCTCTTAGCCCAGTCTCTTTAGCATTTATTAACCTGCTCTTAGCCCAGTCTCTTCAGCATTTATTAACCTGCTCTTAGCCCAGTCTCTTTAGCATTTATTAACCAGCTCTTAGCCCAGTCTCTTAAGCATTTATTATCCTGCTCTTAGCCCAGTCTCTTCAGCATTTATTAACCTGCTCTTAGCCCAGTCTCTTAAGCATTTATTACCCTGCTCTTAGCCCAGTCTCTGAAGCATTAATTAACCTGCTCTTAGCCCAGTCTCTGAAGCATTTATTAACCTGCTCTTAGCCCAGTCTCTTTAGCATTAATTAGCCTGCTCTCAGCCCAGTCTCTTTAGCATTAATTAACCTGCTCTCAGCCCAGTCTCTTCAGCATTTAACCTACTCTTAGCCCAGCCCCTTTAGCATTTAACCTGCTCTTATCCCAGACTCTTTAGCATTAATTAACCTGCTCTTAGCCCAGTCTCTGAAGCATTTATTAACCTGCTCTTAGCCCAGTCTCTTTAGCATTAATTAGCCTGCTCTCAGCCCAGTCTCTTTAGCATTAATTAACCTGCTCTTAGCCCAGACTCTTTAGCATTTAACCTACTCTTAGCCCAACCCCTTTAGCATTTAACCTGCTCTTAGCCCAGACTCTTTAGCATTAACCTGCTCTTAGCCCAGACTCCTTAGCATCAATTAACCTGCTCTTAGCCCAGACTCTTCAGCATTTATTTACTTGCTCTTAGCCCAGACTCTTTAGCATTTGACCTACTCTTAGCCCAGCCCCTTTAGCATTTAACCTGCTCTTAGCCCAGACTCTTTAGCATTAATTAACCTGCTCTTAGCCCAGACTCCTTAGCATTAATTAACCTGCTCTTAGCCCAGACTCCTTAGCATTAATTAACCTGCTCTTAGCCCAGACCTTTTAGCATTTATTAACCTGCTCTTAGCCCAGTCTCTTTAGCATTTATTAACCAGCTCTTAGCCCAGTCTCTTAAGCATTTATTACCCTGCTCTTAGCCCAGTCTCTGAAGCATTAATTAACCTGCTCTTAGCCCAGTCTCTGAAGCATTTACTAACCTGCTCTTAGCCCAGTCTCTTTAGCATTAATTAACCTGCTCTCAGCCCAGTCTCTTTAGCATTAATTAACCTGCTCTCAGCCCAGTCTCTTCAGCATTTATTAACTTGCTCTTAGCCCAGACTCTTTAGCATTTAACCTACTCTTAGCCCAGCCTCTTTAGCATTTAACCTGCTCTTAGCCCAGTCTCTTTAGCATTAATTAACCTGCTCTTAGCCCAGTCTCTTTAGCATTTATTAACCTGCTCTTGGCCCAGTCTCTTTAGCATTAATTAACCTGCTCTTAGCCCAGTCTCTTCAGCGTTTAACAGCTCATAACCGAGTCTCATTAGGACTATAACCCACTCACCTGCTTGGTTGAGGCACTTCTGTTGCACCTGAGCACAGCGCAGCTCCTCGTTGTTTTCCCGGAGTGTGTCCCTCTCCGAGATCAGACGCTGTAGACAAATCACACGCAACCCCATTTAACATGTACACACACATGCCGACCTCCGTCTGACACACACAACCACACCAATCTCCGTCTCCGACACGCACCGATCTCCATCAGAGGGCGCACACACAGATTTCAGTCTGAGGTGCGTGCACACACGGGTACAATGACCTCCATCACAAGGTATACACATTGATCAGTCGAAGGTGCACACACCCATATAAAAGCACTTCATGAAAAGCACAGGCCACTCAAACATTGGCCGAGTCAGGCCTCTCAGTGATTCCACTACATCAGTCCCTGATCAGGACACGGAGTACACCATCATCATATCCACATAAGCCAGATCTGCAGAATGCAAACACCATCAAGAAATTTGATAAACTGTTGTATAGGGACAGAGTAACTGCTTCTCCGGGATTACCTGGGCACAAAATATTTCAGAAAATAGTGAATAAATCAATTCCTGAAAGCCTGTTTTGAATCATCCAACCAAAACCACTTACATCACGGCCATTATAACCATACACAAATGACAGCAGTTGACTTCAGAGGTTGTCAGGCAGACTCACCTCCTTTTCTTTCTGGAGGGCCTCGTACTTGTCGCTCAGGTTCTTGTACTCAAACTGCCACTTCTCGGCCTTCAGAGCCTCAGAGGAGTGTTTGGTGTGGAGCTCATGGACCTTTGGCACACACAACAGAGGCCAAAAGTGACCACATACAGTCCAGTTTGGGTGGGCTGACAGAGTCAAGCTTGCAAAAACCATCATAATACAGCTCTTCTGTAGTGTATCAGCAGAAGTCTTATCCCCATTCAACTTCAATATTTAATGTAGCCTACACACTATTTAAATGAGGAGCACAGAACCAGCTAAAATCCCGATGATATTACTAGCATTATAACCGTTCATACGCCAAGTAATTTTAGTGCAATGATTGGCAGCAATGGGTTTCTGCTCATTTGGCTGACAATGTCATTGGTTTAACATATCTTTGTGCAGAAAAGAGGAGCCGAAGAAACATATCTGTGAAATCTGTGCAAAAATGGCACATTCTAGCAGAAAGTGCACCAGTGATGGCATACTGCTGTTCACTCCTCCCACCACCAGGGGGAACATACCTGTCTCTTGTAGGTGTCCAGCTGAGTGCGGATAGCGTTGGCTCGGCGCAGCTCCTCCTCCAGCTCGCAGGTGCGCTGCATGTAGACGGTGTTCCTCTCCTCCAGCAGACGCACCTGTCGCCGCAGATCGCCCAGGTCCTCCAGCTTTCGCTTGTACGTGTCCACCAGGGCCTCCAGCCGGCCCACGCGGTCCGACGAATGCCTGCCACAAAAATTCATATTATTAGTCGCAAAACCTCCCAGAAAGTTAGCATTTTTCGGTCGTAGGCTCCCTCGCTAGATTGCCAGTGCGTTTTTTGCGCATGGATTTCGTTTTTCAGTCGAACAGAAGGTCCGTAATTATGTAAACTGGTTTTGTTGGCGATCCGTACGCAGAAAACCAGAAGGAAATCTGACGAGGGATCCCCTGGAAACCGCCATGGGGATTTCCCAAAAAAATGTAATTGGCCAACAAAATGACATCACCTCACCAGACTATGAGAAGCAGCAGATTTATCGGCTCCACTGGTTAGTTATGCTTAGTTGTTTCATGAATCAGAGTTAAAAGTGTACAGCAGAGCTGGGATAATACTGACAAAAAGTCAAAGAAAAAGTGCTTCAGTATGATGTTACTCAGCGACTGCCTTAGTGCAATTCTCTAAAGACACAGGAAAAACCAACCATGTGCTTGTTTTCGCTCTTCATAAACATGTTATGGGGGAAAAAAAGAGCTAAACTAATATCCAGATTTCAATTCCCATGTCATACTGTTTCATCATATAGCACCACATCCATCAACACTTCGTTGCACAGTGGTTACTAAAGCAACCAAACCCCTCCGCCACCCTTCACAGTCAAAGAGAAGAGAGACGTGCAACAAAGGGTCCGTAACTACGCCAAATACACCAGAAAAGGGTCAAGTCATTTTCTCACAAGTGCGGTCAGCATTGCTTGCGGTCCTAATCAAACGTTATCATTGTCATCTCAACTAGTAAAATGCATTTCTGCTTGCAGTCTCCTGTGATCAAAAGGGGAAAGTCCAGGGTTCAGAAAGTCAAAGTGTTTCCATGTACTTCTCCCACACGGAGTGCAGTCAGCCCATTTCACGGGTAAATTCCGCCTCCCAGCAGAGGAATCATGTCTGTGGGCAAATCAAGGCGATGGAGAGGAAATTCACAGAAGGGCTTTACGAACCCCAATTCCAATGAAGTTGGGACGTCATGTAAAACGTGAATAAAAACAGAATACAACTAGGCTTATGCATTCGAAGGCGACGGCTTGGGGTATATCCCTGAACGCCCCCAATCCTCGAACAGACCCAATACAATATAAAGCCCCTCAGGTCATGACCTGAACTTAATTTCATGTCAATCGGACAAATGGTTCTGAAGATATAGCCAAAATGGTAATTTTCCATCACAAAGCTCCACCTGGTGGCAAAATATTGAACCATACAGGTATGATGTCATCATGTGACACATTGTGAGGTCATGACCTTGCAGTTGCATAGTTTCATGTCAATTGGACAAATGGTTCCAAAGATATGGCAAAAATGGTGAATTTTATGTGACAAAGCTCCACCCTGTGTCAAAATTTTGAACCAAACAGGTATAATGTAATCATGATATGATAAAATGATATGATAAAAACAGTGATTTTTCAGTTTTTGGCCCCTGGTGGCCAATCTAGAAATTGTAAATTGTCAAAGATCGAATCAGTTCCTCCTCTTTATGATAGTTACTTATATGCAAAACACGAAATTTTTAATTGAAATATTACTGAAGTTATCGCGTTAACACCTAGGATATCAGGCGGCGGAGCCGCCAGTCGGACCAAAAAGATAATAAAAAAAGATATAATGACTTGCAAATCCTTTTCCACCTATAATCAATTGAGTACACTACAAAGACAAGGTATTTAATGTTCAAACTGATAAACTTCATTTCTTTTTTTGGACATATTCACTCATTTTGAATTTGATGCCAATGTCCACAGCTTTATTGGAACTGGGGTTTGTACTTTCTGAGCGTAGACTTCCCACCCCCGGCCGTGTCCCGCCGGAGAGACAGCAGCACAGACTCCCTCTCCGTACCTGAGGATGTCCATCTCGTCCTTCAGCGTCTGCGCCTCCTCCGCCAGGCTGGTCAGCTCCTCGTTCCTCTGCTGCAGCTCTGACACCTCCCGCTCCAGCACCTCCCCCCGCAAGCGCAGGTCGTCCCGCGAGCTCTCCAGCCTGCGCAGGGAGGGACAGACATTCTATAAAAGAGCTTTTCATTGATTCAAAAGTATTAAGGGTTCAAGCAATAAGGATGAAAAATCCTGCAAACTTAAGGGGTCATATTATGCCTCTCCCATAGCTTTAGCGGATAACGTAGTTGTGCATGTTAAGTGTCTGCAAAGTTGCAAAGCACAAAGTCGCAAAGCACAAAGTCCACGACAAAGTTATTCTCGCTGACGGAAAGCACAACTCCTGAACTGGCCTGAAATGGCTTGTTTGCCGTCGAGCCTTTTCTTCCGGAACAACTAAGTCACAATGTAGCATATTAGCATAATGACCAACTAGTGGCTAGTTTGACAAGCCATTAAATAAAGCCTGGTAGACAATTCCAAGACGACGCTCCTTCCTTCAGTGCGAAAGGAAGACCGAAGAATCAGAGGTTGAAATAAATATTTACCACCCTCCTCAGCAGTACAAACTCAACTTTTTATTATGTTCCTTTCATTTTACAGGCTGCTGCTTCCTGATGTGCAGTTGGCCAATCACAACAAAGTGAGCTTCAAGTCAGGGAGCCTTAAAGAGACAGGAGCCCATTCAGAGACCGAAGTGCTGCACACACAGCCCATAAAACCTGTAACTAGGAGCTTTCTGACCATTCAAAGATGCAAATATTTGCAAATGCACCACAACAATGTAAATATTAAACTAGGAGTTGGGAATAGTATGACCTCTCTGAAGCCATCGGTTTCTGTCTCAATCCAAAGCACTCGAGCCAAACTAATTTGCGCCATTGTCAAAGTAGTAATATAGTGTGGTCCACTACAACATACAGCACTGATTACGAAACTTCAACACAAGAACTCCTAGCCAATCCCACTGATTACCTGTGTTCCGAATAAAGCACATCCGGTGCCACTAATCAAGTACTGTGTAAAATGTGTTGGAGATGTACTCATGAAATACCAGGATCCAACTGAAGGGGAGGATTGGGAACTGCTGCTGCCACAGAGCAGTGTCCAATTGTGTTCTGGGAGACCCACCATCCCGCAGGTTCTCACTTCAACCCTAATTTAGAGCACTGAAGTCCACCAATTAGCAGCTCGATGCAGATCTTGAGCTGTTGACGGGGGTGTGCTTCATTAGAGTTGGAGTGAAGACCATAGAATTCTTAAACAGAAGAACAGACATCACTAATGTGGATGTGCCTGTTGGCTATATTGGGTAAGACTTTAGCTGCCGACAACAGCTGTGTGTGTAGAATTCTGTTGTCTCACCTTCCTGACGTCACTACCATTCACAGCAACTGTTCAGTCCAACCCAAGACAGTGCCAATTAGCCCACTGAGGATAAAATTACCCAATATCACTGACCGTTCTGGGGTTTGTAGTTCTATGATGAGGACCTACAGCAGTGGTGCCCAATCACGTGCCATGGGCCCGTGACTACGCAAGTTTTCATTCCAACCAATCACCACACTGATTCCAAGAACGGAGAGAACTAATCAATGACATCAGCTGGTGTAGCAACTGGTTGGAATGAAAACCTGGTTAGGGCTGGTGTAGAGCGTGTGGAGGGCGGAGCAGGGCTGGTGTAGAGCGTGTGGAGGGCGGAGCAGGGCTGGTGTAGAGCGTGTGGAGGGCGGAGCAGGGCAGGTGTAGAGCGTGTGGAGGGCGGAGCAGGGCTGGTGTTGAGCATGTGGAGGGCGGAGCAGGGCTGGTGTTGAGCATGTGGAGGGCGGAGCAGGGCTGGTGTAAAGCGTGTGGAAGGCGGAGCAGGGCTGGTGTACAGCGTGTGGAGGGCGGAGCAGGACTGGTGTAGAGCGTGTGGAGGGCGGAGCAGGGCAGGTGTAGCGCGTGGGGAGGGCGGAGCAGGGCTGGTGTAGACCGTGTGGAGGGCGGAGAAGGGCCGGTGTACAGCGTGTGGAGGGCGGAGCAGGGCTGGTGTAGAGCGTGTGGAGGGCGGAGCAGGGCTGGTGTAGACCGTGTGGAGGGCGGAGCAGGGCTGGTGTAGACCGTGTGGAGGGCGGAGCAGGGCTGGTGTAGACCGTGTGGAGGGCGGAGCAGGGCAGGTTTAGACCGTGTGGAGGGCGGAGCAGGGCTGGTGTAGACCGTGTGGAGGGCGGAGCAGGGCTGGTATAGACCGTGTGGAGGGCGGAGCAGGGCTGGTATAGACCTTGTGGAGGGCGGAGCAGGGCTGGTGTAGCGCATGTAGAGGGCGGAGCAGGGCTGGTGTAGCGCATGTAGAGGGCGGAGCAGGGCTGGTGTAGCACATGTAGAGGGCGGAGCAGGGCTGGTGTAGCGCATGTGGAGGGCGGAGCAGGGCTGGTGTAGCGCATGTGGAGGGCGGAGCAGGGCTGGGGTAGCGCATGTAGAGGGCGGAGCAGGGCTGGTGTAGCGCATGTGGAGGGCGGAGCAGGGCTGGTGTAGAGCATGTGGAGGGCGGAGCAGGGCTGGGGTAGCGCATGTAGAGGGCGGAGCAGGGCTGGTGTAGCGCATGTGGAGGGCGGAGCAGGGCTGGTGTAGCGCATGTGGAGGGCGGAGCAGGGCTGGTGTAGCGCATGTGGAGGGCTAAGCAGGGCTGGGGTAGCGTATGTAGAGGGCGGAGCAGGGCTGGTGTAGCGCATGTGGAGGGCGGAGCAGGGCTGGTGTAGCGCATGTGGAGGGCGGAGCAGGGCTGGTGTAGAGCATGTGGAGGGCGGAGCAGGGCTGGTGTAGAGCGTGTGGAGGGCGGAGCAGGGCTGCTGTAGAGCGTGTGGCGGGCGGAGCAGGGCTGGAGTGAAGCGTGTGGCGGGCGGAGCAGGGCTGGGGTAGAGCATGTGGAGGGCGGAGCAGGGCTGCTGTAGAGCGTGTGGCGGGCGGAGCAGGGCTGGAGTGAAGCGTGTGGCGGGCGGAGCAGGGCTGGTGTAGAGCATGTGGAGGGCGGCACCTGAAGTTCTCCTCCTGCAGCTGCTCCATCTGACTCTGCAGGAGCAGCAGCTTCTTGCCGGTGATGGTGGAGGAGGCGTCTGAGGAGTCACACCGACTCAGCCGCTCCTTCAGAGAGCGCAGCTCCGCAGCCAACTGGGACTTCTCCTCGGTCATCACCGAAATCTGAGGGACCACACACATACACACACACCCACCCACAACATATAAACAAACGCACATGTGCGCACACAGACACAAACGCACACGCATATGTAAGCGCACACACACACACACACACACACACACACACACACACACACACACACACACACACACACACACACAGCGAGACTGCTGTCAGGAATGCAGAAGCAATACGGAAAAGCACTGCAGGTTGCTCATCGCAGCTACAAATAAGAACAAAACATAAGCAGCATCAAGTACATTATCAAATGAGAAAATTACAAAGGAATGTACAGACAAGTACAGGCTTTACCCAAGCAGTCATAAAACAGGCAGATAAAGACCGCATGCTTCTCTGTGGCCTGTAAACAGGAGGATGTGAACTGTATTTAGCAGGCAGTCAGTGGCGGTGGGCATTCATGCTCCCAGTCCTGCTGTTGTATTAGTGCAGACAGGGTCACACACAAACTGACCCTTTTGTTCAAGCAATTAATAGAGGGGATGAGGGTGGGACGAATTCCACCCAGTCAGCAGCACGGCACATGTGACCAATGACATCACCCCTGCAGCTCAGAGTTTACCGAATTCTCTCACACTCCGCTCTCCAGTGATGTCGGGCAGTTTGTCTTCTCAAAGCTGGGAATCCATCATAACTTGGCTATGTGACGCCTTCACACTAACTTCATGGCCAGACAACTGAAATTAGGTTATACATGGCTGTGGAATCATTTCTGATATTCTACCAATGTAAATTGAATCGATGCTGCAATAATTCAGTTTTCAAAGACTTGTCTTTTCATTTTAAATTTACAGCTGTGGTTCAATTAAGGCTAAAATGTAGGATATTTATTAAGAGTTCAAGGACTTCAATTTGTTCAAATACGTTGGGGAGAGAGAGAGGGGATGTTCCAACTTGGATCATGTCACATCTATTCTCCCCAATTCCAAAATACATTCTCAGGAGAAATCCAGTTTGGGCTAAATCCGACACCACTGGAAAGAGGGGGGTCTGGGAGGTGGGGTGTCTCGTATCGCAGCCCCTCTTGGTCACTCAGCGTTAGCGTACACGGTTCTGAGTCAGTTTCCTGAAGGAGACAGTGTGTTAACAGCATGCTAGCTTGGGCGACAGGGACGAGGATTGGGGGGGGGGGGGGTGGACTGGTTACACATGCGGGTACAGTCCACAGGTAGACCAGCTCAACTGAACTCTGAGGTATTAGGTAAACTGGAGTAGGAGGTGAGGAGAGGAGCCCTGCACTTACCTTTCAAACGCCACGCAGCCTGAATCCCTCACAGCTCCACACCGAACACTTTCACAGGACAAACGGCATGCTTTACCATCACACCAGTCACACCAAACAACCGCAAACCGATAATGCTAGTACAGCGAACACCCAAATACGACATCTCCAGCCATTTCCCCAAAAGCCACACAACAAAAACACTAAATTTAGGTACAGTGCCGCAGTTCACAGGACACTGGTGCCCTATGCGACTTACAGTTGTTTAGACTTAGCAAAAGGTTAATGGCCTTGCTCAAGGACCCAAAAGCCGCAATGTGCTTCTTGCGGCTACACTGCAGCTCAAACCACCAACATTCAGAGTCCCAGTCAAAAGAGCTGCTCGGAAGCACCCAGCCCATGCATGTGCAGGAAACGTGCATGAGAACACCACTCCCCACATGTCCAGGCTAGGGAAAGTTAGGGAAACAGATTTTGGATAACAGACACCCGCACACAGCACATTGGTGCAGGGCCGCAGGTCGGCGCACCGAGCACGTGCAGTGCCCTTTGACCTTCATGTCTCACCTGGCGCTCCAGGTCCCGACAGCGTCCGCTCAGGTCCTCCTTCTCCTCCATGTCGTCGCTCAGGAAGTAGTACTTTCGAGACTGCAGGGAGGGGCAGTTAGGCAGGAAAATATATGCCACAGCGTCAAGGGAACTTCAAGGCAAAACAGTGTTTATGTTCATACACATTAGGGAAAACGAACAAGATAAACAGATGGCTAAGTAATTACAGAAATAAATGCAAACACTCATCACTCAAGAGTAACAAATAAAACATTCAATACAATACAAAAAAATGTGTTCTCTGCAGACAGTCTATATGCAGAATTACAAATATTGCTTTAGATAAGAATTATAGGACTGCAGAATGCAAACACAATGAAAATGCATTTTGGTCAAGAAAAAAATTGAAACCCTGGCCACCATTTAAAAAAAATTGTATATCATTCTTCTCTAAAAATAAAGAAATAAATATAACACAGGAGGCAAGTCATTTTTGACACAAACAGAGCATAAGGGTTAAGGGTCTCTGAATAAATCCCTGCCGGGGTTATGCAAAGGGAAAAAAAAAAAAAAAAAAAAAATTAAGTCAGAAACAGTAAAGAGAGGAGGAAGGTGGGCTTTAGATAAGGGGAAAAAAAAAAAAAAAAAAACTGATGGGAGCCACTCTGAGGAATACAACGGATGGCCTTAAACATGTCCAGAGTCCAGCACTCACCTCCAGGTGTGAGAAACTGCTATCAGCACAGAGCCTCACCTGACTGTCAAAGTCCCCGTACGTCTCTGGGCTCCCCGGCTCCGAGGGTTCCTTAGTCAGCAGCTGGATCACAGCAAAGAGAAAAACAACGAAACATCGCTACTGTATGAGAATACTTTTACAGTAAATGTACCCATGCTGCGTGAGAATACTTTTACAGTAAATGTATCCATACTGCATGAGAATACTTTTACAGTAAATGTACCCAAACTGTATTTGAGCACTTTTACAAATAAAACATCCATATTGCATAAGAATAATTTTACAGAAGTACTCATCCTGCACAAAACAAACTTCTACACTTAAAGCCCCCATACTATTTGAAACTTTATTTACAGCTCTAAGGTTACTAGATTTTTCATACTTTAGCCTCATTTATAAATTGTTATTATTGACAAAAAAAAAAAGAAAAAAAAAACCCAAGCACTGTCATTCATGGGGTATAGGATAAAACTGTTGCAGAATGTAAATCACAGCCCCCTGTACGGAGCAATGACATCACATTTGCGCGAATAAAAGTGCAAGGATCAGACAGCGTCCCTCTAAAGCAGACATATTCTCACCTCCTGAATGGCAGTCATGACAACGTGCTGAACAGACTCCTCCAGGGTCATAATCTGCTGGATATGTTCTGTAGGAAGATACCGGCAGTGAGACGGGATGCCACTCCAGCCGAGACCAACACGCCAACTGCCCCGGCACCCACACACAGCGCCGGGCCCAAACTACAGGCCAGCCTCACACTCTCTCCAGCTCAGCTAACTCTGACACAAAAGGGTCCCGCTTTGTTTAGCGGCGACACAAAGCAGAGGTAGGCTTTACTGTCTGTGCTCAGGACTGACCTTTACTGTGAGTGGAGGCCATTTCCTGCTGACTTCAACTAATTCAATAGAGAGCCACAGAACACAGGCTTTGCAGGTAGCGGCAGATTATGTCAAGGGTATTCTGTCACCAGATACCATGCAAACAAGAGGAAAAAAATTGGCTCGGAGACGCATTGCACATTTCATATAGATAAAGACCTAATGAGTGCAACAAAGCCTGAGCCAAGGGAAAATATAGTCTAACAACAAGACAGACAACACATTGTAAGCAGAAGAATTGTGCGGGATGCTGGCCCTTTCAGGACCTACCGCTGACCAGGAACCAGCACCAACTTATGGCCTACGGAAGGTGCTCTCTCTGACACAGCCCGAAGACCCACCAGAAGCTGGCCCAGCTCACCTTGTTTCTTCTCACAGCTGACGGCACAGCCCAGCACCAGCTGCACAAGCTTTCCCAGCTCGGTCACGTCCCCCATCTCCCCGATCAGGCACACATCTGGAAGATGCTCATCTGAAACTGGGTGGCCCAACACCTGCACAGCCAATGGAGCGACGACACGGTTAGAAGAGGACAGAGTAATAACCAAGGCCCTGCTGATTTGAAGGTGCGACTGGTGCAAAATGCTACTCACGTCATGGTAATATTCCAACATGCTCTGCAAAATCTTCTTCAAGTTGCTCACCTGGAGAAACGGCATACAAGGGTTTGTTCACAATACTTCTGGAAGAACCACAACAGTCAGGCCATTAACAGCTATTCCACCATAGACTCAGCACCCCCAGCTTCTAGAGAATTCCGGGGGCCTGTACTCTACCTTTAGTCGCCAGTTGCCCCCACTCTCCTCCTTGATTCTGCCCAGCCATGTCTCATTGAACCAGGAGGCGTCTCTAAAGCAGAAGGCGAGAACTACAGTCAGCAATTCATGAGTGATCATTTTTTTCAGTGATCAAAATGAATAACTATGAGTAAGTACATCTTAATCGTGATCATCTAAATTTGGCATTTATGCATTTCAAAGCATTAAAACGCGTTTCATAGCGCATTTGTTCATTTTCGTTGCCACGCAAAAGCTTCTCAGTGCGCATCTGGACGCCACACGCTCTAGTGTCCAGACTCCCGACTTTTGGGCATTTCTTTTCCAAATTTGCATCAGTTAACTTCAAACTAAATAACTGTTATTTGAAAAAAACAAGAGTTATTGTCTACACTCGCAATTAAGGGAGCTTCCAAGAACAATCAGAGGGAGTGTGATGTGTAGCTTGTTTCCTGGGACCCCCATCGGCCGGTAGAAGTGAAAGCAGCCAGTGCAGAATCCAGTTTTCCCCACAGTTGACGGGCTTACATTTTGTGCAGCACGTGGGCGATGGCCACTCCACTGGTCAGATCCTGTTTACTGCTGCAGCCGGGGACCGGGAACGTTTGCAGCTGTGAGGGCGACACAAATGGGTGAGCAACTGGACAACGAAAATTGAAGATGCAAGATGTTATGACAGTGAGAACACATTAAAGGCTTGCGCGCATGAACTTCTGCGATGATTCGATCAGATGCAAATGATCGCGTCGACTTGATTACAAACACTTTAGATCAAGTTCGATTCATCCGTACAATGTCGACATTAGGAAATCAGATTCACCTCATAAGGAAGATCAGTTGCCAGCAAGCTGAAGTCAATAGAAGCTAACGTTAGCCAAGTAGCTATCGTAACCTAACGTTAACGAGAAGTTGAGTTATCAAAGACCGTCTTACACCCAGACTTTGACAAGAGCATATTTCATTTATAGCATAATGCCATCTAAAGCCGTTTTCACACTGGACGCGAAACGATTTTTTCGCACGACAGATTACAGCGCGTCTTTGTATAGACTTTGAATGTAACTGTTCTGTGTGAAATCAGCTTCACTTTATCAAATACAAAGACATAACTTAACATGGACAAGATCATTTCTAGCTGACGTTGGTAAAGGTTAACTTAAACTAAGTTACTGTCCAAAGTCAGCGATTATCTCGCTACGTTAGATTGCTTTCGTTAGCTTTAAGCAATGGTTTGCCCAAATTCCAGGCTACTCGGCATGTCAAAGACGGGATTAAGTTCTTCGCCTTGCTAGCTTTCCTTTCTGCTCCGAACAACCATTGTTTATACCATTCTCAACCATAAAATACCCAGCGGGCAGGGCTTATCCTGCCACCTGTTTTGAAAAGCTGGCAAGCAGTGGGAAACGGCCATGGGGCAAAAACTGGACAGTCCTGTCCCGTATAGTTACATTCATATTTTATGGATGATGTCCTGGACAACTTACCCAGTTTAGCAATGAGTCGCAGAGCTCGGCTTTATTGAGATTCATCGTGTTTTTCTGTTAAATGTGTGGACAACTTAGCTAGCTAACTAGCTACACAAGTTGCCACTTTGTTTTGCTTGCGACCCAGTTCAGGAATGGCCTCCCCTTTCGTAATATAAAACCGTGCACTTGCGCTGAAACCCCATGTTAAAGGGGCGTGTTACCGAGTTTTGGGCTTGATTTCTTGCACCTGATTGGTTCTCATCGGCATTGTGGTGAGATCACCCAACACAAAGAGCAACTCTCGCGATAATTTATTCTTAGGTACTAAAGGACGTCGTGCGTGGCTTTTGCGTACGTGGAATTCACCATGGCAACAGTACAACCAAAGCTACTGGAGCCTTTACGTATGCCTGAGTAAAATGCCATGGACCCCAGATTGGAGCACTACGAAATTCAACTAAAACCCTACGGGCTCAGTACTTGCGTGAATGACATATTTTCTGTTTTACTCAGTTACTTTTAGAATCTGTGTTGTTTACGCTCGAGCGTCTGCAACATTGAAAAATACCAAAAAAGAAGGAGCAACATTTTTTCATCTAATGTCCACAAAGAATACTTCAGAAATAATATCTCTCAGTAGTATTCCAGCTGAAAATGTAACTGATGAAGAAAGATGTCAATTAACTGTGCTTCAAAACAATCTAGATGACATGTATAAATTAAGGGCAGAGGGAGCCTTTGTAAGATCCCGACAGAAGTGGCTTGAGCATGGCGAACAGATGTCTTCCTATTTTTTTAGATTAGAAAAATCACAAGCCAGACGCAATTCGGTACTCCAGTTAAATATTGATGGTACTATTACAGATGATAAGAAGAATATTTCTGCATTTTGTCATAACTATTATTCCTGTCTGTACCAATCTAAATTTGATGAGCGTGCCATGTTTGATTTTTTTAGTTGCATTGATTCTGTTAACTCCATTAGCCAGGAAGAAAGGTTGAGTTGTGATTGTCCAATTATGCTGCAAGAGGTAGTAGATGCAATAAATCACTTAAAATCGAATAAGTCTCCAGGGACTGATGGAATCACCTCTGAGTTCTATAAGCATTTCTCTCAGTCAGTGGCCCCTTTTCTCCTGAACGTTTTCACAGAGAGCATTGCCAAATCAACATTGCCTACGAGCATGACCCAAGGTCTAATATGTCTTATACCTAAACCAAAGAAAGACTTGCTTATGATTGATAATTGGAGGCCCATCAGTATACTTAATAGTGACTATAAATTATTGGCAGGTGTCTTTGCTAGGAGGCTTAAGCGCGTTTTAAACTCAATCATTGATGAAAACCAGTCTGGTTTCATGAGTAATCGACACATTTCTAACAATGTAAGATTGATTTTTGACCTTATTGATTATTCTGACTTGATAAGTGATGATAGTTTTGTGTTTTTTGGATTTCTATAAAGCGTTTGATACGGTTGAACATCCCTTTATTTTTTATGGCCTTGAAAAATTTGGCTTTGGAACCTATCTATGTAATGCCATGAAAACTCTCTATGCAAATGGAAATGGTTCAGTTAAACTAAGTGACGGTACCACGCAAAGATTTTGTTTAGAAAGAGGCATAAGGCAAGGTTGTCCCGTATCTGTTTATATGTTTCTTGTTGTTGCACAAATGTTCTGTCATTATATAAAGGCGAGTAAATTGGAGGGTATCTCAATTGCTGGTAGAGATATTATTATGAGTCAACTAGCAGATGATACTACATTATTTTTAAGAAATGCTTTGCAAGTGAAGCCTGCAATTAGTGCTATTGAAATATTTTCTAGAGCTTCAGGCCTCTGTCTGAACTTAAACAAATGTGATTTATTTGCATTGAAATACTGTGACATAACCTCCATTGATGACATACCTGTAAAGAAAAAAGTTTGTTATTTAGGCATCACTATTACAAAAGACAGACAAGAAAGAAGTGGTCTTAATTTTAATCCAATGATACTTAAGGCACAGAACAAGTTTAATCTATGGTTACAGAGAGATCTATCAATAAAGGGCCGGGTTCTTTTATCGAAAGCTGAAGGGATATCAAGGCTTATTTATACTGCATCTTGTCTATTTCTTGAGAGTAAGGTTGCCAAAAAAATTGACCAATTACTATTCAACTTCTTGTGGAGAAATGGCATACATTACATTAGAAAATCTGTAGTTGTTAATTCTAGTAAAAATGGGGGCCTTGATTTTTTGGATTTTTCCTCTTTGAACTATCTATTTAAAATTAACTGGTTAAAGCATTTCATGAAAAATGATTCGTCAATGTGGTTTTTCATTCCTAAATTTATATTTAACCAGATTATAGGACTACCTTTTCTGCTGGTTTGTAACTACAAGATAGATAAGTTACCATTGAAATTAGCTGACTTTCATAAACAAGTGTCATTGGCTTGGAGTTTAATTTACAAACACAACTTCTCACCTCACCGATATTACATATGGAATAATCGTGATATTCTGCATAAGAATAAGAGTCTTTTCATGAAGAAATGGTTTGACAAAAACATTTGCCTATTAAGTCAGCTGCTAACCCCTGAAGGTCACTTAATGAGTCATGAGGAATTCTGTCATAAATTCAACTTTCCTGTACCGCTGAAGGAATTTATTCAAGTTGTAGGATCTGTTCCAGATGGCTCTGTTTGTTTATTTAGAGGTATTTCTATTCAAGATGTGCTTGTTATGAACCCTGTTAACACCCCTTGTGGGAAAATTTGCTTCACATCCTCTCGTAAGAACAATAATCGTGCCATTCGTTCTTTGTTTCAGATTGAATTTACTTCAAAGCCATATATTATCACTTATTGGAATTCTCTCCACAGATCTATTCCTTGGACAAAAGTTTGGATGTTGTCACACAAGTATTTGATTACCAACAAAATTAGAGAGATTTCCTTCAAAATTCTACACAAAATTTACCCTACAAAGCTTTTGATGAAAAAATTTAGAGCAGATATTGACACTAATTGTTCATTCTGTTCAGCTCACCCTGAAACTGTTCCACACCTTTTCTGGCACTGTGATCTCACTACAAAACTATGGAAGGATCTAGCAGGTTTTATCTGTGACAAATTTTATGCAAATTTTGTATTGCTTTATGAACATGTAATTTTTGGGTTTTTTGTAAAAAAGAAGGATGACAATGAAAAAACCCATCTTATAAATCTTCTAATTATTTTGGCTAAGTTTTTCATTCATTAATGTAAGTTTAAGAAACAAAAACCTCTTTTTTCAGTTTTTTACAAGGATTTTGAATTATATTTGCAATCTATCACTGCCAGCAAAAACAAGAAGGCTGTAAAGACTCTGAATGCATGTATGAATTGTAATCTGTACTTGTAAAATGTTGCATGTTCGTCCTTTTTTTTTTTTTTTTCTCTTTTGTTATTATTTTTATTTTTATTTATTTATTTTTTTTCTTTTCTTGTCTACTCTATGTCCCCTGGCAACTATGTTTCTGTTCCTATTTTGTACTAAGAGATAGCACTTAAATAAAAAAAAAACAAATAAAAAAAAAAATGTCCACAAAGAATAGCTCACAGACCCTGGCCCCCTCGATGACTTCTGTTACAAGAAACTCAACATACTTTTTCATCGTACCTAGCTTAGACTGTCTCAAGTTCTTCAAAGCTGTGGAGTCCTACCATTTTGCCTCACTTCAACGATATTCTCGTTTACACTGTTTGGCTCAAAGCATAATTCTGGAAATGGGTAAAGCCTAATTTATGGTTGTCCAACTCCATCAATGGAGACGGAGTTGGACGAATATAAATTAGGTTTAACATGGGACATTTATTTGATATACCGTAATCAAACCACTCTGATATCCTAAAATAGATTAGCTAAATGAACCAAAAGTTTTGATTTTCTGTTCTCTGCATCTGATGAAATCGGTAATAATAAACAGTAGACTATGACAGTATAAAGTTTTCAAAAGTTTTTTTAGCGAAAGAGTTTGAAGCTGGATGTTGTATAGTACTTTTTGAATATCTCTTATTTATTTCCAACAGTGATTTCACAAAATCCATCCATCCATTTCCCGCTCCTTATTTGGGGCCGGGTTGCGGGGGGAACAGACGAAGCAGAGAGGTCCAGGCGTCTCCCTCCTCGGTTAACTCCTCCAACTCTTCCTGTTGGACAAGCCATTCCCAGGGAGATGAAATCCCTACTGTGAGTCCTGGGTCTGCCTCGGGGCCTTCTTCCAGTTGGACATCCCCTGAAAACCTCTAAAGGGAGGCATCCTGGAGGCATGTGGGCCAGATGCCCGAACAAACTAAACTGATTCCTCTCAACGTGGAGGAGCAGTGGTTCTACTCTGAGCCTCTGTCGGATGTCCGAGCTCCTCACCCTATCCTTTTGGCTCAGCCCAACCACCCCAGGGAAACAGCTCATTTTGGCTGCTTGTATTCTCAAACTTGTCCTTTTAGTCACTAACCAAAGCTCGTGACCATAGGGGAGGGTTGGAATGGAGATCGCCCAGTAAATCCAGAGCTTCGCTTTTAAGCTCAGCTCCTTCTTCACCATGACAGGCCAGTACAAGGCCTGCTTCACTGCAGATGCTGCACCGATCCAGCTGTCAATCTCACACTCCATCCTACCCTCACTCGTGAAGAAGAACCCCTGATACTTGAACTCCTGCATTTGACGTAACAACTCATCCCCTACTCAGAGGGGACAATCCACCTTTTTCCAGCAGAGGACCATAGCCTCAGATTTGGAGATGCTGATCCTCAATCTGACCACTTCACACTCAACTGCGAACCACTCCAGCGGGACCACATCATCTGCAAACAGCAAAGATGCAATCCTAAGGTCACTAAACTCGACACACTCCAAGCTTGGGCTGAGCCATGATATTCTGACCATGACAATCACGAACTAAATAGAGACAGTGAACCCTTTTGACATGTTTGGGTTTACCGGGTCTATCTGGAAATCTTCTGCGCCATCTGATCCAGTTCACCACCAGGTGATGATCAGTTTGACTGCTCTGCCCCTCTCTTACACTAATATCCAAAACATGCAGCCTCAGATCTGATGGCACATTCACAAAATTGATCATTGACCTTTAGCCAAAGGGTGTTCTGGTCCCAAGTACACTAATGAACACCCTTATGCTCAAACGTAGTGTTTGTTCTGGATAATCCCTGACTAGTACAGAAATCCGATAATAAATTACCAATTGGGGTCAGATCAGGGAGCCGATTCCTCCAAATCATGACCCTCCAAGTGTTTCCGTCATTACCAATGCGAGTGTTGAAGTCCCCTAGCAGAGCTATGGAATCTAAACTTGGAACCTTTTCTTGGACCCCGGCCTGAGACTTCAAGAAGGCTGCATACTCTGCACTGCTGTTAGGTGTGTGAGCACGAACAGCAGCCAGAGCGTTCCCCTCCGCAGCCCCCAAGCGCACTGCGGAAACCCTCTTGCTCACCGGGGTAAACTTTAACACAGCACACTCAGTCATGTAGGCACAAGTATCCCCACGCCTGCTTGCTGCCTCTCACCTTAGGCAATTCAAGCAGAGAGTCCAACCCTATTCAGGGAGTTTAGTTCCACTGCCAGAGCTGCGCGTGGAGACAAATCTGGCTATATGTAGCTGGTGCCGCTGGACCTGCCACATGAGCTCCGGCTCCTTCCCCACCAGCGTTGCGACATTCCATGTCCCAAGAGCCAGTTTCCATAACTGTCGTCCAGAACGCCAGGGCCTCCACCCCAGTCTGCCACCCAGTCCACATTACACCTGACCCCAACTTCTCTTTTCGTGGGCAGCGGGTCCACACAGAGGTGGTTCCCAGCAGCCTCTTCTGGCTGAGTCTGGTCGGGTCTCGGGAAAAACGCAGCCACCAGGCGCTCACACTACGAGCTCCCTCACTCCTGAAGGGAGCCTGGTGTCCCTTTTCTGGGCAATGTTCTTGTACTGTCCAGGGAACGCGTCTTAGGAGTCTAATGAAAATGTTCCACAAAATGTCAATCAAATTTTTGTTTTATATTTATTTTTTTTGGTTTTTTGTTTATATTGTTTTATATTTAAATCTGATTTTAGTTGTGCAGTTTTAGTTTTCCTTTGTTCCTGACTCCTGACAAGGTCTACTTGTTCAGAAAATCATCTGCACTAGATTAACCCCTTTGTGTATAATAAAAATAAAGCCAATTTGTTTTCTGTTGTGCATGAGCCTATTTAAGCTTTATTACTCAGTATTTTTGTCACAAAGACTGTGGAAAATTATTCCAAAGACATTTGGAAATTCAATGACAGAATTATTTACAAATTAAATGTCGGAATTTATGGATGCCTACGTCTATATCTGCACAAAGGGGTTAATTGCAATCAAATTGCGGTACTAACTAAAAATGTGGTCTGCCGCTGGAACCATTGAAGTGTATCTTTTTTTAGAAAAGGAAATTTACTGCTTTGTCTTTCCGATGGTTATTTGTCAGGAAATTGGTGTTAAGATATGCCCAGGCGGGTGGCTGTGCATTATTATCATTTATCTCGACTTCCTCATTTCTACAGAAGTCGATCCCTTTGTATATTTTCCTGCGAATTTGGCTTAGTCGCAGTAACCGCTGCAACTGACTTCCTGCTCAGAAGCTAACGCTATTGACTTGCACGATAGAGATGGAGATAAAATATTTGAGATTGGCCAGACTCAAAACGGAGAGAGCAAACTTTCCAATTTCAGAGTATTAGATCTCGCTGACACCGTTCGTGGAAGTGGGAGAGAGAGAATAAATGATGATATCTGTCAGTGTGACTCCTGGTAGTCTCTTATGAGTAACACTACTTCACTACTACATGGCCCACTTCCCATTTTGAACCACTCGGTACAGTCATACGAATAGTTAAGAAAGTCTGTGCTGCATTATGCGTATTCAGTTTAGTTATTATGGTATCGTATTCTTACTTTTAGTCATAGTTAAATCAGACTATTAACGGTGGTAGCAGGAGCACCAATAGACCCTGCAGTGCTATTTGTTCTCAAAATCAATGGAGGATCGATGTTTTGGGGACAGAAGACATCAGCATAGTTAGAGCGATGATGTTTGTTGTAAACTGAAGGTAATATGTCAATGACATGTCCTGGTTTAAATCTAAGAGAAAAATCTGGGCATACAGAGGTATTCATGATTGGCTTTGCGAATCAGGCTTGTTGGACCAAACGGGCTCTGTGTGATTTCAACCGCAAGCATAATACTCAGGAGGAGCTGCAAAGCAGAGCATCTGGAGAGAACTGAGAGTAGCCAATGATTTTGGTTAATGATTTTGCATCACTTAGTCACAAAAATTTTCTGCAGAACGAGATCTATTTTTGGCACAGATTTGAGATTGAATTTGCCTTCCAGTTTGGCATCAATCTTTGAAAATAAATGCATAATTATTGTCCCTGTTCTCAGCAAAACATTACCCTGCATTCATTAAGCAAATTCTCTTGTCTAGAGCAGTGAACTAGAAAAAAGAAAGAGAAGTTTACTGTTAGCTCTTATAATGATCAATTTTATAATATTTTGATATTGAAACCCCCGAACAGCAAAAGTAGCAAGATGCAATATCAAGACAGCACCACTCCAAATTACTGTGCTAACAGGGTACATGTTGTTAGTACAACTGCTCTTACAGACTACATATAAAAAGTGCTACGGTGAGAAATGTGCATGTGTAAAAATATGACCAAAATCATTCGAATAGCGGGTCACAATGATCTTCGCCACTGAAGTTGTGTTTTCCACTTTGTTTGTTACCAACTGAAAGTCTTGATTTTGCCATTCATACTGCTCTGTCGAGCTTGTTTGTGTGCTTGCTTCTATCTGCTTTGTAGCTTGATACCGATCTTCATAAGATTGAACACAAATCTGGGGCAAGCAGTTCTTGGATCAGAACAAAAACCTATTGATTATTGTCAAAGTGGGTCGAAGTTTGACAAAGAAACTGGCAACAAATTTCAGCAAGCTCTGAGTCAATGTGACTAATTCATTTGATTGTTTGTTAGTTTGTATGTCAGTAGTATTACAGAATCAAAGTGACACTATCGTTATCTCCTGGATAGGCTGTTTGTGAATCTTACCGCGGTCGCGCTACCGGGAAATTGATTGATTGATTGATTGATAGATTGATTGATATGTGTGTGATGTGCGTGACGCTCGAGTCTCATCACACTCTTTCCTACGCTTCGCCTATCCAGGAGTAAAAACTACTGAGCCAATTTTCATGAAACTTGGTGGACGGGTGTAGCATTGGCCAAGGAAGAACCTATTCAATTTTGGAGCAAATATGAATCATAGCGAGGCTACACAAATAATTTTCCTCTTTCATGAACATTACGAGATTCAGCATGGCCTTGCTGTAATAAAATGCCATACCGGTCAAAATCCAGTAGATGGTAGTAAAGTAAAATAGTCACAAAACATTGCCAATTTAGAGGACTGTACTATTGGACTTGGTAGAGGTCTGCGCTTTCCAGGTGCCCTTACAGTTAACCCTTTCAATTCTGAATACAGTAATATGAGTTACCCATTGGATGTAGATGTCATTTTTCTCACTATAATAGGAAACTGGCCAAATGCAAAGGCTTCTGGCACTCGTTTATCGCAACAGGGTATTTGGAAATATTGAGGGACACGTGTCCCGTTAGTACCGAAATGGTTAAGTATGGACTTGGGTGTTCTAAGCAGCCGGGATTAGAGGACACTAAGAAGCATACTGAAGATGAGAGTCCTCAGTTTGCCGTGGAAGGCCTAATTCATTGTACGTAAAATATTATTGATTTATACTCTCCATCCATATGAGCTGTATTAAAATCAAATTTATCTTCCAGTGAAATATGTGTTTACTCCATTTAGTTTAACCAACATCAAAGATACAATCTTTTCCAAATAAGACAGAGCCGATGACTGCTCATCTCATTAATTCTTGAGATGACACATTCAACTGACGCGAAAGAGAGTGTCATAGCACATTTCTTAGTTAAAGATTTGGAATTGAAATCTCTTCTGTAATCTAAACAACTGAGTATTTTTACCTCTAAATTTCGAAGTTCCTTTGCTTTACATCAAGAAAATAAAACCAAAAAAAAACCCACTTTTTTTGAGATACCAAAAAGTGAAAGTGTGATTAAAGGCACAGATAAAAACTCAAGCAATCACTGTAATCGGATGTATCACTCTCTCATCTATTCCAATACGGGTTTCATATCTTTTAATATCACTTATCATATCTGCATACAGCCCTCTTCACTTTTTTCTCAACACTTTTCTAACAGCTTTTATTACAATAGATTACAGAATAAGTACATTAAAGTACATAAGTACACAAAGTACATAAAATCTTATGAAGATTTATTCAATAATGTGGACTATTGCTCTGAGTATTTTTCAGATTTTGTCTTTCTGGACATAAACACACTATTTTGCACAACACAACTGACTCTCTACGTGCCTTATTTTGTCAGATGATTTTATTTAACATCTCATCATATGTCATAAAGGCAAAGAGTACCGACAATTAGGCAATAGCTGAAAAATAGCAGCTAATATTTGCTTCCTCAGAGAAATTCATAGTTTCTTAATCAGAATTGCACAACAACATACAAAAATGAAACTATTGCATTTCAATATTTGACCATATGGTGGCACAATTGAACAAAATATAAATCTGCCATTAATTTCATTTTCAATAAACACATAACTGATTTTGATTGCTTTATAAGATTTCAGAAGGTGCTTAGGTTACCTTGAGTTATTGAATTATTTTTATACATACATTTTCACTCCATGATAGACGTGAACATTTGATTCCAAGTACTTGTCAGTTCAATTTACAGTGCTTGGTACATCTCCACAAGCTAGCAAGAACACTTCAAAAAGAATTTCATTTCGTACAATTATGAGCTTCATAATTCATATCTATTGGGACAACACAGATTATAGAAGTGGCTTAAGGTGAATGGGTGTGTAAATGTTTTCTGCTGACATTTTTAACCCCTTCAGATGTCATTTATGCAACTAGAATATTGTTTTGGTCAAATTATGCTAATTTGACTATTATCTCTTGTAACTGAAAACAAACCAGTTCTGGAACATTGATGTAAGATTTATAGGAAATAATTAGCACAAAATTCTTCTTAAAGCCAACTCTTCAAAGAGTCTAAAAAAATGTGTATATATATATGACCCCATTTCCAAAAATGATGAAACATTGTATAAAATGCAAATAAACTCAAAACAGAGAGGTTTAAAAAGTCCATTCGCCTGTGCTGTATAAAAAGCACGACAACAACACATTATTTGATGGCATAACTTATGAATTCAATAATTTTGTGAAAATGTTTGCTTATTTAAAATCTGCTGACTACAACAAACTTTTAAAAAGTTTGGTACAGTGACTAAGGACAAACAATGATATGACGAATGGCATTGCCAGGGTGATGTGGAACAGGTGATCTTATACAGGTGAGCTAATCGTGTAAGGCACCTCCAAAATGGTCTAAACGCTCAAGACCAAAGATGGGTTGAGGCTTATCAATTTGTCAACAGTTGCATAAGCTTTCAATCCATAACTTTGAGAACAATGTTCCTCAAAAACAAAGGCAAAAAAAGCCAAAACCAACTCTGAATGCGATGTGATTCCCAATTACTCGGACATGACTGTTTTAAGAACTGTATTGCTGTTGTAGTACATATTATGGTGTTGGCTTGGAAATACTTTGGTAAACCCTTGTCAGTCAATATCAACTGCCGTGGCATTCTCAGATACAAGTTTAAGCTTCACCCTGCAGAGTCAAAGTTATACATCAACACTGTCCAAAAGTGCCTTCAACTTCTCTGGGCTTGATGTCATCTGAGATGGACAGTACTACAGTATAGATGTGTTTTGTGGACTGACAAGTCAACATGTCAAGTGGTTTTTGGAAAAGACGACCGCCCTGGTTTAACCGCCGACAAGGACATTTGAAGACGTGATCAGTGTCCGGACAAACAGCCAGTATGTGTCACAGTATGTGGATGTGTGTGTGCACATGGCATGGGTGGCTTTGACATTTGTGAGGCAACCATTAATGCAGAAAGGCATGAGCGAATGTTGGAGTGAAATGTACTGCCATCTAGATGTCGTTTGTTCCAGGAACGCCCCTGCATTTTCCAGCGAGACAAAAACAAACCACCTTCTGCGTGGAGTTCACCTCCGTGGCTGCATAAACAGATAGTGTGGGTGCTTGACTGGCCTGCATGCAGTCCAGATCTGTGTCCATTTGAGAATGTACGGCACACTATGAAGCAAAATAAAAGGTCTCCAGCAGTTGCAAATATCAGAGGAATGAGGGAAACATCTGCGCGATAGACCTGACTAACTGTTGTCTTCAGTGCCTAAAACGCTTAATAAGAGCGACCAAAAGGCCTGGCGGTGTGACACCAAGGCAGTAGACTGTGTCAACTTTTTTGGTCTCTGTTGTAGTCATCACATTGTTCATATTCAATAATAAATGAAATTTGTATGCTGAAGCATCAACTAATGTGTTGTTTCACTCTTTTCACCGTAGTAAATGGTGAGTGGGCTTTAAAAATCAGTCCTTGGAAATCAGTTTTTTGGAATTGGGGTTGTAAAAATGTTAGCACCACATGTATATTTGGCAAGATTCATAAACTTAATTTACATTCCATCAGTGCAATAGGTATTTAAGCCTTCAATCTGTATTTTACAAATCAATGTGCTTTTGCAATTTTTTTTAAAAATCATTACAGAATAGATCAGCAGGATTTTCCCTGAAGAGTGCCGTGAGTGTTCAAGACACCTCCAGGCCTCTTCTGACACTGACTCCTTCCTTTGTAAGAAAACAGAATTCATACGAAGTAAGCTGATCTTTAAGGGGTGTGCATGCAGGTACACATGTACCTCTGCCACCCTTCTCCCTGGCATTTTGTAATTTAATACTCAGTTATCTTGACACTACAGAGCTTTCTTTGTACTGCGTTTCTGGTTCTGGTTTCCTGGTTGGTCTGTCGCCCACTGAACCTGGCCTCTGACCTCACTTCCTGTCTGCATACCTGCTCCGCAGCACACCTATGTGTCCTGACGTCTGTGGCACTTCCTGTCTGCCCCACCCTTCCTCAACATTCCGGCATCTGCTTAGAACCAGTCTGTGAGGTTTCTGTGTGTGTGGGTGTGCCTGCAAGATAAGTTGATCTATAAGTGTCTCTATGGCTACTGTTTATACAAGATTGCCAAAATACCATCGAATCCACCAAGCAGAGTGCCTGCTATTAGCGTTCTAACTCCCAGCGTGATGTAGAACTTTCCATCAAACTATAAGTGTTTGTTCTTTTGATAAATACATTTTTCTGTGCTACCTGGCTGGAAAAATGGCCTTTGACACAGCAGCGACTACGACCTTGGTTGAATCCCAAATATACTCAATCCCATATTTTCTACAGCTCAAAAAGTTTGGAATCACCAGTGATTTTAAGTTAAATTTTATGGAGGAAACTTTGTGTTGCAGTAAGGCAAAGAGCCAAATTATCTTCTGGAACTTCATGGAAAATACGAAGTGGCCACCTCAATCACCTGATTTAACCAGCACAGAGGTGTTGTGGGATCATCATTATCACAACCTTTTTGGCATGTGGCCATCTTCAAAGTCGCACCAATGGAAAATATCGCAGTTCAAGTAGAAGCCCATTTGGAATGATTACTCTGTTGAATTAATATCCAAAATGCCTAAAAATGATTGACTCCTACAAGGGATTCTCTCATGAGAAATCTGTAAAATTGAAACCAAAGTCTTTTAAACATTTTTTTATGTCTAAAATATTTGAAATACTAAACAAAACACCTTAAAATTTATTTTTGTGTTTATTTAATGTAAAATATAATAATGAAAGCAATTTTATTGAATGAAATGGACAGATGTATTAACATATCAAGTGATTCCAAACGTTTTAACTGTAGAGGGCCTCTGGGCTCCCCTGACCCCAGCAAAGTAAGGACAACCGAGTAGGTGCAGAGCAGAGTGGGAGGGGGAGGGTAAGGGGGAAGTATTATTGTGCCGGACCCCAGGAGGAAGTGGAGAGTGGGAGCTGCGTTAGTCACACAACATAAGGAACCGACCACTGACTAATGCTGTGCGTCTGCGTCTGTTTGTGTGCGTGTGTGTGTGTGTGTGCATGTGTGGGTGGGTGCGTGGGATTGTGTGCAGGAGGGTGGTGAGGGCTGGCATGGATGGAGAGGGGTGACTGTTTTTTTAAGAACGCGCTCGGCTGAATTCCTCCTTTTTGTTGCCGAGCAGATGCGTTTCCTTCCTGAAAATAAAAACCCCACTTCTCCTCTTCTCTCTCCCCCCCTCCTCCCTCCGTACACATCTTTAGGGAGTGAGCTGGAAACTTTTATTGCGATTTGTGGTCTCCTTAAAAACATTTAAGGGTGGAACACTTAAACTCAGTCTTGACTCTGGGCATAATCTTGCTTTGACTTTGACAGAATAGTACAGACTCCATCACCAAGGGGTGAACAATAGTTTATTCTGTCTAAATAAATGTTACCTATTAACTCCATATTAATGACTAACAGTTTATCTACAGTTAGCATAGGTAATTGATAGTTAAACATTTAAGCACAGGAAATCCACTGAGTTTAAACACTCTGGAAGGATCTCCGGCCTGAATGCCCTTTGGTGCCTTTCTATCAGTGATGTGAACATTCAGAGGAATGACACAATCAGTGGGTGAATAAACACTGGCATTAATGAATGTAGGTGCAAACATGAATTAACGATCGTATTTAATATGAACAATTAAGATGAACAAATACATTAACAAATTTACGCAGATGAACTTTTCAGCAGTTACTAACAACAACAATTATGTCACACATTTCTGACTCATTAGACCTTAGTAACTGCAACCCATAATGACCTTGTATTTTTCTTTTTAATTAAAATGATAATTATTGGTGATGCTTTAAATCAAGGTCACATGAGTTGGAGTTAATGGTGCCAATGGTGAACAAGAACAGTAAGTATGACTTTTTATGAGTTAGTTTTTACAAATGCTTTAACTAATGTAGCAATTATACTGTCATTTATCCATATAAACATACACTTATGTAACTATTGACTCTACTGTTTAATTACGTTAATGTTTGTAGTTCAGTATGAATTTACTATTGCAATTGCAAACATTATGAACAAAGAAATCACTCATGCAGATAAAGTTTTCTGTTGTTGGCAATTAACAAACGATAAGTTAACCACTGAACCTGACCTTATGGAAATGTGCTACCTAACTGTGGTAAAACAACGATAGCTTGAACATGCTGTTCCTTCAGAGGAGGAATCTGGGCGATAGCTTGTTGCGTTTGGGCACAAGGCCGCGATACGATGGAATGTTGGCACCGCCCCCTCCACCCACTGCTCCGTCCCAGGTGTTTCAGAGCTGAGAAAACAAACAACAGAGGAGGGAGGACAGCAGCATTAGAGTCGGGACGTGAGGTCACGCAGTGGGCCGTGTATAGGTGGGCCCGGAGCGGTGCTCTCGTAAAAAACACAAAAGCCTTTCAGTCTGCCAACAGATTTACTGCTGTTTGCATGTCAGGCACTTAATATATGGAGGGAGTGATAACACAGTACTCTGCCCGGGGAATGTAATTCTGGTGCTCTTATGTGAAGAAGAACGTAATTATCACTATTTGTAGCTCCTCTTGGGTCTTTGTTCAAAGCCAATACCAAATGCCATTGAAGTTATCCTTTGAGGTTAACTAAAATAACCAAGAAGCTAATCCATTTAGAGTGTGTGTGTGTGTGTGTGTGTGTGTGTGTGTGCGTCCTTATACTTGCTACATAATGAGGACCACATCACGTTTTTAACCAGCAGAGCGGGCACATTTTTAAGAAGTGAGGAAGTTTTGGTGAGTCCTCTTGACCACAAGAGCAAACTATGACTTATTGGTTAAAGTCAGGGGTATGGTGAGAATTGGCGATAGGGTTGAGATTTGGGAAAGGCATTAGAGACACACAAAGAATGAGTCAATATAATGTCCAATAATGTAGATTTGGTCATTTTTACTTAAAACAAACATTATTTACCATAGGTGAAAACAATAAAAGACAAATGTTGCTTGTGTAAAGAGAAAGTGGATGTAATGGAATCAGTAATACCTCATTAAGCATATACATAGTGTAAAAAAAGTATTACTAACGCATGTATAAATGTATGGAATACAGTGAAATTATTCAGGTGGGACTATGCACAGAAGTTCATTATTTTGCTAACCTTTAAAACTTGTACCACATTATCCCTTTATAAGGGCACGAAAAAATACCCAAAGAAGCTGACTGTAAAAAAAATGCCGTGCATTGGGCGTATGTCCATAAATAGTCTTACCACCACTTGCTGTAGACTCAGGTGCAATGGGTGTATGATCAAATATGACCTCACCACCAAATTTTTGGTTTTTCATTCAAAATTTCTCTGATTTCTAGAAATCGTACACAAACAACACCAATCTCAACTTTTAGCAAACCTTTTTAACTTTATGATACGTGATACGATCAGTTTTCTTTCGTGAGAAATGATGTTGGGTCCTTGTGAGTGGGGCTGGGTACGGCACACAACCACACTGTTACAGGTCTGGAGAAGAAGAGAAGGTTGAGACGCTTTAGGCCACTGCTGATTGGTCGAGCACCCAAATGTCACTGCCTGTGATATAGCCTGATCCTCTCTCATTGGCTGGGAGAAATCGCCGCTGGTCTCCTGCCTCACGGAGAGGCATGGGGGCGCTACTTTGGATGCCGACTGAAGTTACCAAATATGGTTCCTTACCCGATAAAGGGTTAAACATGCACTATATGCCGTCTTTGTTTATGGAAATAGAGAGGCGTGAGCTAAAAGTGCACTGCTGAACACTGCCTGAGTTCACCCCTCTATATGAGGGAGTTAACCCAACTCAACCTCTGCTGAGGTGAGAATAAACACAACCCAGCCCGAAGATAAGAGTGGAACAATGGCTGTTCCCCACCCTGACGCCCACCTCTTTACCCTGCAGTACACCAGTCGAAGTCGAAGGGTAATTCCAGGCATTCTCACTTTGTTTTTGTGGCCCGGTGGAACCACCTAACCCGCGATGGAGTGGCACAGGAGTTTCTGTGTGGGGATAGGTGGGGCAGCGGAACTGTGCCTGGCAGAGGTCATGTTTCTCTTTCTGGATTCTGAGCCCAGGTACGCAACAACCACAAACCACCAACCAAAAACTGGCATGGGTCCTGTTCCTTGTTTTTTTTTTTTTTTTTTGCATTTAATTTTACTAACCCTGGAACAATCAGGCAACTAAGAAATGGGCCATGTGAGGTATCCTTAACAAGATGGTGCAGAATTTACTGGTGCGGAAAGGAGAACCGCAAATACTACGCTATATTTTTTTTCTTTTCCTGGAGAAACGTCTCCTTATATGTTTATACCAGAGTGAAGCATTAGTCATATTCATTATGCAGTCAGTTAGCCACATCTGTTTTCTAGAAAGGTCACTGTGAACTTTCTTGCCATAGACATCCCTCTGTCAAGTCTTCACAGCTTAAGCTTGCTCCAGCAATAACTGGAGCACTTCTGCTATTCAAACCACGACAAGCACTATAAAAAAAAAAAAAAAACTTGATCAATTTTTTTGGAAACTTGTGGGGTAAATGGAGCCAGTCTTGGTTCTGTAGCTAAGACTGGGCTTGTTGGCTGTATTTTAAGCAGCTGCTAACCTACTGCTGTGTGATTATTCTGGAAGCTGTGAGCACTTATTTGAGTGGTCCAGTTGTATGGTTACCTAATGATAAGGTTTTGAAGATGTTAATCAATGTGCTTATTTTTTCATTTCCTCAAAAACAAATGATTGCCTTTATGACTTCAGGTCGTAAAGGGAATTCATATTTCCGTTTTGAAAATACACAGACCATTTCATACTGCAATATACAGCAGCCAAAATCAAGTATGTAAACATTTTAGCAAATGTATTCATCAAAATGTTCTATAGCAGTTACTTTCTTGAATACTGTTCCTCACCAACTTTCCTCAAGGTGCAATCTGCTCCAATGAGCTGAGCGTAGGCGAGAATAACACAACCTCTTAAGTGTGTGTGTCCATTTGAGTGTGTCTGCTCGCTGACACCTGCACATGAAATGAGACCAGCTCACTAACCCCCCCCAAAGTCCTTAATTACAGTGTGGGTCTGGAGGCCAGGGGGTTGTGCTCTGTCAACAAAAGTAGGCCATAGAAGCTGTATCCTTCTCCTGAGCGGCGCTGGACCTGAGTCAGCATGTCTCCTGCTGTTTACCAGATCTGTCCTCCGCGATCATCATTACCGTATGCGCTCCTGCGGCTGCTTCGGCCAGACGCTGCAGAATTAACCCCCGACGCCCTGGCATGCCCAGCCCACAGCCCTGTGGGCATATAAACATTGAGCCCTCTTACATACGTTCCGTTGTCAGCTTGTGCAAAGGCTAGCGGGTTGGGATGATGGGGTTAATAAGGCGTTACCGTAAATGTGCGCCCATTCAACCTGGCTTCTACAAGTTTACATTTAAATAAAGTCAGCCCTTTGTCTTTAACACACTCGTATTCTCATCTCTATTTATGATCCCATTTGAAGCTCAGCTGCCCTCTATAAAATTGTATGGAATAAAAATGTATGCCTCTTGTTCTGAAGTATCCTAAGTTGAAAGTTCACTTAAAATGGCCAGTTTCTTCAGTCAAATGGCCTGTTCTTGTCTCTGCTATGTTGCATTATGTTGCGTAAGATCACTGGAGGCGTACTTCCACACTGTAGATTGTTGTTGTTGGTACTATGGAGGATTGCAAATGCTGTACCCATGACATGCTGACAATCTTCTTAACAATCTCTCTCTCTTGCCCTCTCTCGCTCTCTCCCTCACTCTCTCTCTCCCCTTCTCTCTCTCTCTCTCGCCCTCACTCTCTTTCTCTCTCCCTCTCTCACTTCCTCTCCCTCTCTCTCCTCTTTATGTTTACTCGTCTGTCTCTCCCTCTTCTTCTCTGGTGTTTTTTTTCTGCGGTCCCCGGTAACTGTGTCTGGGATCTGGGATCCAGCTGTTTTGTCTGAAGCCCAGATGTGAGACGATAAGATGGTTCCCCGTCTGTTCCTCTCCCAGCCGGCCGTAACAGCAGAATAAAAAATCGCTGGTCTCGGTCTGCTGAGTTAGGCTGAGGAACGACCCAACTCGCCTAGAATGAGAGCATGCCTGACCAATGGGCACAGAGAATGAGAGTGTGCCTTACTAATGGGCACATAGAATGAGAGCGTGCCTGACCAATGGGCACATAGAATGAGAGCGTGCCTGACCAATGGGCACATAGAATGAGAGCGTGCCTGACCAATGGGCACATAGAATGAGAGCGTGCCTGACCAATGGGCACATAGAATGAGAGCGTGCCTGACCAATGGGCACATAGAATGAGAGCGTGCCTGACCAATGGGCACATAGAATAAGAGTGTGTCTGACCAATGGGCACATAGAATGAGAGCGTGCCTGACCAATGGGCACATAGAATGAGAGCGTGCCTGACCAATGGGCACAAAGAATGAGAGTGTGCCTTACCAAAGGGCACATAGAATGAGAGTGTGCCTTACTAATGGGCACATAGAATGAGAGTGTGCCTGACCAATGGTCACATAAAATAAGAGTGTGCCTGACCAATGGGCACATAGAAATGAGAGCGTGCCTTACCAAAGGGCACATAGAAATGAGAGCGTGCCTTACTAATGGGCACATAGAAATGAGAGTGTGCCTTACTAATGGGCACATAGAATGAGAGCGTGCCTGACCAATGGGCACATAGAATGAGAGCGTGCCTGACCAATGGGCACAAAGAATGAGAGTGTGCCTTACCAATGGGCACATAGAAATGAGAGCGTGCCTTACCAAAGGGCACATAGAATGAGAGCGTGCCTGACCAATGGTCACATAAAATAAGAGTGTGCCTGACCAATGGGCACATAGAAATGAGAGCGTGCCTTACCAAAGGGCACATAGAATGAGAGCGTGCCTGACCAATGGTCACATAAAATAAGAGTGTGCCTGACCAATGGGCACATAGAATGAGAGCGTGCCTGACCAATGGTCACATAAAATAAGAGTGTGTCTGACCAATGGGCACATAGAATGAGAGCGTGCCTGACCAATGGGCACATAGAATGAGAGCGTGCCTGACCAATGGGCACATAAAATAATGGCTGCCTGACAGTCAGATAATCAGTGACCCAGGCCTTTGGAGCTATTACACATCTGTCAGACTCTTGCCCTTGTTAAAAAGGTAGTCGTCAGAGTGCTGAGCTGTGTTTTACTGTCCCAATGTGTAGACACACACAGTAGCTCATGTGCATTCACACTTGCAGTCTCGGGCATAAGCACACACATGCAGCCGCATATACACTCATGAATGCGCTTGTCACACAAACACACACACGCGCACACACACCTGCATGCAGTCACGAATGTCCATGCGCATTCAGACGTGCAGTCATGATTTTGCACACACACACACGCGCACACGCACACACACGCGTGCCTGCACATACAGACACACACACACACACACACAGTCACGAATCTAGACACATATACATTCACACATGCTCTTGTGAATGCGCCGGTGCCAACACACGCACACACACATACACACACACACACACACACACACACACATACACACACACACACATACACACACACACACACACACACACACACACAAATCTACACACATACACATTCACACATGCGCTCGTGAATGCGCCGGTGCCAACACACACACACACACGCGCATGGGCGCTACGATTGGAATGCTGGTGATCGACGCATTATTTCAGTGATGACACATTTGATTTATGTCCAGATTTGACAGCACTGAAAATGTAGAATGCAATTCTTCCCACGCAAAAAAAAAAAAAACAAAAGTCTCAAATGCTTTTGTGCTGGTTCCATGGCTTCAAGCTTATTGATATTCGTACGATGGAACTGCATAAATAATAAACAATTTATGAAAATTTCATTCAAATGTGTGATGAGCATTGTAAATTAATTGGAGAAAATGTTACAATGATCTACAGTGAGCAGATCAGCACGGTATCATGTACTGAGAACAAGAAACCTAATCTGTTAATGATGATTACGGGACATAATGGGCGAATTAAACAGAGAACTCATTGTGGTAGAAACCTGCAGGCAAGGGAACAGTAGCCCTGTTCAAGGAATCTTTATTCCTCTCGTGTGTGTTGGTGACCGAGGTGAACTCACCGGGATCCAGCCAAAATTATCATCACCCCAGGGAATCAATGCCCCCAGGTGTGGGCGAATCCTGTCCCCACCCGTTACCCACAATACCCTGCTCTGTGCCTGCCTTGTTGTCCGGGAATGGGCGTGCAGGTGGGTTACCTGCCAGGCCAATCGGGGCTCTCGTGCGCACCTGGCAGAGCAGAGCAGACGACCGCGGACAAGGAAGACGTGGCGGGAACTGACGAGCCGCCAACCACAGCTGCATTCCATCGTCTCAACTGTGAGAACTCCGCGGCCAAGTCTGAGGACACACACGCTCCCACACACACACACACACACACAAACACGTACGTGCACCCAAACGCACACAAACACTGACAGCACACACGAGCACACGCCCATGCAAACTCCCAACACGTCGTCCACACAAAAAGCGTCACATTTGCTGTTTTCCACATTAAAAGAGCACATAAACAAAGCAAAAAAAAAAAAAGGTCAAGTGTTAGTTACTGTGTGATTATCCATCAAAGACTCTTTATTATCGCTAAGTTATGAAATATTTCCACTCTCGTAGTCTGGTTCTCTGAATGTTTAGGTTCCTGAACACCACCACGCAGCTTCTATTTAACATCTTACCTCATAGCTGTCTTAACCAGAATGGAAACACTGTTTTTTTTCTCTCCGCTTGCTTCATGTCTCGTTTTTTTTTTTCCTTTGGGAACAAGGGCTGCACAGACTGTCTTTAGCGCTGGGGTGTTCTGACCCACATAGACACTAGAGTGGAAATCCCCCCTAAACAAGGGCAGAAAGCAAGGTGAGCAAACAGGTCGGAAGTTTCCGAAGCCACCGTCTAAAGGTCTAAAGGTCTATCCTACTGGAGCTGGCAAGGGACTGTCCGTGGATGCTCTGTGTGACAGGCTCAGAAAAGGTCTGAACAGTTTCGGTGGCTGTCTCAGAAAGGCTAAACAACCTGTGCACCTGGAACAGTGGGCAACCTCAGAATTCATGCTGACAGGGCATTTCCCTTGTGCAAGAGAAGGTGAATTGTTTCTCAAAGAGTCTGTTTGGGGTGGTAAAATGAGACACCTCATCACCAGTCGAGCACAGAATCCTTTGTTCACACAGCTACTCAATTACATTAGAGATTCTGTCCTTTTAAACAAGTAGAATTAATCTGTGCATTTACCCTAAGTATGTGGAAATGCACTTGAAGTGAACTATGTTACACCTCGGAAGACTTGAAATATTACAGATGCTTCCATGAAACATGTCTATTTTTGCGTATGTGTGGCCTTACAACTGTCCACAGTGAAGTCCAGCTCTCATTTGTTTGCTATGATCACTCGTGTGAAGGCAGTGCCATGTTGCAATGATATTGATTTCTGTGGTGCTTGATGTGGTGCAGCAAGCCAAAGATGGACCAAGGATCATTTTTAAACAGAACTGTGAGCCCCTCGTGAAGCCTGTAGTCAGGTCCCGAGACCAGGGTGCGACTGTAAACATCGATAAAATATGATTTGGTTAATTTTGCAAATCTACAGCAGCACTGTACGACACTCCCCAGAATCTGCATGAACGCCGCGTAACGGTAATTCACCCCATAAACTCTTGCCAGAACACATCATCATCACATTCTCATCCTTGGTAAGCGCACATAATCCCAGAAAAGGCGGCGGGGCACTGTGGGAAATGCGAGCCTTCCTGTATTGACAGAGTCCACGAGCAGCACTGTCTGCACGCAAAGTTCTCCCTTCGTTGCTCCCTTACATAACTTTAGACTCCAGGCAGTCATTAGGAGCACCTGCCCCAGGGACGTCTGCACAGACACAGAAGTTAAAAAGTAACCCACTACCCAGGCCCAGCTCTCCTCCTAAGCATAAAGAACAAAGAAGAAGACATAAAAACACACTTGGTTCCCGTAAAGTGTTAGGAGGGGTTTGGGAAGTGGAGTGACTCACTCCAGCTCCTTGTAATGACCCGGCTCTTGTCTCAGTCGGCTGACTTTGAATGCGCTAAGACCGCGGTTACAACCGCCACTGTCTCAAGCAGCCGTCTCTAATCATGATCGGGGGCTGGCATGCGTACACAAACAAACACACACACGCACACAAACATACACACACGCGCGCGTCAGTTCCATTGACCATCACATGCACACAAACTTGAGCATGCAGCTGTTCCATAGCTTGTCACATGAGGACGCACATACACTGACACGAACAGGCACACACACGCATTCGCATTCACACAAGTGTACACATATTCATGCAGTCATACGATTCCCAATATACACACACACACACACACACTAGTCACACCCATTTCTCCCAATCTTCAGCTGGCTTGCACAAATCTCGGACTGGAATCTGATGATGGCTCTTGGTTTGAATTAATTAGTTCTGCATAATCAGCAAGAAATTTAAGGGGCTTTCTTTTGCTTTCATTAGTTGCAACAAGTTAAGTCCATTGGAGCCAGAAATTTTGCTGAAGCAGCCATTTCAAGCTAGTGTGTCTCTGCTCAAGGGCTGCAGATGTAACTTCTACTGCTGACTCCGGCGCAACCATCTGTCTGAACGATTAAACATGCAAACTCATCCACAGAATGGATAGTCCCTGCATAATCGTTCATCTCCTGCAGTAGTTCATTTCTCTCATTTTTTTCTTACCCTGGTCTAAAAAGAAGCCACCCGGTTTAACTGTTATTCACCGATTGAATAGGTGTTATCAGCCCACATTTCTCCCATACATATAGGCTAGTGAGGGCCTACTAGACCTGCTAGTAGGTTTCAGGAGCCTGTTATCACAAAGCTAACAAGTAAATTTTCATTATTTCCCACAAATTGCCTGACTTGGTAATAAAGAACTTACCGAGCTTCCCAGCTTAAAAATGCGTAGCAGGGCATAGTTTGAGTTCTTCCTCAGTTATTTCTTTTTGTTAACGGGCGTCACGTGATCTAGGGGTCCACCAAATTGGATATAAATGGATGACAGCATCCTGAACCTACAAGTAGCTCTAGTAGGCCCCTACTAGCCTATATGTATGAGAGAAATGTATGTTGATAATGCCTATTCAACAGCCTGATAACAGTAAAATCGGGTGCAAAAGTAATTTCTTTTCATGTTCTGAAGTACTTCATTTGTACGTTTTGTCCAAGCAGACAGTTAATCCCGCGTCATACATACGATTCACCATCCAGCACACCTCAATTACTCCATCATTGTTGGATATTGACAATGGAACTGCAAACACTCAGAAATATAATGAATTCATGACTTCAAGCAGGACAAAACCGCTCAAACCCTCTCTGCAACCTTTACAGTCCCAGAACAGACAGGACTGCTGTCGTATAAAGACGGTTTGACGTCCCCTTGAACATTTAACACCAATCAAAGGACACATATTTTTTTTCCCCCAAAACCTAAAATTAATTGAATCCAATAAAAGCGTGGAAATTGAAAGGCTGGTGCCTCAAAGGAGCGCTGAATATATCACAAGATCGGCTTACGTATTCAACGGCAACGTCAACGCTTTATAGAGCTAATTTCCTGAAATTACATCTGCCACTTCCCTGGAATAAATCTTTGTGAAGAAAAACACGGCCAATTCATCTCATGAATTGCGTAGCATTGCGGCTGAACATAAATTTACCAGCGGAGGGTTCTGGAAGTTGTTAACCTCTTCTGTCTGTAGGCTAAGATGATAAGAAGAAATGTAGTACAGGCAACCTGGAGTAACTTTAAGATGCATGGCTGTGTTCAAAAGACACATATGTATCACTCAGTTTCCAAATTCACCTCTAATTCTTAGGAGTTGGTTTATATATATTAAAAAAAAAAAAAAGGTACCTTTCTTGTCATTTCATCCAAAAGAATCAACAATGCCACTCCCTGGTTAAAAAAAAACAAAAAACTAAAAATATATGGGTCATAACATTGGCAAAAAAAAAAAAACATTTTTCCCTTTCTTGAAAAACAGCGGCTGATTCAGAATATCCGCACTTCTCTGTACTAACAGACTCGCAGACTTAGCGGGGCGCGTTCACGGGAAGTCTGGGAGTGCTGAGGGCCGTCCAAATCCTCAATTGATCCAGTCCACAAGGGGCCTCAAGCGGACTTTCTGCGGACTTCCAGAGAGTTCGCTTGGGGTGCAGACCTCAGCTGATTTCACTAGTGTAATTACCCATAATACATTGCAATACGGACGTGACGTTTTATTTTTTCCAAATTGCTGACAGAAGAAAAGCACATTCACACACACACACAAAAGGAGATAAACTAATTAGAAATTTATAATATGAAAATGTTACTGGAATAACATAGGCCAGATATAAAATGCAACATCATCATCACAGAAATACAGGCTACAGGGGTAATCAATATGCATTTGCATGGAAATGAGTGAAACAGACTCAAAGCCTGTCTATCAGCTCATTTTATTATGCAGCAGATTCCCGCTCTTGCAGACTTTACGTGATGATGGTGGAGACGTCACATTACATACGCCTGAAGTCCGTGAGGGTTCAGTCTGCAAGTCCAGAGGGTGGAGATTTGGATTCAGCCAGTGTTCCTTAGAGTCGGGCCCTTCAGAAACTCAAGGATTCTCATCTGTGCACCAAACTCTCCTTAGATTAGCAGCAAGTACAACAAAGCAGATGGATTACACACCCATCCATCCATCCATCCATCCATCCATTACCTAACACATCAGTCCCTGTTCAGAGTTGCAGGGGGGCTGGAGCCTATCCCAACATGCAATGGGTCAGAGGTGGAAATACAAGCTGAGCTGTTCATCAGTCTGTCACAGGATGCACACACTATTCACACACTCATATCTCTGGGCTGTTTTCAAGTAGCCAGACATATAGTTTGCCCTTCAGCGGAGGGTGGAAACCGGAGTACTTGTAGAAAGCCCACGCAAACACAGGGATGACATGCAAACTCCATACTGAGATGCCTCAGGCCCCAGCTGAACCCACAACCTTAGTTATATGGAAAGTGAAATGCACTTTCCATATCTTCGCTTTCCCATGATCTTGGATTAATGCACTTATTAAGCCATGCTAGGAATATTTTGATGCAAAAAACAAAATGCATGTTGACTCAATGTAGTCTAGCATTGCCTTCCTTTTATATGGAATATTCATGTAGCATATACAACCCCAATTCCGAAATAGTTGGGACGAAGTGTAAATTCTGAATAAAATCCAAACACAATGACTTTCCGATCACGAGCCAATATGTTATTTTACAATAGAACACAGATAACATTTCAAATGTTAAAACTGAGACATTTTGCATTTTTATCCACAAAATGAGCTTATTTCAAAGTTTCTGGCTGCAACAGGTCTCAAAAAAGTTGGGACACAAGCAGAAAAGGCTGAAAAAGCAATTAATATACAAAACTCAAAACCAGTGAAGTTGGCACGTTGTGTAAATCATAAATAAAAACAGAATACAATGATTTGTAAACCCTTTTCAACCTATATTCAATTGAATACAAGTTACATAATGTTCGAACAGGTAAACTTTGTCATTTTTTGCAAATATTAGCTCATTTGGAATTTGATGCCTGCAACATGTTTCAAAAAAGCTGGCACAAGTGGCAAAAAAGACTGAGAGAGTTGAGGAAAGCTTATCAAACACTTATTTGGAACATCCCACAGGTGAACGAGCTAATTGGGAACAGGTGGGTGCCATGATTGGGTATAAAAGCAGCTTCCCTGAAATTCTCAGTCATTCACAAACAAGGAAGGGGCGAAGGTCACCACTTAGTGAACAAATGCATGAGCTGATTGTCGAACAGTTTAAAAACAACATTCCTCAACGAGCTATTGCAAGAAATTTAGGGATTTCATCATCTACAGTCCGTAATATCGTCAAAAGGTTCAGAGAATCTGGAGAAATCAGTGCACGTAAGCGACAAGGCCGAAAACCAACATTGAATGCCCGTGACCTTCGATCCCTCAGGCGGTACTGCATCAAAAACCGACAGTGTGTAAAGAACATCACCACATGGGCTCAGGAACACTTCAGAAAACCACTGTCAATAACTACAATTTGCCGCTACATCTGCAAGTGCAAGTTAAAACTCTACAATGCAAAGCGAAAGCCATTTATCAACAGCACCCAGAAATGCCGCCGGCTTCGCTGGGCCCAAGCTCATCTAAGATGGACTGATGCAAAGTGGAAAAGCGTTCCGTGGTCTGACGAGTCCACATTTCAAATTGTTTTTGAAAACTGTGGACGTCGTGTCCTCCGGACCAAAGAGGAAAAGAACCATCCGGACTGTTACAGGCGCAAAGTTCAAAAGCCAGCATCTGCGAAAGTTTGGGGGTGTATTAGAGCCCAAGGCATGGGCAACTTACACATACGTGAAGGCACCATTGATGCTGAAAGGTACATACAGGTTTTGGAGCAACATATGTTGCCATCTAAGCAACGTCTTTTTCATGTACGCCCCTGCTTATTTCAGCAAGACAATGCCAAGCCACATTCTGCACGTGTTACAACAGCATGGCTCCGTAGTAAAAGAGTGCGGGTACTAGACTGGCCTGCCTGTAGTCCAGACCTGTCTCCCATTAAAAATGTGTGTCGCATTATGAAGCGTTAATACGACAACGGAGACCCCGGACTGATGAACAACTTAAGTTGTACATCAAGCAAGAATGGGAAAGAGTTCCACCTGAAAAGCTTCAAAAATTGGTCTCCTTAGTTCCCAAACGTTTACTGATTGTCGTTAAAAGAAAAGGCGATGTAACACAGTGGTAAAAAGGCCCCTTTGCCAACTTTTTTGCGATGTGTTGCTGCCTTTAAATTCTAAGTTAATGATTATTTGCAAAAAAATAAATAAATAAAGTTTCTCAGTTTGAACATTAAACATCTTGTCTTTGCAGTGTATTCATTTGAATATAAATTGAAAAGGATTTGCAAATCATTGTATTCTGTTTTTATCTACGATTTACATAACGTGCCAACTTCACTGGTTTTGGGTTTTGTACAATGGAATCAGCTGAAAGAACATTTAGCAAGTAATTAAGTTAACTGGCATCAGGTGTGTAACATGATTAGCTATAAAAGGGATGTCTTAGAGAGGCTGAGTCCCTCAGAAGTAAAGATGGCCACAGGCTCTCCAATTTATGAAGGCTTGCGTAAAAAAAATTGTAGAATACTTTAAAAACAATGTTCCTCAACGTCAAATTGCAAAGGCGTTGAAGGTCTCAACATCGACAGTGCATAACATCATCAAAAGATTCAGAGAAACTGGAAAAATCTCTGCACGTAAGGGACAAGGCCGAAGACCTTTACGGGATGCCCATGATCTTCGGGCCCTCAGACACCACTGCATCACTCACTGGCATGATTTTGTCATTGACATTACTAAATATGCCCAGGGGTACTTCAAGAAACCACTGTCTGTAAACATAGCCTGCCTATCATCCAAAAAGATAGCCATTGTTGACCATGATCCAGAAGCTCATTTAAAGTTGACTGTAGCAAAGTGGCAAAGTGTCCTGTGGTAAGACAAGTCCAAATTTGACATTCTTGTTGGAATTCATGGGTGTTGTATCCTCCGGTTAAAGAGGTGAAAGACAACCCCTCCTGTTATCAGTGTTCAGTTCAAAAGCCAGCATCTCTGATGGAATGGGGATGCATTAGTGCATATGGTGTGGAACACTTGCATGTTTTAAAAAGCACCATGAATGCTGAAAGGTATCTAAAGGTTTTAGAGCAACATATGCTCCCCTCCAGACAACATCTATTCCAGGGAAGGCCTTGTGTATTTCAGCAGGAAAATGCAAAACCACATACTGCAGCTATTACAACAGCATGGCTTCGTAGTAGAAGAGTCCGTGTGCTGAACTGGCCTGCCTGCAGTCCTGATCTTTCACTGATTGAGAACATTTGGCGCAAAATTAAATGAAAAGTCCGTCAAAGGTGATCCAGTAGCTGGAAGCCTGTATTAAACAAGAGTGGGATCAAATTCCAATGGCTAAACTCAACTTGTCTCCTCAATACCCAGACGCCTCCACTGCGTGTTAAAAAGAAGAGGGGATGCTACACCATTGTAAACAGGCCTTTGCCCCAACTGTTTAGAGACCTGAAGCAGCCATCAAATTTGAGATGAGCTCATTTTGTGGATAAAATTGTAAAATTTCTCAGTTTCATCATTTGCTGTTATCTCTGTTCTATTGTGAATAAAATACTGGCTGGTGTGATTTGAAAGTCATTGCGTTTTGATGCTATTCATTTACACTTTGTCCCAACTATTTCGGAATTGGGGTTATACTGAAGGTAAAGATGTGGTAGTCAATTTAAATAATACCATCGCAAAGTCAGGTGTGGTCCTTTCAAACACCTGTGTTCCCTCCGTGAGAGTCTTATCTGACATAGCTGAGATAATTTGCAGCATTAGTCTTAATGCAGGCAACCACACCTCACACAGTGATTCCAACCACTTATCCCAGTGTTCGAATGAAACTCTTAATTGTGGCTTATTGCCAAGAAAAGTTGGTAAATTGGATCGAATTAACCCAAAACACCAGGTATTTGCAGTCACACAGATTCGCTCCTCTGTCTTCATGGCAGTTTAAACATTAGCAATAAAAACCTGTCATTTGTGATAATTAGCCAGACTGTATTCATCGCACAGAGATAACATCACCACTCCTTGTGTCTGCGTCTTTGTCTGTCTGTTTATAGGATAACTGAACACTTCAGAACTGTTCAGACAACAGTTAATAGTGCCAGAGGTATGTGTCCCATCAAGTGCTGCTCTTGAAATTTCATTGTGCATAAACATGTAGTCGACAGTATTTTAGTGCTGTGAAAAAACAGTTGTTAAAAGCTTCAGAATGAATCACAAAGATTGTATCTCATTTTTCATTTTCCATTGTGGTAAGTTACATGCATTTACGTTTGTATGGGAAAAAAAAGGTTTCTTGGCTTATACAAGATCACTTCTCCTAACATCTCTCCCTCAGGAATTATTCTGACTACAGCTATCTTAATAAAGAACTGCAAGTCTTGCCATGTCTTTCTAGAAACAACAAAAGCAACTGAAGTTACAGCACATATTAGGGTTTTTTTTTTTAATAAACATGGGTAGTATATAAAATGTGTAAAAATAACCATGACTTACAAATAGTATAACCCAAGAGCAAAACCTAAATTTGTCAGATTATCAAACAGAGGATAAATAACTAAATAAATAAAGACTATGTGGTTTAATCACAATTTCATGTCAATTCAGTCCCTAAAATCAGTGATCAGTGACTGACAGGTGAGTTTTACCTGCAGAGTCAGGTGAGTTTTACCTGAAGAGGACAGGTCAGTGTTGAGGATTATATTTCAATATTTCTCAACATATTCATCAGTGAATCAAAACCATAATTAATAACCATAATCAATAATCATATTCAGTAACCATATTATGTAAGCAGCAGTAACACACACGCACACACACAGACACACGCACACACACAGACACAGAAACACACACACACACACACACACAGACACACACACACACACACACACACACACACACACACAGACACACGCACACACACAGACACACACACACACGCACACACACACACACACACACAAGCAGTTCACACACACACACAGGCATTTGGCATCTGTAGCTTTGATTGACATCTGATCAGTTGATTAAAGCAATATCTGTTCAGTCATCAGCATTATTCACCATCCATCAGAAATCATACAGTTATGGATGATCCAGTATTACACTGGAAAAGGGTTGTTATCTTTTGGTTGCAGTTTTTAAGGCACGTTGGCAGTGTTTTGGTTTGCCTGTCTCTGGGAAAAGCTGTGACCCAACTAAAAGTTTTCTTAAAAAATGAAGCAGCCTTCAAGTAGTTATGATAAAAGAGAAAAATAAGTAACATGCTGACACCACATGACTGTACCATTGAAAAGCAAGTAAGAAGCAGACATTACGTTATTGAACCATTGTAGCGTGAGAGGGCGGAAAAACCATATTTGGAAGATATTTCCTGTAATGTAGGTATAAAAACTGGGAGTGAATAGCAGAAATGGCAGATCTTCTTGCGCAAAAAAACTCAGTTTTATATTCATCAGTATGTCTCAGTAAAGCCTTATTTTCTGAAGAATCTGTCTCTCCAATTGCTTGAGGATGGGGGAACCTCATAATATGAAAATATTTCTGAATGAAAACCACGACAAAGTTTTAACTGGAGAGGACAGGTGAGTTTTACCTGTAGAGGATGCGTGAGCTTTACCTGTAGAGGACAGGTGAGTTTTACCTGTAGAGGACGGGTGAGTTTTACCTGTAGAGGACAGGTGAGTTTTACCTGTAGAGGATGCGTGAGCTTTACCTGTAGAGGACAGGTGAGTTTTACCTGTAGGGGACGGGTGATTTTTACCCGTAGAGGACAGGTGAGTTTTACCTGTAGGGGACGGGTGAGTTTTACCTGTAGAGGACAGGTGAGTTTTAGTTGTAGAGGATGGATGAGTTTTACCTGTAGAGGACAGGTGAGTTTTAACTGTAGAAGATGGGTGAGTTTTACCTGTTGAGGAAGGGTGAGTTTTACCTGTAGAGGACGGGTGAGTTTTACCTGTAGAAGATGGGTGAGTTTTACCTGTAGAGGACGGGTGAGTTTTACCTGTAGAGGATGGGTGAGTTTTACCTGTAGAGGACGGGTGAGTTTTACCTGTAGAGGATGGGTGAGTTTCAGCTGTAGAGGACGGGTGAGTTTTACCTGTAGAAGATGGGTGAGTTTTACTTGTAGAGGATGGGTGAGTTTTACCTGTAGAGGACGGGTGAGTTTTACCTGTAGAGGATGGGTGAGTTTTACCAGTAGAGGATGGGTGAGTTTTACCTGTAGAGGATGGGTGAGTTTCAGCTGTAGAGGACGGGTGAGTTTTACATGTAGAGGATGGGTGAGTTTTACCTGTAGAGGACGGGTGAGTTTTACCTGTAGAGGATGGGTGAGTTTTACCTGTAGAGGACGGGTGAGTTTTACCTGTAGAGGATGGGTGAGTTTTACCTGTAGAGGACGGGTGAGTTTTACCTGTAGAGGATGGGTGAGTTTCAGCTGTAGAGGACGGGTGAGTTTTACATGTAGAGGATGGGTGAGTTTTACCTGTAGAGGACGGGTGAGTTTTACCTGTAGAGGATGGGTGAGTTTCAGCTGTAGAGGACGGGTGAGTTTTACCTGTAGAGGACGGGTGAGTTTTACCTGTAGAGGACGGGTGAGTTTTACCTGTAGAGGATGGGTGAGTTTCAGCTGTCGAGGATGGGTGAGTTTTACCTGTAGAGGATGGGTGAGTTTCAGCTGTAGAGGACAGGTGAGTTTTACCTGTAGAGGATGGGTGAGTTTTAAGGCTGATTCATACTCCACAAGAACAGAGAAATTTGTTCTTGTTCTCGAGGCTGCAAGAACAAAATTACGTCAAAATTACGTCATTATAAAATTACGTCATTATAAAATTACGTCATTTTGTTCTCGCAGCTTTGGCTTCGGAGTTCTTGCAGCTTATTCTCGACACATCACCTGGGCAGAACTTTTTTCTTGTGTGGTGCCAGAGAACTGTTGTGTGATTGGTCAGAAAGATGGAGTGGGCCTGGCCCTTTGAGGACTTACCAGGAGTTTGGCACTTGACTTTCTCGGGAAGTATGAAATGTCCCGGTCAAAAAGAACTTTGTTCTTGTTCTCCCAGCCTTGGAAACAAGAACTAATTTCTCTGTTCTTGTGGAGTATGAATCAGCCTTGAAACTCACCCATCCTCTACAGGTAAAACTCACCCATCTTCTACAGGTAAAACTCACCCGTCCTCTACAGGTAAAACTCACCCATCCTCTACATGTAAAACTCACCCGTCCTCTGCAGGTAAAACTCACCCATCCTCTACAGGTAAAACTCACCCATCCTCTACAGGTAAAACTCACCCGTCCTCTACAGGTAAAACTCACCCGTCCTCTACAGGTAAAACTCACCCATCCTCTACAGGTAAAACTCACCCGTCCTCTGCAGGTAAAACTCACCCATCCTCTACAGGTAAAACTCACCCGTCCTCTGCAGGTAAAACTCACCCATCCTCTACAGGTAAAACTCACCCATCCTCTCCAGGTAAAACTCACCCGTCCTCTACAGGTAAAACTCACCCATCCTCTACAGGTAAAACTCACCCATCCTCTGCAGGTAAAACTCACCCGTCCTCTACAGGTAAAACTCACCCGTCCTCTACAGGTAAAACTCACCCGTCCTCTACAGGTAAAACTCACCCGTCCTCTACAGGTAAAACTCACCCGTCCTCTACAGGTAAAACTCACCCATCTTCTACAGGTAAAACTCACCCGTCCTCTACAGGTAAAACTCATTCCCCCCCATCGAAAACGAATGGATATTAGGCGTGTTTCCACTGGGTACTTTTTGGAAAGCGGCTGAGTGTTTTGGCTACGCCCACTTTTTAGTTCCTCTCGGCCCTCCGTTCCCATGAGGTACTTTAGTAGCAGCGCACCAACGGAGTTGGAGGGTGACGTTAATACTCCTGCGACACTTACGTGCTTTCCTTTCGTTTGGATCCTTCCAGGCTCGTCTGGACCCTCTCTTGCCCCCAGTGGGCGAGCAAGGCCTGGACCTCGCAGCCAACCCACTTGTTGGCGGTATTTCTTTTAACTTTTTCCATTATTGTTTTTCTATTCTTGAATTCGATTCTCTCAAATGTTGCTCTGCTTATTTCTTGGTGATGTTTATGTTGTGGTTTGTGTCGAGTTCTACTCGCGTCATATCCCGTCTCAACAATATCCAATCAGCATCAACCAGTGAGTGGCGGCTCAGAAAGCGGCTGAAAAAGTACCTAACCGAGGTAGGTACTTTCTGAGCCGCTTCGTGAGCCACTTATCGGTGAATGTGGGCGAATCTTGGGCGGATCCTCTCTCCCAAGCCACACCCATAGCAGCTCACGAGGGCAAAAAGAACCTAGTGGAAACGTGCCTATTGTTTTCTAGGGCTTCACAGCCAAGATGCATCTATACGACTGTCAAGCTTCTTATTCAACCGGACAGGCCAATGAGTACACAGATCACTCCCATTCTCGGTCACTGCACACACACACACGCACACGCACACACATATACACACCCGCGTGCACATGCACACACACACACACACACACACGCTATGTTCCCCAGTTTGTCAAATGCCCTTTCTCTCTTATTGGTTATCTATGATTGAAAAACTATCATTGAAAACCTGAATTTTCTATCCATCTCTCTGTCTCATGCAGTCCAAGCGATCACCTCCACCTCCCCACTCTGTTCTGCTCTCTCTCTCTCAGACATACACACTTTAAGGAAAAAATGCAGGAAAGCCACACAGAATCAAACACGCAGGGAGTCCTCTGGGAAAGAAGCCAGTGGAATAAACAAGCCCACGTATTTCACTGCCCTGTGGCATGACTACAGCCGCTACGAATGTCCATAAAATACATTCGCTGTGACATATGAAGGGGGGAAAAAAAAGAGAGGCATTAATTTTTGCCAATGCGGGAGAGTAATGTTCCTGCTCTACACACGCTCACATCCTGACTCACTTTCTACGGCTCTAAGGAACTCCTCTTCCTCTGCGGATCAGCCGCGAACAGTATGCTTCCCAGAGCTTCACGGAGGTTTGTATCCAATCTGGAGTTGATTAGAAGATGGCAGCTGGGCCAGAGCGGGGCTGACTCACAGAGAGAGGGAGAGCAGACGCACATGACAGTGATTATCATTTTAATATCAATGTGTGCCTAATTGATGCCAACGCGTTGGCTGCAGACCGCGGAGAGAGAAGAATGCTCGTCAGCTGTGTTCTTCTCTTTTGATGTCATTTTTTAAATCTTGGGCTTCTTAAATTTTCATTTTCTCATCTGTTTTCGGCCTAATTTTCTGGTGACACTTTCTCCCTCATTCAAACCGTCAGCAACCGCAATCCCTGACCACTAACCACCCCCACCCCCTCACCTAGGGCTTAGCAGTGGTTTTGAAAGTGGGGGGTGGTGGTGCGTTCAGTTTTAGGGGGGGTCCGTAGCTGTAGAAATTTCACGATACTTTCCCGTTACTTTGCTTTTAAAAATTACTGGTGACACAATTACGTTTTACGAAAATTTGCAGGCCACAGCCCCTTCGTAGTCTTTTTCACTCGACCACCACCTATCCGCCCCCTCACTGGAGAACGATGAGTATGCGGTTTTAGCAGCTGGCTGGGGGTGAAATTGAGCAGTCATAGTCGCATTCTCTTGCGCTGACTTGGAGCTCTCACGGGTCTGCCGGTCTTTTAGCGGCCACCGCGCGCGTACAGAAGAACAGCCCCGGGGCTCCCCAGCCGTGACGGGGGTGGGGCTGCACGTGACTCACTGCGACTCAGACCGTCTAGGGGCTTCTCCTTTCCGTGACGGCGGCCGAGTCGGGACTGACCGCCCGGTTCAAAGCAAGGGCGCTAAAGTATATGTTTACCGCTCTGGCCCTATCGACAGAGCGAGGAAAACAGCAATCTCTTTCTCCGGCTCTTTGATGTCGGATAGCACCTGGGATTTTTGGCTTGGCTCAGCTCTCCGCCCCCACGCATTGCCTGGGGGTATTGGGGGGGGTGAAATGTCTGGTTTAGCTTTCACTAGCATTGCTGTTCCCGTGTGTCATGAGCGGCATTCCCCCTCATCGACTGCATTTTTTCTTTCAGGCTACTCTCGCTCTGTGCAACGATACCGAGGTGGATGAAGGCAAAAAAATTTTTTAAATAAACATATTACTCTTGGTAAATCCCAAAGAGAACTTTCTTTTTCAATAAAAAGATGGTCACAAAAAAGGAGAAAACAAAAATAAAAACATTTTGTGATATGGTTAATGAGATACATGTAACTTCAATTGTGGAGCTTAGAATTCAGCGGAAGACTATATGAAAATAAGGATGATTTGAATATTATTATTAATAATAATAATAATAATAATAATTTCCTAAATCCAGTCACAAAGCAGAAATGTAAGTGCAACCTCCATCCTTTGATAACTTTGGACCTTTTGGCTGGGAGGTCAGCAAATTTGGTGTCAGGAATGATAAGACGCGACATTACAGATGCATCAAATTTCTTTCATTTCTGACATATAGTTCCATGGGTTCCCATGAGACATAATGGCAGGATAATAATAAGATAAAGATGAAAATTGACAAAAAGAGAAAAAATAATTGATGCTTTCATACCTATGGTGCCTGGGCCCTAAGTGGTAATAATTTTATTTAAAACGTGCTGTTCCCACATTCAAAAGCACTGTACAGCAGTAAAAATGAAGTACAATATCTACATATAAACGTGTGAAACGAAAAATGAGACTAAACAAGGAACATACAGAAATGTGATACGTTCGCTGACCATTTCAGAGAAATCACACGAGCAGCCAAAGAGGTCGGAAAAAAGATGTAACCACACAAAGGAATTCTCCGACTTCTAATTCAGCTTTAAATTACCAATTGAAAAAAACCAACGTACATTCCTAAGTCAAATCGTGGCAGTAAGTTTACCGAAAGGTAAACACAGCAAAATGATGCGGGCGCAAACCAACAAACCATCAAACGTACGTGAAGAATCACCTGTCAAAAGCACTGGATTCATCCCGCCGATCCACATGCTGGCACGCTTTCATCTCTTGGATACCTGCCTGGAACAGTATCCTCAGAGAACACTTCATAAACTGTATTTTACACACCAGCACTGTCAACTGCCCTGCTATAACTGCCTTGAAGTTTGGGAAGTTGACAGAGATGTTTGTACAACTGACGCCCAGCAAGACCCTGCTTGTGCGCTTAAACCGTTTGTGTGACTGAGTGCAGTCCAAAATGCTACCAAATCTTTCCACACCTTTGCATAGTGTTCTTTTTTTTTAATGAGCTAAATCATTCAGGAGCAGCTCCGCGACTTTTCAATGACTCTTTTTTTCGGCATACAGGTTAGAGCAGGGGTCCCCAATCTTCCCCAGAAAGGGCCGGTGTGGGTGCAGGCTTTCATTGCACCCAAGCAGCTACACACCTGATACTACTAATCAACCCCTGGACTCTTTGCTAATAGGCTTGATTAGCAGCATCAGGTGTGTAGCTGCTTAGCTGCAATAAAAGCCTGCACCCACACTGGCCCTTTCTGGGAAAGATCAGGGACCCCTGGGTTAGAGGGTGTATGAAAATAACAAGAAAATAATGTGAGACAGAGCAGTCAGACCCAAACAGCTGACCTGTCAGAGTGTGTTTCAGTCACAATCATTCCCCACAGACATGTACGACATGCATGTGCCCTCACCGACACAGCCTCATTCTGAGAGACAACCTGACAGACGTGACCCCTTTTTTTCTTAGTGTCCCACAGCTTTTTAATGTTTTCAGTAAATCTCTCCTACGCTTTGACCTAGTGTGTCATTCACAGGCAACACAAATTCTGTGTCTGTAGAATTTTGATCCGATCTGTGGTATCGGTAACGTTTGTACGTGACCTGACCTCATAATAGCGCTCTTTTTTTGCATTCGGCTCGTCCCAAGGATTCCACCGATGGAAGGTTTTCAATCCTAAACTGTGTTCAGAACTCACATGCAGGAATGGTATCGCGAGTTTGACGGACAGCGATAAAAGCACACGGGTGGAGGCTTAAGGTTTTTCTGATGCTCGATGCTTTGCACATTGGCCACCAAACTTGATGATCTTCCTCAAATGATGAAAACAAAGTTTAACATCAGGTTGTCATTTCGTTCTTGAAATATAACATGATTTCCTGTTAGCATGAATGGTAAAATGCACCGTCTTGAGCAGGTTCAGCAAGTTGCTTCGTCAGTGGCAAAGTTTTGAGCACATTTCCAAGCAAAGGCTTCATTTTTTGGCCTCAATATAGCTACTTTGAACTTTCGCTGACCCGAAAATGAGTAAATTCAATGTTTTCCGCACGAAAACGACGAGGCACTAACTGGACCGCGCTTGCTCCTTCAGTTCCATTGTGTCGACCATTTTGAGGGCGTTCTCATATACCCACTCTCACTGAACAAAGGCAGACAGTGAACACAGTTGACTTGCCGATTGCTTAAAATGGAAATTATCAGCTGTGGGTTGGACTGTTGATGCATTTCAAGCTGCTGAGTTTGGAGAATAAAAATCAGCAACAGAAAAAAGGCACAGGGGTTACCAGAAGAACACAAAGTACTAAAAAACAACAATTGAGAGGGGAAACCCAGAGCAACAAGTGTGCCAATTCAGTCATGTGGAGAGGAATTTGGTTCACAAATCAGCGCATACAACCCTCCGGGGCTGGAATTTTACTATTTGGGTCATTCCCCAGTATTTTGCGTATAGCAGAGACGGCATTTAGAAAGTAAAGGAAGGTATGAATGGCAAGTTATTTGTCAGCACCGACAAAGACTTATGTCAGGTTAAGTGTACTAAAAAATTGATGCACAGTATTACTTTGAACACCTCAGACTGAAATCTAATATGAACGAGGATGAAAACAATAATGTCCCAGAGACAACATCAGCGAATTGGATATTTTTGGTACACAATGTTTGTTTTGACATCTGTCCGAATTGCCCGGTAATTTGGCATTCCTAGTTACTCAGTGTATGTAGTGATATAGCGCACCAGGTTAATTTTTGTGGATTTCATTAGGAAAAGAAGCCTGTCTACCCTGTTAGAGCCCTTTTGTCTTCCTAATTAGTTCTTCCCCTGTTTTAGCAATCTGCGTAAATTTTGTGGTTTGTTCCTGTTGATTGATTGAATGTTTCACGAATTCCCCTGTTCCCTATGTGGGATTAGTTGTACCCAACGACATCTTTCTGACTTTCCTGTGAATATGCTGTAAATTGCTGGTCTCGTCTCAGTCGAGGCTGGATCATCTCACTCTGATGAGTAATGCTAACCATTTTCCCTGATCTCCTGCCCAAAATCGAGTTATTCTCCAAGGCGTCTCTTCCAGTGAGCTAAGTTATCAGTGAGCAAATTATTAGGTACGCCTTCTTTCATCATCTCCTCGTCCTCCGCATTATAAATCTGCTGTAGTGGCTCATCTTCAATCCTGCGACTGAATACACCTCTGCTTAATATGCAATACTGCCTTTGTAAAATTTTAGAAGAAATCCGAGTCGTTCAGGTGCAAAGATCTCACGTTTTGTTTAGAATATCGTGGAATGATCCCCACGCAACCATTCTGTCTTTCAAAACAAAACAAGTGGAAGGGAACATTTGAAGATATCTACGACGTAACGTTAAAACTGTTTATTTAAAATCCCTCCAAATAAAATGAAAAAGGTTCTAAAATATTTTAGAGATATTTTTATGTAAATAAAAATGTCATCCGCCACAACAACAAAAATGACCCCAGGCTGGCCAAGCCACTAAAATTAGGAAATAATATCATTTTTCGTAATACCTTCTTGCTCTGTTCCCCATCAATATCTTTATTATGTAACCGAATAGAAAGCAAGAGGGAGAGAAAAGAGGGAACAAATATGAAAAAAAATGAGTGTTAGTGCCAGCACATACAGTGAGACAGAAGTGGAATACACAGAAGAAGAAACACAGAAGAAGACCCGAAGACAAACCCCAAAGGGGGTGAGACAAACTGGAAAGTACACAAGTTTTCAACATACGAGCAGACAACATGTGGCTCCGCTGCCCCTCAAAGAGTTCAGCTGATAAACTGAAACAAAGCTTCCGAGTTAATTTGGAGATATCGGTAATACATACAGTAAGGAGAAGTGAAAGTTGGGCGGGGTGGTGTTTTGGCGGTTGTGTGGGGGTGGGGGCAGGGTTTAGAAAATTCTGAGGAGCTTGGAAGTTCAAGGGCCCTGCAAAAACATGCCAAAACATTAGATTTTCCGGGGTGGACTCGAGTGACGGGGGATCGATGAGAGGTCGCTTCGTACGGCACGCATTCTCCTGCGCTGGACGCAGAGAGGCAGTTGGTTGCCTCGATGTTGAGGCACTTGTCTGAAATCCTTAAGCTACACTTAGGACGCGCGCTGTGTTACGTCACATTAAAGGCATCTAGAAGATGCTCTGACCCAGAGCGACGGACAGTGCCAAGTGAATGAACTGGTGCAAAAGTGCCAAAAACCCCCGCGGAAAACAACAACACAAGTGCCAGCGGTGAAGACTCAGATAAGAATGTAACTGACCCCGTAGAGTAAGCCGCCCAAACACAAGCCTGATTAAAAGCAACCCTGACAGACAGTGAAAAAGCTAGCGTGTGTGTTCATACGAAGCTCTGATGCTCACGAGTGGGGAAGCTGTCTCTCGCATGTCACTGCCGCTCTAACCCTCTGTCTCGGCCTGTCACACTCACAGGCGCCCTGGGAGTCCCAGAACCCACCACGCGTCACTCTGATTACCGCAGTCCCTGCGAAAACACAGGGGGACAGGCTGAGTCATGGGTAAATCTTTATAGCCCCTCAGGGATTAGTATTCTCACTAGCATGTATATATGAGACATGGGGGCTGGTGTGTGCGTGTGTGTGTGTGTGTGTGGGGGGGTTAGTTATTTAAGTGTTTGCTTTGCTTCAGAGTAAGATGGTACTTGTCTGAATGTACAAAATGACTGTATTTATATCATGATAAGAAATTGGATTTGTGTTCCAAACATGAGTTTTGTATTTTGAGTGTTACAGTATGACTTTGGGTTTGATGCTTCTTGAAACGTGAAAGAACCACTTTATTGTGTGTAAGCATGAATGCACGCAGGAAAAGCCACACAAACACACACACACACACACACACACACACACACACACACGAGCACACGCACACATGAGCACACTTGCACACTCAAGCACATCCCCACGCAAACACAAACGCACATGCACACAATCACGTACACACCCACACATGTGCACACTGACACAACCACACACCATGTGTGCACAGAAAAACTCACATATTCGCATGTACACATGCAGACACACACATAATTTCCTGAACACACTTCCTTAACGACAGGAAGAGCAGAACATCCTGTACGTCTGGCCCCATTTCAGAGGAAGGGGTTGTGGGTCAGCATGGCCATGGTAGAGTGAATCTCTGGTGAAGCTGGCATGGCTCTAAAGACTCGAACACATTCCTAAATACTGTGAGCTCAGAGCAGAAACATTCGTGGCCATAGAATTATAGGGTTCTAACAAACATTTTTATTGTTCTTAGAAAACAGCACACGCACACTTCCCAGCAGTGGAATTGGAATTAGAATCATCACAGATTTTCATGTTCTATCTCGTTCATTCGATAGATAATAATAAGAAGCATGTGGAACATTCACTCAGTTTTGACCAAAATGTCAGTTGGAACCTTGTAATTCTAAGGTTGCGATTGGTCAGGATTTCGTCACAGTTCACCCCTCAGGCGTAGCTGTCACATCAAATGGCCTGATATTCAGCAACACCAGGTGATAAATACAGTCTTCAATATTGACAAAAAGCCAACATTAGGTTACCTCCCAACAATGTGAAGTAAAATAATTTCAGAAAGAAACTGCAACCCTTTGGCAATTTATTTATTAATTTATTTGAATGCTGATTATTAGTGTTTGTTCTGGAACCCCATTGCTTTCAACCCTCTGTAGCGATTGTCACATCAGCATTAGAGTACTCAGTTTTGGCATGTTTGTGATTTTACTTCTTAACCCCATAAACTTATGGACCCATACATGGGTCAGTCAAGTGCAGTGGCTGTATTCACGCCAGTGGAACTTCAGTCCTAGTTTAAATTTCAGTTAAGATACCTGGGTTTCCAACTGTCCCAAATATGTACTGCTGCATGACAGGGAAAAGTGTATAAAATGATGTGCAAGATATTGTTATTTTCCATTTGATGTAATGCTGTGGCCATAAAAACATGGCCTCCTAGGTTTGAATATTTCTCTCAATGTAAGTGTGATGTAACTTCAGTGAAGCACTGCAACCAGCAGATGCAGAATATGCATTTGAAATTATTCTGCAATATTTAAAAAAATCCTTTTTTCTGGCTTTGAACCTACTTAATGGGAGACTTAAGTGAAAGGTCAAAGTTTATGGGTTATAAGAGTTAAATGTTAACTGACACCAGGACCACACAAGCCCCCACCCTGACCGTGACCTCACTCACTCGACCTGACTTTCCAACCCCTCAGTTCAGGTCATTAGCACCATGAGTGACTGCGGTCACGAGAGCTGCATACAACCACCAGCGGCCATTACGCTGATTATATCCTCCCAAGCACACAGGTGCTCATTACGGCTCACTGAAATATCTGCCGAGTCTTGACAGAGCTGACGATTGGTTTGAGTAAAAACACGCACCTGTGCTGGCCCTTTGTGGTGGTGGTTAGACTCTATCTCATCTATTATTTACATTTACGAGCTTTGCAGGATTTTTCCGTGGTCGTAAATTGCGTTGCAGTGCGCGTAATGGTTGCGTGCAGATGTGCGCGGGTTTGCGTGCAAGCACTTCTGATCACTTGCTAAGTAGTGCTGAGAATGGGACCAGACGTACAGCATTAACACGATGACTATATGACCCTCGCAAGCATTCCTACAAATATTACCACAAGCTTGCATTCAAACTTCCCTGCAGTTAGATTTTAATGTTCACGGACAGTAGCCTATAGCTAATCAACGTTACGTGACATTCACTACAGCTGCCAATATGCTCTGTAGTTGTGGAGTCCATCTTGTCCACTGCAAAAGGGCCAGTGGGGTAGCTAGTTTTTTGTTTTAACCCAACAGTGAGACACTTGATTCAGCTAATAAACTAATCAGTCTTTAATCAAGTAGATTCAAGTAGAATCAAGTGAATTTAAGTTGGACTAGTAGCAAACAGGCCATTTTTAGATGAATTAGGACACCTCTACTTTATAGCAATAAGAGGTCAGGCGTCTCATAAACAGCGGTTTGCTTGGTTAAAACTTCCTTGATAGATTTTCTGAGAACCAAGGAAATCATTGAACCAGAGCATAAAGCTGCTACAGAGATTTTAAATGAAAATGGAGAAGCTCAGAGGTTCCGAATTAAACATAGGCTATTTGGACGAGTGTTTGCCCAATGTTTCTTTCATCAAAGCCTCCTGATCCCTGTATAGAAGGGATTCTAAGCCATCCTCCCGCCAAAACAGCAACCATGCAAAGTGAACTTGGGCGCAGTTCGTTATGGAACATGCTCTAGGGATAGGAAGGCTAAAAGGCTGGGAGTATTGTTTGTATACTCTTAAAAAGGAGCTGTATGACATGCTGCGTCTGTAATTTTGGCCAAGCTTGTTTGTGCAAATTATGTTTTGGCAATTTTGAATGTAAAGTGAAACTGCCTCGGACAAAGTCTAAAATTATCATGCACGTCAAAAAAAGACCATCGCGCTAACTGAGCAGCAGAGTAGTCTATACAGTGGGGAACAGAGGACTGTTAAGCACCTCGCATACTTCCTCATTCACTTGTCAGTTTTCACCTTGAGGATGTTGGCGATCGTCGCTCTTACCCGATTGGACGAAACCATTGGCTCAGCAGTGTTCTCAGCTGAACCGCGTTTCTGGGGAGGGGACCGACGCCCGGAGCAGAGGGAAGCGAAAAGCCCTATAGGCCTTCGCTGAACCGCAGGGCCAGGGAACGCCTTCAAACAGGCGACTGCCGTGGCAAGAAAATTAAACTGACTTTTCCAGTTTCGATAAACTACGCTGTTTAACCGTTTAGGTGCCGGACAGATTTGAGTAGACTGTGGTCTCTCTTACTGAAATCTCACCGTTTTTCCCTCTCCCTGTGACAGATTTCAGGAGCGGCTGCAACCAGACTGCGACCATTGCAGCGTGGGGCAGTCACACTCTTACTGGGTAATGAGCTGTCGCATGGCTCTGCATATATTGCTCTTGAACAGTGGTTCTTAATGTCAGTCCCCAGCCCCGTTTGTGTACGCTGGTCTTCATACCAAAACTACCATCAAAATTAAAATCTATTAATTTTTTTAATTAGATCATTTTCACATTTGAGTGCATTATTTTCCCTCTTCAGCCTCAATGACAGAGATAAGTAAAGCCATATGTCCTGCAGGATAAAAACTGTGCTTATTTCCAAACATTTGCAAAAGAGCGTACGCGTATTTAACAGTCTAAATTGAATGCAATGGTGAATCAATAGGGTCCTTTAGCTACTGAAGATGTGACCTTTTCTTTATTACTCAATGCTGATTTGGTCTTTTAATTTGTCATTAGCCACTAAATGAATGCCAGTTGATTCATTCATTCCATCAGTAACAAATTCACTCATCTTTTGAACGACTAAAAAACAAACATTTCTTCAGGGAATGCAGAAATATTTCTGAAATAATGAGGCTTAAAAGGGAAAATAATCATCATAAAAATAACTAGGATAATTGGGAAAAATTGACCCATCACTAAAATTTTGGGATTGCAGTTGAGGTTGGAATGAGAGCCAGCTTACACAGATGCCGTAGACCCTGAGCATACGTGAATGAAGGACTGCAAATACATCTGCAACAGTGGAAGTCAGAGATGCATTTAGCACTTATCAGAAAGCCAGATTTTTATAAGGAACACATTTGCAAGTACAGACGCTGCTAGGTTCAATCTACAGATCTACACTGTACTCGCAGTCATCTCTATATCTATGCATTTGTGTATAAATGTGTGAGTGTGTGTGTGTGTGTGTGTGTGTGTGTGTCTCCATGCATTTGGGACAGAGTTCTGCTTTCGGGTCTATATTAAGTAAAGGTGCATTGGGTTCCTTGTATCTGAAAGAGTCAGAGTGCACGTTAAATTCGACAACAGAGGCAAACTGCAGCCTTCAGCATCACTGGGAGAGACACATTTAGCTTTCTTCAGGAAATGCCAAATAAAAATTGTCAGTACAATGTCTAAATGCCCAGAAAAATGGAGAAAGTAGGATACGCAGAGGTCATACTGATGCTAAAGTTGAGCAATACATACGCCCATCTCTATTGAAAGAGCACGGCAGTAGAAGGGGGAATTTTTTTCATGGGGGGGGGGGGGGGGGGGACCACAAGTTTGTTCATTACAATTACTAACAGGTCTGCCTCTGTTCAGTCTCATTTCAGCGAAAACCCAAATACCAGGGCATTCTCTGGAACCCCCACCAGGGCAGGGGAGGCAAAAGCCCGCTGAAGCCACAGCCGCGGTCCAACCGGAGCGATGCGATGGTGGGGGCGGCGGGGAGTCGAAAAACACGCTTCGAGTGGAGATAGCGTGCAGGTGGTCGCTCGCAGTTAAAGTGCGGGGGGGGGTGTTACATCGTCTGTCGACAGCCCGGCTTTCCTCTGCAGGGAAGTTACATGAGATCATACAGACCACCTACACGCAGCAACACTCGACACCATCAACATCCCGGAGGTCTCGCAGGGGCAGCTTCAAAGCCAACCTGAGTTTCTGCCGCAGAAGTTTGTTTTCCCCTGTAAGGTATTGATTTAGAGCGCTCGCTCTTCGCCAAGACGGTGTAAAAGGTTGAGAAAATGCCGCGTGGTTATAAAGGCTGAGCTCAAAATAACAAAAAGAGCTCACTGGAAAAGAAACAAAACAAAACAAAGAAAACTGTTCAATAAAAGAGCAAGTAATCAAACTGCAGCAAGAACAACAAAAGAAATCCTTGAAGCGTTTTCAGGCATTTTTAGCGGTGTACAGAGGACACGAACAGGACATAAAGCACAAAAGTTTATCCATTTCTTTCCTAACAGAGATAGAAGGCCTCCTGTTCTCCCTCCAGTATCGTATCAATCTCATATGAATCTCACGAGCTGAACATATACATGGCATTCCCTCTTAGCACACGGATCAACATAGTGTACAGCTTATCCTCTCAATAGCAGGAATCATTCTTGCGATCGTAATACAACCTTCATAGAACTTCACTCTATGCTTTGGGTCTTTAAGAGTGCAGCAACACTTGAGTAGAGAGCTTGTCTGTAGACTGGTGATGAAGGTGTTTGAATTAGATTCAGATTGTCGGTCACTGAAGCCCCATTGTAGCCAAAGTAAGACTAGTGCAGTTCTTGGGCTCAAAAACAAGGCCCTTAACCCCACACTGCTTCTGGGGGGATTTGCTATTGCTTAATCTAATCAACTGTAAGCCACTTTGGATAAAGGCATCACCGACATAATGTTCATGTAATGAAAAACTGGTAACAATGATTTGACCTCATAATTCATGGTTCAAAACTAGATGCCAAGTTGGCGTTCATTCCAGCTACCAGACTCTGTCACATGATCTCACGTTGTGCATAGCCTTGTTTTTTTGACGCAGTACCAAGCGCTTCTGGGTAATTTCCAAATCTTCAGTAGATAGATAGATAGATAGATAAATGGATGGACAGATGGGTGGATTCATGAATGAATTTGCAGACTTAGACTGGAGGTAGCCTGAGTAATAAGATGGATGCTCATGTGGGTATGGTGATAACTCTGATATCTGTAAATGCAATAAAAATGTACCCTGAAGTTGGAGTCAGTCAGTCAAAGACATTTTAAAGCAAGTTCACATTTAGGCCCATATTGATAAAACATCTTAGATTTGGGGCACAGATCTGTGGAAAGTGCTGTATTTTTTTTCCCCTCAAAATGATGAAGTTTGGCAGCGGGCCCGGGAAAGCTGGTCCTTGGTCAGCACCTCTTCACCGACTGGTTTCCTGAATGCAGCCCTATGAGTTTATACGGGAATACTCGCGCTCTCGCCTACTGATTGTTTTAAATAACGGGTAGCGAAGACGACATATTCATTTTATGAAGAAACTCACCCATGGTAGATCAAACACATGCAAATTACTCCATTAGTGATCAAATCATTTAGTGATGATGTCAAACCTGCCCACAAGCACGATTCAATGTGTGTGTGCATTGCTTTTTACAAAAATAACTGCTAACGTTTTTTTTTTTTTTCTTTTTTGGTGATGCGATGACAATGGCGTTTTGACTTCAGATTTAGGGAGGAGGTGCGGAGCTGGCTAATGATCAACTTTCTGGAATTCGTAAGAAATGCAGGCCACATCGATATGCGCTAACATGTGTTTTGTCAGTGACCTGATGGTGTGAGGGGGAGGTACAGTGACTGAAGCATTGAGGAGGCGCAAGGCATGATGGGTAGGATGCCAGCACCAGACCAAAAGGAATCGGCAAAATCAATTTGATTCAGTTAAATCTAAATTACACGGCACTTTTCACTCGAGACACGAGCAGAAATACTTTTACATCTCCACTCGGAGAAGACGGATCAGACTGTCGTGAAAATAAGCGCCCGTGTGGGAACAACTGAAATCTTTCCCATCATGGCAATGTTTTCAACCTACTGTCTGTTTATTCAGATTAAACACTGGATCAAATCCAAATTCCTCTTCATAGAGACAGGTGGTGCAAGCATAGACAATTTCTTAAGACTAAAAGACAACTTTTTTGAGAGAAACGTGGGTTAGTCGTGATGTAATGAAGTATGCCGTCAATACGACTTCACCAATTTAGACTTTTTCTATTTGTAATACATTGTTTCTGCAGCTAACGCCCAGTGTCTAAATTCCCAAAAGTGTTTCTAAGGAACCTAAATTCCTGTTTGTTTTGTGTTACTTTGAGTATGCCTTCTGCTGCTCAATGGGCATCATAAATACTGCCAAGTCCATCGTTGCACCCGAGTCCAGTCCTCAACTTCCTGTCCTCTGTACACCTGAACTGTGTACGAAGCACAACCCTTACATTTCCAGACATCAGCACGAAAATAGTTTGATCAGTCGTGCAATTGCCAAGAGCTGATCAAAAAAAAAAAAATAAATAAATAAAAAAGACTTGAGTTTGCCAAGAAATACAAGGATTGGACACCAGTGGACTGGGAACAAGTCTCCATATGGACTGATATATCAAAATTCAAAAATTTCTTTCCTAAATGCAAACTTATGTACACCGTAGAATTAAAGAACATTTCAAACATGACTGTTTAACTCCTTCAGTAAAACATGGAGGTGGTATTATTATGGGTTTGGGGTTCAGTCTGCTAAAAGAAGCTGGTGATCTCATAAAAATCATCGGAATCAAGGAAGAAAGAAATATCACAGCATTTTGTGACGCACGCATTGGCATCTGGAAAGAGGCTGATTGATCAGGGATTTTATTTTCAGCAAGATAATGACCCTAAACACACTTCGGAGTTGTGCAAGAAACATATCAGTCAGAAAGAAACCTCTGGTGAGATAAAAGTTATGACTTGGCCTGCTCAAAGTTCAGACCTTAATTCGATTTAGCAAATTTGTTGTAACATTGAAAGAATCCCTTTGGAATGAATTTCAAACCATATGGAATGGTTTAGCGAGTGAGGAAATTAAAAAAAATGAGAAAACTATGCCTGAAAGATTAATTTCTGTAATCAAAACAAAGGGTGGCCGCAGATATTGACTTTTTCTCTGAAAAAGACATTATTATTTTTGTTTTTACTATATATTGTTATTTGTTCACTTATTTTTATCTATGTGATCAAATAGTACATGAAATAAATTCTTGAATAGTCTTGGTTTCTGATTTATCTTCATTTTTTAAGAGTATAATCATCACTGCACTTTACTGTATATATTTGCAGAAATCACAAAGCAGAGATGACAGTTTTCCTCCTTTCGTAGCATTATGTGATTGCGTGAGCAGTCTCTTGACTCCCAAGATACTTTGCAGGTTGCTGTTTCTGATGTTAGTGTATTTATTGACTGCAACCCATTTACCAGGATTAACATCTTCAGTCACAAGGTTGTATGAAAGTTTCTCCTGTTTGTCTAACCACGATATGACCCAATGTCACTCAGCCTAAAACAGCACCTCTGGAGTCAGTAAAATAATCTTGGCTGCACATTTAGTGGAAAAAAATCAAATCATCTGTCCTTATAATAAATCAGCACCAAACAGTAGGTTTGCTTTATCCAGGACCTAAAACAAGCAGTTTGCAGTTAGCATGTATTCCCGAAGCAGGCGAGCGCTGTCAGTCATTTCCTGGAAGCATGTAGGTTAGACTGATATCACTGCAGATAGGTTTAGTGCCGTCAGCTTGTGTTTAAAACAAACCGCTGATCACCCACTCAGTTTCACACACTCTGATGTGCGCACACACACTCTCTCTCACACACACGGCCAGGAATTTTTCTCGAATGGCCTTTGTTTCTGGTGTGCTTTTGGTGAACACGAGATGCCCTGGCTTTCCCACTGTTTCTCAGTCTATTGCTTTTATACATACATGCAACCCACACACACTGCACCTCAGCTGCAAAACACATACATCGTCAGCTACTGCATACATGCATAACACTTAAGAAAGTGTATGCATGAGAATGCATGCGCGCGCACACACACATACGCATGCAAACACACACGCATACAGGAATATATACACACACACACACACACACACTGATCTGGTTTAAAAGATGGGGGTGAAGCCATAATGACCTCATCTGGTGCTTTACTGGAAGAGGCCTGCCATAATTTCTGTCCCGTAAGGCCAACGCCATACAGGGAAATGTTCACCCTTGAAACATAACACGCGGTGCAGATACAAGAACTTACCTTGATGGTAAATATAACGATGCGTCAATGATGCTCACCATTTCACAGCAGAGAAATGGATTGAAAGTGTACGTATTTTTGGGGAGCATTTGGCAGTAAAGCTGTGGTTCATCATCCTCTTTGTCAAGTTTAAAATGCTTGGCCCAACCCTCTTGTCTCTTGCATATGTACATGAGTGAACAGATAGTTACTTATGGTCATTATACTGGATTTCATCACCCACAATTATAGCCTGTGGCCATTTCTTTAGGAGATAATGCAAGGAGAGGATGCCTGCATTAGGACACACACACACTCCAGCAAGTTTACTAGAAACTCAAAGCAGACAGTGGATGAAAACTGGATTGTAAAAAAAATAAAAATAAGACATTTTTATCCCTGGATCCATCTGTAAGGTAAATACAGAGGAACTACGGTAAAAGGATTACCATTAGGCAATTCACAAGAAATTATTAAATTAACATAAATGAAAAATGAAATACAACTGATATAACATTGAAATTGTTCAAATTAATTATGCTGTCACACAAGCATAAACACACACACACACACACACACACACACACACACACAAGTACATGCACACATAAACGCACGCACACACACATGCACAGGTCACTACAGAAAGTAAGGAAATCAGGGTCTGCTCATTAAAAATCTGATTGATCGACAGTGTGTGATGAAATTGCGATTCCAGAGATGGAAAAAGGCTTAATGTTTGGAACAAAGCACCCAAAACAGAACTTGTGCCAGTACAAATAAACAGGGAGAGTGGAACAGAAGATGGAAAAGGAGTATAAGGCATGTATGACAATAAAACAAGAGATAATGCCCCAGATAAACAGGACTGGTCCATTTCATTTATGAGCCTTCACCCACACAGAATAAGTTACAGTAATCTCTTATAGCATTACATACCCAAAACCACCATTTAACCACAAGGAGATCACAGGGCGTAATGCAGCACATCTGAAAACGATGTTCAAATCCTTCAGATTACAAGGAGCGTGGCGTGAGATGATTAACAATGGCACAGAGAGGAGAGCGTTAGCACAGCCGGGCCTGGAAAATGGGGGAGTGATGTATGTAAGATGGCATGGTGTGTGTGTGTGTGTGTGTGTGTGTGTGTGAGTTCAGAGAGAGAACAACTTGCTCTCAAACAGCGGGGGGGTTGCAGGGACTGGGGGACTGGGTGGGAGTTGGGGCTGTATGTGTTACACCTGTTCCTGCTCCACAATAGCTTTACTTCTCAGCCAAGAACACGCTCTCAAAAGCTACAATACCTGGCAACCTGCCTGTTCGCAAGCGCTGCCAAGTGAGGATAAGGTGTGTTCGATTCAGTCTTTGCCTGTGTGATCTCACACACCTGCGTACTACCTACAACAGCACAACCGGGAGATATTCGGCTCATACTGCATGTTCAAAACAGACAACATTCAACTTACTAACCATAGTAAGACAGAGTAATAATCTACATCAACGTCCATAAGGAGCTATGTTTTCTGTGACATTTCTAACTGTCCAGGCCATTGTCCAAAATATTAATGACTGCCTGGACGAGTACATGATTGGTTGGAGGTGATCTGTGCCTCTCCGCGATTTATCGTCTACTGCACCTCACCTAGGCATATTTAGGAGTGTGACAGGGAACCACCAGGGTAGGTGAACAAAAGTCGAACCAGATCGGCACATTCATACTTTGACAGCTGCTTACAAAGTAGTTTGAGCAGCGGTGACTGTTCAGCATTTATGGCGCCAGCCATTTGGAACCATTTATTTCCTTATTGTTCAGGCGTAACTGCGGCGCTCGGTTTATGACGGAACGAGTAAATCAAAAAGCTGCTGCTTTCGTGGAAAAAGTTCTTCAGTCAGCAAAAATATAACGGAGGAAAACTTTTCAGTATGTTTACAGTGGAATCAGCTCCTTGCACTGTCGGATTCAGCTCCGGAGAGCACCATATGGAGAGCGCAACCAAACATAATCTTGAGCAGTGAGAATAATAATTCACTGGGCTCATTTTTTTTTCTTTTCTCATTTTGGTTCTGTTGGCTGAGTCACAATCACTGGATCCGGTTCCGAATGGACATGCATTTTACATGCTGAGGAGGAGAACTGAAGGCAGAAAGTTCCAGAAACAAGCAGGAACTGAAGATGGCTGCAGTGCAGTCCTGGCAGTGCATTACTATCATCTATGCTAACAAAGGCAGCCACTTCAGCTTTAACAAGGCAGGAAAGAAACATTGATAACGAAAAGCCAAAGCAACACTCTGGGAGTCAAATGAGAAAGCGGCGGGAATGATGAGACATGAGGAGAAGGCATAACCTTCACACTCGCTTCCAGCTGGCAAACCTCGTTAGTACGAGTAGCTTTGACTGTTCATCAAAAATTTTAGGAGAGCAGGGAAATATTGAAGCTCGGGGGCGGGGATCTGGAGATTACGCCATATGGTTTGGGCACTCATTGGCTCTGCAAGCCGCCCGTCTTGTGCTAAAGGTCTCTCAGCGCCACAAGGCTCTGAGTGCCTCACCTGTGGCTGTGTGCAAGCAGCCTCGTTTAGAAAACGCTCATTAAACCGATTACGCACAGAGTGCTTATCCCACTGACTGCATGATAATGAAAAGAAAAGGAAGGGCTCATGGGGCCAAGGGGCAGAGCAAATGTACGACTGCTCCTTTCTAATTTGTTGACCCCCGGATACGACTGATTAACGAAGCTTCTGTGAATCTCAGCTCATTAAATGAAGAGTACTTGACCCTTGAGACCCTTGGCACTGCTATCTGATGACCACAGGCTATACCTACAGATCTTTTTTGGGTTCACTGGGCTTTGAACATTATCAAATAAGCCTGGCAGTATTGAGACTGCGCTTTTTGTTTTGTCCATTGGCCAAATGTTAAGTTGTGATAAACATCTAAACTGGCAGCTTCCAGTCAAAGGGGTTAAATAGGGTGCGTGGCAGTTTCTGTTACAGTCAGAACTCTTGCTCATTTCATAGCTTGAAATTTGATCCAAAATAAGAACTTCCCTTCGCTTAAAAAGAAATGATCACCGAGCACTTCAAGTAATGCATTGCCACAAATCAGTGCAAATCAATGCGCAGCCCTGTAAGCATAAAAGGCATCTAAACCGCCTTCAGCAAACTGCAACGGCCTCTATCTCTGTTTACATATCAGCCTAACATTGCATTTCGTCTACTGCACAGTACAAGTTTCAGAGTTAATTCAACTCTTACAGAGTGAAATGAACTCTTGAAGAGAATTTGAGTCCACTATTTCCTGAGCTGAAACATTAGACTCTTTAGGAGTTGATTTAACTCTGAACATTTTTCTGTGTGGAGAAACAAGGCAAAAAAAACTGCCACGCGTCAGCAAAATTTTCATCAATGGCAAAAATGTACAAACCCATTTTCACTGTAATGTTGCAAGAATAGTAAGCTCCTGTGCTATTCCCACACCATTGCCAAGCGTTAGAAATAACGGAGACTGGTGGTCTAGGTTAAAAATCAGTGCTTGCCTGAGCCAAAGAGTTCAGATACAAAGAACAAAGCCTCATGCCTCTGAAGCGCTGTGGTGCAGCTTTGACAGGACTGGAAGACATGGTTCCCCAGAGCAGGCCCTCTATAATCTACACCCATCTAAGCTCAGCTAATTGCACCCCATTGGTTGAAGTTGTCAGTCACTCCCAAACTGCAGAAAAGCGGGAAGCTAAAGTAACCCCATAAAAGATAAACTATGGGACACACAGAAATTGCTCTAAAAAAAAAAAGCTTTATTGCGCATGAGACATTCTCGAACTTCCATTTACCTCTGCCTGTCCCCAGGGCCCTTAAGCCCCAGGACTGTTTAATGACAAAATGAGTGCTATACTTTGTCAGTGTCACTCACTCCATCTGAAGTTGCTGACCGTGGAAAGAGAGCTGAAAGGCTTTGGAGAGAAATGCAAACGGCTCATTGTCTGGGTGCCGTGACCTTTAACTTCAAAGGAATGATGCAGGAAGAGTGAGTCAACCAAGGGACCACTGGGAACAAAAAGACAACACAAACTCTGAAAAACAACTAGGTACATTTATTTAAATCAATTTTGCTAACACTTAAAGTAACATTCTTCATTAAAAGCACACAGTCACAAGCTTGTCTCAAGAATCAAGGGATGGACATAGCACAAGTATTTGACTGAGTTTTTCAAGAGGTAGCCAGCTGGCACACAATGGAATGGGACGCACCACCGAAAGCAGATGAATTCAGGGTTAATACATAGTTTTATTCAATTTGGATGAAAAAGGAACAAAGTCTAGCGGCTTTGAATTCCTTCAAATGTTATAGGCTAAGTGATGTGTTATTTCAGAAACAGCAACAATGTGGTTTTTCAAATCCAAGAAAAAAAAAAACTCTGAGGTGAAAAATGTTGAGAAATTCACAAATGCAATACATTATTTTGAAATAATTGCACACATCAATACTTCAGCACCATTCTGTCATTCAGAGCAGATTTCAACGAGAGGACCTATCATTACAGTACAAAAGCAAGCAATTGCAGCAATTATGAAAAATATACAGTCAGCAGTCATTTTTTATCAAAGTATTGAGGTAGTGGATATGACATAAAAGTGCCTCACAATTGCGGAAAAAAAAATAACCGGAGAAGAATCGTAGATTAAGAAGCCAACAGCAGCACAAAATAACGATAAGCGCCAAAAGCGAGACCAGCGAGGAGGCGGTTCAGATCACGCGAATACGAGTTCCTGTCGCCACGTTAAAAAGCGACATCAAAGGCGCAGCACACACGCCACGAAAGCATCTTGAGTTTTCTATTGCCGGAAGACCCATTTTCTGAGTAAAGCGCAAGCTCATGCTTTCACAATGAGTCGCAGGCAATCTCATTCATGCGATGGGCACAGTTGTTATAATTGGTCTTTTTCCCCTTCTAAATTCGAATATTCACTCATATCAAGCACATAATATAGCAACAGGCGTTGATAGCGTTTATAGCGCTGAGAGAGGTAACCTACCCTCTCCCAAATAGGCAATATGAAGTGATTTGAGCCGCTGAATTCGTCTTCCATATTCACCATACTGCCCATATGCATCCCTCTCTCTCTCTCTCTCTCTCACACACACACACACAGACACACACACGCACAGGTCCGATATGATTTACTTTCATTTTCAGGAGCTCCAAAACATAATTAAATGGGAACAGCAAACAAGCCAAGGAAAGTAGGAGAGGGATCAGGGAGTGACTGCAGGCTTCAGATACACTGAAAAAATACAAGATGAATGGGGTTAAAAACCGAATCGGCAGCGATAAGTAAACAAATACATATAGAGATATGATATCACAAAGAACACCATTTCAGCAAATAAAACAGTATCAGCGCATACCCAGCAAACTCAAGTCTTCACGCAAAATCCTTGTAAACCTTTCGTATTTTTAGTAATTTGTCTACATATTTTTACCTTCAAAAGCAAAGTAATCAATTTTCATTAGAATGAAAAGTCTTTTGCCATTTGATATGATTCAGTGCACTCAACTTATGTCACTTTAGACAAAATTAACATAACATAACATAACATAAATGGTGAGAACAGGCCGTTCAGCCCAACTAGGCTCACCAGTTTCTTTATACTATTGTGAATATATATATATATATATCACTTCAATACTCAATGACTCAATGGTACCTAGCTTTAAGTCAAGCATGCTCTTGACTTAATAATAATAACTCCAGAAAAGAATGACAGAGTCTTAGTGAAAATATGCATTTCATGATGCAATTTTACAGACTTTTACAGACTTGTGTCCACGTGCGTATATCTGAAACATAACTAACAAAAACATGTCAGTATGAATAGATAGCCTGGTATTCTTCGCAGGCACATGCGCAACGCCAACTCGGAAAGGTCAAAACGGAATAGAAAATGCACATAAAAACAAAAAGCAGTGATTTCTAACTTCAGATTGACTTGTATTTCATAGCAGACAATGTGAATACAATCTATTCAATGTTTTGTCAACTTAATTATATTTGTAAATGTAAATGCATTCCTGACATTCAGGTCTGCAATACATTACAAAGAAAAGTTGGGATGGAGGCAATATTTCGGTAAAAAAAAAAAATATTTGAATAATGATGTGATTCAAAACAGCTGAAGTCAGCCTGTGACTGACATCATAATTTAGTTTGAAGGCCGCACCCATCAGGACAAATGAATGAGTAAATCACTGAAAGGTTTCAAGAAAATGTCTGTCAAAGAAAGATGTGAAGGGATTTAGATATTACACCCTTCACGAGGTGTAACAGTTTAAAGATTCAAGGGAGCTGTAGAATTTTCTGTGCGTACAGGGCAAGGGGCGAGCCTAAACTGAACGCTCACTGTCTCTGATTACTCAGACAGTACTAGATTAGGGACCCTCATTTATTTATATGTAATATAATCAAATGGGCTCAAAATTACTTCAGCAAACCTTTGTAAAAAACTAAAAAATGTAGTTATCCACAAATGCCAGTCAAAACCATTGCTGTGCGCAAAAAAGGAAGCCCAATATTTACAGAAGCCCACAAGCATCATCAACTTCTCTGATCTCGAAGACATCCGTGATGGACCATCACCCATTGGGAATGTGTATTGTGGTCACGCAAATCCATATTTCAGGTCCTCGAAGTTAGAAATGGATTCCATGTGCTCCAGACTAAACAGAAGAGGGCACATCCAGACTTTTAATAGCAACAAGTCTGACAGACATGCTCTGTCATGGGATTGGGTGGTGTCAGTGCCCTTGGCAAGGGTAACTTGCACTTCAGTGAAAGCACCATTAATGCTGAAAAGTACACTCAGATTTTGGAGCAAGATGATGCATTCAAATCAACATCTTTTCCTGAGACACCCATGCATATGTCAGCTGGACAATGCAAAACAGTAATCTGCTTGCATTATAAAGGAATTGCAATGTAAGAATAAGATTTGGGTGCTGTACTGGCCTGCCTGCAGTCCCAACATGTTTCCGACAGAGCACATGTTGTATGTTTTGAAATGCAAAATGCAACAAAAAAGACCCTGAACTGTTGCACAGCTCAAGACTTGTTTTATACAGAGAATAGTAAAAAATTACACCTGAAACATTTGAAGACCACAATGAAAAAATGATCGGAGTCACATTTTCACGTTTTGGAGAAACGATGAATTAAAAATTCAAAACGATCTTAAAAACAAAGCTGAAAAAAAAATGCAAAAAATATAAAATTATTATAAATATTATAATATACAATGTATAAAATATACAAAAATTCTAAATTTGGATTCTAAATTTTTCCATTGTGGTCTTCATTTAATGAGTTGATGTCTTCAGACCCTTAATGTTTATTGAATGTTGTGAAAAAGAATGGTAACATTACAAAGAGGCAAATATTTTACAGTCCTGATTTTTTTATATGTTGCAAGAGTCAATATTGAAATGTATTTACTTTAAAAAATCAATAAAATTCACGAGAAACAAAAAAAATGTGCTGTTGCATTGTTTTCAATGTGATACAGGTCAAATATATTGAACAAATCACTGCTTTTAGTTTCAATCTCAACATAATGCCCCAACGTCTCCTAATTTTGAGGTATAATTTTATTCATTTTATTTATTTTTAATATATACAGTGCTGTGAGAAAAGTATTTGCCCCCTTCCTGATTTCTTTTTTAATGCGTATTTGTCACACTAAAATGTTTTAAATCATCAAATTTTAATATTAGACTCAGATTACCTGAGTAAGTACAAAATGCAGTTTTTAAATGATGATTTCATTAATTGAGGGGAAAAAGCTATCAGAACCTACCAGACCCTATGTGAAAAGTAATTGCCCCCTAAAGCTAATAACTGGTTGTGCTACCCTTGGCGACAACAACTGCAATCAAGCGTTTGCGATAACTGGCAATGGGTCTTTCACATTGCTGCTGAGGAATTTTGGCCCACTCTTCTCTGCAGAATCGTTTTAATTCAGCCACATTGGAGGGTTTTCCAGCATGAAAGGCCTGTTTAAGGTCATGCCACAGCATCTCGATCGGATTTAAGTCCGGACTTTGACTAGGCTACTCCAAAACCTTCATTTAGTTTTTTTTTTAGGTCATTCAGAGGTGGACTTGCTGGTGTGTTTCGGATCATTGTCCTGTTGCATAATCCAAGTGCGCTTGAGCTTGAGGGCACGAACTAATGGTCAGACATTCTCCCTCAGGATTTTCTGGTAGAGAGCAGAATTCATGCTTCCATCAATTACGGAAAGTCCTCCAGGTCTTGAAGCAGCAAAGCAGCCCCAGATCATCACACTACCCCCACCACGTTTGACTCTTAGTCAGATGTTCTTTTTATGAAATGCTGTGTTAGTTTTATACCAGATGTAACAGGACGCACACCTTCCAAAAAGTGAAACTTCTGTCTCGTCAGTCCAATGAATATTTTCTCAAAAGTCTTGGGGATCATCAAGAGGTTTTTTTTGGCAAATGTGAGACAAGGCTTTGTGTTCTTTTTGGTCAGCAGTGGTTTTTCACCTTGGAACTCTCCCAGGGATGCCATTTTTGCCCAGTCTCGTTCTTATTGTTGAATCATGAACACTGATTTTAACTGTGGCAAGTGAGGCCTGCAGTTCTTTAGATGTTGTTCTAGGTTCTTTTGTGACCTTATTGATGAGTTGTCAATGTGATCTTGGGGTAATTTTTATAGGCTGGCCACTCCAGGGAAGGTTCACCACAGTTCCAAGTTTTCTCCATTTGTGGATAATGGATCTCACCGCAGTTCACTGGAGTCCCAAAGCCTTAGGACTGACGTTGTAACCCTTTCAAGACTGATAGATGTCAATGATTTTGTGTCGCAACTGTTCTTGAATTTTTTTAGATTGCAGCATGATGTGTTGCTTTCTGAGATTTTTTAGCTAACTTCACTTTGTCATCCAGGTTCTATTTAAGCTATTTCTTGATTCAACAGGTCTGGCAGTAATCAGGCCTGGATGTGATTAGTAAAATTGAACAAAAAAAAATGGGGCTAATCACAGTTAATTCATGATTTAACAAGGGGGGTTTACTATTTCACATGGGGCAAGGTAGTTTCGAATTGCTTTTTCCCTTAATAAAAGAAATCATCATTTAAGAACTGCATTTTGTATTTACTCAGGTCATCTTTGTTTGATATTAAAATTTGTTTGATGATCTGAAACATTTTAGTGTGACAGATATGCAAAAATGTTAGAAATCAGAAAGGGGGCAAATACTTTTTCCACAGCATTACATAAGATTTTGAATCTCAGCTGTGAGTGCATCTCTCTTAGTATGCTCGTCTCGGCCATTCTGGATCAGACCAAAGACATCGATAGGATTCTCTGAGGCCTTGGTCCTTCCGAGAGAAATCATTTGCTAAAGCAACACTCATTTGACTCAAGACAGTTCAGGAAAGAGACTTGTACAGACAGCCCGATAACCTATAGAGACAGGTGAGTCAGCATGAATGCGCGACGTGTCTGCACACGATAATATATGGGCCTAGGAGCAGCGCACATGGTTCAGAATATATTCGGCTTTCCCAACAACTTCGACAAAAACTTCCTTTCTCCGCTGCCTCTCTCAACACCTCCCTTTCCCTCTCGGAGGCGTGATTTTGGAATCAAGCCGAGTGGGATTGGCTTCCCGGTTTTCCCTCACAGAGGAAATGATGCGTATTATGTCCATATATGGGCCGTAATCAATACAACGTCGATTGAATGAGTCAGCTTCCGAAAATCGATGCATGCCTTAGGTATTGAAGTGCAGAAATGAGGGAATGAAAGTTACTTAGTTCGAAATGGTATTTTAGAGTATCCCTCTCTTTAACATACTTGAGTTGGTCTAGCGTATTAGTTTATGTACGGCACATCCAAAACTAGTAAATGGCATGCATTTACAAGTCTGCTGGATAAATATTCGAATCTACAAGATAAGCTGTTTTGTGAATTGTAGCGAAAATGAAGCAATTCAGTTCTTGTCAAAGAGCTGACACTCATCCGGGACGCAATATAGCATGTATCCAGGAATGGAAGACTATTTAAGTGGTCTATTGTACAATTTTATCTATTTTGAGTGGATGGAAATTTCAGAAAAAACTAAATGCCATTATTCTCTGGGTGTGTCGCGGCCTCTGATCACGACAGAATAGCACGAACGTAACCCACATTCTCACCATTTCTGATTGCCGCTATTCTTTGAAAATGGATAACAAGTTCATAATTACGAACAAATGAAACGCTAGAAGTCTCACAACTGCGAAATCACTCAATGTGATCAAGACTCATCCATAAATTAGGCCAGTCACAAATGAACAACAGACATTTGGATATGCCAATTCTCCAAGTCACGAAACGGAACGTCGCAGTTTAAATATAATTCCTGATATTCCGAAATAAAGTCAGAATGAAATACAACTAGCCTGTCATTTTCAATACTCGACTAACATGTATTGACGATCTATTGGTAGCATCGTTAGCTACCTAGCTAAAGAGCAGTGGTAACTCAGTTGCCATCATCACAGCAGCAGATATACCTGTCGATGTTGAGCCACAGCAGGAGCTGAGAAACCAGTGTTGTGGCACCGATTCCACTTACTGTGCCGCATTCGAATTACACTGATAGACACATTACACATCGCGCACCACTGCATAACTCCGGAAGGAAAGCAAATCATATTACATATTAAATGAGTATTATGAAAAAATGCCAGGTATCCACTGGAAGTACACGATCAAATATCACAATTGTAAAAATAAAGTTGGCCAAGGTCTCACTGTACCGTAACCTTTCTATTTTTCTGCACTGAAGATATGGATACGGAGAGCGCACTAACCACATAACAACAAAATCACGTACGATTTGATAGCGCAGTACATTTCATTATAAATAAGAAGGAGGAGTGATGAGTTTCCACCGCCGTTCCAATTCGCAATCATATGCCCAAACTTTAAGCGGCATAAATGTTACCCCAGCGTCTCCCCTCAAGGCTTGTTTACAATCCCAACAGTTCCTGGCAATTACGTCATGACCTCTCTGACGTTTCGGGGCGTGGAGTTTAATCGTTGCTCGAGTCTCAACCAATCACTGATTACTTATCCCTGCTTGTTTGACTATGTGTATATAAATTAAGCTGTGGCACTCCGCTCTTACAAGTAAAACGCACGTTGAAGGCACGGAGACCAAATAGCACACATCTCGCTGTTGTGCTTTCTTTTGACTGATATATGAAACTTACATCGTTACCGATTCACACACGGAGATCAACCAAGAAATAGACATCGGACCACTCTTTGATTCAGCCGTCAAGAATTACGACATCTTTTGACTTGGTACAGTAGCGCTCAACTACTTTTGGACTATTCTGTTCTGTCATACCGCTGAGCTTGAATATAAAACTTTCATTGCGGGGCTGAACTGCTGAAAAGACATTCAAGAGCGTTTTCCCGTGATTTGTTGATTAAGGTGTTCATTTGAGCCTGGCATCGGCGTTGTTACTCTCAACAAACGCCTGCTGTTAGCCTATTTTGTGCTTTGAATCGTATGTCTACAAAAATGGAACAACCATTTTATCATGACGACTCGTTTCTTTCTGCTTATGGTCACTCAGACGCTGCCCTTCACGACTACAAGCTTCTTAACCAGAACATGAACTTGAACTTGACCCAGTCTTATCGGAACCTCAAGACACAGCTGCGAGCCGAGAACGATTTCTACCCTGCTTCGGCCGAAGACGTCAGCTCGCTGAAGCTTGCTTCTCCCGAATTGGAGAGGCTGATCATCCAAAACAGCAACGGTGTAATAACCACTACTCCCACCCCCGGTCAATACTTGTACGCTCGGGGAATCACGGAGGAACAGGAGGGTTTTGCGGAAGGTTTCGTGAAAGCTCTGGACGAACTCCACAAGATGAATCAGATGCCTCCTCCTAACGTTTCTATTGGAGCCGGTGGTGTTACGTCTTGCTCGGCGGCCTCCAGTGTCTTCGGTGCCTCCCTGCAGCCTGAGCTTCCTGTGTACACAACACTGAACGCTTGTTCCTCGAACACTAACCTCACATCGGCATCTAATTTTCCCACAGCCACCATCAGCTACTTGCCGCATCACCAGTATCAGCATCATCAAACAACAACGACCAATGGCTCGCAGCTTTTCCATCATTCCTTGCCTGGACAAGGGTTACATCAGCAGCGACTCATGGCCCTGAAAGAGGAACCGCAAACCGTACCTGATACGCAAAGTACCGACGGGTCCCCGCCAATGTCCCCAATCGACATGGAAACCCAAGAGCGGATCAAGGCAGAGCGCAAGCGAATGAGGAACCGACTGGCAGCGACAAAATGCAGGCGGCGCAAACTTGAGCGTATCTCTCGTCTAGAAGACAAAGTAAAAATTCTCAAGTCGGACAATGCCGGTCTGTCGAATACTGCCTCAGTGCTGCGAGAGCAGGTAGCTCAACTCAAACAGAAGGTTATGACGCATGTCAGTAGCGGCTGTCAACTGATGTTGACAACAAAACTGAAGTCGTTTTAAACGACTGGACAATAATGGACATGTCTAACGAAACACTGGATGGTTTACTCATTTTTAGGCTATTTGTCAAACAAATAGTAAGCACTGGAATATTGAGTATTGACATCTGCTCATGCATGTTTTCTTTTTGAAAATGGTATGTTTTGTTTTGAAACGTCGATGTACAGAAAATATGGTTCATTTATTTTTACTGATCGTTAAATGGTACTAAGGTACTGGCTGCACTGCGCAACTCATTTGACTATGTCAGCGCCCTCCGTGCAGTGGGCTTTACCACCAATAATGAGGCGATGTGCTTTATGTTTACAAATGCATTTTCTATCGTGTGATGCTACATTCCAATATGTAGGCCTAAGTTATTGTATGTGTCAGGTTGATCCCGACAAACATGTTTTATGTATGTTTTTTGTAAGAAAAGATATTTAAGTAAAGTACTTCGTGAAATCACTTCCCGCCTCTGTGTATATTTTGAGTTGAATTCTGTTATTGCTGTTAAAGCCAAGTAATTCAAGACAAGAGATATAACCCAAAATATTCTTTTCTTTTTTTTTTTTTTTTTTTCTCCTTTCCCCTCACGGCCTCACAAACTGACCATAACCGCGTAAATAGGGCGACAACTTCGGCTGACTATAGTAAAACCTACGCACCCATTTCTGGAGACTGCCTTGACGTCAGTGACGTAAGTGCGTCGGGGTCTTTTCCCTTCAACGCAGTCGACTATGTCCAAATATGGCAACTTCTTGTGCTGTAGACGTCACACCAAAAATATTTCCGGGAATCCCCGCCTACGTTGCCAGTTAGAGTTGTGGCGCGTTTCCTTTTTATTGCCTTAGAGGTATTTTCATCATGTTCGTGCGTTAACTGCACTAAACAAGCCTAGCCACTGGGAGTTTCCCCACGTTGTACATCACTGCGTTAACTGTCAAGTTCCCAAAACAAGTGCCGAGAAAAATAGAACGGAGATAAAAATATAACCGCTGATTTTCCGCCAAGTTTTCAAAAATAGTTCCATTTTAGGCCTACGCGTTGAAATGAATGAATTAAGAGTGTGAAATTGAAGTTTTTTTTTTTTAACGGAGTTTTTCCTCACCTTTCGAAAATAATTGAATCCGCACAAACCACGTCTCACAAGCATCAGTCGCCTGCAGTAAGCCGATGTCGATTTCTCGGGTGAAAGTTTGACAAGTACTCACTTGCTCAAACTATAATTCTGACTGCACTCCCACCTCCAGCAAAATTTCCGGATTAACTGGTGTGTTCACAAACATTCATACAGTTTGCTAATACATGGCAATAAGATTCCACGATGTATGTTAGACTGGTGTGTCGAGTTTTAAATATCCCGGGGAGTGCTGGGATCTTCCCTGGCGCCACTTTCAAAAATGAACACTTATTTAGTCGGAACAGCAGAGCCAGCTACGGAGAATGCTATGTAAATCTGTTATTAGTGTTCAACGCCATGGTTGGCGACAAGGGTCAGCTACTTAGAGTTTAACTTGATGAAGTTTGACCGTGGACCTGTACTGTTTGCAACGGTAAAATATTACCACCAAGATCTGGCGACAAGGCTCTGCTTCATGTCTAACTTGGTTGTTCAATTGATGCGCCAAAATATTATGACTACCTGTCTGATGCGTCATTGGTCCTTGGAAGGCTACCAAAACAGCTCTGATATCTAGATCGATGCCCCAAATCCAGGGTTACTTAGTTGAACGTTTACCAGAGTATCATGCTCCCTCCATTTTGTCTCGTTCCCACCATGCATCCTGGTGCCAACTCATCCCATGTAAATAGTACACATGCACCTAGCTGATGTACATCATGTAAAAGAAAATGGGTCTCATCAGAACAGATTGCTCACGAGTCCATTTCTGAAGCTTACATGCCCTCTGTAAGCACTTTCGATGGTGGACTGGGGTTAGATTGGGCACTGCAGCTACAAATGCCCATACACAGCAAGGTGCCATTCACTGTGTGTTCTCACTCATTCCTCCTGTAACCATCATTCACATTTTTAGTGACTTGTGCCACAGCAGCCGTTCTGTCAGTTTAGCCCAGGCAGGATAGCCTTAGCTGCCTTTGTCCTTCAGGCCCGATTTATCCCTCACTCAACACATCGACTATAAGAGTGGCTGTTTGCTTACCAGCCGAGGTCTGTTCGCAGTGCTGTGGTTATGAGATGATCAATGTTATTCTCTTTATCTGTGAGTGGTCATGTTTTGGCTTATCAGTATCTATGCCCTGCATCCTGGCGGACGTGTATCTTCATTTAGTTCCACTGAGAGCTTTTTCTGGTCAAACTTTGTATTGTGATTTGAAAGCAATGAGGCTGACCCTTCTCATAAACTGTCTTATCAAAGCATGTGTCTGTAAGGAAAGGTTTCCACTCTTGTTTTATATGTGTCTCCTATTACTGTTTAAACCTGTTGATTTTGAACCCATCTCCAATTCAGTAGTTTTATTTATTCTTTCTCCATCTGAAATTCTTCTATTTTTATGGTGGCACAGGTGAAATCATTCTGACCAACTTAACACTTATGTTGTCAGTGGTTGCTGAGTGCTAATATCTGAATGGTGATGCTGACAAAAAATTACTTGTTGAATTATTTGTAGTTTCATAATAATCATCCGAAATATGTTCTGTTGCCAAGCATACAGGCTCAGTTCAGTTCAATTCCCTGATCAATTATGTTTACATTGTTTATATTTTAAACATTATGGCAATAATCATACCAAAATCAAATTATCTTCTTAACAAAGCAAAGCCTTCAAATCAGTGGTTTTTGTGGTGCATAATATATATACTACTCATTTATCAGGACGTTCATTTCACCATTTGTGTATCAACACACACACACACACACACACACACACACACACTGCAAGTAGGCGGCCCTTTTCAATTCAAACCCTGCATTTTTGTATCTAGTTCAAGGCTGAAGGCTGAGCTGGGCATTGCAAAACAGTAATTTTGTGGTCGGCTAACTAGCTCTTTAATGGCCGGGATCATCATTCAGCTGATTCTTAAGCAGCCAGGTTTTAGCTTCCTAGCGGGGAGATGCCAGGTGCTTTATTAAACTATCTCTAAACGTGCATTTACTTTTGACAAGGTATATCAAGAATTGCTCTAAGTCTGCAAATATTTTGACAAGGAGACACCTAGTGGCACAATTTCAGAATGCACACAGGTCAAAGACGTAAACTCAGAAAATTTTCGGAGCCAGCATACTTTTTGCGATGGATAGTAAATTGCGCACAGGGCATGATTGGATTGGACACTGAATATCAATTCGACATCCGATATAAAGCGCAGAGTGCCATTACGTGTGGTCCATTCGCCATCTTCCAAGCATCACACGCACATAAGGTTAGCTTAAAAAACAGATTCTCGAGGACAGCTGCGATAAACTATCTTACAGGAGATGCTATGCATTTTGATGGCTGGTGGCAGTTATGGCAGGAAAAAGATGGCTATGCGTTGAAACAGTAATGTAACACCAACAATCGCCGCTTGGGAAAACACAATGGTATATCATTGTGTAGGCCTACATGGGATTTTTTTTTTTTAGCTGTAGGTCAGAGAAGGGAATCCGTATGGGTGCGGTAGGGTAAGTTATAATTAACCCTCTGACTCTCAGTCCAAGCTCATCCTGAGATAACATTCAATTATACAGATCACCACCAGCACCCGCTGAGGCCACAGCACCCTAATTGCAGCCATTAGTGGACAGCTTCAGCCAACTACCTTCTTAAGACACAGCCGCAAATCGTGACTGAGCAGTTTCGCTGAGGAAAGCAAAGTTGTAAAACTACACAAGCACAGACACACAGGTGATAAGCAACCTGGTGAGTGATTGCCCAATGATTATTCTATGAGTATAACAGCTATTAAGACAAGTGAACAGAATTTTAGGTTTCCACTAGCATGGCATAATTCCTTTTCTGGATGGCCAGCCTATACATGTTGGCTTTTGGCATTCAGAGAATTTCTAAATAGCGCCGAGTTTCAGCCATGAATTTCTGTAAGTGCACACACTTGGATGTAAATGTCCAAGCAAGCTTCCAATATCGACCATGATGATCTATTGAGAGCCAGTTTTTCTTAGATTCGACCAGGCTTTGATTTTCCATACCTTGGATATTGTCCATACTGTTGTCTCGGGTAGGTGTATAGCTGCTAGTGGGAGAAATCACGATTTTAGCACTTAATAACCAGACATTTTATGGGGGGTGGTGAAGGGTCATGGCCTGACAAGGGACAATTTGGACGAAATGCACAGATTAGGTTTCGATGTGTGATATTTTTTTCAGTGCGCCTTGAATTACCCTCAGTGGAAATCAGGAAAATGATAACAGAGATTAAAGTTGTTATCACAGAGCTGAATTTTACTTGGGTTACTCAGGGCGCACATACGGGGGGTACGGCAAATTAGTACTGTTTTTTTTTGCAATTTTCCTGTGCATTTCCATGGTTACTGTAACTTGCGCCCTGCACAACCCTGAATGGTTCATACTTTCCTGGATACCTTTGCATCTCTAGTGTACAGTATCATGAAAATTACTGAAGGGCACTTCGGGCGCACAAGGGTAGGGGACGCTTTGTTCGATCAGAAAATGAAAACAGCTCTTTCGTAGCAGCCGGTCTCTCGATGCGCCCGGAGTAAAACCTGGTAACTTTATGTTGGTTATATTCCTGGACATGTCATGTGTACCTGATAGGAAGATCACCAAGGGGTCTGCCTTTGTCAACCCCCTACATCACAGCGCATTGTGGCAGGTTTTGACGAATTCCAGTATTTTCTGACAATGTTCCCCAATCATTTTCAGGATGATCCCTGAGTATCCCTAAATCATTCAGGCATATATTGAAAGCATATCATCTGCCCTTTATTCTGAAGAAGAAATAAACGAGGGGCACTGAGGATAGCAAGGCATAGTGGGCACTGCTATCAAAAAAAAAATGTATAAGTTTACCATTTTCTATTTCTTTCTGGATTCCTGATTTCCAATCAAAGATGATGAAATTCTTAATATGCTAAGTGACATTCACCATATGATCAGTCAGCTACTTACAGTTATCGATCCCATCCAGGCCTTAGCCTTTTTCACCGTATTCTGAGTAAGTTCACCACCATGAATGCAAGTCAGTGCAAGGCAAACAAAGATTTGTAGTCGCAGAGCAAAGTTCATACACAAAAAAATTAAAGTACATGTAATATTGAATGTAACTTGCGCTCATCTACACCAGGTCTGATAGGTGCGCACATTGATACTGCTGAGGTCGCAATGGCAGTCAGTTTAGCCATTTCAATTCATACCCTGGCAGTAAGAGCTTAGCGAGGTACTGGTAATTTTCAGTTAGGATGCTAAAATTGGACAGTACAACCAGTGCAAAATACACTGTATATCAGTACATACATGTATGCTCATATGTCTTTTTATACTTTTTAAAAAAAATCATAATTACCTTGGGGAGAGGAAATCTGTCAATGTAATTGATGACCAAGTGATGATGAAGTTAATTCGGTGACAATTAAAGATGGGGCTGATAAATGCTGATAACTATTACAAAGCAAACTGGATGCTAACTGCCAGCAGCCAGGCTTGGCCTGTTTGCAGTGCTGCCACCTGTCTAGGTTGTGACAGGGAGATCTGTTGGTTTATTTGGTAACTAGAAGACACAGGAACATCATGGAAGAGGTATTGCATTTTAATTTAGTTTTAAGTCCAAAACAAAGTGACCAGGGACCACCAATGGCCAGTTTAAGGATTTGGACGGCCTGCATGGCGTGGATAGAGTTAATATTGCCAAACGGAAAGCTGATCATGTTGCAAGCAACTCTTAGCTTTACACGGATGTGACTTTCTTTTATTTCAAAAGAGAATCAGATAATGCACAAGGCAAAAGAAAAATGAAATATTCACATTTTTTTGATGGAAGCTCCCCCTACGGCTTGGTGCCCTCAGTACCTCCTGTTTATTTTTGCTTCAGAATTAAGGGCAGGTACCATGTTTCAGTATATGCCTGAAAGCCTTAGGGTGCTCAGGACATACCCTAAATGTGACTGGTGAATGCAGTCAGAAAATACTAGAATTTATCATAACCTACTGCAACAAAATGGGATGTAGGGGGTTAACAAAGTCAGACCCCTAGGAGATCTTCCTAGCATATATACAGGACAGGTCTAGGAATATAACCAAGTAAGTGTTATCAGGTTTGTCTGAGGGTGCGGAGAGACACAGGCTGCTCTAAAAGAGCGATTTTCATTTTCCTGTTGAAGAAAGTGCCCCCTACATTTGTGCGCCCTGAGTACCCCTAAACAAATTTTACGCTATTGTACACTAGAGATGAACAGGTGTCCAGGAGAGCATAAAGCATCTTGGTTCACTAAGGGCATAAGTCACAAAAACTATGAAAATACACTGAAAATAGCAAGTATTGATATGCTGCGCCCCTTATATATGCGCCCTGAGAAACCCACGGAAAATTCATTGCTGTGGAGTTCCTACTACCATCTTTTAAATTATCATCGAGAGTGACTGAGGGAGCACTGGAAAAAAAAAAAAAATCACACTTTAAAACCACATTTTTGCATTTTATGCAAATTGTTACTTTCAGACCATGACCCCTGACCACCCCTTTAAAAAAAATGAAGCCTTATTCCCAACTGAATTGTGCTTTTCCCCATCTGCAGCCATACATGCACCTTACAAAAAACTTTGGACAAGATCTGGGATGTGGTGTACCATATCCTATTAGAATTTGCCTGAAAAACTGGCTCTTAACATCATTACCTTCCTGAGCTGTAGTTGCACACAGCACCATAATCTCCTCTAAACTTAATTAGAAAATTTGAAGTCCATTTGTGTTCCAACGAGATAGATGGCTCTGATAAACACATGATATATATATATATTAAACCAGGGGTGTCCAATCTTCACCATAAACGGCCGGTTTGGGTGCAAGTTTTTGTTTTAGCCCAGTGCTATAACACCTGATTCCACAAATTAACTGATCAGGGGGTTCGATCAAGACCTTGTTGAGAATAATCAGGTGTGTTAGTATTAGGCTGTAACAAAAAAGCACGCCCACACCGCCCCCCTGTGGATTAGATTGTCTGACTTATCCTTGTTAGTTGGTAATGGTAATGACATACTTCAAGAATTACTCAAAATCTTCGCAACTGGGGACACCTAGTGACCCACTTGCAAACAGCACATGCTGCAAAAAAAAAAGTCACCGGAAAATCTTTAATCATGATTAAAGCTCCCAATTACGAGTTGACAGTGAAAAACATTAATTTAATGGCATTTTCAAAAAAAATATAATTTGTGCTAGCTTGATCCAAGAAAGCTGTGATTTAAACATTTAGTCACAATAATAACGAAATATGCGCGTTATTGCATTCACAGTCAAGGGCAATTATCACTTCTTCACACATCACTAATCAGGATCTGTTTATTACAGGAGTTTAAAACAGCACAAGATAGTATAATTATACTGAGGTTTGCTCGAATAATTTTCTCAATGACTAGCCTGAAAGGTGCCAGTTTCAATATGTACAAATGTGCTCCCTCAACAGATTTGTTCATTTTTTAAAAGCCATTTTTGAATGACTGTACTGAATTTGTCACGTTCAGTAAAAATGTATTACACTACCTTCAATTTTGGCAACAGTTTATAAACAACTTTGCCTTCCCCCGTTGTTTCAAAATGGCCTCTTGCTCACTTGGAATATTCCGAGGAGATAATGTTGCAAACGCTGCCAACAGCTGCAGAGGCCCTCATTTCAGATAGGCGGAACAGAGCTGTAAACAAGTCAAAAAGTGAGCACAGTTCACCAATACCCTCTACCCTTGTGCACTGAGGAGATCATGGCTTATTTTCATATAAATTACCACTGCACCTCTGCTTGAAGTATAGAATGCATGACTGAAATTTGAAAACACGCTGATAAGCAGTTTAACAAATCGGTCAGACAGTTGCAGTGGTAAATTTAAGTTCAAAATATGGAAACAAGTAATTTTCAATTAAAAAAAAAATAATAAAAAAACATTTTCATGAAACTTTGCAATGCACCTCTCCATGAAGAGTAGATTGTAGGAATGCAATTTGAAAACAATCCGATGAGCAATTTCGAGAAATCGGTCGAACAAACTGTCAGCCAAGGCATTATGGAAGCCATATTTTGTGGACAAAATTTGGCAGCCAACTTCATGAAATGCTCATGACATGTCTGCTGATACTTTGAAACATAGTAAAATGAAATATTGCAGAGAAATACCCATAATAACGGTTTCCATTGTCTGCACTAAATTACCGGGACTCATCTGATCAGAAATGCAATTCGAAATGACCGTCGTGGGCGTAACCAGTCGCGTCCTCATGTGTCAAGTCCAGACCTGTGGATTCATTTGCATAATGCATGCAAATAGCATAAAGATGACCGTGGCAAACTAAGGTACCAACTTCCTGCATCAGAATTTCACAAGGCGTCAGACAATCATATATACCATGCTTTTAAAAATAATGATTGAAAAAAGAATGTGTCCCCTAATATTGTGTTACGTCCATAACATCAAGAAATATAGACACGAGAAATAGACCGTAGACATGAAAAACATTGACTGGCCGCAATTGTCCACAAATGTTACTGATAGACTTTGGCCATTTGTCATACAAAAGAATTGACTTTGAAAATTATCCGATTTTCAGGAATTCAATATCTGTTTTGTGTCCTCGTTACACCCACAACGCCTGCCACCTTAGCACATTATGGGGTCACTGAAATGAAGTGATCACTCGGGTTGTCTCCTTGCTTGCTTGTTTGTGATGCCCATGGATGGGGTTTCACCACTGCAATGAAAAACTTTGGAAAGGGCGTATTTGAATTTATCACCACCATTGTAACACATCTGTACAGTTTAGTATGGAATGACCCCTATACTATGGCCCCGTCCCTTCAGGGTCGGGGGTATAATAACTGGAAAACACAGTAACATCAGAAGTACTGCCAAATGGGTGAGGTTTTATTCAAAAAATAAAACAAAATAAATAATCACAAAACCTTGCAGTGTTTAGATTTATTCATTAGACAAGAAGGGATTCATTACACTCAATTTCAAAGTCTTCATTTGAACTACCAATTACTGAACATTGGTTACAAAATAAATCAATATTTTTAACATAATATGAGGGGGGGGGGTGACATACTTTCAGTGCTTGGGATTTGGAGATCTCGAATACAGACGGCTTATTCATACATGATGCCGACCTCAATTGCATCAGCAAGTGCTTCGATGTCTGAAGTTGGTAGTGCGAATAAGTTGGAGGATATTAAGACAAGGATACAGATGAAGTTGAATGCCACATCAGAACGCTGGTACTGAGGAAGAGTTACTTCTGCTTGGAAAAGAATTCTTTGCTCTTCTGCACATCCGGAACAATGGTGTCACTGCCTGGTTTCCAGCCGGCGGGACAAACTGCATACAGAGGATGAAATGTTACATAAAATTACAATTATTTAAACGCATACGCATATAAAGCCACTTACAAAGTAGCGGACAACCTCCTCTGAAGAAATGTAGCTTTAAGGGCCTGGGTAATGGGCTCAACTGCTACTACGACTTTATCATGCATACACTGAAGCTACCAAACTTTTGATAAAATGTGACGGCCACCAGGGTACAGGCCGCCGTGTTATTTTGTTTTATGACCGTAGAAACACTTTGCAGTAATTAAGCCAGCTGCCATCGTCTGAAGCAGCCAGAACACTCTAGCAAAAATGCTCTAAATTTCTCTTTGGAGTATTATACAGAAGATGTGCAATTACAAACCATCACGGTAAGAATATTTTTCACGTTAAATAGGACAGATGAGACTGTTCGGGGTTGTAAATACATCAGCTGAGGGCAGACTGCATGACAAAGGTGGAATTACATGGGTGATTTGGAGGAGAGAAAATAAATAAATAAATAAAAGTGTGCCCACATCGCCAATATAAGTAATAGAAACAAATGACCCCCCCCGCACTCCCTCTCTGCTCCTCACCTTCTCCATACTTGTCCGTGTGCTGAAAAGCCTGCACCAGCCTGAGGGTCTCATCCACAGAGCGGCCTACTGGCAGGTCATTGATGGTGATCTGCCTCAGCAGGCCTTTATCATCAATCACAAACAAACCCCTGCAGAGAGAGCACCGAGGGTTATCAATCAATCACAGACAACCCCTGCAGAGAGCCCAGATGATCAATCATTCACAGACAAACCCCTGCAGAGAGTGCGCCGAGGATCAATCAATCACAGACAAACCCCTGCAGAGAGAGCGCCGAAGATCAATCAATCACAGACAAACCCCTGCAGAGAGAGCGCCGAAGATCAATCAATCACAGACAAACCCCTGCAGAGAGAGCACCGAAGATCAATCAATCACAGACAAACCCCTGCAGAGACAGCACCAAAGATCAATCAATCACAGACAAACCCCTGCAGAGAGCGCACTGAGAATCAGCAATCAGGGTCAGTCCATATCTAAGCATCCAGACCCTCCCTGATGACCCTCTCAAATTTCCCAAAACATTCATATAGGTACCTCTGGTGGACTTATTAAATAATACCAAGTATTAGACTAATATCCCTAATAGTTTTCATGTGATGGCCTGTCACAATTTTAAGTTTTAATTTTTTATTTATTTATTTATTTTTTATTTTGACAAAATTGTGTTTTGTCAAACTTTGGGCTTCCACTGCTCCCCTATTATTTAACCTACAGATCAGATTTTTGGTTTCCCAGGCCAACTTTTCCCCTAGAATCAGAATTTCTGGTCAGATTAGCTGCATCCATCTTGGTTGCTCCACAATAGGGCTCCAAAGTTGGCTGAAAAGCCAAAAATCGCAAAAATTGCTGTACTTTTTAAATGCTACAGATCAGAAAGTTTTGGGAATTCAAGCTTGAAATGTTTTTCTGACCATTCCTGATACCTTTCATGGGTAATCTACTTTAATCTTGTTTGTATCTAGGCAGGAATTAGAAGAAAAAGTTTTTTTTGAAATTTTGCTCGTTTTTCATTTTACAGAAAAAATAGCAATTTTGAAGTCCATGGTTTACCATGTGCACAACTGACCACATCCTTCAAATCTTTACCATAGATTGCTATAGTTGTCAACTTCATCTGACAAAAATTGGGATGTGTTCAGCCTATTTTATTTTATGTCAATTTTTCAATAGACATCCCATATTGGCCATTTTAACGCACCATCGTACATCATAAAATGCTATAGATTTGTTGAAAGTATGAATATTAAGTAATGTTCAGGTCATCATGTTAAAACTTGAACAAATAATGAAATCTTGAGACAAGCACAAACTTGTTTCATCTCACATCATTAAATCTGCAATCTGAGGTAAGTGAAGTGTGATGACTTAATCCATAATTCATCTGAACTCTTTTTGGTATTGTGTAATGATGACCAGTATGAAAGAGCTCCAATGATCAGATTATCATAATCACTCAAACCATGGAGGGTAAGAGGGATTTACCTCAGTGTTACTTAGGCACCAAATTGGGTGATGAATGTCACAATACACGAATGGCAAGATAAACTGGCTTCTTCAGAGTCGATACCTTGGGCAATGAGGATCAAGAATTGCTCGCCTGTAGATCTGGAGTTATGCTTGAGGAAATTGAGCAAATTTGTTTTCATCATGAGATGATGTTTTTATCTCGGTTCATGCGTGAACAGCGTACATGTGCAGATCCAGGAAATATTCATGCCAAACAGATTTCACGTAACTTAAGTGTAATTTCCAGGTTTTGGTGTAGCAATTGTATAAGTTAATCCTGATTCCATTACAGATTTGCATAATGTGTGATTTTCAGTCCTCCAAGTTCCTGGCTGTGAATGCAAATTTGATAGTTAGCAATGTTAGCAAAAATTACATAATGAGATTAAAGCAGCATTCTTATTCTTATAGTCTCTTACAAAAACCATCTGATCTGTAGCATTTAAAAAGTACAGCAATTTTAGCGATTTTTGGCTTTTCAGCCAACTTTGGAGCCCTATTGTGAAGCAACCAAGATAGGATGCAGCTAATCTGAGGGATATTGGTCTAATACTTGGCATTATTTCATAAGTCCACCGGAAGTACCTATATGAATTTGAGAAATTTGAGGGGGCGAACCAGGAATTTTCTGATTTTCTGGATGCCTTCACTTGGACGACCCATCACTAACAAACCCCAGCTGAAAGAGCACTGAGAATCATCAATCACAAACAAACCCCTGCACAGAGAACGCAAAGAATCGATCACAAACCTTGCAAGAAAGAACATGTGGAACCAAATCACAAATAACCCCCTTCGCACAGAGAACATGAAGAATCAATCACAAATAAACCCTAACCAACACACAGAACGAGGGCAATCAAGTAAACCAAACTACACACTGGAGAATTCATGAATAAACCTTTAAGCACAGAGCGCAAGGAGAATCAATCAGAAACGATCCCCAAGACTATCAAACCAACCCCTACACACAGAAAATGGGGAATCAACCACATCAACCCAAAGTACAGCGAACATGGGGATTCAATCAATCACAAACATTCCACACAGAGAGAACAAACCCCCATGCACAAACCACGGCTTATCACTTGCGCATACTAACCCCGTACAGAGAACATACAGAATCAATCACAAGCAAGCCCCAGCGCTAAGAATATGGAGAATCGAACACCTAAGTAGCTGTACTCTCACACCCAAACACAAAGTGCATGAAAATTTGATCATAAACCCCCACACACTGAGAATATTGCAAATAAACTATAAAAACAGTGATTGGGATTAGTCAACAAGATTGATTTGCGGTAAGAAATGAGGATGAAAGGATTTTGATACAGCATTTTACCACCGACAGTGATATATTGAAATAAAAGGTTAATAAATGGTTAATCTACAACTAATGCAGAGAAATCAATACCACCCACAAGTGGACTTTGGACACAAAAGAACATGCAACAATCAGCCACAACATTGAAACCATCTGTAGACTATTGTACAGGTCCAATTGATGCTGCCAAAACAGGTCTATTAAACGGACTTGAACTCCAGAACTCAGGGTTCCCCAGCGAAACCTCCCCCAGAGCATCACATTCCCTCAAACAGCTTGTCTTCCTTCCGCAGGGCATCCTGGTCGCATCGCTTCCTCAGGTAAATGGTACACACTTACCTGACCAATGCACACAATGCGGAAAAAAAACCACCTTAACTGAATCAGGCAACTTAATTCAGTTGTTCCAAGGTCCGATTGTGACGCTTGTGCAGATAGTAGATGCTTTCAGCCATGGACCAGGATTAGAATGGACACTTACTACAGCTAAAAAGCGTTACATGCAGGAGGGTGCAATTCAACTGCTTCTCGAGACATTTCTCTCATAAGAATCATTAACTAGAGCGCAGTAGCCCTTCTGTTGGTTTGGACCAGACAGGATGGCCTTCGTCGGGCTTGTGCATTGATGTTCCTCGGACACCCAACACTCTTTCGCCAATTCATGGCTCAATCAGCCTTGGACCACTGCTAGCAGGCATTAACCACTGCTGACTGGGAGCACCCCAGAAGCCTTGCTGCTTCAGACATGCTCCGAATCTTCATCAGGCCATAACGATGCGGCCCATGTCAAAGTCTCTCGGGTCCCATATCTCCCACATCCAACACGATGACCGAGAGAAGACTGTTTGCATATCAACTAATGCCTGATTGCAGACCTTCACGTGAGATACCACTGCAAGATAGTCAAACACTTTGCTTAAACTGTGAGTGGTTTTAATGTTTTGGCTAATTGTTCTGCATTGAAACTTCTGTGAATGTACACCCAAACCAGATCTCTCTGTTTGCCAAGAGCCAATGTAAATTTACATTGCATGTTTACACATTTGACAAACAGAATGACCTATACATGCACACACAAAGGTTCAGACAGGTCATTCATTAGGATATGTAATTGTAGCAGATACACAGGCCCACAATGCACATTCAATATAGTTGGTTTAAAGAGGAGAGAGAGTGCACAGTGTTAATTTCAGTACATAGTGACATGTGTATCATAGGTAAAGCCAGAAATAGTTTCAGAGTTTGGGGCGAATGCTAACCTGTATGCAACGCCATCTTCCTCCTTCAGAACCCCATAGTCACGTGATAAGGACTTTGTCAGGTCAGCGAGGAGAGGGATCTTCATGCTCCCCAGTCCGCCCTGTTTCCTTGGAGTGTTGATCCTATGGCAAAAGGGCACATATAGACGACGTTAGTGACGTGGCACCAGGCCCTTTATTGACTGGGCTAATGGCAATATGATCACAGGCGCAACCATAGAGCTGAAAAAAGCACTAGAGCGGACACCGGCCCCTTTCTTGCGTCATTTCTGGCCACCATCTTACATAGTAAGTGTCTGGTTTATGGCACTAGCTGCTCCATTTCTCAACCCCAAACAGTTTTTGACCCCTTCACTAAAAGAACATCAGTCTCACACCTCCTTGGTCAAATATACCAATTCAAGGATTTCACAGAGGCAGCAGACCCTTTATTATCATTTCAAGTGATTAAATTGTATCATCATTCCTGATGGGCACATGTATTTGTGATAGACAACTGATGCCCCAAGGAGAGAATGACATTTTTCAGGTTTTAATAAGAAATATATAAATGAAAATTTCATTTTCGTTGTATATTGTTGACTTTAGTTTGACCAAGAACATAGGAATTAATCCACTAACTACAGAATTATTTGCACTCTGTGCAGCTAAATTGCTCTGCAAGCTGCATGATTGGTGCTTGGGGGGGGGGAAATCAAAACCTGTCTTTTGCAATGTAACGATCAATAAATTAATTAAAATGAAGATTTAGAATTTAGAGATGCAGGCCCTGTTAATGTTTGTAGTTTTAGCTCTGTGGGCGTAACAATGAGGAGATGTTCCAATGTGGACAGCAGTGTTAGCCCCTCCTGTTCATCTTGCCCCTCCCCTTTCGAAAGGAAGAGAAGGCCCCTCAGTGAAACGCCCCGCCCCCTAACCTCACAAGGGGAACAGAAAAGTGGAGTATAAAAACCAATGAAACCAAAAAACAAAGCCTAGCTCATTTTACATCACGCTAACCTTAGCAGTGCTTAGACTAAGCAATGCAAATTTTGCAAGCCCTGGTATAATGTTTTGCCGTTTTGTAAACAGAGCAGGCTTCAGTCAATAAACCAGTTTAATGTCTCCGGGATGGTAAAGCTGTTGGCACAGAGATAAGCAAAGCGATGCCAATCAAAATTCAATCCGTGTTCCTGAGGAAAATGTTTTCCACAATAATGGGCAATACGTCCAGATGACAGTCAGGTGGTCAGTGATAGAAAGTCCAGAAAGCCCACCATGTAACCCGTCCACCCGCATCCCCTGGCACTTGATATCACTGATTAACTACACCTCCTGGATAAAAATTTGAGCAGAAGACACCCAGTCGATGGGCAGACCCATTAACTTCTTGAATCTGGATTATCCACCTCCACCGGCTGGAGATAACAGGTTTGAGCAGCAGGTTGGTGCAGCCAGGGTCAGAGTTTGGAGGAAATAAGCTGCCCAGCAGTGCAGGAAATGGCAGGGATGGTCAAGTTTGCACAAAGAGCCTTTGCTTAATCTATCCAAACAAGGATGACAAGAGACTTTTTAAAAAACACTTCAAAAGCTGAAGTCACTATTGACGAGAGTTCTGTGCTAATGGGGAAGACAAAAACAGACCAACAATGATTATTCATGGATATGCACTCTAATATTGTCCCAACATGTTTTCAAAAACTCCCAACAAGCTCATGGACATCCTTCTACAACATCCTGAGATTATATACCAACTAGTGTATGGTATACACCAGCTTTATAGCAAACAAATTCCACAATCACAAATTATAACAAGTTTCATTGATATTTATAGAGAAATGACAGATGACACTTTTCAGAACCAATGGTTTCCTGCACCACAGTTCTGAATTACATTTACAAAATTACACCAGGAGAAAGTATACACAATTCAAAAACGGAGGCAGAATCTGCCAAATTCTGCAAATAGACAGAAATAAGATTTGACTAGTAGGAAACAAAGATTCCTGGTCAGCTAGTTCGACCATTGGACCTTGTTTTAAATACATAAATTACACTTACAAAATGGAGAGAATTTTGTAATTACAGCAGGTTTAAATTCTGCAAGTAAAGAGATTTAAGTGACTTATATTAAAGATTCTCAGTCGGCCATTTTTAACGCACTGCCTTATTACTCATAACGGCACTCATAAAATAAGAATACTTCAGAAATAGGTGCAGAACTTATGGAATTCAGCTTAGTGAGACAAGTGACTGTTACGTTCTCTCTGTATCAAACACTCCCCTCTTGCTAGTTTAAACATTGCCACTTATCAGAGTCCAACAGGTCAACGAGACGGAGGGAGATAAACTCAAGCACGGGCGGAGCCCCGAGTAAACGGAGCAGAACGGTTGTAAGTGCACGTTTACAGAGCTCTAGTGCCAAAAGTGTGAGCAGCACTCCTCACAAGCCCACTATCCCACACTTCTGTCTTTTTCCTCATTTAATTGGTTATGCTTTCCCATATTATTGAGTTAATGGTATTCATTCATGCTTTGAAACTAAAATCTCAACAGAAATACATCAAAAAAAGCAATGACTATTGAATGCAAAGGTATAACAGACTATGGAAGTAGTTCTCCTTCGCAGGAATAACACGACAGGGCGAGAGGACTACAGAGAAAATTAAGAGCTCAATGGCTTTGCCATCCTTATTTTCCACTGGTGCCACTAACCCAAATGTACATATACTGTGCAACAAAAGAAACAAGTCAATACAAGAGTAAACGGAAACTAAGTGCTTCTGTAATTATTATAACAATCTTATTTGTTATTAGCACATGCACATTTATGTTCATTTCTTCAATTGTTTACTCGTCTTGCGGTCACTTTGGCTGGGTGGCCATATAAGTACATAAACTAACTTGCGTTACCTTTGTTGTTCAGTACACAAGGAGAAAGGTTCTGCAGCACATTCAGAATAATGATCTTGACAGGGATAATGTGGTGCACTGAACCAGGGAAAACCTGCAGGAGGCTTTGTATGCTATTGCAGAGGAGTCTCATTTTCCTTGCAGTCCCCACCTCTAAACACCCCCCACCCACCAACTTTTCCACATCATCTCACCAAGCCAAGTGGCTGAAGTGGGAGTCGACAGATGCGGCGATGACCTCACAGCCAATCTTGCGGAATTCCTCAGCCCGGTCGCTGAAGGCGATGATCTCAGTGGGACAGACGAAGGTGAAGTCCAGTGGGTAGAAGAACAGCACCACGTACTTCCCTGCAAGCAACAGGAAATGAAAGTACTGATAGTTTCACATATCCTTCAAACCCACTAGCATTCCCAGACATTGGAGGGCCAATGCAAGTAGGGTACTGCGGCTTAAATTTAACATTTGAAACGGTCGGCCCTACCTTTATTGAAAAATTTACTCACCTTTGTAGTCAGAGAGGTTAATGTCTTTAAACTGCCCATCCACTACAGCTGTGGCTGTGAACTGGGGGGCAGGTTGTCCGATCTTGGCATTTCCCGAAGACATGTTGATGGCTGAGAACAGCGAACAATGGATGGATTAGGAAATCGGTAAGACCATCAGCATTTGACCACCCCTCCCCAACTTTTGGCATCAGGCGCCAGCTAAGCAGCCATCACAGGAAGCAAGCTATATCAATGGGCCACATTTCTACACTACACTATAGATTTCCCTGCACACTGTCAAAGAAATTAACTCAAAAACCAATATTCCCAATTTCTTGTCCTAAGATTTGAAACACACCAGTAACAAAGGTGACAATGTAGGCAACTGCCAGAGTAATGAAAGTGAGCTCTGTAAAGGGTCTGCAATAGAAGAGCAATTCCAATGGGATTTAAAGTAGAACAGCCAGCCCATTACAGCACCCAGCCATATAATAAGATCGAGATGCAAAGCCAAGGCAGTCACATGCAAGTCAGTTGTTCTGTTGAGGGGAAAAAGCAGCGACCTTTCACTGCCCAAGTAACGCGCCTTAACTCCTCGTGAAAATTCTCATTCTACGGCCAGTTTTTTATTATTCAAACTTCGAGCTTTGGTGTTGAACAAAACGTGAATGTCACAGTCACGCCTCCAAAGCTCTTTGCGAAGTATTCCGTATCAGCCATGTTCGATTTAATGACTGTAAATCGACGAAAACAGAAAATCAAGTCTGCGCAGTATTTCTAAGCTGCTTACACATAACAAGGATGACTCAGCAAATAACCAAACAAACTCTTTGTTCTGCCAAACTACACTCCCAATTACATGGAATGTATCCCAACTTCAGCGCGTCACCGCAGCTTTGCTAGCGAACCAGTTTTAATCCTACAGAAAAAAAATCTACCCGTTTTGACCCATGACTTGTAGTACACGACATTACATAGGTTTCATAAGAAATATATTATACGTTCAACTCGCTAGTTACAAAAACACTCAACTGAATGAATACGTCTACGACTAACCACAGAAATTTTTGCCAAATTAGTCAATTGAAGACAAGAGCTAAATTTGGTTTTCTAATTGAAAGGTACCAATTAAACAACTACACCCATGTGAGGTTTAATACAAGTGTGACTTCCAATGTTAACTCTACAACAACCAAAATATCAACGGCCATCCAAATTGCTTTGGCAATTTTTGAGAACAATAACACAGGGGGTGAGGCAAAAATACTGGGCTATAGTTTTCTTTTGTTTTAACCCAGCAATGTGCCATCACGGTTCCACAGAATGTTAAGTGCGCGACAAAACCAATGCTTTCTATGAAACTCGCCCCTTACAGCGGCAGATTTCCCATGCGTGAGCGCACATGCATAAAAATGCCTAAATTGCACAAAGACTCACATGTCAGGTCTTTCTTACTGAGGTCCTCAAAAACTGGTCGCGGACGCAGCACACCGCACTTGTCTCGATGTCCTCACAGGGCCGAAGAAAGAAGTCGCTGCAGAATCGTTCATACAACCTCGCGCTGACCTTTTTCACGCGCACCCAGAACCTCTCGCGAGAGTGAGCTGAGAAGGAAGTCGGGAAGTTAAGGGACGCTTCATTTTCAAAATACAAGACTTTAACTCTGTATCGGATGCAAATTTAGATCGCTACCCTCCTCCTAATACAAACTTAAATTACCTTCCTGCCTTTCATAACCTTTGTGTGTCACTGGATGTAACTGATATTTGGAGACAAAAAAAAAAACCGAATAGAAAGCAATTTACATGGTCAAACAAGGATATGAGTAAATAATCACGCATTGGCTTCAGGTTAATCTCTAATATATTAGAAAAATGGGTAAAAAATGTATCCATCGAATCATCTGTTCTTACTGATTATAAAACTATTCATCTTTCATTTGCTTTCTCTAAATACATTGAAGGGAGATCCACGTCATATAGGAAATTTAACAAGGCCCTTTTGAAAGACCCACAGTGTAAAAATGAGGCTAAAATTATCATTAATGAATGTTGGATTAATGCTAATAATTCAAAAAATTATGGCTCTAATTGGGAATTCATGAAATATAGAATTAGAAGATTGGCTATGAGGAGAGGAAAAGATATAGCATTTGGTAAAAAAGAAAACGAAGAAAAGGTAATTAAAGAAATTATAGCCCTATCTGAGATTCAAAATCAGAATCAGCAAGAGAAGGCCAGGTTAATGGAATTACAGCTTGAACTGGACCAAATATATGAATACAAAGCAAAAGGAGCTTTTGTCAGGTCACGGAAAAATTGGCTAGAAGAGGGAGAAAAAAATACAAAAAACTTCTTCAATATGGAAAAAAGAAACGCTTAACTCACCTCCCTTATCAAATTAAAAATATAAGTGATATTAGAAGTCATGTGACAGAATATTATGAACAGCTATATTCTAAAAGGGGTGAAACTGGAGACATACCTACTTTCCTAAGATCTATTAAAGATTGTGCTAAACAAATAAGTAAATCAGATATGGAATTATGTGACCAAAAAATCTCTTTGCAAGAGATAAAAATGGGTATCAACAAATTGAAAGAAAATAAATCACCAGGAAATGATGGCTTAACCAGTGAATTTTATAAAGCTTTCCAAAATGAATTATCTTTTTCTTATGGTATTTACAGAAGCTCTTACAGTTAATAGATTGCCCACATCTTTAACTCAAGGTTTGATTATACTAATACCTAAACCCAACAAGGATCCTCTGGTTATAGAACATTGGAGACCAATAACTTTAATAAACAATGATGCAAAGCTCTTTGCCCTCATCTTTGCAGAAAGATAAAAAAAATGCATTGGCTCTATTATCGATGACTGTCAATCTGGTTTTATGAAAGGACGTCATATTTGTAATAATATACGGCTTGTTTTGGACCTAATGGATTACAATGACTTTATTACTGAAGAGAGCTTCATATTGTTTATAGATTTTTTAAAAGCATTTGATACTGTGGAACACAGCTTTATGTTTGAAACTTTAAATTTTTTTGGTTTTGGAGACTACTTTACAAATGCAATACAAACTATATATAATAATTGTAATGGCTCAATAAAATTGGCAAATGGAACTAGCCCAAGATTTTCTATTGATAGAGGTATTAGGCAAGGTTGTTCAATTCCTCCTTTTTTATTTCTTTTAGTCACTCAAACAATGACCCTTCATTTAGAGAAAGACCCCTTCAGAGGTATACAATTAATGGATAAAGAATTAAAATGTTGTCAACTTGCTGATAATACTACCATTTCCATTAAGAATGGTTCGGAGGTGCAGAAAGTAATTAACTGTCTGAATACATTTTCCAGTGTTTCTGGTTTGTATTTAAATATTAAAAAGTGTGAATTGCTTCCTCTGAAAGCATGTAATTTAGAAAATATTGATGGTATACCTGTTAAAGAAGTTGTAACATATCTTGGGATAAAGATTTGCAAAGATGAAGGTAAACGTATTGAACTGAATTTTTCTCCCATTATCCAAAAACTAAAAAAAAAATTAAATGCATGGCTTTTAAGAGATTTATCTTTGAATGGCAGAGTATTGTTGTCGAAAGCAGAAGGTTTATCACGTCTTGTGTACACTGCACTTGCACTGGATGTCCCACATTCAATAATCAAAGAGGTGAACCGCACATTATTTAATTTTATATGGAGGAACAAACCTCACTATTTAAAGAAAAGTGTTCTGTGCAACTCTGTAGATAACGGAGGCCTTAATGTACTAGACTTTGGTATTTCTAACATTATTTTTAAGAACAAATGGATAAAAAATTACTTCTACTGGAAAGATTCAATTTGGAATATAATCCCCAATCTAGTGTTTGAAGAAATGGGTGGTAGTAGGTTTTTACTGAATATATTTTTCAAAAGACAAAATATTGTGTCCTTGCTCCATCGATGCTCCTCACATCTATAGTTGGTAGCGGTAATGCACTGAGTTTTTGCAAACAGAAATAAATATTAAAGAAGAAGAAGGAAGTCGGGTGCATCCGCGCGCCAAATCGAAACGTTCCGATGACCGGAAGCGCGAGACGTGAGTACGAAAGTGTTTTAGCCAACTAGCTTGGTATTCAGCTATCTGTGGCGGCTCGTGTTAGAGTTAAATCTGTTCAGTTTGGAATTCCCAGACGCTAGTGAAAAAAAGTTTGCTCAATCTCCTCCCTTGTATGTTATTTTCATTAAGTCGGCAGACTGGCAGTATTATGAGTGCCAACCACAGCAAGTGGCTGAGCGAGCTGAAGATAGATAACAGCTAAAGACAGTGGCCGTGTTTCCCAGTTAAAAGCGTTCCTAAGGAGTTTAGCTTAGGCGAAAAAGGACTATGGGAAACGTGTTTGCTTCGTACTTAAGAAGGATCTAAAGAAGCTCTTATCGCTAAGGTCTTCTTTAATGAATATGGGAAACATGGCCAGTAACGTTAAAATTTGCTATCTACATGCATCCAGCTGTATAGCTAACGTTAGATGGCTACCCACTTACTCGGTGTCTCACTTGCGTGAATTCGCGTCTTTTCGTTGACTTTGAATGTAATCTGTCGTGCAAAAATTCGTTTTGAGTCCGGTGTGAAAGCAGCTTAATTCGTTGAAGTGACCACTTGGCTGGCTGTGAAGGTTGGGAGCTGTGACCGTTAAGATGCTTGGCAAAATTAGGTCGCTCGTTTCTGTCATTGAGAATCTTCAGAGTTGATACTGTGTTTTCCAGAGAAGGGATAGCGTGCAATGGATCTCCGTGAATTTGAAGCGGACAACTCCGTCAGCTGTCGCCTGTCCTCCGGCATTCCGGACATCTGTAAGACAGCAGACTGCTGCCTGGGCATTGACGAGGCCGGAAGGGGACCTGTGCTTGGTGAGCCGTGGTGAACGTAGTCATATTGACAAGCTCGAATGTCTTGGTTTGTTTCAATGAGTATTCTGGCTGACTTCGTTGCTCAGTTGTGTGTAAAACACCCGCCTTGTTTATGGGAGTGCCATCAGTAATACAACAACAGTAATTACGTCCCTATGTATCTGTAACACTTGTCTGTAACTATCGTGATTTGTGCTCACACTTGTCCTGCTCATGTCTGAAAGTGTGCAGAGCTTTAGCATTTCTGGCGCATTTTGCGGGGAAGGGCATTGTCATGGTTGCCGGAGTCATTTCACGCATCTCAACGTCTTCTGAATGATGTAAACAGGCATTCTTGTTTGCCATCAGTATGGCCGTGTGCTGCCCTTTGAGAATGCCAGTGTTCAAAGTGGTTTTTACAAGATGGCAGCATTTTTAAGTAACTGGTAATATTGTGCTGTTGCATCAGGTCCCAACTGACACGCATCATTCCTGTAAGCAATGTAACCATGAGAATTGTTGCCCAATGTCAGATTGCCTTCCTCTCCCCGGGATTGAAGGTTGGAATCTCAGGGCCAGACCAACTGATAATGCTGACGCTGTTTTGTGTCTTGATTCCTGCAGGGCCCATGGTTTATGGAATATGTTACTGTCCTATCGACAAGAAGGAGGATTTGAAGGAGCTGAAGGTTGCAGGTCAGCTTGCAAACTCTTCTCAAGTGGGCCTTGTCACTGCCTATTTAGGGGTCTAAAGATGCGTTCCATTTACCTCAGAAGTCTGAGCTGGGAATGACGTCACAGCTGAGTTATCAGCATTCCAGTAACAAAGTCGGGGGGGGAAAAAGTTGCCAACCGCCATAAACCGGGAAGTAATAAAACAAGATGGTGACGTCTACGAAAGCAATTCTCGCGTTTGCCTTGTCCAAATATAAGCAACTTCTTGACAAATATGTGGTCCTTCTGCAACCTTCAAACACGGTGGATTTCCATATATATATACGTTCGAACAGTGTATACGGCTGATTCAGTGTGACAAACACGAGTCGGAAGTAATAAACAGAATATTACAGGAGCTTCTAATTACTGTTTACACCAGGGGCAGCCATCTTTAAATGTTAACTCAGGGGTAGTGAAGATTCTCCAACTTTCCGAGCCGGAAATCTGACCTCGGGGGGCGGTCCAGTTGAAACTTCCGACTCGGAACTCGGAAATTCCGACTTCCGAGGACAAATGGAACGCAGCACGAGTATCTAGTCTTGGGGGGCTCTTGTGTTTGCTTATTTTCTCTGGGTTTCTGCTCTTGAGTAACAAATAGATTGCAATCTCCACTCAGAACTGGAGCTTGCAACCTCTGCTTTATACAGTCACTTTTCATCCCTTACTCGACCACCTTCTTTCTCTCCATCGTTGACTGTTGATTTTGATTAATAACAACTGAAAGCTTTTCCAGTGTAAAATTAGAAGGAATGCCACTGATGGAATCTATTATGGCAGTGTGGGAGGTCTGGGATCCAAGATTTAATCTATGGACCATGTTCTCAGTGATGTTGTTAGGTCATTTGGATACCCTTCCTCTGCACTGCTCTTTCTTAATCTAAGTAGAATTTTTGTGTGAACTCTTGCGTCCTGTGCCCTGTCCCCTCTGTATCTGTGGGGCCTTAGAATCATCTCCTTCAGACACCTCATGATTATGGCCTTGTGTGTTGTCGCTCCCATCACTGAGCAGTGCTTAATACTGCTTCTGCATGGCTTCAGATTCAAAGACCCTGTCAGAAGCCGAGAGGGAGAATCTCTTTTCAAAGCTGGATGAAGCAAAAAGTTTTGTGGGCTGGGCCCTGCAGATCCTGTCCCCCAACACCATCTCCACCAGCATGCTCCGGAGGTACTGTAAATTCAGTCTAACCCAACACCAACTCCACCAGCATGCTCCAGAGGTCTTGTACAACCCCAATTCCAAAACAGTTGTGATGAAGTGTAAATTGCGAATAAAATCAAAATGCAATGACTTTCAGATCACATGAGCCAATGTATTATTTACGATAGAACATGGATAACATTTCAAATGTTGAAACGGAGACATTTTAGATTTTTATCCATAAAATGAGCTTATTTCAAATTTTCTGGCTGCAACAGGTCTCAAAAAAGTTTGGACACAGGCAAAAAAAAGGGCTGAAAAAGCTCTTTATATATAAGAGAATCAGCTGAAAGAACATTTAGCGAGTAATTAAATTAACTTGCATCAGGTGTGTGGCATGATGGGCTATAAAAGGGATGTCTTAGAGAAGCTGAGTCTCTCAGAAGTAAAGATGGCCACAGGCTCTCCAACCTATGAAGGTTTGCGTACCAAAATATTGTGGAATACTTTAAAAACAATGTTCCTCAACGTCAGATTGCAAAGGCTTTGTAGGTCTGATCATCAACAGTGCATAACATCATCAAAACATTCATAGAAACTGGAAAAATCTCTGTGCGTAAGGGACAAGGCCGAAGACCTTTACTGGATGCTTGTGATCTTCGGGCCCTCAGACGCCACTGCATCACTCACTGGCATGATTCTGTCATTGACATTACTAAATGGGCCCAGGAATACTTCAAGAAACCACTCTCTGTAAACACAGTCCACCATGCCGTCCACAGATGCCACCTAAAACTCTATATCATGCAAAAAAAGCCATTGTTGAGTATGATCCAGAAGCGCCGCTGTGTTCTGTGGGCCAAGGCTCATTTAAAATGGCCTGTAGCAAAGTGGCTAAGTGTCCTGTGGTCAGACGAGTCCAAATTTGACATTCTTGTTGGAAATCATGGGCGTCATGTCCTCCAGGCTAAAGAGGAGAAAGACCACCCCTCCTGTTATCAGTGTTCAGTTCAAGAGCCAGCATGTCTGATGCTATGGGGATGCATTAGTGCATATGGTGTGGGACACTTGCATGTTTTAAAAAGCGCCATGAATGCTGAAAGGTATATAAAGGTTTTAGAGCAACATATGCTCCCCTCCAGATGACATCTATTCCAGGGAAGGCCTTGCTTATTTTAGCAGGACAATGCAAAACCACATACTGCCGCTATTACAGCAGCATGGTTTCGGAGTAGAAGAGTCCATGTGCTGTACAGGCCTGCCTGCAGTCCTGATCTTTCACCGATTGAGAAAGTTTGGTGCATAATTAAATGAGAAGTCCATCATAGGAGACCCAAAACTCTCCAGTAGCTGGAAGCCTGTATTAAACAAGAGTGGGATCAAATTTCAAAGGCTAAACTCATGGAACTTGTCTCCTCAATGCCCAGACGCCTCCACTCTGTGTGAAAAGGCAGAGGGGATGCTACACCATGGTAAATAGGCCCCGTCCCAACTTTTTTGAGACCTGTAACAGCAATCAAATTTGATATGAGCTCATTTTGTGGATAAATTTGTAAAATATTTCAGTTTCAACGTTTGCTATGCCATCTCTGTTCTACTGTGAATAAAATACTGGCTGGTGTGATTTAAAGTCAGTGCGTTTTGATTTTACTCACAATTTACACTTTGTCCCAACTATTTCAGAATTGGGGTTGCACTAGTCAGTCAAAGGAGAGTAAGATTTTATAGAGTATTCATTATCGTCCTTTAAGTTTTCATTCAGCTGTGTGTTTTTTTTTTTTTTGTATTCCGAATTCATCTGGCACCATCATTTATGGATTCTTGTATGAGCTGTTATGAACCCATACGGCTCTGCTTGTTCACACAGTTGTGAATGTCCTCAAAACTCGTCTCCGCACCCGAGCTGATGAGAGGAGGCCAGTGCTGCTATGTGCAGGTTCTGCCCAGGATGCTAGGAGTGCTGGTCGGCAAATTTCTGCTTTGTCGGTTCCATTTTGTTGAGCGGGGGGCGGGGGGAGTCGGGCTTCCTGAGATGCGTTATGCGTTTTCTTTCGTTCAGCAGCGGGTATGGCAGCAATATTGCGCACTCAATCGCGCGTCTTCCAGTACTGTACTAATTTCTCCTTTTTTTTTTACCTGGCGGCAAAGCCTTCTGAAGTTGAGAGAGTAGCCACAAATTGTTCAGTATGGAACTGTTAGAAAAAAATAATGAAATAAAATAAAAAGTTGACGCACTAGTCAAACCTATGTCTGGAGAGCACGGTGGTTTAATTATCTCGGGTTTACAGTGTGATATAGCCTACTTACTAACATCTCGGGTACAAAGGAAAAATGCGAAGACCTCGATTAAGATCATTATGCGGGCCACTGTGACTTGCTTTAATATAAATTGAGATGATGGTGTTCAAAAGCTATGAGGAAAATAAATTATTTCTTCATTGACGTTACGCAGAGGTAAATTGTCTGTATTTTTTAATCGCATTGAATACACGCCTATTATCAAAGTTAAAATATGCTTTGGTTACTCTTTCTTGGGTTAGGAAGAACCGTTATTAAGGTCAGACTGGATAACATGAAACTTGATCATTTTGTTCATTCTAATTCATGACACATTGCGCTTGAAGTATAGCCTACCGTTCGTGTATACCGAAGTGCGGGATATATAGCCAACACTGATGCGATGTCATTTAACATATCTGTCCATGTAGGAAGCTAACTGTCTCAGCTGAGCTGTTTATTATGCATAATTTCACAGAACTGATAGCCTATTCAATTCATAAGGTTAAAGAGATGAATGAATGTCGAACAAATATAAACAGTTACGTTGGCGATTTACCTTTTTGAAGTCAAGGAGCTTCACAACGGACCATTTAAATTTAAAATGGCCATTTAATTTCATTTTTCAATGAAAATGCGTTTGCGAATGGGTGGGAGGACATGTCTTGCGACATGCCCCGGCAGTGAACACTAATGGCGCCTCCTTTTTAAATCGTTCTGGGAAATAAAAAGCAGATAAAGAGGTTGGCCACGGAATTCTTTCCATTTTGACAATATTTTATTAGATTCTCGGACTTGTTCGAAGACAAGTTTACGAGTCCGCCGTAATTTTTACTTTAGTGTGCACTTGCGGACTACCGCGAATTTCGAACCCTGTCATCTTTTAAGTGAAACACTGAATCTCGCCTTAAAAATCTGTCAATTGGGCCCTGATTCTTCCGTTGGCCATCTCTCCGCTAGCCGTCTGCGCGTCAGCTGCACTCGTGTCAAAGCGATAAACGGAGTGGCTATTCGCACAGCCTCTGTGCCAGTAGTGGGTCAAGTTATTTTATTCTGTGCCAATAAGGATGGGCCGTAACATTATTCGCGCAGCGGCTGTGCGAATTGCCGCGTCCTAGCGTAATGCATGTGCAATCGGCGGATTGCTATGACGACCACCGCAGACGATTCCCGCGAATTGGCTATGTCAGGGAGCGGGTCGAAAACGAAAGTTCGCTATTCTGACAGTAACATAAGGCGGGGAGTGGACATATTTAGGGTCATTTATGTTTTGTTTCTTGCGGTTTTATTGCACATAGGATGAATTCGTCTTAACTAATCTTTGAAAAAATAGTGCCATGCGGAAAAAGCACTTTCTGGGCTGAGTGGTGTCGGTGGATTCAGGGCTGGTCGATGCATTGCGAGTGCTGTGGCGACCAGTATGGGCAGAACCCTGTGTGTTGTGCTGTGCAGTCATCAGTGTGTGAGGGGAGAGCTCAGCTCAGTGCAGTGTAGGTGTCTGGATTTAGGCCTTTAGCCCCACTTTACCTCTGGGTGAATCGACCCTACTTGGTCTAATCAGCTGTAAGTTAGTTTGGGTAAAGGTGTGAGCCGAATCACTTTAACACACTGATATTTTCCAGGGCGAAGTACAATCTGAACGCGCTGTCTCACGATGCCGCCATCGGCCTGGTGCAGTACGCCCTGGACTGCGGTGTGCAGGTCAAAGAGGTACTGAATCACTCCTGGAGGAAATCTCAATGGCGATAATTTCATATACTGATAATTATGATATGAAAACCTTCATCGGCCTGATGAAGATGATGTTGCTGAGCTGTAGCTCTGACTGAAGACTGGTCCCTTCTAGCTGCCACTGTGTGAGTCAATGTCTAATTTGTGAAAGTTCATAATTGCACTTGAGTTATCAGACTTGCACTTGTTTTTGTACCGCCAGCTTTATACAGTCTTCTAGTGTTGTTTTATGCCAATGTTTTATGTTACTTGGGGTTTTCAGGGCTATTGTTCTCGCTGATGCGATCTGGGTAAGAGCTGATGCTAAATGTCTGCAGTGTGATGTAGTGATCTGTTCCTCTCCCTGCTCCACTCCGGCCCAGGTTTTTGTGGACACCGTGGGCCCAGCGGAGAAGTACCAGGAGAAGCTGTCCCAGAGGTTCCCGGGGGTGGAGGTGACTGTGCGGGCCAAAGCTGACTCCCTCTTCCCCATTGTCAGCGCTGCTAGCATCTGCGCTAAGGTTAGCTCTCTCAGCCTGACCAATGTGACAAGGGACAGGGAGCTGAAGGCAGGAGGGGAGCTAGTATGTTGCCTAGTGGTGAAGGTTAAAGGTCCCATATCGCGTCACCACTTGCATAGTTTACTAACCATTACAATCTGTTGCAAAGTCAGTCCATTGTGACATCACATGGTGGAGATACCACTCAGAATAATGAAGGAACCGATCAATTGGTCGGCTGAAGTTGATCGGTCCCTTTTGTTTCTGGGCAGTGTCTTTCTCATGTAGTGGCACAAAGGAATAGGTTTTGAACAGTAGGTTTTTAATGGCTAATTGGTTATGCACCTGGTGACATGATAGGGGGACCGTCAAGGTGCTCGTCTGAGACGTTGAAGGCCCAGTACTGCCACAGTAAGGTCTGTGCAGCTGGTTGTGCCCTTAACCTCACATTGCTCTGGGAGGGACTGGCCTCTTCTTGGTCTAATCCACTAAATCACGTAGGATAGAAGTGTCTGCTAAATTAAGGTAATGTAGCTCATTCAGTGATGAGTCTACAGACACCAGCAGTGGCAAACTGCCGTGGCCTTATTAAGGGCTCTCTTTGGCCAGGACCTCCTCTTGGAAGCTTCCCTGAGCAGCCACAGAGTACATGCCGTCCTGAGTTAATTACTTCCTGTGACCTCAGAATGAAGCCGTGGGTCAGCCATGTCCTCAGATTCTCTAATCTCGAATCCTCCATAATCTTGACTCCTCTGCAGCAGCATCCTTGGACTTGTGTTTTAGCATAGCTGCTGTGATAACAGTGCTCATGCTGCTTGTAGGCCAAATGCTGGGCTCTCTGCTGAAAATAAAAATGGCTGCATTGAATTATGTCTTTCTTTAAAACCAGATTTTTTTAAATTCCTGGAACGGCAGTTGGGAACCCTCCTCCTGGAGAGCCTTATTGCTGCATGTTGTAGATATTTTTGCTCTAACAAACAAGGTTCAGATGTCTGTAGCTGCCTGGTCAAGGGCTGGGTAATGAGGGAATCATTTGTATCTAGTGTGTTAGGGAGTGAGAAGTGTCAAATATTCAGTGCTATGGCTCTTCTTGAGTTGAGCTTCCTTCCACTGTGCTAGAAAGTGGTGTAAAGGAGAGATGTAATTGACTGGTCCAGCCTGAGGGAGGCAGTGTTGTCCTGTCATCTTTTTGTTTTTGTTTTTGTTTGGAACTTGATGTATTGTCACAGATTTTCATGGATGTGGTTCCTCCCAATTAGACACAAATTCCTGATTTCTGATTTAAGTATGTGACAAATTATTTTCTGAACGATCACTGCACTTGTGGCCTTAGGACTCCCAGAACTCACGGCATGGCAGTGGCATTTTCAATAATGTGTCCTCAACTTTATTTTCCTTATTGTTTGTCTTTTGCCAATCACACTCCTGAGATTTAGATATTTTTTCTCTTCTGAGTTGAAAATGATTATTTTCCACATGCTTGTCTGGATCTGAGGATGTCGAAGTCTGGGTTATGCTTTGGCACAAAATTTGTGTTCCCTGTGTGGTGCTCCAGGTTTGAGTAAACATGGTGATTGTGTTGTTTCAGGTTGCCAGGGACCAAGCAGTGAACTCCTGGAAGTTTGTGGAAGACCTTGCAGATGTAGATACGGACTACGGCTCTGGATATCCTAATGGTTGGCACTGAACTCGCAAACGCAGTCCAACTCTCGCGCTATACAGCGAGTACCACAATTCTTCGAACAGTGACACATTTTATTCAGCAGCCGTCTTTAGGTCCTGTTTGTTTCAGGGAATTTTTGCCTTCAGTCCCCTCCTGAGCATGTAAAATGCACCTTCATTTCGATGTGGATCCAGTGATTCACTCTGCTAACGGAACCAAAACAGCAGTTGCTGTCCAGTGAATTATGTTGCTAACTGCGTATAGACCCAAGGCTTAAAATCTGGGGATCAGAAATGAGGAATCCTGCCACAGCTTCCCCAAATGACAACACCCAGCTTTTACTGCACTAATGGGTCCTGCCTCTAGGGTGCAGTACTGTAGTAATCAAATCTAGGCAACAGGAGCACAATACTGGATTTATGCGCTCTGAGCCTGCATCTCCCTTCTCTGATGGACACACAGCTGTTTCTGACGAGGTTTGTTGGGGTTCTGATCGCTCTCTCCCTCTGCAGACCCAAAGACCAAGAGCTGGCTGCTCAAGCACCTGGACCCTGTGTTTGGGTACCCGCAGTTCGTCAGGTTCAGCTGGAGTACCGCCAAAACCCTACTGGACGAAAAGGCTGCACCTGTTCACTGGTGAGGAGGTGGGAGAGGAGGAGGAGGGTTTTAGGGCGTAGGGGAGCTGGAGAGAGGGGTGGAGGGTGATGGGAGGGTGGAGGGTAAGATGAAGAGAATGTGAAGGGTGTAGGGGGTATGGACGTAGGGCTGGAGAAAGGGGTGGAGGTGATGAGGGAAAGGGGGGTACGTTGTAGTACTGGATAAATTCCTCCTCCTGTCCTGTAACTTGCCCTTCAAACCCCCCCCATTTCAGACAGGAAGAGGAAGTTTTAGGGAGAGGTGGGAGTTGGAGCGCATTTAGTTTAAATTTTGAGGCACTGCAGGGGAAAGTGAAGAGCAGCAGGGGTTTGAGCGCGACTGGGAGTCGGGGTTAATGAACTGCTCTGTGGGCACTGCATCCAAAGCTTGTCCCCCTGCCCTTCCATTGGTCCCCTTCCCATCCAATCAGGGGTCAGGAGAGAGCTGAGAGAAGTGCAAGCGAATGAGTGATGAGTCGTGATGCGATCATGACTCAGCAGTAATGCTAATTGTGACCCTGAGCCGAGCTGATGCTGGGGGCGGGTGTGGGGTTTGTGGGGCTGCGGGAATGTCAGTAGTGTGTGTGTGTGTGTCCGTGTGTGTGTGTTCAGGGACGATGACGAGGAGGACGGGGAGAAGGCTGCCGCTCAGAAGAACTGTGCCTCCATGCTGTCCTACTTCCGCAGGCCCCAGACCTCCTCTGCCAGAGAGACACACAGATTCTTCTCCGAGAGGAGGCTACGCACCTTAGACACGCTGTGAGAGAGTGTGTACATCACACACGCACACATTCACGTGTTTACACCAGCTGTCAGTCTGCAGGTGACTGGTTGAGTGGACTTATGCCCACCTTGGCTGTATCGGCCGCTATGGAGCAGAATCTGTGTTGGACAGGGGGTGACCTCAGTTCCCCATTACAGTACCCCAAGCTCCTGTTGTTTCTCCTGGGTGGATGTTGTGAACGTCCAATCAGTGTTTTTGTGATAATAAAAGGTCATATTTTTCAAAATTGCGAAGAGCTTCTTTCTTTCCAAAACAGATTTTGTGACCTTTACTTCTTTTTCAGAAGCACTTAACTTTGTCTGTCTGTCTACCAGAATATTTGCCTCCGCTGAGAAGGTCATGATTTCACCCCTGTTTGTTTGTCAGTCCATTTGTCTGTCTAGGGAAACTCAAAAAGTTATGGATGGTTTTGCACGAAATTGGGTAGGATGATTGATGGTAGTTCAAGGATGAGTTGATTCAATTTTGGAAGTGATCCGGAAAATATTCAGGATTCTGGATCCGGAGGAATTAAAATATGTCTAATGGGGGTCTGTTATATTACTGACCAGATACCTCAAAGTTATCAACCGTTTGGCATGGAATTTGGCAGGATGAAAGGTGGTCGACCAAAGAAGAGTTGATTCAATTTTTTAAGTGATCTGGAACATTCTGCAACCAAAAGAACAGCTATATGGCGTGGCTGAGGTACAGTATGCACTCTACCAAGTGCCCTGTAGTTGATCATGTTCTCCTCTGAAGTGTTTTCCGTAGGTGTGTATGCACATGTTCCATTGCAGTGTCGCGACTAATTACTTTCTGTTACCAAGAACAAAGGCTGAGAATAAGATAACATCAAAGTCTTTCGAAAATTTGAAGTAAAGTTGATTTAAGGTGAGGAACTATAATTATATACTGACCAAAAAAAGAAATGCAATTTTCTATTTCTTGATTTTATCGAGTGTTGCTGTTATTAATCAACACTTCATTGGTATCAAATGAGAGAGGGAATCTCAGACAATAGATATAACAGAAAATTGGGCTGGAATATCGCAATGTTGGGTTTTATTTAACAAGGTGAAGTTTGACATGACGAAACACAAATGACACTATCAGAATCTCGTATGTCCCCTGTTAGCGTCGCGCACGGCGGTACACCTGCGTCTCATAGACATCACCAGACGTCTGATTATTGCTTGTGGAATGTTGTTCCACTCTTTGGTCAGCGCTAGTCTTAGCTGATGTACTGCAGCTGGCAGTAGTTGACGTCTCCGGATTGCTCTATTCAGAATCTCCCACAAGTGTTCAATAGGTGAAAGATCTGGAATAAATGCAGGCCAGGGAAGGATTTGCACGTTTTTGGCCCAAAGGAACTCCATACAGAAACGTGCCACGTGCGGACGCATGTTGTCCTGTTGGAAAGTCACTTGGTGATGTCGGACAAACGAAACGACGACTGGATGGAGAATTTCCTCACAGTAATGGATGGCGTTGAGGTTTCCTTCAACAAAATGAAGTTTGATTCGGTGTGTAGCTGACGGTCAGCTGTGATATGACGGGCAGACGCTGGAGTCATAACGTGGCCTACTGGATCTGGGGTGATCGGCCGTGTCCCCAGTGGCATTAAAAAAGGTTCTGAAGCAACAAATTGTCCCAGAACGCACACTGAATTGACGGGCAACTCTATCTACCCGACTTCCGGCCTGTAGCATCCCAAACGCGTGTTCTCGTTGAACTTCCGTTAGTCAAGGCATTATAACCCGTTTGATTTTCACTCCTTTTCGGTTAGACTTTTTTGGTCCTGGTGTCTAAGAGGAACTCAAAACAAAAATGGGTGTGTTAGGACAATGGTAGTACTCAAACCCAAGCACTGCCGATTGTTTGGTTCCGGACAAATGGCGGCACCAGAATATGCGCTGTGTCCGCGAAAATTTGTATGGTAGAAGTACTCACCACTAAAAATAACTCAGAACAAAAGCATCTTTTTCAATGGGTTTGTTGAAATTAGGCACCGGATTACGTAATTGCGTTTCTTTTTTTGGTCAGTATACGCAAGTTCATCAGAAACATTGCTACAAATACCAACTTTGCAAAGTTTATGGCATACTGCTTTTGTAGATACTGGTTTAGACCGGATAGATTGAATTTTGTAATCATTTTTCGAGCTGTAGCCATGGGTTTATTAGCGACTATCCGACCAAGTTACCGTCTGTCTTTGTTGAAGAACTTTGACTTGGCTATGCAGTCATGTCAGCTGATGTGTGGTGAGCCTTCTGGTGCAAAATGGCTGCCGTCACATCACCCAGGTGGGGCTGCGCATTGGTGGTGGAGAGATGAGGCTACCCCATATGACTGTAATCTGCTTTGAGGGCTATAAAAAGGTGCTTTATAAATGCAATGTTCATTTGTTCACTCTTTCATTCATTCACTTTGGCCTCTTTTTTGCTGCAGCTGTTTTTTGTTTGTTTTTTGGTGCTCAGCATATACACTCAGAGGCAATGAAAATGCAACACAAGTTTGGATTCAAATAATTTTGTGACTCAAATTTATTTTCTTATTTTAACAATTCAAATATGTTGGGTAGGTTGACTTTGATGAATTAAATGTGTTAATGGGCCAATTTGGTCAGTAATAAACAGATGCATTAAACATAACGAGCACAAGTTGAAAATGAAAAATCACAACTAGACTGAACGGAACACACATTTAAAAATGAACTCAAAAGAACAGTCAGTATGGGGTGTGACCCCCATGAACATCCACATAGGTCCATGAGGAGACGCTGTACTGCCTGACTAATCGCCTTAGGTTGTCTTGGGGAAGTTGTCACCACTCTGCCTGTAATGCATTCTTGAGTTGCATCCTGGGTACTCTTGATGAAAGAGCTTGTCCCAGTTGGACGTACTACACCTAAAACGTACTGATGCTGGGCGTATTACACCTAAAACGGTGAGCCACTTGCCGAGCACTTACTCCCGCCTCTAGCATACCCAGGGCCCTGTTCCCTTGTTCAGTTGACAGACGTGGCATTATGACACTTAAAAGTGTTTTTTGTGTGGCTTTTATCATGGCCTTATATAGGGAAGACAACCCCTCCTTCATTTCAACCGCTGTACTTGCACAACTCCTAATCCCATATGTTGTACTCAATATGGATTGATGAGAGTCCAACTCACACTGTTGAGTTACATGATGATCATTCATGTGTAATGAGGTACACATTGTGTCTCCAATGGTCACTTAAGAACTCAAATTGGACTACTCAGGTCCTGAGCAAAAATAAACCAAAATTTAGAGTGTTGCGTTTTCATTGCCTTTGAGTATATTTTCATTATTTTTGACACTTACCCCAACCATCTCAAGTAATTTAGCCTTTGTTGTGACTGATGCCCCGCAATTCAGGCACCAGCTATTTTGCACCTTTGGTTCTATTTGTACCTTCATCTTGTTTCAAAGATTTACCTTTTAAACTGCTGCTGATCAGACCACTGATGCGGACATATGCTATTTTTCAGTCCGATGAGTAGGAACTATATACAATGCTGTGAAAAAGTATTAGCCCCCTACCTATTATGTTTTTGCATGTTTGCTAGTCAATGTTTTTAAATCGTTAAACTAATTGTACCTTTAGACAAAGATAACCTTAGTAAACACAAAATGCAGTTTTTAAATGATGATTTCATTTTATAAAAGAAAGACGCTATCCAACTCTATGCGGCTCTATGTGAATAAGTTCTTACCCCTTTGGTTATTAAACTAAGTAACTGGCTGAAGTTACGGAATTGAACAATTAAGCAAATTTAATTGATAAATGGGTTCGATTGCACTAGATATATCCAGGCCTGATTACTGCCAGCACTGTTTAATCTAAATATCACTTAAATAGAACCAGTCTGGCAATGTCAATGAGGCAAAAAGCAGCATGTGATGCTGCAGTCTGAAGAAATTCAAGAACAGATGAGAATCAAGATTGTTGGCATCTATCAGCCAGAAAAGTGTTATGAAGCCATTTCTATGGCTCTGGGACTCGAGTGAACCAAGATGAGAGCCATAATCTACAGATAGAGAAAACAGGAGGGTTGACCTCTGCTCTAGGAGTTCTGTCCTACCAAATTCCTCCAAGACCCCACCAAGACTCATCCAGGAGGTCACAAACAAATCCAGACTGACAAACAACTTCAGGTCACACTTCTCCTAAAAACCGAGTGTATGTGTCACTTGGTAGAAACTGAGTTTAACCTTCATTTGCAGTAATTAAACGTAGTAAAAATCTTAAAAAAACAATAGCTATAAGTGTCATTTTGAACTCTGAAAATTAAGTTTCTATCATTTTTTTTCTTCTGTTAGGAAAAGTCCAGAGCCTAAAAGTTTTTTGTCAATTGCGAGATCTTTGCCACTGAAACTTACTAGGTTTTTCCAGATCACAGGAGACTTGCCTCAGTTAAGATCTGAAGGTTTTTGTAGTGGCCTTGTCACGGTCTTGACTTCAATGCAATTGAGATGCTGTGGCATGACCTTAACGGGCAGTTCATGCTCAAAAACCCTCCAAGGAGTCTGAATTAAAACAATTCTGGAAAGAAAAGTGGGGCAAAATTCCTTCATGCTGATGTAATAGACTTATTGCCTGTTATCATACACATATGATTGCAGTTCTTGCCACCAAAGATGGCAGAACCAGGTTTAAGGAGGCAATTTTTTTTTTATATGGATGATAAAAGTTTTGAAAAACTCTCTACCTTCAATTAATAAAATGATCATTGAAAAGCTGCTGCATTAAGTGTTTACTCGTGTTGCCTTTGGTTCATATTAAAATTAGCTGGATGATCTAAAAAATGTAAATGTGTGACAAATGAGCAAAAATAGAATAAATTGGGAGAATGAAAATACGGCGGATGCATTTGTAAGGGTAGTTTAGAGACATCAAAGTTGAAGTCATCAGAAGGGATCTGCTGATATTTTGTCCTCTTCCTCCTTGTATTATAGCCTACTGTCTGTAATCTATTGGGGATATGGCAAACCCTTTTAAAAATAAAACATTTCCAGACGACCTGTGATGTTATGGTTGACTCATTTACATGAAATGATGTAAGATAATGGTTGCACGGCAGGCGCTCGTTCCGTCTGATGAGAGGATTAGCGGCTAGTCTGGAGAACGCCCTTTCGCACACCTTAGTTGTTCGCACTTGCTGTGGCAGGTCAAGAAAATTGCTCCTTGGCGCTTACAATCATCATGAGAGATCCTCACTCATTCATTGGCTGTTTACTGATTATTCCGCTCATAAGAGGGAGGTTAAATAGATGGCACAGCTGCTGGTGGCTATTACTTTGTGCAATGCATTACAGACGCTGCCATTAGCAAGCTGGGCTGCCAATTCTCCAGTTACGAAGGACTGCGTTTATGTCCCTTTACTTACATAAGCATGTGCAGAGACTCGCTTCAACGGTCTTTTCTGAGCAGGCAGCCGTGGACAGATCGGCTTTCATTTTACTGATAAACACATCATTATGGAAATGGAACATTGAAAGCATTGAAATTGGTCTATTGCCAGGTTCAGAGATGAAATGAAGAAATGGGAATTGGATGAAAAATCAGGCAGATACACAAAGTGGGCCTAAACGGGGTAAAATTAAGTAGAACAAGCAGGCCATTTTACACTCCAGTATTAAGCTGTGAATGGAGTCCAGGTGCTGCGTCCTTTAAACTAGGACACGTAATTAACAAAGGGAAGCGATTCCACGGAGTCTCTGACTTGATGAAAGGCCCCTGAATTATGTGGGCATTATTTTGATCACTCTGGATAGTTTAATTAAGGTTTCCATGCTTCAGGATGTTAAAAATTGGAATCTAATGAGCTGTGAAACGTTTCACGGTGGCGTACTGATTCACGTTGAAAAGCTGCATGATGTAAAATCGATGGCCCTCAGGGAATATGCGCATATGGTTCCTGAAGCATGCCATTGGCTGGTCGAAGTCACTGACGGCCATTGGGTTGTGCATGCAATAAAGAATAAAGTCCAGTAATTCAGAAAACATTTGTTGATGTACATGTACCCAGGTAGCTGTACTTCAAAAAAAGAAAAGTTTTAAAGTTAAATTTTTATTTTATTTTTTCATTTCAAGATAAAGCAGCTTTTTTGGGTGGTATGTTTGACCCTCTGCATTCAGTCTCACCTGTACTTTCCAATCTTCCTATGAAGAGATATAATTTTTTGGGTGTTGAAAATTCATAAAAATTCAGATTCCATCATTTGGCGTAGGATCCCTAAGTAATTCAAGATAATAAACAAGGCATCCATCTGTCTATCTGCCAGTCAATAACAACATGAGGATGGCCAATATGGCCTGAAAAGGTTTTATTTATTTGAGTGTAGAGAAGGAATCATGTCACAGATACATATAAATCCATACAGCATTTATTTAGCATTTACAGAGAAAAGAAATGAAAGACCAGTCTTTATAAATATTGCCACTTTTTTCAGTTAATGGAAAGGACATTTGATTGACAAATTCAACAAATTGTGGGTTTTCATGGTAAATTTTCAAGCAGTTATGTCTCTTTCCACAAAAGTTTAATCAGTATTGAATCCAAGGGCATCTTTCACCTTATGGTAAGCAGGAGTTATGCAAACGATGAAAATCACTGCGCTACGGCACACCATGAAATCGCCCAAAAGACTCCTTTGTTTTAGGTTTCAAAATTGTGCTTGTTGTGGGCAACTTTGCCATAAAACTCTTGTACCTCAGTATCTGTTCTGCTCTCTGTCATAACTGCATGGTCTCAGGTGGATGCAACAGTATGCTAAAATCATTTCACCTCGCAGTGATATGAAAACAAATGCAGAATACTCAGTTGTATTCAGGGTTTGTGTTTGACTTTATGTTCCGTGTCCAAGAGCCGCGTGTCCGACCAGCTGTCTATGCAATGAATGTTGCGTGGCCAGCCAAGAAATTTCAGGCACACGACTCAACAGAAGCCCTGATTCTCATGAACTCCCCTTATGCTCATGGACATTTTCCCACAGCTGCGCTCCTGCTCCACCTCTGCTGCAAACTTTCATCGCTTGCTGCTGGTTAACATCCCAACTCCACTCCAGCAATCACCTGAGGACCCCAGATATTCTGTCAAACCCTGTGCCCTTCTCAAGCTCAGTAGGTCACAGGGTGCGTCTGAGTACTATCCTGGATGGCTAAACTACAGTATTTCATGTATGTGTTTGTGAATGCTGCAATTTATTATTTTCATGAGTTGGCTGACAAAACCAAATCAAAAATGGCTTTGGACTTTGAAAGGAACAAACAGTCGGTGCTGCCTCTACACTGATAATGTTGGATTCCCAATATTAATTTACGGAAATTGTCGACGTCAGGACAATGTAGCTCTGACAAGGTGGTAGGCAATCAATATTTGTGCACAGTCACCTACTGAAGGCAAGCCGCTAATGCAACCATCTTTTTGATGAACTGGTTTCTCAGAAAAAAAGCTGGGGCTCTTTATTCTTACGGCATGTCTTTGTCTTCTACACTGTCTTTGGATTGGCGGTATTGTGATTATTCAAACGTGACCAGAGGTGAATGTGTGCGGTTAATGAAACCTAGTTAAGAGTTCTGAAAGAGATGGCAGGACATTGACTTGTTGCTACAAATAAGATTTTCTCAAGTCATACAACACAGCATAGACAAGTACACTAATGGAACTGAAATTCACAACATGAACCCTCTGAACAAATACCATTCCTTTAAAAACAGGCTGTGCATTTCTGAGGCCTTGAATTGACAATGTGGCTTTTTAGAAGACTCTTGACAGGCCTTGCGAGGTTTTACACATCAGATTCTACAAAAGTCCTCTCGCAGTGTCCTGTCGGAATGCTCTAGAACCCACTGCCACTGCCCTCCACGTCTTCCACGAAGAGGGAGCGCTTGCGCACCACGGCAATGTCGTCGTTACTCGTCCGGGCCTGCGGGGGCTCTGTGGTGCTCTGCGGCAGCTGTGCGCGACAGGGTGCGCGGTACTGGGGTAAGTTGGTTTTGGTGGTGTCCAGTTCACCCGGGTCTTCTTCTTGCGCGCGCAGGGCGGCGATCACCTCCATGTCGGACGCTGAAAGGGTCAGGCAGCCGCAGGACGCTCCTTCCTTCTCCTCCCGAGGCTCGTCCTCCACCGTCACGAAGGCGTCGCCCCAGAGAGTCTCACACAGGTCGCGCCCATCCTGGTACATCTGCTCCACACGCACGGACACAAACGCAGAAAGGTGGTAAGAGCAATATTTCTTTTTTCATTTCACTTTTATTTCACTGGGTAAGTTATTGAGAAGTCATCTACCTAAACAGCTGGACACGTTTTGATGGGGCTTAAATTGGCGGTTTATCAAAAAGTGTCGGTCAGCGATGGTGTGCATTGCACTCAGGTGAACCAGCGTGAATAAATCTCTAAAGCAAAAATTTTAGCATCCGCACTGTGATTGTCCATGTAGCTAGTTTGTTTTCAAGCTGCGCTAAGTCATTGTAAAGTATTTGCTGCTTCCTGGGATTTTTTGGGTTTCAGCATTGGTTTTTCATCATTACCTCTGCCAAGGAGGTTATGTTTTTGCCTGGGTTTGTTTGCTTGTTTGTCTGTTGGTTTCCAAAATAACTCAAAAAGTCATGGATAGATTTTGATGAAATTTTCAGAGAAGGTGGGTCAAGGAACAGGTGATTAAATTTTGGCATATCTAGGCCAAAGTACTGCTGAGATATACGCCAAAGTTCAAGATTTCAAGTCTTTCCAATGGGCCGGAGGTCCAATCGCCGTGCTTTTGGGTTTTGCTGCCCCCTGGCGGAGGTCTGCGCTCTCTGAGTGCTTTTCTAGTTTTTGTCAATTAAAGGTTAAATGGTAGAAACATCATAGACCGAGATTTGGGGACTTCAAGATCCGCTCAGGTCAGGAAGCACAAAATACTTATTCCAACCACTGCCATTTTTTAATGAGCCTATTACTTGGAAGAAACTGTATTTTTGCAACTTTAAAAAAATCAGGGTACGAACAATGAGTTTTGTCTTGATTCATTGGTTTTTTTTTCTTCTTTTTTTTTTAGGTAGTATTTTTTGTCCTTGCCAGCAGAGTCCGACCCTACATCCGGGAATGTCCATGACTGAGTGGGCTGATGTAGTTACACCATTGGTTGGCCAGTAGAGTGTACCTTCCCCATTGGCCGCTGCTCATTGCCCACTATCTATCACAAAAACTATAAACGGTCCAGCCATATACTTGGTCTTGACCAAGTCTTGTTAAGTTTGAGTTCAGACAAGCTTTACATGACACTGCGATGAATTAAAAGAAGGCGTGCAGAATGTTTTAATGTCCTGATTGAAATGTTCCACATGTGAGTCACCTGATTGTTTTCTGATGTTCTGAGGCTGGCATCACAAAGTCCCTCTGTCTCTCTCTCTCTCACTCGCTCGCTGTTTATATGCTTGGATTGTGTGAACAGGATTACGAATGAGTAAAACCTTGTGACGTAGTTTCACACTCACTGGTTCCATTGAAAGGACACAGCTTTGCATCGCGCTGCATATTTAGCATAGCTGGCTATTGCATACAAACTTACTGTGGTTAAAATCCTGGTTCAGAAAGTAAAAGTTCTCCCCAGTATTTGGGGTGCTTTCACACTAGGGACTCGAGCATGGAACCAAGTCCACTTGACCTCAAAGTCCAGATTATTTTGTTTAGTTGGTAAGTGTGAACGCAAGAATCGCCATGTTTGTCTGTGTCTGTCTGTCTGTTAGTTTGTACTCACTCAATCATCCATAATTCTTGAGATATCAACTTGGAATTTATTCTTCAACAAGCTGTATATTCAGGAAAGACGGTACTTTGGATGGTCAAGGCTATCAAATGTCAAAAACACATTTTGGACTTTATCTTGCGTTAGAAATATGGTAAAGACATGGGACCAACAACAAAAAATTCAGTCTTATGTCATGTTCTTGAGTTTCGCAATTGTTGCTCTATGACCGATTTCATCTGTTTGTTTGTTTGTCCAGACAATGGCTGTCATTTCTTCATCACTATCAATGATATTTTGTGCATGTGACGGCCATGGGCCAAGGAACGAGTGATTCATTTATGGATGAATTCGAATTCTAATGAGGTTGCTGTGGTCATATTCGTTCAGTTCTTTGTGAAAAAAGCGTTGGCAGACGTACACACTTTTTGAGCAATTTGTAGTTTTCATAATGTGAGCTCAATGCAGTAGGAAGGCACACTAAATTCATAATGTAGTATCAAAGTCTAACTGTGAAAAAAATACAACAAAAAAAGCTTTGATTTTTATGCCTCCACCTGCCGTAGCTTCAAACGCTATAAAAGTTGACCTTCGGCCTCCACATACAATTGACATTATGTGACCTTGACCTTTGACCCGAAGACCCTCAAAACCTAATCAGTTCACCCATTCTGTGTATGCAGCTACCATGTCTAATTTGGTGAAAATCCCTCCTCTCCCTCAGAACATAAAACACAAATAAAATAGTCATGATGGACCCTGTGACGGACGCATGCGCGGATAGACGACCAGAAAGCAGTATACCTCACGCCCGTGATCGGTAAAACAGCAGGTTTTCAGCATTTTTCAGATGCTAGCATGGAGATTCTCTCTTAGCATAAGTAGACCTGATACAAGCTATTCTCATGTCAGAGTGCCATGCTAAGGTTTTCCATGCTTCCTTACAGAGAGCCCCCACTCAGTGCGTTAACTGTAGGGAAAGGATGTGAAGTGGAGTGAGGGCGACTGTGCAGGGGTTATTGATCGTAATGCACCACAGCACAATGATGCCGCCCCCTGGGGAGGGGGGGGCAGGTGGGGGTGGAGAACTGAGGACAACAGGATGGGGGGGGATGGGGGGTCATTTTGGCTTGGTCAGCTCATGTTGTGCATGGTGACTGGAGAATGGACTTGAGACAGTGTCAGTTTGATTTTGAGCCAGCTCTTTTAAAGGGCTTGGGTCAGGGAGAACGTCCCCTCGCGTGCTCCTCACAAACTGACTTACACTGTTCGGATGAAGCCCCTGCCATTACATATCACTACTTCCCCTTTAACATGCATCTCCTGCTGTCACTCTATTGATTCTTGAAGCCTTATTTTACTTCTCCTGCCCTGGAGACAGCATTGGAGAGCTGCCACTGTTATTCAGATTTATTGTTTCAGGCAAAAATACCTCATTCATTATAGATTTCTTACTGAATTTCCAGTGCTGTTTATATTGTCAGTCTAATTTAATGTGCTACTCCCACAGCATGATAAATGCGACATGCTTAACATTGTGTATTTTAAAATTTCAAGCTAAAAAGCTCTGAAGCTTGCACACACGTGCATGACACCTACAGTACCGCAAAAAAGTATTTGCCCCCTTCCTGATTTCTTACTTCTTTGCATATTTTTCACACTTAAATGTTTCAGATCATCAAACAACTTTTAGTTTTGGACAAAGATAACCTGAGAAAATACAAAATGCAGTTTTTAAATGATGATTTCAATTATTAAGGGGAAAAAGCTATCCAAACCTACCTGGCCCAGTCTTATATCATGAATTAACTGTGATTAACCACATTTCTTGAGTCCAATTTCACTAGCCACACCCAGGCCTGATTACTGCCAGACCTGTTAAATCAAGAAATCATTTTAATAGAACCTGTCCGAATAAGTGAAGTAGGCTAAAAGATCTCAAAAAGCTACATGTCATGTCTCAAACTAAAGAAATTTAAGAACAGATAAGAAACAAAGAAATTGACATCTATCAGTCTGGAAAGGGTTACAAAGCCATTTCTAAGGCTTTGGGACTCTGGCTAATCACGGTGAAAGCCATTACCCATGAATGGAGAAAACTTGGAACTTCCCAGGAGTGGCTGGCCTCTGAAAATTACTCCAAGAGTGCATCACAACTCATCCAGAAGGTCACAGAAGAACCCGGAACAACATCTAAAGACCTGCAGGCCTCACTTGCCTCAGTTAAAGTCAGCGTTCGTGATTCAACAATAATGAAGAGACAGGGCAAAAATGGCATTCATGGGAGAGTTCCAAGGCGAAAATCACTGCTGATCAAAAAGAACTCAAGGGCTCGTCTCACATTTGCCTAAAAACATCTTGATGATCGCCAAGACTTTAGGGAAAATATGCTGTTGGCTGAGGAGACAAAAATGGAACTTTCTGGAAGGTGTGCATCCCATTACATCAGGCATAAAATTAACACAGCATTTCATAAAAAGAACATCATACCAAAAGCTATCATGGTGGTAGTGTGATGGCTTGGGACTACTTTGGACAACTTGTCGTAATTGATGGAACAATGAATTCATCTCTCTACCTGAAAATCCTGAAAGAGAATGTCCAACCATCAGATGGTGACCTCAAGCAGAAGCGCACTTGGCTTATGCATCAGGACAATGATCCGGAACACACCAGTAAGTCCACCTCTGAATGGCATAATAAAAACAAGAGTCATCAGAAGATGACATATCCCACCGGTTCCACATAATTCGTGATTTGTGGCAGAGTTTTTTATTTCTGCTGTAGAAAAGGGACAAAGTCCAATTTTTGGGCTGTTTTTGGTATAGAAATGAAAAATTTTGGGCAGAATGGAACTGAAACCCCAAAAAGGCACAACTACAGCATAAGGGTAAGTTCCATACCGAATTTGAAGTTTCTAAGTGGCATAGTTTTTGAGTTCTGTCCCGGAAAAGAGACAAAGTCCAATTTTTAGGGCTGTTTTTGGTGAAAATTTCCAAAATTATGCGCAGCGTGGAACTGAAACCCACAAAGGCACAACTACACCATAAGAGTAAGTTGCATAGCAAATTTGAAGTTTGTAAGTGGTATATTTTTTGAGTTCTGCTCCGGAAATGAGAATGATTACAGATGGACGGACGGAAAAATTTTGGGCACCATGATTTCAAAATTCCCAAAAGGCACAATGGGATCACTAGAATAAGATGCATACAAAATATCAAGTTTGTAAGTGGCAGAGTTTTTGAATTCTGCTCTAGAAAAGGGACAAAGTCCAATTTTTGGGCTGTTTTTGGAGTAGAAATCAAAAAATTTGGGCAGAATGGAACTGAAACCCCCAAATGGCACAACTACACCATAAGAGTAAGTGCCATAGCAAATGTGAAGTTTGTGAGTGGCATAGTTTTTGAGTTCTGTCCCGGAAACGAGACAAAGTGCAATTTTAGGGCTGTTTTTGGTGAAAATTTCCAAAGTTATGGGCAGCATGGAACTGAAACCCCCAAAAGGCACAACTACACCATAAGAGTAAGTTCCATAGCAAATTTGAAGTTTGTAAATGGTATAGTTTTTGAGTTCTGCTCCAGAAATGAGAATGATTATGGACGGACGGACAGACAGACGGACAGGGTGATGACTATATCCCACGGTAAGTCCAGACTAAAATCTACTTGAGATGCTGTGGCATGACCTTAAATAGGCCATACATGCTCAAAAACCCTCCACTGTGGTTGAATTAAAACAATTCCGCAAAGATGAGTGGGCTTAAGTTCTTCTACGGCAATGTGAAAGACTTATTGCCAGTTAACACAAATGTTTGATTGCAGTTCTTGTTGCAGAGGGTGGCACAACCTGTTATTAAGGTGTAGGGGGAAATTTCACATAGGGCCAGGTAGGTTTGGATAGCTTTTTTCCCCTTTATAAATGAAAGCATCATTTAAAAACTGCATTATTTATTTACTCGGGGTGTCTTTGTCTAAAATTAGAATTTGTTTCATGATCTGAGACATTTAAGTGCAACAAATATGCAAAAAATAAGAAATCAGGAAGGGGGCAAATACTTTTTCATGGCACTGTAGGTAGGCAAATTTTATGCGACACTCACCTTACAGTTTTAGGGGGACCAGTAAGGAACTGGTTCCTTTCTTTTCCTAGCAGAAAGGTCACCTAACTTCGAGTTCACGTACACTGTACACAGACCTACTGACCAACTAATGTCCACTTATAGTCAGAGGTTCGAAACTTTTAGAGCAATGATCCACTTAGTGTGGTTGAGAGCATTTGTATGTACAACTGAGTAAGAAAGAGATGGAAAATTTGAAAAACAGAAGTTTGAGATATTTAACCGTATTTTTTTTTTTATTCTTGGATGTGTGAAGGCTTGCGTTCCTGACATGAATCTCTCTCGCTCGATCTGACGCATAAGTACAAGAACACAATTTATCTCCAAGGGACACTGTGAATACCAGATGTATGAAAGAGAGGGGGGGACGTCACACCTGATGATGTTATCATTTCCTCCTACCTTCAAACACCTATAAAGGGTGAGATTTTTAGTGAGAACGCAAACTCGCCGGTGGATAGTGCTTTACTGTTGTGGGTACTCATCACATTTTATGTGCCATCATCCCACATTTATGCTTTAGCCGAAGAAGCTGTGCAGTGTTGTGGTTTGTGGGTCTTTCTCCCTCTCGTTACATTACTTTACAGCAACTTAAAGTTGATTAGAGTTATCAGCGGCTAATCCCATCGGGAGTATTTTGGGGTTAAGGGCCTTGCTGAAGGGCCCATCAGCTCCTCAGATCATGGGACTTAAACCAGCAGCCTTGTGTGCGCCAGTCAAACACTGGACAATGAGCCACCTGCATTTTCTCAATCACGTGCTTGAGGCCCCGTTTGGTGTGTGACAGTGATGTGAGAACATCCATTGAAATTAAATGTCTGCATTAGGTTTCATCCTTTTTGAGAGCAGATTGCTAAATGAAGTGTGCTGGGTGTGTTGCGGGTAACAGCTACTAATATGCACTAATTGTGATGCCTATTTAGGATTGACTGTGACAAATGGGGGAGGTTATTGTCACTAACAGGATGTCAGCAGGATGTTGGCACTGTCTGTGAGGTGAATGTCTGACAGTCACATTCGCTCCAGTGCCTTTCTGTCTGCTTGAAGGGAAATAAATAGAGTTCACGAAATACAGGTTAGTAAACCAGGCCACGTCGAAAATGCCACTCCACTTGTCCTATACTGACCAGCCTATTCATACCGCCTTCATTCTACAATCCTGTTCCGTCCCTCCCTCCCATTTCTTTCTTTTCATCTTCAACCCTGTCACTCTGTCGGACTGCCAGGGATCTCGAAGGAGCCTTTATGACTACAAGAAGAAATGTTACCCCCTCCCTGACTTCCATTGCCTGGGGCTCCCTTTCATCCCGCACTGGACTCCATCGACTTGACTCCATCCCGTTCTACATATTCACAAATTCCCATGCCGATCCAATTCGATAAATATTGTAAGCTACTATTTTAGACGTGGACTGGAATTCATTAAACGGTTTCATATGGGTGGCACGGTGGTACAGTGTTTAGCACTACTGCCTAACAGCAAGAAGGTTGTGAGTTTGAATCCGGCCAGGGGCCTTTCTGTGTGGAGTTTGCATGTTCTCCCAGTGTTCGCTTGGGTTTCCTCTGGTTTCCCCCTCCCACAAAACATGCAATATCCTATATGGCTGTGTGCGAATGTTTGGTGGTGGTCATAGGCGCATACTGGCTGCCATGCTTCTGTTAGCCTGCCCCAGGGCAGCTGTGGCTACAAAAATTTTTACATTTTCGAGCTCTGGCTCCCTGACAGCAGCAGTGTGCACAGTCTGCGGCGAGACGCTTCACCTGCTGGAACGTGACACACTTCCCTCCGCAGCTCTTTCCCTGGGGCCTCTTCCCCCGTTCGCCCCCTCGATTGCGAGCGCAGGTCCGATCAGCTTTGCAAGCCTCAAACCTGCAGCAGTACAAGGCATCGTTTACAGCAGCCGGCCTCCTCAACCACACGGGCTATCAACCCACCGCTAATGGCGAGAGTTTTTGACGGACGCGTACCAGGCTCGACAGAAGCTGCGGCAGAGAGGCACGCCCTTGACGGAGCCCGGCTTCAGTGGGTGTGGCCAGCGGGCGGCGTCTGGGGAGCAGCGGTGAAAGCAAGCCGCTCGCTTGAAGAAGCCTTCACAGCTGGGGGGAGGGGCACAGATGGAGGTAAAAAGTCAAGGTGAAATGCCAGAGTGAGTCACTTTTCAGGGTTAACTCAGGTGTCATAGGAGGACGGCAGTCATTCGCGGTGATGCATTTTCTACTCTGCCAACTTGGAAGCGTCATTTATTTATTTATTTATTTATTTATTTATTTACAAACACTTACTTACTTATTGACTTACCTTTCCTGACTTTCTTTTGCTTTGTCAGTTATTGAGCTTATGCGCATTGATTGATTTGTTATAATTGACAAAATGAAAAAAAAAAGTTATTATTTAAAGACAGATTTTATAAAAGGCAACAAGAGATTCATTAAATCCAATCCATAATAGACTTCAGAATTTGGCCACGATTTTTTTTCTTGGCTAATGTGTGAATTGGGAGCTGTTAAATGACACATCCTGCGAACACTTGTACTCCGTGTTGTCGCAAGAGCCGCAGGCTGGTAATCACTCCTCCGATTCCTCGCTCTGTGAGTAGATTGTGGCAGCTATCTTGGGCTCTGTGTTCAATTTGCCACGACAGGGCCTTGGACAATCAGTCACCTGCAGTTGACCTGAGGAGGCTGGGCATGAAGTGTACACCTTCCCCCCTCTAAAAGATTGAGACTCAGCCAGCCTAAGAAGTAGCCAGGTACCAGTATGAGATTAACCAGTATGAGATTAACCCCTTCAGCTCTAACTCATCACTTAAGTTTACTCTTAAGTCAGTTCAAAGTTAGAAAAAGCATAGTTTTCATATTGTTTGACAATGTCACATATATATTCTGTATCTGCTGGTTGCAACGCTTCATGGAAGATACCTCAGAATTATACTCAGAGAAATATTAATACCCTGGACGCCGAGTTTTTATGGCCGCAGCATTACATCAAATGGAAAATATCCAGATCTTGTACATCATTTTATGCACATTTCCCTGTAATTTAGCAGGACATATTTGGGAATGTAGCAAACCTTGGGATCTCCTCCAAAATTTTAAATCGGCCTGAAGTTCCACAAGTTTATATTCAGCAGCTGCTGATGGACCTATATAAGGGTCAGTAAGTTTTGTAGGGTAAAGAAAATATGCCTGTGCATCTGTGGAGAGTAGAGTTATTGGTGAATGACAGTGTTAGGATGTGTTTGTGAACTATGGGTATTCCAACTGGCAGCTATTGCTCCCTCGAGCCCCTGGTGGGCACCTGGGGACACCTGGCCCCATCTGAACAGAAAAAGTTTGGCCCCAGTATTTGAAAGCAAAACTCTTCTGTCGAACAGGGCCCTTAACCAAAAAAGAGCTGCTTAAACTAACCCTCAACCTTTTTCTCACTCTCTCCATATGTAACTGTACTTTCTGGCATTTCTCCAAGGCTTTGAAGAAGAAAATATGTCTCAATGGTCCTTCTAGGTTGACAAACGAAAGGTGATACTTGTTTTTTTTATTTTATTTTTTTTTAAAGCATTTCGAAGCTTTTAATATGCTAAGAACTCAAAAAGCACAGTAGTACTGCATGTGGAAGAATTTTGGACCACAGAAATATAAGAGACTGCTTACTGTGTCCAGGCCCCAGGAAATGAAACGTAAATATAAACCATAAGAAATATTGACAAGATCATAAAATAGCCCGAGGATCTGCTTTAACACAGGAGTACAGGGTGTCCTGCACTGATGATGTGGATTGCAGAATTATGGTGAATTATGTTGTAGATCAGAAGATCTGAGGGCTTGAAGAAAAAGTATACAGCAGCCAATTGCACATTTTGTTTCTCTTTCTGTTTACAATACTCAGTCTTTCACTTGTTCATGGCTTGTTTGATCTTTTGTGATGGAATACTGATGTTCATTTGACTTAATTTACCTTAAAGTAACATTGACCAATTTCAAAGCAAAGCTTTAACTATAAGCAAAATGCACGTGTGCAGTAATGGTGGCCATTTTGTATGGCCTCATGCAGTTTTAACAGTGTCCCTGATGCCATATGCAATTAAAGACACTGTTTCTCTTGTACACTAAGGGTCAGGAACATGATGAATAGGTCCAGCTTACCTGTCACTGAGCGCTCCACACCGGCCTAGGAAAATGTCATCTGCTCTTGACAGAGGGGACGCACCGATATACTGAACATCATTTTCTGAACAGCAGGCGTCTGTGGAGACAATGTGTCTGACATGAGGCAGTGAAGGAGAGAGAATGGATGTCAAATAATATTTTTAAAAAGGATTTCAATCATATTTGCCCTAATTAATTTCACACGCTGCGTGTATGGTGACATTACTGCTAAATGCCAGATGACAAAAAAAGGGAATTGTAATGGACACCAAATTGTAGAATAAACAACAGATTTTGAACTTTTGTTTTCTTCTAAATGAAAGGGATGGTGCATATTACACTGGGAGCGCTGAAAAAAATAAGACTTTGAATAAAAGTGAAAATATTGCATCAGTTTGTCACATCTAATTGTTTTGAGTCTTCTCGGCTGATTTTTTTTAAACTAATCAATTTTTCTAGAAAGCACAGAAACCTAATTTCATTCGGTTAGACAATGTAGAAACTTCTCAACACATTAATAGCGACCTTTTCAGGATATAAGATGACTGAGACTCCTATCTTGAATAGCTTTCCTGTATTACAGATGTCGCAGGTGTGGTGTACTCACTCTCGCTGTACAGCCTGCATACTGTCAGGTGCGGCTCTGGACCTGGGTTGGCTTTGCGCTTCCCGTCCAGCAAACACGCTCCTTCCTGGCACCTCGACCAACCAATAATTGAAACCAAAATATATCCTACAACCAATGGCAATGGTTTGGCCAAATTTTTGATGGCGCCCATTTCTTCTCTGTGTGAATGAAATGCAAACACAAGTTATTTAATATTCAAAACCGTGGACAGCGAACGCCTTCGTATTGTAAAGAACTGCATTAACCAGCAGTTCAGTTTCGTGCTTATTACCATTTTATCATATTATTGCTTGGTATTCCAGGATTTTTACATACTACACATTGTCCCAAAAGTCCAAAACTTCAAATAATAACTCAATGTTGTTAGTTTATTCCTGGCGTGAGTGATCGCATGTAATCTTCGTGTGTACCTCCAACGTCATTCTCATTTCCTTTTAGAGAAGCAAGCTCTGTTCTGTGCGTAGGAGAGACTGGGCAGATCATGAATATGCAAATTGTTATTTAAGCATGCAAATTAATGTGGAAAATCGATGTAATTGGGGCACACTCTAATTAACAAAATTAGCACCTCATCTTTCCAGTTCTATGCAGTGGTCTACTTAGTTTGAAAGAGGAGCTGAGACCAGTGGAAATATGAAATAGGTCCTTAAAGGTTTAAACGAACTGTAAAAGAAATGTAATCCTGTATAATAGTATGTAACAGGTAAAACATACATAATGGAAAATAGAAACGACGATATGTGACCTATAGTCTCTTTGAGCATGATCTTTTCTCTTATTGCGAGGCAAATGATAGGCTATAATGCTGAAAGGAAAAAAAATGAACCAAGATCAACTAGCATGGAGCTTGCTGTTATGTCAGTCAATGGATTTCTCTGGTTGATATCAGCTGGTCTTTGTTATTTCCCATGAATGATAACATAAATACGATCCACTAGCCTCTCCAATTGTAGCGGCTGGATCAAGTTTAATGTCGAGACTTTTATTAGCCAACAAGTAGAGCATGAACGACATATGAGCAGGCCTAGTTGAGACGTTTTCAAGATCGGTTGCTCAGCCGACCATGCTCATTTTGACGACCAGACCCTGATATATGTTTTGTGCAAAATCCTTCATAAATTGTAATGGTTTTATTTGCGATAGACAACATAGAGAGTTAAATTAGTGCGGCCGAAGCCTACGGCGACATTTACACTTTTACTCGTCACAGTCATTTTTCACAGTTTTTCGGTGGTGGTACGCGGAACACCACGGCTGTCTCGACATAATTGCCTTCACCAAAAAGATTTGTGTACATTGGACCACATACAGCTAATATATGCCCATGCTGTGTAAATCATATCCATGAAATAGTAGTCCCTAGCAATTTTCATACAAGTTCTGAGATTAGCATGGAGACGTAATGAAAATACTTTACCAAAATCATTAGAATTAGCGCATGCATTATTGACTGGAAATGAGCTATAACACGAACTGATTGTCAAAAACAACGTTATTATTATTATTATTATTCGGAAAGCAGGAGATAAAAAGCTGCAGAATCATAATTCAAGCAAAGAATACAAACCTGAATAAACCAGAGAATAAAGGTCCCGATCAAAGGACAGTGATGGTGTGATTTCGCCGCGCTCGTATTCTGTCTTTAAGACAAAGCGTCTTACCTTCTGATTACAGAACGCCGGATGTTCTTCTCTGACCGACTGCACGCTCTGGCTTCTCCTGCTCTTTCGATTGGTCTCAGTGCGTTTCATCTCTCTCTCTCTCTCTCTCTCTCTCTCTCTCTCTCTCTCTCTCTCTCAGAGGTCCTGCTTTCTTTCGGATTCATTAATTAAAGATTATCTTGATCATAATGGTCCAGTCATTCCTCTTGTATAGTGTAAACCTGACGTGGTTTTAACTGAAGACACGTTTTATCATTAAAATAATTATTTACAACTATTTTAACATCATGTTTCAATTACTTGTGACTCACACTCAGCCTCATTCCATCTTGTTATAGCTAATCTCTTAATAGCATCTAATTCCATACTCACCTTGCGTCCCCTATAGCACAGCAGGTCATTCAAGGTTAGCTAACTTCACCTGCACCCCTTAAGTTTTCTTTAGGATTTCACCCCAACACGGGTGTCAAGGACATAAATCCACAGCCTCTTCGCGCCCCGTTTGTTTGTTTATTTATTTATTTTATTTTTCCAAAAACCGTGATACGCTGAGTCTCAGGTCACAAGCAAGTGACGGGAGAATGACGGTTTTTTAGCCATAAGATTGGTATTCAACGTTAGTCAAATATTTATGGTATTCCTTACCTCCTTTTTGGCAAATTTCTGATGAAAATGACCTGCATTTGTGGCGAGGGGTTCCACTTTACTCCAATGACAACGGACAAGTAATCAGCTTCTATTGTACGAGATGGCTTTTTATTTGGGGCTCAGCTTTATAAACTGTATACGACCGGTATAGGCACAAAGGGCTACCTGATAAAAAGATTTTGTCCAAATCTGACGAGGGCACACTGACTTCCACCCCCCAAAACACTTTTTTGACCGACTTGAACATCATCTATATCCTCGCGCCTTCATTATTCTAAATTAATTTCAAGTGGCATAGTATTGGGCTTATTACTGGAGCCATGTGGCGGGTGCACGTGCATTTCCTCCGACATTCTCAGAGGTCTCTAACTCCAGTCCTCGAGGGCTGTTGTGTGGTCGGGTTTTAGGGATTTCCATTCAATCAGCAGTGAAATCAGGCCTCATAAACAAAGTATACCGACTCCTTAGCTGGTAAGTAGCTTCAAAATGGCACTTGACTGCAAGAATAAATCAAATTTCTGCTGTCGCAGCAGCCGGCCGGCCAGGACTTGAGTTTAAGGCCCTCTTTCTAAATCTACGGTAGCACCAAGCCTTCTCAGAAATATTTCCCACCAGGTCTCCAGAGGTTTCAAACTCCGGTCCTCGAGGCCCCCAGTGCCAAACCATATTTAGGAAATCCGTGAAATCAGCAGCTTACTCTGGCCACATAAACAAGGTTTTCAGACTCCTTAGCCAATCAGTTTCTCTGACTATGCGCTGAACTGCAGAAACAATCCAAAAAGCAGCAGACAGAGTAGCCCTCTGGGATTTCATTTTCAGAAGCCTTATCTGTGCAAATTTTCTCATTTGGGAATATGTCATGTGATGAATTAAGAACAAGTTCAGCAGAATGTCTTTAAAGTCCCAGTCAGGGGCGTCACTAGACCTAATACTGTACTGGGGCACAAACAACGCAAGCACCAAAGCGCGTCAGCAAAAATTTTTTAGCACTAATTTATCATAAAAAAGCATATATAGTGCGACAAATTATACATTCATGTCAGACTATCTTGTTGTCTGGATCTATGATTAACCACCTGAAATGGACTGATGCATTTGGCCTACTTGTGCACTTTACTCTAGACCTCTAAACCTGGTACAAGCAAAAAAGGAATCGCTATGAATCTTTATGAAATATTTATTGTAGCAAACATATGTAAATTGAGCATTTGCAACAGTACAGTAAAACAAAAAACTAAAGCACCCCAGCTACTGGATTTTAAATTATTTCTATTTCAGTAAAGTAGCCCGTGCTATTGCACATACAGTACACAAAACTATTTAAAAAAATATACACAAAACAATAAAGCCATATAGTAGTGCATTAATCAATAATCGGAGAATCATTTTTTGAGAAGTAAGCTGTAACGTCTCATTTTCATTTTTGCAAAGCAGACAATCTCTTACTAAACATAAAACTGTATTCACTAGTATTGGCTGTAACAGTAGGCTATCTTTAAGTCTTTACCAAAACTGTATACTCTCCTTAGTGATCCTCAGTGTCTCATAACCAAAGAACTCAATGAGCCCGATTCTCTGTTCAAACAGAACCCATGTTTTAACGTGCAATAGCTCATATATGCTCATCAAACATTGATAGCAATCTCCAGAAACCGAGTTGACAGTGTTAGGCTAACCATGATGAATCAACGTTATGCCTATGATGAGCCAGTTAGCTATAAGGCAGCAGCTAACGTCTGCAATAGGATAATTCAATTTACAGCCAGAGCGAGCTGTCAAGACGGCAGCTGAAAGTTTGAGCAAAGTTGTGACATTTAAATTCCCATGGAAATGGCGACACAGAGGAGAAAACAAACAATAAGGACAGGCAGTCCAGTACTAACCTGAAGACGGGTGGAAAGACTGACGGCGAGAGCAGTCAGCACTGACAGACACCATTGTGTGTGTGTGTGCGTGTGTGTGACCTTGTGTTACGAAGTTCTGTGGTGAGCACTGGCCGAATCACAGCCAAAGCCACGTGAATATTAAGTAGCCACATGCCATTGTGTACTATACGGAGTGAAGTGAATAAAGTAGCAATGAGTTACAGTCATCATATTAAGTAGTTGTGTGCCTATGCACTTTCTGTTACAGTAGATTCTCTTACTGTAGATTATGTGGACATGTAGACTTAAAATGTGATTTTTTTTTAATCCTCTGGGGAAAATTATACTTTGGCACTGCAGACCAATACTGGGGCACGTGCCCCAGTAAAATATGTCTGGTTCTGCCGATGGTCCCAGTATTTATTTAATTGGCTAGACATACTATAATATGTGCAATGTTTCTGTGACTGTCAAATTCAACACTCTTTAATACAGTTTACCCGGTTTGAGCATTTTCAAGTGAGTTGATCCCTGCAGAATCAGAGATGAACACCAGAGTTTGGATAAAATGTAAGCATCAGACTCTGTTCAGACAGAGAGGATTCAAGTTGAGCAATAGGTGAGAAGACATACTCTGTGGATGGATTTTGTTATATTTTATGGCACTCTCTTAAATATTTCTTCTACGTGCTGAAGCATGCGCCTCATGATGAGTGCCACAAAACAGAACCATATTTATATATCCTACTCCTCTTAGCTAACACTGGTTAAGTAATTTTTTTGTCATTTTCTATTTGTATTGAAAGAAATTCCTAGTGTAAAATGAAAATGTTTATGTGCATGTATGCATAGCTCATTTATTAGCATGCACTGCATATTTGTGCTTGAGTAGGAGATTGTTGCGGTGTTGTCAAAAACATGGATTTGGTGAAACCAGGACTAACACTGTTGATGGCTGTGAACAACAGATGACACGATTCCCCCAGTGAATTCAATCTGAGCCGACACCCCCATGGAAAAGCACCTCAGCAGCTCATGTCTGCCCATCCACGATTAATCATCCTGCGGAGGTAATCCGCTGCGCAGACATCCAGCACACGGACATGATCGAGCCTCGCTGCCTTGGGCGCATTTCTTTTTGTCAATGGGAGTTGGGTGATGGTTGGGAAGTGTGGGGGAGGGGGAAAAACCACAGTCAAAGCTTTGTACCGGAACGGGGCGGAATAACGGACTCTTTGTGCCGCAGCTATTCAGGACCACAGGAGACGAGGAGAAAACGAGAGAGCAACGGAGGAAAATGAAGCAGCTTTGCCGAAATTGTTGCCGAAATTAGCAGAGGGCTCGTTCAGCTCCAGTCTGCGCCATTATGTTCCCGTAGTCACTTGCTTTCCCCCGCATTGTTCCGTCCTTGGCAGAGGCCCCTTCCATCGCTAATTGCGCCCAGTTCCATCATTTTGACATGCTGGGCCTTTCATTGCTTCACCTCAGTGTCAAGTCATTATTCCTGACTGGCTTTATTGCTGTGTTTGTAGTTCGTTTTTTTTTCCCCCTGAAGTGGAAAAAAGAAAAACCCCATCAAAAACATAAACACTGCCACCACACGGATTTGTGATCTCAGAGAAAAAGCTTTGGGAATGGGGATAACACGCGGAGTGATGTCATTATCTATGACCTTGCTTTCCCACTAAACTTTGCTACTGTAGGGTTAAGTCTGCCGACTCTGCCGCGCAGAACTGCGAGGCGGGAATGGCCGGAATAAGCAACGTCTCCCTCAATGAAATGGCGGTACGGACGAGCTTGTGTCAGGCAGAGACTTTAATGGCTGCACAACATGGAGGCAAGCCAGGGACTGCTTTATTTCACTTGTTAAGAAGGAGAGGATCAGGCAGGCTGTGTTATTCAAAAGGAGAGATTGGACTGGGGAAAAAAGCTCACCACACTGTTCAACACCTCGGTTAAAGTTTTTTCGTGTAGCCTAGATATTGCCTCTGCCTGGATGTTCACAGAAGAGGCATTTCAGCGCCATCATCTCTCCGAAAGAAAGGTCAGGATGATCCAAAGAGCTCAAATGCCAGATTTTGGAGAAGTCATTTGAAATTAGGCAAACGCATCAAAGTCGGCATGATAGATGGCTCACTCAGAGTTTGTGAGGAAGCGAGTGCCGGGCTGGAATCGACGTTTGACGGATGATTGAGCTTCATGCTTCCAACGAAGGTTGAGAACATTTCGGCCAAGCACCCGGTCCGCAGATATTTGCTTGAAGGTGATGAATTGTGAATGATCACAGTAAAAGTAGTCCACAGCGCCCTCTGGCGGTTCAAATCTGTAAAAAAGTAGTTTGATTCATGAAGAAGCACCGATACTTGCGAAGTCACAACAGGGGACATGCTGTTAACAATGTCCTCTTAGCAGAATCCCCCCACAAGTTGCTTTAGGCGGCTGATAAGTTGAGTCATTGAGATTCTGAACCTCATTTTCCCGGACTCTGAAACAAATTGCATCCTCTTTATCATATAGTCTTACAGGCCTACAGCACATGACATTGTAACACACTCAGGCCCGTATTCAGAAACGACACTCACACTCACCCTCCACTCACCATATAGTGAGTACGACTGAAATGTAACTGGAGTGTGAGAAAGTGATCGACCTACCACTAACCGAGAGAGCAGTCCCACTCCTCGCCAGTTGCTATTCACAACTCGAGCATAACTGACAGTAGAGTAGTGGGCACTGGGTACCAGAGGCGGTGCGTCGGCTGCTACAATGGGACGCTCAATCCTCACCCTTCAGTGCTGAATAATCTCAACCCGACGAAGTTTACTTTTCTTGATTAGAAAGTTTCTCAGACTAATTGGTAAAAACGAAAATCAAATTTATTTCTATAGCGTCGTCATACATTGCTTCACAAAACTGAGGCGTTTCTTTCGCACATAAATGAAGACGTAAAATATCAGCATGTCTCCATAAATTCTGTGGTCCAGTGAAAGGTGCAGGACAGCGCGCGAGGCTCACTAAGCAACAAGCTGTGAAACGTGCCGGACATTTCCTTCTACATTCAGCGGTTAAGAATGTAGAATAGAATGGATTCTCGTGACTTACAGCTACATGAGCCTCGCAAACCAATCCACACGCGCCCCACGAGCCGCTGAGCGCAGAATTTTCCAACCCGTCAGTAAAGAAATGCGCGAGAAATCCGAATGCGTGTGTTGGCAGATACGCGTCATTAATGAAAACCAGCCACTCCTGATAATGTTGAGAGTTTCGGAGTTTTTACAATGGTAATTGAAATGAATTGAAATCAGGGCGATAATTATCAATGCTCATTCTAACTTAACAAGTAGAACTGGAGACACATGATAATGCTTTGTTTTTTTGTAGCCTAGTTCAAGTAAATAAAATTTTATTAAATGATTGGATATGACCTTTTTTCAATCATTATCATTAAGGAGTGGTTTTGAGCTTCCCCTATTGCCAGTTCACCAGTAGCCACTGGTGGGTACACAAATGCTAACCTCGAGTTCACCACAGTGCAGTTCGTAAACACTGAAACCAGGTGGTCAGTTAGTAAGTTACCGGCATCGTTATCATCATTAGAGTTAAAATTTGCATAGTTGCGATTGCGTCAAGCCCGTGGCTGTAAATGATCCAGAGTTTCTAATGTTTGTAACCACCTGAAAGCCATGACAACGAAATATCGGCGCAAGTTAGTGCGACTAAAGGGAGGTGTTCCCAGCACTCAACCTTCACTCAGATGGAGACACTATTTTCATTGTGAGCGAGGTCTCTGAAAGCAAATGAGTGTTAAGGCAACTTCTGACTCATTTAGTATAACCTGACACTGACTAAGTTTTAGTACTCACCCCCACTCAATTAGTATGAGTGTCGTGTCTGAATACGGGCCTCAGTCTTTGATGGAAAACAGCCCTCTGTGCATTTATAATCAACATACATTAACTTCAAAAATGAATCACATTGATGTTGGAGGAACTATGTTAGAGATAGACAACAAAGAAAAGTTTGCTTTGTCGATTACTCTCATACATGATGTCACAGTTTAAGAATAATAAATTATGCATTTTCAGCTGACCTTGGTGAAAAACACATTCTGCATAAACACGCACATTTGGCTGTGCACTGATAATCTGACGCTCATTAAAGTATGCTCAGTCTCAGAAAAATAACCAGTACATCAAAGTAAAGTCACTTGGCAATGACCTCCTAAATCGAGTGATATGCAATATTAAGTGCATTAATACGCCCTTGTGCACATTAATTGAAACCAGCAGCAAAAAAGTTAAATAATTTTTTTTCACCGGATTTTGACTGAACTTTTTTATGAATAATATTAATACACATATATTTATACTTAATATATTTTTCTTGCTGAGAAGAGAATGACACCATCTGAACTTGCTATGTCCCTGTTCCCTGCATGATTTGCTGTTGTGTTCGTGTGAAGTCGCGATCCTCGTGCGCTTTCTTGTTGTCACATCCATCGCATGCGACCTCTGATTCGCGACTAACTAGGGAAATAAAAGACCACAAATAACCTAAAAAACATGCGGTGCAGGACGGATTGACGTAGTAACTGTGCATGCGCTATCATTGCGTCACCCACACCGCAAATAGGCCTGTTATGAAATTTCGTACACAGTCTGATTTCATGTTGTCAAAAAATGCAAAAATAAAGACAAAAAGGAAGGTTGCATTTTTTTTTGGCTAAAGAACATGAATTGGAATAAAGATTGAGAAAAAAATGCTGCTTCTTTCAATTAATTTGCATACGGGTGTAGGAATAATACTGTCGAAAACCAAGGAGAGAAGTAACATTACAAATGAAAAGACTGCATAGATAACTGTTTTCCTGGAAATATGTAACATAAATTACCATTTTCTTTGCTAAATTTTGCAGTTGAATCTTAATCAGATGATAGCCCTTGCCAAAAGTACTGAGTTTTTTTTGTTTTTCTTGACATGCATAGCCAGTGTTCTGGACACATCTACTAAATTTCTCATTCCATTTCCTCTTCTAGTATGGAACGTCCTTCACTGGCCAATGGCGAGTCCTTTTGTTTTTTGATCCATAATGTACTGGACATTTGTGAGGCATTTGAAAACTCCTCATGCGACCCTCCCCCACCCCCCACAGTGGGGGCGAGCGGGAGTCAGCTCAGAACCTCCGCTCTCGAAGTTTATTCCCGCAGTACATGGCCAGCGTGGCGATGGCGTAGGACGACAGGATCGCCATGGTGCTGCCCACGAAATGGGAAGAGGCACCCCTGGCGGGAATCTTGAACCCCTTCCTGGAGTATCGGCCGTCCGCGCTGGGGATGATCTGGGCGACAGGCTCCATCAGTGAGGCTGCCACACTGCGGCTGTGATCCTGGCTGCACCTCCTCACAGGAGCCTTCTGCTCATTCAGATTCGGATCGATCCGCCTGAGGACGTGTTGGATACCTGCGCACTCACAGCCGTTCCTGTAGATCTGCACTTCTGAACCAGTTGTACTGTCTGTCCTCTTGCGTAATGAGAAGGCATTTATAACAGCCCAGAGCGTTATGTCAAATCCCCAGTTTAACTGAGCCCTCAATGCGTCAATGGGGCAACTGAGAATAGACAAGGAGGGCAAGGCTCTGATCTCAGTCACAGCAGGTAACTGAGTTTTGGTTTTCAAAGGAATGTTGTATGCATGGTCCTGAAAGGGGGTGTCTTGCTAGCTGCTTTATTTGTTGGCTGATAAAAAATTTGTGCTTCCAGATTGCAGGTCTCTCTTGTTTTGCTTTGATATTCTGGATCACTACCTCACTGGGAGCTATGCTGGAAATCAATGGGTGAAATCCTGCAGTGCAATCAACAGTGTGATGTGACCCCTCAGTCTACAAGCCTCACATGCAAGCAAATATCCAGAAAAATATACTCAAAATACACTTAAATACACAAAATATATTCAAAAACACAGAAATCATATTCAAATTCACAAAAAAACATTCAAATACACAGTAAACATATTCAAATGCACAAAAAATATTCAGATACACAGAAAAACATGCTCAAATACATAAACAAACATTCAAATTCAGAGTAAACAATCACAAACACAGACAAATTTTATCAAATACATAAATACATACATTCAAGCAACCACTGCAACAGCCAGAGAATACAGTTGTCTGATAACTAACCCTTTGTTGCATGTTGTCCAATATTTTGGACATGATTTAAGTGGGGTTTATTTTCTCTAGGCTCATTGATACCCTGAGAACACAAAATGTACATTTTACTGGACATTTCCAGATAATAATTTCCTAAGTAGGTGCCTCTCTGATTAGTCACATGATTTACCACAAACAATCACAATGGCTACATCCACAAGTAGAGGTACGCTGACGAAAGCCAGCAATAGTCTTATATTGTTCAAATTTTGATCAGACTTTTTTCTGTTGAAGGATGGAAATACATTATATAGTACAAACTGAAAACAAATCACTTTAGTAATACATCTCTATTGTTGGAATACATCTGAGTCTATGTTCTGTCAGAAATATTGGACATTATGCATGCTGAGTAAATAGCTCAAATAAGCAAATAAGCAGTGTCCAGAATACAGATAGATACCCCCCCATGTTCCAGGTGATGCTTCTCCAGACCCTTCTACACTCTCAGAAAAAAAAGCCTGTTTGTCCCTTTAGGGGTAAAAGGCTTGTCACTGGGGTGGTACCCTCAAAGGTACTGCTGATGTACCTTCTGAAGTGGGTACTTATTTGCTTTGAAACACAAAAGTACCTTTTAGAAAAAGTTTCACACAGGTAGCCTGAGGTCCTATAATTAGCCCTAGGGGTTACATAAGTGCAGAATGTACCTTGGGGAACAGAAATAGACTCCTATTGTACCCTTATTTCTGACAGTGTATGTATAACAAGAACGGCTCTCTGTCCCAGTGTGAGAGTGCACGTATGGATCGAGACCTACACCCACTTTCAACAGTCTGAACAGCGCATAGTGCCAGTAAGAAACTGCAGGCCTGCCACTAGCTAGCGGGTCAGCACGTCTTAATCCCAGCGTTTCCCCTTAATCTCTCTGGTTTCCTCCACTGACCTGATAGGTTTACTCTCAGGGATTAGGCTGTACCTAAGGACTACAGGATGTACAGTTCATATATTTAGATCTGCTGCATTTATACAGTAAACAACTGTGACAGCAGTGGCACAGTTACTGTTGTTTTGACGCCACACTCGAACTTATTGAGTGTGAAACGGAACAATCAACACGAGGTTAAATAGCAAACTGGCAGAGTTCGTCTGAGATTATCCACATCAACTCCAGCTATTTACTCAGTCCTTTTCATTCATCAATTCCCAACACAGGGAAGCAAGAACATAAGGCCATATTAACATATTGTGACTTCGGTATTACAAGGTTCTTTCTGCCCCAGAAACATATACACGATAGAACCTTATAATACTGAGATCACAATATCTTAAACAGAGTAATTACATGAGTATTTTACATGGCTGCAAATTCTTCACATCGGTCAAAGACTGAAGTTTGTTACCCATATACCCATGCTACCAGTTACTGAGGATATTTCCATCCAAAATGCCGGAAAGTCCATATATTTTGAAAGACGCGATAACTGATCAGCCACAACATTAAAACCACTGCCTAATGCTGGATTGTCTTGGTCCCCTTTGTGTTGCTGCAACCGCACCGACCCAACAAGGCAAGGACTCCACAAGACCACTGAAGGTGTGCTGCAGTCTCCGGCACCAAGATGTTAGCAGCAGATCCTTTAAACACAGTCGCACTATTTGTTAATGCGCATCCTGGCCGCGCAGCGTTACAACTGGTCCACTTCCGATTGTAGCCGCTGCACAAGGCCTTTTTGTTGATAATTGCAGGTTGTTTAAATTTATAATTGAGTTGGATGTACAATTTAGCTTCCTTGCTTGAGAGAATTGTAATATCTGCATTAAATTTGAGGGGTTTTTATGTAATCTGCATATAAATGTAGTGATCTAGTGAAAAAAATCCATGGTAAGCCATCCTGTTTTTGTGTTCAGATCATAGATAAAAGATTGCTGAACTAACTGAGATGCTTTCAAGTCTTTTTCAACATTGTATTTTATTTTATGCAAGGAAATTCTCAAAAATGGCAAAAATAAGCAATTTCTGGTTGACCAAAAACATACTGTAAGGGCTATCATATATTTCTGCCCATTAAACTAAATTTTCATAAAAATATGTTTGGAACATTACTTTGGTGTCTGTAAATGGTTATCTATGGTGAAAAAATCCAAAATATGACAAATTATTTGCGGCTTATTTATTATTTGCCGATTTCAGGACGGTCACAAGATGACAGCACTGTTAGTCCCAGGTTTCCATGGTAACCATGTTTTTTCATTGTTTTTTTTCCCCCACACGTGTAGACATAGATCTTCATTTATGCCAAATATCTAAGCCATACCAATGTTATGGCTCGATTGCCTTATAGTCCTTAAAGTCATCAGGTGGGGCCTTCATGGATCAGACATGTTATTCTAGCACATTCCCCACAGACACGAGATCAGGCTGAGATCTGAGGAGGTTCGTGGCCAAGTCACCTCCTTACATCATGCTCTTCAAACCATTCCTGAGCCATTTTTACAGTGTGGCTGGGTGCAGTAGCATCAGCCTGCTGAGAGAGGCTGTTAACATCAGGGACTGCTACTGCCCCAGAGGTGTTTAGGTAAGGAGATGTGTGTCAAAGTAACATCTGTATGAATACCAGTACTCAAGGTTTCCCAGAGAGACACTGCCCAAATTACCCGCCCCCGCCAGACTGTCACCTTCCTACTGTGTATCCTGGTGCCACGCCTTCCTCAGGGAAACGACATATACGACCCCGTAATCTGGGCAATTTGAAAGAAATGCAGCCTATCAGACAAAGCAACCCTTAATTGCCCCGCGGTCCATTTCTGATGTTCGCGTGCACATGATAGGCACTTTCTGCTGTGGATAGTGGTCAGCATGGGCACTGTTAACAGGTCTGAAACAACACAGCCCCATATGCAACAAGCTGCAATGAACTATGTGTTCAAATTGTACAACGAGGCAGCACCCAAGGAATACTTTAAGTGTAGTCCAGAAACAATCAGCAGTGGTAGAGGAAGTACTGAAGTTCAGTACTTAAGCAAAAGTACAGATAACCAGTAAAATATATACTCAAGTAGAAGTATAAGTGCTGCATTAACAATCCTACTTAAGTAAAAGTAAGAGAGTACTTGCTTTCAAATGTAGTTAAAGTACTAAAAGTAAAAGTACTTGCACGATAGGTTGTCTCATGATTTCTAGGCCTATATTTCAACAAAAAAATTGTCCGGTGCTGTGCCTTTTTAATTTTTTAGATCATCCCTGTCGGGTAAAATATAATCTGCAGAATTAGAGTGTGAACTCTATCACAGAGGGTGAGCCTAATAAGTATGCTAACCTTTACAATAAACAAAATTTGTTGCTAGTAAAATTACTAATAATGGCATCTGTAGAGGCATAAGTATTACTAGTAGGCTAGCAACACCTGCATTATTTAATATCATTAGGCAAAACCAGTAAAGAAGACTGGTTATTGTATATTCAAATAATTTATTATTGATCAATTCAATGTAGACGATTAGACTGTTGGTTTCATTATAGGGAAAAAACACAATGTATCCAGAGTTTGCACTCCAGGCAAAAACTAGGCCAGTTAAAATAAAATAATATTAATATCGTGCATGCATATGCTGCGTGTGCCATGGCAACCCGGTGTGTCATCTGTAACTTGGACTACCACGAGCAGCAGCGCGAGAAATTAAACTCAAAATTCTCTGGACTGAATGCTTTTTGTTTTTACATATCCAATCTTTCTCTGGGACCCCAAACATCAGGGTAAGCCGTAAAGGTATTGATTAGCCTAAATTCGACATTGGTGACTGTTGCATATGGAATTCTTTCGCCCCGCGTTTTTGGCCGATTATGCTGTCCACCGCCTTATAGGGGAGAGCTGGTACGAAAGTTACATTTTTCACATGGACGTAATTTTAAAAGATAATGTTACAGACCGAAAAAAAAAATTGGAGCGATTGTCTACTTTCGTGTGTGCTCTGTCAATATCAGGTGCTAAAACATCACCATATACTGTATATTGACTTTGGCATAGTCTGAAGTCGAACGGAAGTCGCGGGTTGCTTCTTTCGACCCATGCAGCCGGGATGAAAGTAATGCACGGACAGGGCAAAAGTAACGTGATCAAATTTACTGGAATGTTTTTACATTTATGTCGTTAAACAGAAGCAAAAACAGCCAGACATTCGTTTTAAACATTTTAATTGGTTCCAAATGTATGGAGTTAAATTACTGCCAAAACCTAATATACAAACCGAACATGTTTTACAACCGCACAACGATTCACAAACTAGTGATGGAGAAAACGAAGCTTTCTGAACTACTGAATCAATTATGAAGCAATTGTGTTGAATGGTTCAGGGTTGCGAAGCATTTGATACAATTAAATATGGCGACATCTGCGGGCCAATCTTCAACATAGCATTTGCGTGGAACAATAAAGGACAAGGTGTCATGAAACAGGCACTGTTATGTACGTTTAACAATAAAGGATCTATGTGCATCTTGTAGTTTTTGACTTTTTTTTTCAAGACAATAACATACTTGTGTTATAATGTGATTGTGCCGTCATAAAATACTGTATGTAATGGAGATATGCTTTTGCAAGATTGATAGAAATACAAAAAAAGATTTTTCAAAATTTGGGGGGAAAATGGCAAATGTTTATGCAACTAGGGACTGCTATTGCAGTAGTCGAGTAAAATACTGCATAAGTTGGATAGGGGATTTACAGGGTTCAAAGATTTTTATTTAAAAACAAGATAATTTCAGCTGAGTTGGGCTTTAGTCTGTTTCTCTTCTTTGTTACCACCTCTCCAGCTTTGGAGAAGACCCCTTCACATGGCACAGAAGTTGCTTGGCATATGAGAATATCAGCGGGCAAGCTTGTAAAGACTGGGATAAACTGCTGCCCTTGAATACCAGCATTTTAATGGGTCTTCTCCAAAAATCCCGCCCTGGATTCAAAACCCGAGTAACACGTCGCCGATACGCGTGTGAGGTAATGAAGCTTCATTCGGGGAGTCACGTGGTTTTTTGCATGGCGAAGCGAGGCATCGAAACATATTGCCGAGATACTTCTGCTTTGAGAGATCGATACTGTCTCGAGCCCTGTGCTGCGAGCGTAACATCCCTATCACAAACAAATATAATGTGATTGGCAAATATAAAAATAGGCATCCAATGCACGGAATACTCCTCAGCCCGATGTCGAAGTGTTTGGAGACGCACGCCCGCCCGCCCTCCCAAGCGCACGAAGGATAGCAAATCTCCGTCAGCCTTGAGGGCTGAGGGGTAAAAATGATTCACCTTCAAACAAAGTGTGGTTTGCAAATATAAAATCGATTTGCAAACAAATACAGTGTGGTTTGCAAATACAAATAACCATTAACAAACAAATGTAGACTATTCAGTTTTACAAATACAAAACGTACCGATTACAAGTAAACGACGAGAACCATTTCCTACAAGTACAAATCACTTTTGGCAGTTTTCTACCTGTGACATGGCGCTGATTTTCTCACTTGTACTTGTCCGAAGGATTTTCTCACCAAGGTCCTCGCTGTTATTGGCCCTGCTAAACAGCAGGTGGGGCTATTACTCAATTTCCTAGATCTCTACACCGTGGATGGCACAGCGGACTGTGTTTACAGACAGTGGTTTCTTGAAATATTCCTGGGCCCATTCAGTAATGTCAATGACAGAATCATGCCAGTGAGTGATGCAGTGGCGTCAGAGGGCCCGAAGATCACGGGCATCCAGTAAAGGTCTTCAGCCTTGTCCCGACTCCCTTACGCACCAAGATTTTTCCAGTTTCTCTGAATCTTTTGATGATATTGTGCACTGTCGATGACGAGACCTTCAAAGCCTTTGTAATTTGAGGTTGAGGAACATTGTTTTTAAAGTATTGCACAATTTTTTTACGCAAGCCTTCACAGGTGGGAGAGTCTCTTGCCATCTTTACTTCTGAGAGACTCAGCCTCTCTAAGACATCCCTTTTATAGCCAATCATGTTACACACCTGATGCCAGTTAACTTAATTACATGCTAAATGTTCTTTCAGCTGTTTCTCTTATATATTAATTGCTTTTTCTGCCCTTTTTTGCCTGTGTCCCAATTTTTTTGAGACCAATTGCAGCCATAAAATTTGAAATAAGCTAATTTTGTGGATAAAAATGTTAGATGTCTCAGTTTCAACATTTGAAATGTTATCTGTGTTCTATTGTAAATAACCTATTGGCTCATGTGATCTGAAAGTCATTGCATTTTGATTTTATTAACAATTAACACTTCGTTCCAACTATTTTGGAATTGGGGTTGGATATGACGGGCAGGGGACTGATGATTACGTTGCTTAGTGTAAGTGCATTCGGATTCTGTAGCGCGGTTGTCTTCCTAAGTCGTTTGGAATTCCCCTTTACACCTGTCCTTTATCTTATGACATTTTCCACAAAGGTTAAAGAGAAGTGGTTAGGATTTTGTGGATAGGACGTAATTTTTTTTGACTAGCCGGACACAGTCCGGGATTCATATTTCAGAAATATGACAAATTAGTCACCCGCTGTGGGACTTAGTCAAATTTCTGAAAGCTGGTGGTATCCCCGCATTAGTTTTTAAAATCAGATTCCTTGCTCCAGAATATTACGACCACCCAGCTGAAGAGCGTGACAACAGTTCATCCCTTTCCCTGCAGCACCTGAGCCTGGCCCCCGGGAGCCTTTTGGGGAGAGTCACCTGGAAGAGAAAGGCGCGCCCTGGGGGGGGGTTGCTGGGCCACTGGGCGGGGTAGGGAAACTAAGGAGGGGTGGGGGCTGTTCGGCAAATAACTCTGCGCTGCAGCAAGCTATAAGGACTGGGTTTGGAGGTGGCAAAGGCAGGGGGGAGCCCTTTCAGGGGAGCCCCAGCTGAACCTGGGGTGCGGTGCCGGTTGGCCGCAAACATGTTCCAGCCCCCGGCCTCCCCAGGATGGGAAGGCCCAAGTCGCCACCTGCCGGTCACCGCCGAGGGGTCGAGCCGGATGGGCCGAGGCCCCTCGAGGAGAGCTGCGGCCCCGCAGAGACCCGGGGGGGGGGGGGCGTGGAATGCAGCTGCACCCCGTCGGAGTATTACCCATATCTCCGCCCTGCAGCCGGCTCTCGGGATGAGGTTTGTGGCGAGGTGAAGCTGGAATGGAGCCCTTTCACCAAGCCCCCGGCTCGACCCGGGACGTAGCCAGGGCAGGGCCCAAACACACCCCGTCTGATTACTTTTGGCCGCCACCTTCCCCTTCCGCCCAGTGGGCTCCGTGGGGCCGGGCCTGCTCCCCAGTCATTTCCAGGGGTCCTCCCTGGCGCCCCGGGCTAAGCCTACCCCCACCTAAGCTCTCAGGGCCCCGGGGTCAAGGCCCTGTCCTTCTGGGGCCATAGCATGTCCTCTTTGTGCTTTCATGCCTTTTCACTGTTTTCCTTTTGTGTCCCGCTCTCTCCTGTGTCTCCTATCAACTCCTGCGCTACTTTGGTGTCATAGTTGCTGTCATTGTGAAGCACTTTATGTTCTGTTCTCTGCTAGAGGAATAATGTACGGCGAGTTGGTCATTATTGTGGAAACACCTTCAGGGCAATTAGATTAAAATGTATATATATATATATATATATATATATATATATATATATATATATATATATATATATAATTAAAAATATTTTAATCTAAGGGATAATTAAGGGATAAAATATTCATAAAGTAAAATTTTAATTTTATTTCAACATATTTACGCGCACATTTACGATTTCAATAGAGTACAGATGAGTATATGTACTTTTTGCAGTCGTCCAGCAGATGGTGCTGTTCTTGTCATTGCCATAGACCACACCTATTGGATGTCCGTCCCCGCCCCATTCCGCGGCCTGCACTCAGGGGTACTTGCCAGCGACAGCCGTGGACATGAGGATGATAGCAGAGGCTAAATAAAAATAGGCGCGCAATGCACGGAATATCCCTCAGCCCGATGTCGAAGTTTTTGGATACGCTCACCCGCCCAACCGCACGAAGGATAGCAATACCCCGTCAGCCTTGAGGGCTGAGGGGTAAAAACGCTGTGTCTACGTGTTCGAAATAACTCCGTGTCCGACAGTGGGATGGTTTCAGTATAACTGCGTGTCCGACAGTCGATTATTGTTTCTTATGTTGTGTATGGTACTCTTACCGATGGGTAGCCTACCGAGAATTTCAATGTACAGTCCTCGGTCAGAGCGATCACAACTTTCTCGTCAGACTCTCAGCGGCGTCTCTCCCCTCTTCTTCTTCTTCTTCTTCTTCTTCAATGGGGTTTTCTGGCGGTATAACCGACTTAAAGGTGCATTACCGGCACCGACTGGACTGGAGTGTGAGACAGAAGATAGGCATGCAAAAAAACAAACAAACAAAAAAAAAAACTAAAACTAAATCCTCTCCATTAACCTTGTAACCTTCAGAAATGCTATAAGAGGACTGATCACCATTGACCCTGCCCGAAGTAGGTTCCCCATGTTCAAATTAATGTTTGCTTTCTCTGCTGCTGTTCTCAGTGCCCTCCTTTCCTCCTCATATGCCCTACATTCCAACAGTACATGTTGCACAGATTCTGTCATCCCACAGTGACCACATTTTCCATCGGGGTGTTTACCTATTCTATGAAAGTGTGTCATTCAACCTAGTATGCCCCATCCTAAGACGTGTAGCGTCTCTCCCAACTTCTTCTTGGTTTATGCCAGTTACAGACCAATTGGTGTATTACCGCCACCTACTGGATTTATATTATCGCTTAAAATATATTTAAAGAAACCAAAAAAAAAAAACCCTCTCACTAGTTCCAATTATTCAACCCTATCTCGTTTAAGTACGTCTACTACACTTTTCTATATGCCCTTATTTCTCTGCAATCTGACCACCACCAAATCCTCTTTCCAAAATTTTCTGTATGTCTTCCCTCTTAACATCTACGACGCCCAAAATCTCTCTTGCTGCTTCCACCACCATCTTTATTCTCTCAGTTTTACTTTCAATCTCGCAAGCAAAATTCAGCAGCATTGATATAAAAGCCAAGACACTTTGTCTCTCCCAACTAAGCCTAACCTACCAATTAAACCACCTGTGCTGTCAGTTTGCTGCGTCACCAAATCAGCTGACACGGAGACAGCCGAAGCCCATCAGCCACCTGGCGTGGCTCCCACTCTGCTCACTGGTCAGCTGACTCGCGTTTCCCACAGCTCAAACACCGCCCATTTTTTCCATTTGTTGAAGATTATATTTCAGCATTATTCATTATATTCACTATTACTGATTACATTATTGATTATTTTTTATCATTATTCATTCATTGCTCATACAGAGGGAAAAATGGCACGATATGGTTCGCCAAGTGCCAATTCGGCGATGACACTTCTAGTAGCATACTAATAATCAATAATCATAATCCATAATCATATTATGTGGGCAGCAGAAAGACAAACACACATAACATAAGACAAATATACATACAAGCAGACTCACACACAGACAGACACACATATACAAGCAATTCAGTTCACACATGCATGAGCAGCTCACACACAAATAAGCAGCGCACTTCTGTAGCTTTGATTAGTAAGCAGGCTTCTGTTTAGTTGATTCAAAAAACATAATCAGAGGATGAATTTGATTTCTGTAGCTTTGATCAATATTTGTTACTGAAAACATAATCAATTGAATCATTTGTAATAATTTGATATGCATGGAATTCATCTGCTGGTATCTTTATCTTTTTATCATATTCATCTGGCTGTATTTTTTTTCTGTATATCTCTTGCTGGATGTCGCTGTAAGTTTCCACTGTGATGCGCATGTGTCAAATTCCTGAAGGATTACCTAACTGGGATCTCAGGTTACCTGTCCAATGGTAGTGCGAGAATGAGAGCTATATGAGCTACTGTCAGAGCTGGGAAACGGCAGTTCTTCTTGCGCAGGAGGAACTCGGCTTTACATTTATCAACATGACACAATAAAGCCTAATTTTCCTTTTCAGAATCTGTCTCTCTCCAATTGTTTGAGGAGCACAACGCAGTTTTTCCTCCCGTGCATTTAAAAAAAAATTTTTTTTGTGAAATTAAACGCACAATGCAGCCGAACCTAGTTTGACTTTACAAGTACACTACAGGCCAAAATTTTGGGGCCACCCTCAGATTTTTAATGGCGCACCCTTGGTTTTGTCCCCTTGGTTTCAGGGAAAGCATGTATACAGCAATGGAACAATTGAAGTCAAGGCAAGATCTGGAAGACCAAGAAAAATTTCAGATAGAATGGCTCGAGATTTGGTAAGAAATGCTCAGAAGAACCCACACATCACTGCAAAAGAGCTGCAAAAAAGAGCAGCAGACACAGGTCTAGTTGTTCACAGGACAACAATACAGCGAACCTTAAACAACAAAGACCTACATGGCAGAGTGGCAAGAGTTTCCTTTCCCAGGACGTCAACACAAAATTAAGCAAAAACTTTAAGGAACCTCAAGCCTATTGGAACAATGTGCTTTGGATTGATGAAATCAAAATTGAAAATTTTCAACTAAGGAATGTTTGGAGAAAAATGGGTGAAGCATTTGAGGAGAATAACACGTTGTCAACTGTTAAGCATGGAGGTGGATCCATGATGCTTTGGGGTTGTGTAGCAGCTGGGGTCACAGGCAATATTGTGCGGGTGGAAGGAAGAATGGATTCCACCAAATATCCAGACATTCTAGAGGCTAATGTTCACAGCTCATTCCAGAAATTGCTGTTGAAGAGACGTTGGGTGCCCCAGCAAGACAATGACCTGAAGCATACCTCAAAATCCACCATTAAGTATCCCCAGGAAAGACGGATGAAGGTTTTGGAATGGCCATCACAGTCCCCAGACTTGAATATTATTGAAAATCTGTGGAGAGGCCTCAAACATGCCGTGCATGCAAGAAGGCCGAAGAATATTTCTGAGCTACAGGTGTTCTGTCAGGAAGAGTGGGGAGAAATTCAAAGACAAGAATTGAAAGACTCTCAGCTGGCTACAGGAAGCGTTTGCAGGCTGCTATAGCTTCCCAAGGAGGAGTTACAAAGTACTAGCTGACAGGGTTCCCAAACCTTTGCACAAGGTATTTTTCCTGGTACTATAATTTTGAAACTGTAAAAAGTTAAAAATAAAAATGACTCTTGCTTTGAAATGTGATGATGTGTCATGTTTAACTTTGTTGCATTTAGTGTTCAGGTTTGGTTTAAATCACTTGGAGATTAATTGTAACAGACATTTAAACTAGGGGTGCCAAATTTTTTGCACCCCACTGTAAGCCTATTTTACTTAAGAATTTACGCATAAATGTGCAGTGAAAGAAACAGAATGGGTAAAAATGTTTTTGGGCCTATAATTTATCAAAGGCTATTTGCACACTCTGCTGTGTTACTTCTGGACGGTTACATCAAATAGGCAGTAGAGTAATGTTATTTTCAGCAAACAGTTTGATTTGCAAAAGTTTTTTGTTCCCCACTTCGATTTCCACCCTTCACTAAATACCAGTTTTGATGGTAATTCATGCATTATATCAAGAGTATTTTCTGCTCTAATTTAACCATTTGCTTAATGTCAAAACACTTGTACTCTAACGAGCAATTGTAAGTGCTGATCTGGAATAATAGCACCTTATCAAAATCGCACCCATCACCTTGGCCAAACTACCAACTTCCTATCCTGTTTATTATGTATTTATTTTTTCACTGATCAATCACAATTGATTACTATCGCAAATTATTCAAGTTTGCTTGCGTATTTTTATGAACAAATTACACATTTATTTTTGTTGAACAAACCTCGTTATATATTTCCATGTGACGGTTAGTTTGACAGCAAGTACAGTAACTACCGCGATGTCTGCTGTATTTGCGCATTTTATTTTTAGCTGTGACGACGGTACGACCATGGTTTTCCGAGCTAGTGATAGCTTGACCGGTGTGTTAATTCCCAGCTTATGAAATATTTAGCTATTTACTATTTCACCTCCGATAAAATGCATCCCACACAGCACTGCATGAGCTGACGATTCCCACCTGCTGCCTTATACATGCCAACCCTACCGCTATATATATATACGGAAATGGGCATGGCCTGAATGGATTGATTTGTCATGACCCAGAGAATCTAGTGGAACAAAAATTTTGTTCCTGGGACTTACGGTTAAGAAAATATAGCCTAAAACACATTTTACGTCTCTATAGCGCCACCATATGGCCAATTGAGACAATATTTTTTTTGGCTCAGAAGTGGGTGACCATAGAAACCTATGAACCAAATATGGTATGTCTGACACTTAAAGTGTTTACACAGCATTAACTGTAAGTGGAGAAAAATAATAATATGAATAAGAATAATAATCAGAACAATTACAACGATTACACTTCATGCTTGGACCCCTAATAATACTGAGAATTGAAAAACTACTGGGGCTTAAACCATTACATTTCTGGGATCATAAACTCCTTGACCACAAGTATAATTCATCTAGAGCATTACATTCTAGATTACCAACTTGCTATGAGCCAAATTACAAAACCCAAAACCAGCGAAGTTGGCACGTTGTGTAAATCGTAAATAAAAACAGAATACAATTATTTGCAAATCCTTTTCAACCTATATTCAACTGAATACACTGCAAAGACAAGTTACTTAATGTTCGAACAGGTAAACTTTGTAATTTTTTGCAAATATTAGCTCATTTGGAATTTGATGCCTGCAACATGTTTCAAAAAAGCTGGCACAAGTGGTAAAAAAGACTGAGAGAGATGAGGAATGCTCATCAAACACTTATTTGGAACATCCCACAGGTGAACGGGCTAATTGGGAACAGGTGGGTGCCATGATTGGGTATAAAAGCAGCTTCCCTGAAATGCTCAGTCATTCATAAACAAGGATGGGGCGAGGGTCAGCACTTAGTGAACAAATGCGTGAGCTGATTGTCGAACAGTTTAAAAACAACATTCCTCAGCGAGCTGTTGCAAAAAATTTAGGGATTTCATAATCTACAGTCCGTAATATCGTCAAAAGGTTCAGAGAATCTGGGGAAATCACTGCACGTAAGCGACAAGGCCGAAAACCAACAATAAATGCCCGTGACCTTCGATCCTTCAGGCGGTACTGCATCAAAAACCGACATCAGTGTGTAAAGGACATCACCACATGGGCTCAGTAACACTTCAGAAAACTACTGTCAGTAATTACAGTTCGTTGCTACATCTGCAAGTGCAAGTTAAAAATCTACAATGCAAAGCGAAAGCCATTTATTAACCGCACCCAGAAACGCCGCCGGCTTCGCTGGGCCCAAGCTCATCTAAGATGGACTGATGCAAAGTGGAAAAGTGTTCTGTGGTCTGACGAGTCCACATTTCAAATTGTTTTTGGAAACTGTGGACGTCGTGTCCTCCGGCCCAAAGAGGAAAAGAACCATCCGAATGTTATAGGCGCAAAGTTCAAAAGCCAGCATCTGTGATGGTATAGGGCTGTATTAGTGCCCAAGGCATGGGCAACTTACACATATGCGAAGGCACCATTAATGCTTAAAGGTGCATACAGGTTTTGGAGCAACATATGTTGCCATCCAAGCAACGTCTTTTTCATGGACGCCCCTGCTTATTTCAGCAAGACAATGCCAAGCCACATTCTGCACGTGTTACAACAGCATGGCTCCGTAGTTAAAGAGTGCGGGTACTAGACTGGCCTGCCTGTAGTCCAGACTTGTCTCCCATTGAAAATGTGTGGCGCATTATGAAGCGTAAAATACGACAACGGAGACCCCGGACAGTTGAACAACTTAAGCTGTACATCAAGCAAGAATGGGAAAGAGTTCCACCTGAAAAGTTTCAAAAATTGGTCTCCTTAGTTCCCAAACTTTTACTGAGTGTCGTTAAAAGGAAAGGCGATGTAACACAGTGGTAAAAAGGCCCCTGTGCTAACTTTTTTGCAATGTGTTGCTGCCTTTAAATTCTAAGTTAATGATTATTTGCAAAAAAAAAAAAGTTTCTCAGTTTGAACATTAAACATCTTGTCTTTGCAGTGTATTCAATTGAATATAAGTTGAAAAGGATTTGCAAATTACTGTATTCTATTTTTATCTACGATTTACATAACGCGCCAACTTCACTGGTTTTTGGGTTTTGTAGACAGCTATCCAGGTGGCTCCCCAAAGTCTGAGATCCCTCAAAATGGTGCACTGACAATTCATGAAATTATCATATACAACCCCAATTCCGAAATAGTTGGGACGAAGTGTGAATTATGAATAAAATCAAAATGCAATGACTTTCAGATCACAAGCTAATATGTTATTTCCAATAGTACATAGATAACATTTCAAATGATTAAACTGAGACATTTTACATTTTAATCCACAAAGTGAGCTTAATTACAAATTTTCTGGCTGCAACAGGTCTCAAAAAAGTTGAGACACAGGCTTGTGATCTTCGGACCCTCAGACTCCACTGCTTCACTCACCAGCATGATTCTGTCATTGACATTACTAAACGGGCCCAGGAATACTTCAAGAAACCACTGTCTGTAAACACAGTCCGCCATGCCATCCACAGATGCCACCTAAAACTCTATCATGCAAAAAGGAGGCCATTGTTGAGCATGATCCGGAGGCGCCGCCGTGTTCTGTGGGTCAAGGCTCATTTTAAATGGACTGTAGCAAAGTGGCAAAGTCGTCCTGCAGTCAGACGAGTCCAAATTTAACATTCTTGTTGGAAATCATAGGCGTCATGTCCTCTGGGCCAAAGAGGAGAAAGACTCCCCCTCCTGTTATCAGTGTTCAGTTCAGAAGTCAGCATCTCTGATGGTGTGGGGAAGCATTAGTGCATATGGTGTGGGACACTTGCATGTTTTAAAAAGCACCATGAATGCTGAAAGGTATATAAAGATTTAAGAGCAACATATGCTCCCCTCCAAACAACATCTATTGCAGGGAAGGACTTGGACAATGTAAAACCATATACTGCAGCTATTACAACAGCATGGCTTCTTAGTAGAAGTGTCCGTGTGCTGAACTGGCCTGCCTGCAGTCCTGATCTTTCACTGATTGAGAATATTTGGCGCATAATTAAATGAAAAGTCCGTCAAAGGAGAACCAAAAGTCTCCAGCAGCTGGAAGCCTGTATTAAACAAGAGTGGGATCAAATTCCAATGGCTGAACTCAAGAAACTTGCCTCCTCAATGCCCAGACGCCTCCACTCTGTGTTAAAAAGAAATAGGGAATGCTGCACCATGATAAACAGGCCCTTGTCCCAACTTTTTTGAGACCTGTTGCAGCCATAAAATTTGAAATGAGATAATTTTGTGGATAAAATTGTAAAATTTCTCAGTTTCAACATTTGCTATCTCTATTCCTTTGTGAGTAAAATACTGGCTGGTGTGATTTGAAAGTCATTGCGTTTTGATTTTATTCACAATTTTCACTTTGTCCCAACTATTTCAGAATTGGGGCAGTATTTAACACAAATAAACTTTTAAGTTATGCAATGGGAGTGTAAACAAAAGTTCAATCACGAGACGTAGGATTCCCAAGCAATTGCACTTACCCAATCGGCGCCTACGGTCTTCTTTATATATAGGCTCATGACGTGTTCCTGTCTGCTGTTTCAGAGATTCCGCATCACTCACTGCCTCCCCACCACTACCACTAACGGGGGTTGGCTTCGCCCCTGCCAGCTACCCAGGCAGATCAGTGCCCCACCTCGCTTGAGGGTCCTCGAGGACGGAGTCATCGCCAAATACTGAATTTATTTTATTTCATGTCATTGCAATGTCAATAAATCTCCTTTTCTTAAATCCGAAGTCTTCGTGATTGAAATTTAATATGAACTAATGATTTTCTGGTTGAGTTTAGCACGAATTTATCAATGTCTGCAGTTGAACAACCATGGCAATCATAGTATCGAAACACTGGACAATCTCAGGTACAAGATGTACAACCAGCGAAAGACAACCATCATTCTTGATCTGTGTCCTTTTAGTCATGCTGCAAAAGGACACATCCTCTGAGCATTTTATGCTGCTCATATCCAGATAAACTTTCTGAACAATGTCTCACTAGATCCTCTGCAGTACGGTTTTCAAATTGAGGAGGGTAATCACATGGCAACAAATTGCAATCGTATGAAGTGTGCTACTTCACCATGCCCTTGCAAAGAGGAGGGCTTGCCCTGTTGTGCATTTTTTAAGTGTCAGTCAAATGAGCATTTTCCTTGCAAGAACCCGAATGGAGTCATTTATGACAAGTGGATGAATTGAAATTCATCATGAAATGTATTGCACTTTAAAAAGTGGACTACATGCAGTGCGAATAGTATTACCCCAGGTGTTTCTTTGGGTGGTTTTCAATATGTCTAGCTTATTTTTAAGAGAAGGCTGTTGTTATCTTGTCACAAACAACATACCAGTAGCTGATAATGCTTACTTGCAACCATCCTGCCATCTGTTGCCAAAAAACAATGATTATGTATTGCTCCTGACTAACAGTGGATGTCATACATGCAGCCATATTGGATTTCACCATTAAGTGAAAAACTATCATTTCTGAAAATGGTCTCAATTGATTCCTTGACCCTGAAAACCAAGGGAAGGTCACCAAATTTGTAACTCTAGCAACTACTTAGCAAGTTACAGCTCGCAGCCCCCTTTACATCGCCATATTGGAATTCACTTCTACCAAATATGGGGATGACCAAAAACAGGGCTTCATTGGATTCCTTGACTCAGAAAACCTAGGTAAAGACACCAAAATTATCTCTCTAGCCCTTTTCCTTGAGGAGTTATGTATGATTTTATGATATGGCGGCCATCGCGTGTACTATCAGGTTCAAGAGTCAAAAGGGGACATCTGATTGCACACAGGACCCCCCTCAGCCCAGCACTAACAACCTTCCTCAGCTTGTAAACAAAGTACACACTGTTATGACCCTGGGGATCATGTGTCATGCATGCAGTGTACTGCTCTCCGTCTCCGCCCTTGGAGCGTCTGTGTGTGTGATTTTGGGTGTGTTCATGGCCGTGTCTCCCGTTTTTCGCTCCAGTCCAAGTGATGTTTCCGGATTGGCTGGACTGGACGAAATTGAGCAGCATAGATTGGTGGAGAAGAGTGGAAAGACGCCTCCTGATTGGAGGAGCTGGGACCTAAAAAGATTTAAACTGCCAACTGACAGCACCTATGGGCCCTCACTTTCAACTCTGCTACTCCCAACTAAGAAACCAGAATTAATCAAAATTTGTAATTTGTGATTTGCCAGTGACAACGGTGCGTTTTTGTAATTTGAGAAGATGTGTGAGATCTTAACTTCGTGTAGGCACTCGTAAATATTGAGCACCCATTTTGGTAGGTGGGAGTAGCCTCTGTTGTTTAAATACTTTTCTCTTGTTTTAGGTTAGGAGTTGAGGTTAGCCTGCTGTATTTTATTTGCATCTTTTTGTTTTTGAGTACAGGTCATTTTTTAGGGCTAAGAGCTTGTTTTGTTTGTTGTTTTAAGGTTACTCTGCACTAAGTTAACCCTTAAATGCCCAACTATAGTAAAAGTTGAAAGAAAATTCTATGTATTCTGTTAATATGTCCTGGGGAGGGGCTAATAACAACCCAATAGCAATTTTTAATTTTTGGTGTCCTTTGACCTCATTTAAGTTTTGTGACATATATGTCACAATGGGCATTTTGGGGACCTTATTGCTTAAATGACTTGAATGATAAAACAGTTGACATATACCTGAAGTATTAGGCATAGCTTATTTTTCATGGGCTTACCTGTTTATTAATTCATCCAGTGATGAATAGGTGCTGATCTATCATGTGGATTCCACCATGGGGCGGCCATTTTGGAAAGGTTAGCTGGTGCAGCCAGTGTAGTGTCAGTTCCAATTTTATGCATCACATGGCAGCACTGATCGTGTAAATATGTCACTATGGGCATTAGGTTGCAAAATTTATGTGGGGTCAATCATTTTGACAACCCCCAAAATCGTGTGAGAAATTTGTCACAGGGGGCATTTAAGGGTTAATAAACTGCTTGGTTTCAGATTCTCTGTGCTGCTGGCCCTTCTTGGGAGTGGGAAGGTCACCTTCATGTAGTGTCTCTGTACCCCCCTAGACCAGCGACATAACAACACACTGACATCACAAACCAAAAACTCAATTTCCTGTCCACATTGAAAACAGACCAATGAAATCTTCACCCAGGATGAAGTTTTCCAGAAGGTCTATTTTCAGTGACTGAAAAACCACAATCTGCACACAGAGAAAAGGCTGAAATGAATAGAAAATGAAGACTTGACGTAAGTTCTGATAAGCCATGGAGTCAAGCCTGCTCACAGAGGAGCAGCTTCTACCTGAGTGCACATGACTGCCATCTGACCTAGCTGCCTGATTGCTTGGCTGGTAATATGCTACTCTATTTAAGCCCGCCATCGGGAAGCTGCTCCTCAGTGCGCTCGCTCAACAACCCTCCTCCACAGATTTATTGTATTCATTAACCCAGCTCTCTTTGTCTAAATTTTCATTCTATAGCAATGTCTCTTTCGTGAGGTCATTGCTGCTGTTGGCTCTGTTCCCTGGAGGGGGATTACTAGCAGCTCCCTGCCCTCGGTTCCTCATTCGGACGGGCAGGGATCTCTCATGACAGAGCCATGTCGCCAAACTCAATGTATGATTGTATGCCTGTGTGCTCGGGGTGTCAACATCTACACGTGTAAACGGTTACACGGATAACAAATCATAACCGTTTAGAAAAATCAATAACCGTGTACACGTCATTTTTTTTCCTCCTCGTTCATTTCTCACCAATACATATAGTCGCCTATTTTTAGGGGTGATCATGTTGCCTGAAAGCCTCAGATAATAACATTAACTAACAATACACTTAAATGTTCCCACTAGTGCATACAGATGCATGGGGCGCAATGTTACCTTGATAATAAAAAAAAACCCACAGCCACAGCCAGTGTCGCGTCACTTCAAGAATAGGCTGCGGAGGACTTGAGAGGAGCGCGGTGCTCATCATCTTCTCCATGTGCAAATGTTGTGCAGCTGAAAACAAAAACTGTTAATGTCTTGTTATTTTAGCCTATCTTGTTGTGTGTTGTTGTACATTATATTGTTGGTTGGTGTTCTGTGGGCTTTTCACGACCTGATCACACATCTTCCTCGCGTCGAAAGAGGAAGAAGAAAACACATTTTTTTTTGCCAATTTCAGTGAATAATTGTGAGTCCCCCTCTACTTTTTTAACTTTGTGTATGTAAAGGTGAAGTTTTTCCCTCTCACTTCAGCTTACTTCGGCTTGTTTTTCAGTTGCTTTCTCTCGCCAATTCCACATTACCTTTACTATGAGATGCATATTAGAATTCAGACGCAGCTCCCGTTGTGAGAGAGGGATGCAGTTTGCACTTTAAGTTAAAAAAAGGTACAAAAGTGAGCAATAGTTAAAACAGTGATTAAAAAAGGTGGTTAAACCTTTTTCAGCTTTCACTTGTACGTTTTCTTATCTGTCAAAATGATAGAGGATTTATTTTCAACATATTCTACTGTCTGTGGTTATACAGCGCAACTGCGATAGAAAAAGCTCATAAATCTCAGAACGTGTAACCGGGTACACGTCGGTTAGTAGTCCCGTGTACACGTGTAGAAAAAATTTTAAACGTTGACACCCCTACTGTGTGCTGAAATAAATATTTTCTTTTTTGATGAAGCGGTCCTATCAGAAATGCTGTTTTCGAAACACCCGTGTGCATATGGATGGGGCCTATGATGACACACTGGTTCATTAATGAAGCCTCAGTGCAACTTCTGAACCTTGTGCTTCACATAAGCTGATGCCATCTACCGTCAAACAGGGGAAAGTGGGTCCGGCCGCGCCTTACATGTATGTGGTCTTTGCCTCTCACACCATGCACTAAGCCCACTTACTGGCTGGCCTTTCCCTGTCGAAGGAAAAAAAATTGATAAAAAATGTGTTGCTCATGGAGACAAATCCAAATGAAAGCATTTTATTGAATATGAAGGAGATACGAGAACAAAGCAGATTAATCAATTCTAAAATTGTGATAGCTCAGTTACATTTAATCCTTCCCACTGCTTGCGAAGCGATAAAGTCGTATTTGCAGACACTTGTAGGTTTCATGTTCCTACACGACGCAGTCCATGATCTTGTCATCGGGAGTGATGAGCCACAGATGCCCCAGGTCATAGCTGACATGCTTGCTCTTGACAACCTCAAGATGGGTCCAGCTCGTTCCTTCGGGCTTACACAATGTGATGCCATCTCTATTGGGATTGCAATGGACACATGAGCAGGATGGCTAAATAGCTGTAGTCTGAACATCAGTTCAAAGAGATTCTATCTGCAGGAAACCAGCTGGAGATGTTTCATATCTATGTGTGCTTTTTTGAGTGATGCTACACTAGCAAGCTTTCTGTGTTCCAAGGACTCTAAACAATTAAGTGTTTAAAAAGGGCAATGCAACAGCAAAGTTAATAAACATTTATATGTTAATGTGTGCCCTCTATATGTGTTAAAGATGCATGATGGCTGTGGCTGTCGTACAGGTGTATTTAAGTCCACCAAATTCAAGCTTAAAGGGACTAGGTCAGCTGGGGCACATGCGTAGTAGAGCCCAATCGATAAGCATTTACATACATGTGGTGCAATATCAAGGAAGCAAAAAAACAAGTTAATTTATTATGTGCAAAAAGTTTACCTGTATTGTTGTTTTAAAGACAGAAGATGGCCCGCAAATGCCGAGTCACTTGAGTGGCCGCATTTCACCTTTGCCGAAACCCACAAAGAATAAATGATACTATCCATCCATATTTCTTTGGGTGAAAACACATTGAAAGCGTAAGGTAAACTATTTCAAAATTGTCAGTGAATTATTGTTGGAGTTTCAAGCTGTTTACATCGTGGGCATCTTTCAGAAGTTTTTAGCAACTGTCTTCTTCATCTGAGATTCTGGCAGACTGTACACCTTCCGGCAGTTCATTACAAGACACTATTCAAATCTTCTCACCATTTGCTCTCACACTCATGGGCAATTTAGTGTTTCCAATTAACCTGACATACATGTCTTTGGACTGGGAGAGGAATTGGAGCACCCACACAAACACAGGGAGAGAACAAGCAAACTCCACACAGAAAGGCCCCAGGCTGGAATCGAACCCAGGACCTTCTTGCTGTGAGGCAAGTTGCCACCGTGCCGCCCTCTAGCAACTGTTTTTATTATTTGGAGAACCTGTCTGCCATAACATTTTGTTTGACGTATTCTTTGATGGCCTCTTTGCCGAACTCTGATTGTCGTGGTGCTGCTGTTGCAGATGCTTTTTCGACTACTTGCAGTTCGAAGGCCCCCACAGGACGACATAATAATCAACATATACCAGGATGCAGTCTAACTTAAAAGCAATAATAATGCTCAAGAAGCCCAAACTCTTTCAAAACATTTTGACAAAAAGGTTCTACGTACAATAGACAGTATTGCTTGATAAAAATTTCTTCTAACTTCTCAAGGATGACTGCAATACAAATGGATTGAAACTGTAGCACAAATTCTCTAACAGTATTGAAATACGTAGTTCACCGTACGCTTTCAATGTGTTTTTGTCCAAAGAAATATGGATGGATAGTATAATTTATTCTTTATGGGTTCCAGCAAAGACAAAATGTGGCCACTCTAGCAACTTAGCAGTCGCAGGCCATCTTCCGTCTTGAAAACAACGACAAAGGTAAGCTTTATACACATCAGGGCTGTACGAAATTCAAAAGTGAATTGAGAATGACCCCTAAATTGAAGCACTGATTAATAAAACCCCACAAGTCAAGTCAAGTGTGACTTATGGGGTTTTAGCAATAGGTGCTTCAATTCCAATTCAATTCTTGAATTTGAATTTGAATTGAGGTTGCAAACAAAAAGCAGAATTGCAATTCAAATTCGAATTGCAGGAAGTAGAATTGAAATTCCTTGAAATTCAAAGAAATTCATGATGCGAAATTATGGTGTATTTAACGATGAAGCTTTAGAGTATATAGGCCTATTTGCAACATGAATTTCATACAAATATTATTGTAAGGACTATATACACACAATTCTTTATTATATTAAATAGTAAAGTGTAGCAATTGTTTTTATTAACATTAAAAGCCTACTCAGATAAAACAGGTCACTAAAATTGTAAAAACACTGAAATTGTTTGATATGATGATAGAACAGCACTTTATTTCCCAGAATACCTTGCTTTATCCAAGTCTTGAAAATGGCTGTCCACACATTTTGGACATTTTGTTTGGAGCGCACTAGTGAAATAAACTGATAACAACCATAAATAATTGAAGGCCAGAGCTGGTTTATACTTTGACTTTTGTAATTACAGCAATATGCAAAATAATAACACAGGAAAAAGGACATCTGTCCTCGTTAATTTTGGTGAACCAATTCCCGCAACAAATGGAAATCACAGCGCAGTCTACGATTACTGCAGTACTCCAGTCACCGGTTCCATAAAAGCTACCTTAAATTTCAAACGGCACCTCCAGGGAAGTTTACAGATTTGTAATCTGTAATGTAATTTGAGTTTTTATTTTGATGACCATGGCATGTATTTGCATTGGGAACTGTGAATCAATCAGTAATACATTACATACTGACCACTTGAAACATGTAGACTAATGTATTATTTCCTACCTGACTCTCCTTGAAATACAATTTCTGTCTAATCACTATGTCTCATTTATTTGTGCAAGTCCAAATCATGAATCTTGGTATATCACGTGAAAGCAAAGCAGCCTTGTAGGCAGGAGTCTGGGCACAGCATTGTAGAGAGCCAGAAAATCCAATAATTTTTGCAGTACAAATGTAACTGTAGTATAACATAAAAACTTTCTGGCACTTTAATTATGAGGAGTCTTTAGGAGAATATTGATTGGCTTTTCTGTTTACAGAAGAAACACCCTGAACTGTTGATGGAGTCTGCCTCCAGCAGTGGCACGAGCCAACCAAATCAAGATGAAGACAGTCATCCTTCAACTTCAACTTCTAAGTGGTCACCAACTAATACACATCAAGTGGCTCTGACAGATACTATTGTAACATTCATTTCAAATTGTCTCCTTCCTCTCTCTACTGTTTAAAATAAGGATTTCATTAATGTCTTGGAACTGGCCCAACCCTCACTCACAATGCCCCCCCAAAGAGCTCTCAGAGAGACCCTCATTCCACAGCGCTCTGATACAGTGAAAGCATATCTAGCAAATCTGATGGCAAAAACTGGCCATATTTGTCTGACTATCGATTTATGATCAAATCGATCAATGAGATCCTTTTTTTGGGATGACTAGCCATTTTCAAGAGGAGTTCAAATTGCAGAGCATAATGCTGAGTTGTCATCATTTTTAAGGGAAACATACAGCTGAAAATATTTGCCAGGTCTATGACGATGTTCTGGACAAGTAAAATATTCAGAACAAGGTTTCATTCATTGTAACTGACAATGCATCCAACATGATAAAGGCTTTTACTCTGTTTCCAGCAGTTCATGTTAACAGTGAGTGTGGAATCATTTTTTTATTGATTGATTTAATTATTATTAATTGTTTATCCTTGCTTGCTCCTACTTTGCTTTCTTTCATAACCTTTTAGGCCTAGAGTGTGTGTGTGCTTGCATATTTCTGATTTAGCAGGGGCCTGCATAACTGTACCAGTGCGTCATTACATATAGCCTATCTAAAGTCATGCAAAGCTGAATGTTTGTACCAAGGACAAGATGTTTTTCTCTTTCTCTAAGTTTGTGTTTATAGAAAGCTCCGGAATGCATAACAAGATAAACTGGAGCCGGGGCTGATAGAGAAGACAGGTGCTCTCCTCCCCAACGAGATGTATGTGTGCAGCCTTACGACAGCCTGACGTAGGTGGCATAAGACAGCGAGGGGTCTCCAGATTACATCATGATGTGTAAATCAGCGCGGGGGGAGGAGAACGTCATGGAGTACCCCTACAAAAACCAGAGAGAGACTAACTGTATCATCCTCCATCTTGACCTGAGCTTCTGTATGTGGGGATCCTTTTTTCTGCAGAAAAGAGTAAACGGACTTTGGCTTGAATATTAACTTCTCTGCCTCTGACTTTTTCCCCGAGTAGTCTGGGTTTCTTATGTGAAGGTGATACGAGGAATATAATGTTAAAATTCCTTTAACAGTGAGAGTGAGGATGAAGAGGGTGACTCCCGTGAGCTTGATGTGGTGAATGTGGAAGAGGAGATTATGTATTTTCCACCAGAGAGAATATCTTGCTTCGCGCATAGTCTCCAACTGGTAGTGCGTGATGCCTTAGATGATGCTGGCTCAACAAAAAGCCTCCTGGGCAAGGTGCAGAAACTTGTCGCTTTTTGCCACAAATCTACCCATGCTACAGAGGTCCTGGAGGGAATGCACAAACCTCAACCTGCTAATGTCACTCGCTGGAATAGCCAGTTGAAGATGCGGAGGTCAGTCCTTAAAGTTCCTAATGATGTCCTTGCTGAGCTCCACTGCCCAATTCAGCTATCTGCATATGAACTGAAAATCATTCAGGAACTTTGTGAGGTGTTAGAACCCTTTGAGGAAGTCACAGACTGCTGTCAGGCAGAGAAAGCTGTATTATCAAGCTATGTTATTCCTTGTGTCAGAGGACTGAGGCATGCAATCAAAAATGCAAAGATGACTGGGAACAAGAAGTTTGTGTCCACCTTACAAACCTCACTCGAGAGACGACTAGGAAAATTTGAGGACGTGGAATGCTTTCAGATGGCTGCAACGCTTGACCCAAGATTTAAATTAGACTGGTTTAATGGCGAAGAACAGGTCATTATCAAAAATCTCCTTGCTGCAAAAGTTGAGTCTGTCTGTCCAAAAGTCAGGGCCACCTCGGATATTAGTACTCAACCAAGGAAACGGCCCAGACTTCTTTCCTACATGGAGTCTCAAACAGCTGCTCTCCCAATTGACACAGCCTCACATGAGCTCCCAGTTTACTTGAGCACACCATGTTTGCCTGAGGATGCCAATCCTTTATTGTTCTGGAAAGAAAATCAAAACAGTTTCTCAAACCTAGCTGTACTTGCATGTAAATATCTGCCCATACCTGCTTTCTCTGCACCTGTTGAGAGGATATTTAGTGTTGTGTGCAAGATATTCACACCAGAACGATGCTGTCTCAATGACAAAACGTTTGAGGAACTGTTGACCATTAGATGCAACAACTTTACCCTGTAAAGTACTTAAATAAATGATTACTGCATTTACAAAAACATTGTTGCATTTTATTACTTTGAAATGAAGATATATTGCTAAGCTTTCCAACATTAAGAAATGTATGTTTGTGTCTGTACTTCCATTTGGAAGAAAAATGTATGTTAAAAGTCTCATTCTCATTGATATATTATGAGAATGAATTTCTCTGAATTGCATTGAATTTCAATTCCACTTCCTGTAATTCAAATTCAATTCAACATCCTGTGGGTGAAGTCAATTCGAATTTAAATTCAAATTCATCCATTGAATTGAATTGAATTCTGTAATTCTGAATTTTGCACAGCCCTGATACACATACAAATAAGTTTGCGGTTTGTATTTCAGCTCCTTTGATATTGCACTACACCGACTGGACTGTACTATGCATGTGCCCCTGCTGACATAATCTCTTTAAAAAATCAGGAAATCTTCAGGAAAACACTTTAATACAAGCTTTACTACCATAACTTAAATACCTGGAAATACCTGGAGTCATTAGGTAAATGTGGCTGCCTAGATACAACGATTTAGAAAATGTAAAAAGTTTAAAATTGGTGGACAAAGTATGCAAGATAAAATCAACAACTGTCACACTAGAGCAGGGTTTCATAAACTATGGGCCGGTACCTAACATGAGTCACTCAAGTGTATGAGGTAGGTCCCAAAATGAGTGTCTCACTCTCTAGCCTATGCTGCCATGTATATCTGATGGGACCCCTAAAAGGCATTCAATTTTTAACTTTCTGGAAATTACAGACCCATATATGGGTCCATCAAATACAGCTGCAGTATTCAAACCAGTGCAACTTCAGGCCTATTTTAAATTGTAATGGAAATCCCAAGGATTTCAACGATCCCTAATTTGTCCTGGTGAATTGTTGGTGAATTGTAGGTAAATGTACATAAAATGATGTACAAGATCTTGATATTTCCCATTTCATGTAATGCTATGGCTGTAATAACATTGTGTCCTGGGTTTGAATATTTCTCTCAGTGTAAATGAGATGTAGATTTAGCGAAGCGCTATAACCTGCAGGTACAGAATATGCATGTGATGCAACATTGGCTGGCAAAATGGAAAAAAATTACTTTTCAGACTTTGTATCTGCTTCTGGGAATAACAAATTCTGTTTAGAACCTGAGTTGGGTTACTTTGGCTGTGTCAGAAATCCCTCACCCATGTACTGTTCCCTTCTAATTATAAGGATACTCATGTAAGTAACTATATAGTGAGCTCATGGGCAGAAGGAAGAAACGCTTTCAGACGCTTCCCGGCTTGTTTCTTCAGCACTGTTAATGACATCATTACTGTCGCACAATTAGTCATTCTTCGGTTCGTGTGCAGTGCATGATGGGATGTATTGCTGTGTTAGTGGCCATCGGTTGGTCACTACATTTCATGGGGAACTGTGGGATGTAAGGAGTTCAGTATATAAGGGATAATGATTCTCGTTGACAATTCGGACAGCACTACAAAATGGTGAACCCACCATACAGTGCACTATATAGTAAATAGAGAGTAATTTCGGACACAGCCTTTGTCTCCCCTACAAAGTGTCCAACTTGTGACTCAATTAAAAGGTTAAGAACTAGTGCTCTCGGGAATATATGAAATGGACAAACTACATTTTTTGAAAGCAATATTTTGATAGTCAGTACATGCAGCGTGTGCAAATTTGTCTTTTCTGTTGGATTGAGCATCTCACCTGCGGAACACATCTCCCCCAGCGTTGACTCCATAAACATGGCCATCAGTTGACACTTCAATCATCACCAAATACCCATCTATATTCTGCCAGTCCTTCTCCCCACTGCAATGTCTCGGAGTCACATCCTGCAACAGCAAGGACACAGAAATTTAAGAACTTGTGGACATATACTGGCCTGGAAACTCAAAAGTACTAGTCTTTAGGACACAACGGATTTGTGTTCAATCATGTTTGCAGGTCAGAAATGCATTTGCTTCATCGAGGTCTGAGCATTTTGCAGGGTGCCAGTCAGATGTCAGACCCAGGTGAGTTGATGCTGGTTCAGTTAGCACATGGGCTGTAGTCAAGTTCTGCTGCATCAGCAGTATAATCCCAATAAAAGATAAAAATGGCCACTTAAATTCGATCAAATGTTTTCAGGTTTTTAATCCTGCAAAACAATATGCAAGACTTGCAATTTAGCTGTATGTCCGAGCCCCTTCCCCCCATCTGTTACCCCCCACTGCCTCCAACTCCAATTGATTCCATACTTACCTCCCTGAAAAATATTAACTGGTTTTTATTGACACCCCAGCAGCCAAGGGGGCCGCAGCTGTAGTATACCAGGGACCCTGAAGGCTGTTTCCAGGGTGTAGGGGAGCTAGTACTTTGGAAGGTCACTGTAGCCTCCTGGTTCATGCAGAAAATATTATCAAAATGGTTCACCCCAGCCACAAACTGGTCTCCTCCAGCATCGACTTGCACCAGTTTGCCTGAAGGGGAAGATAAAAATAGATTAATGGATGACAAGATCCATCATACACCGTATTTGTGTTATCTCTGTTAACAGTAGGTCTGTCCTCTGTATTTTGTTGATACGTGTACCCATTATTTTCAGCAATTTTTCTGTTAAATGTGAACCTTGGGTTTTTAGTGTCCCAATAGAGGCGTTTTGCCTGCTCTTATAACCCAGCTGGCATCAGACTCGCTGCAGCGCACAGTTTTCGTATCCAAAAGTGTCCAAATTTGTGGAGATCCTCAATTACCTGACACATGAACCCAGTTGCCAGCCACAAGTTTGAAGATGTCGTTGACACTGTTTGTCCCCCATACTCCAGCTGGTCCTACAGAAACATGCTTCAGGGCCCCAGGCAGTTGAATCCAGGTTTCTCCCAGACGGGTGAAGATAGCATCGTCCGCATTCACCCCGAAAACAAGGCCCGACCCTGCGTCAATCTGCTTCAGCCTTCCAGAAACTTCCTTACACTGTATTGCTGAGGTGGTAAAAAGCAGGGGAAAAAAGATTGTGATTAACATTCAGTGTACTCGGCTGCTGTCACTGAAAAATGTTACGTGGATTCTGCTTGGAGCAATTACACAGCAAACCATCCCAGAGTTTCAGTTAGAAGAAAATTTATAATAGGCTCAAATATATATACTTAGCGATCACTAGATATTATTAGGTAAGCCTGCAGGTCATGTGGATGCGGATGTACACACATAGCATGCAGACACGGCGATGAGGTAAAGCTAATGTTTGATCAAATAACAAAACACACCCAGTGCCTAGAGATCTGTCATCCAGTCGGTTTTGTTATGGCCCCAATTTGTTATTACATTTACAACACTACCGCAACAGCAACAGCAAGGGATGACAGACACAGTCCTTAAAACTTATACACATTTAATTAACAAAGACAACAACTAACAATAACCTACAACTAATGACCAAGATTGAATATACAAAAAAAAACCAGAAATATTTACAGTCCCTTTTTGTAGGGTGGCTTGGTGATGTCCTGGATGAAGAAAAATGCTCAAACACAGGCAAAAATCCACAAAAGAAACTTCACAGGTCTTGAACAGAATGACAGGTCTGGTCACATGTATCCTTCTTCTTGCAATTTCTCCTACCACTTTTCTGTCTCAATTCTTTTCTTTATATACTCTTTTGCAGACCCCACCCACATTTAAACCTCTTTTTTTTATTTTCTGGGACTTGCCCCAGACATGTCCAGGACATGTCTGAACCTAGCTCCAGTCTGAGCTTCACAAAAAAAAGGTAAATACTGCCATCTAGTGGCCTCTATTCACATTACAGTTTTCATTTCAGAACTAATGAACAGCATCTTACCGACCTGGGGCGCTTTTCCCAAAAACGTATGGGCTAACTAATTTAGCCACTTACATAGCTAGCCCATTCACAGTCAATGGGTCCAACTATGTACGTTAACATGTGTCATTTCAGGAAACGCACCTCTGCTTGAGGTTTGGTTGCAGTACTGATTTGAAGAAAGAGGTGAGACATTTAAAATGATTCAAATTAAGGTCAATAGAATGGTAGTTTTCCATGGAATGGGCTGAGAAGTTCTTCACTGGAGTCCAGACAATTATGGGCAGAAAAAGGCAGTTCTATTTCGTACATGTTCCGCCCTCTATCGGGCTTCGCTATTGGTTACCCCAACGAGGCTCCGTCTCGGTGCCTGAGAAAGAACTTACCTGCTCCGTAGGAGGGGGTAGCATACTCACCTCCTATAAAGCCCCGGTGTTGCCAGTGCTCGTCTCCCTTTTTCACTCAGCCTCCAGAGAATTAAGAACTCATAGCGACTTGTGTGCGAAATTGATAAGCCGTGCCAACAGTGTGCCTCCCTAATGATGTCCGAGGAGCATGATGACTGCTTTGTCTGCCTGGGCTTGCAGCACCATGTGGAGGCAGGTTCCTGTGCTGCCTGCGCAGCGCTCCCCCGGGAGGAGCGTGAGTGTCGGCAGCAGTTTGTGCGGGCCATATGCGCCCTCTGGGCTGGCTCGGGGCCAGTCCGTAAGCCGGTGGCGACGGTCCGCTTGAAGCCCTGAGATGAGTATGATGAGGAGGATGATCGTCGTGTGTATGAGGAGGACCCAACGACCCTCTTCAGGGACGATGAGTCGCCCCCGCAGCATCGCTACCCGCTGGACAACCTCCCTAGGTTATTCCAGTCCGCGGCGGAGAGGATGGAGACGCCCTTACCACTGCAGCCCTCCAGTGATCAGGCAGACGACTTCACTATCGGTCTGCTGGCCCAGCCAAAGTCGAAGCCACGCCCCAAGGTGGTATGTCCCAGGATGGCGCCCATCTTTGGCTACGCACAGCCGGACTGGAGGAATCCGATGGCCGCCAAGTCCCCAGCGATGGCGTATGCACCGTATTCGACTGTGGAGGATTGGGAGTGGGATGTTGGCGTCCCAGCCATTGAAGACGCGGTGAGATGGTGTCTGCTCCCGACTGCTTCCATGTGGCCAGATGGTCGGCCGCTGCTCCTGTTCGAGAGGGACAGGATGTCGGCGACCCTTTTTGACCGATGTTATGCTAGCGCAGCTCAGGTGGTTGCGCTAGCTAACAATATGGCCTTCCTGGCGGGCTCAATGGATAGGCTGACCCACCAGAAGGCGAAGCTGTCGCCGGAGGAGATCTTGGAGATGCAGACAACAGCGGCGGCCATGCTCCGGATGTCACAGGCATTCGCGATTGTTGGGGGGCGTAGTATGGGCGCTGCGCAGGTGGGGCACCGGCACCTCTGGCTGGGGCTGTCCTTGCTGAAAGAGAAGGAGAAACGGGCGCTGATAAATGCGCCCGTCACAACCAACTCGCTCTTCGGTCCGGACATCCAGGTCATGGTGGACCAGTTGGAAGCAGCGAGGAGGGCATCAGAGCAGCTGGGCTCGCACATACACCCGCAACAGCAGCCCCGCAGGCCCAGTTTTTCCCAACCACCTATAAGTCGCCGCCGTCGCCGGTCATCGGAAGACTGGTCATCCCTGGCGTCGAATCAGCCGGATCCTGAGCCGTGACGCCCTCCCCCTCAACCTCAGCAGCCTCGCCTGAGCTGCACCAGGGGAGCGGCGTCTGGTCGTGCAGCACCTGGGAAGTTTTTAATTAAAAACGTTACCAGTATGAGTTCTCTGGGTTGTCTTGTTGTATTGCACACACTGATACGCCGGCTGTTTCAGGTGTTGGCACACAAGGTAATCTGGTACAACCTACTGGGGGAAGTGGAACAGTCCTTCCTTCCGCAAAAGGGCTTAGCGAGAGAGACGGAGCGCGAGGCTCGTGTTTTCTCTTCGCATTCACTAAGCTCAGATCCTCGAATCAGGGATTCGCCGGCTAATAATTTGTTTATGAGGCACTGGCTAGCTAATCGCCGGCAGGGGTTGCGTTGTCCTACCCACGTGGGTAGCACACGATCAAACTCCGGGGTTAAACCAAAACGTAAAACCCTTCCATCAGTCCGTGTTGGCTCAACTCAAAATGAATCTCTTTTTCCTGGTTCGGTACCAGTGAGAAAACGATTGTGAATTGAGGCGGCCGGCTAGCACGAGTCCAACGCTGCTAGCTGGGCTGATTCCAGCAGTGTTTGGTGTAGGTCAACAGGCGTGCTCTTCCGGGTAGCATGGAATTGGAGTGACCAGCCATCTTGGCTCCAAGGCGCTTGACGTGTCAAAAAATACTGAGGGGTACAAATCTGCGAAGTAAACCTTCACTCGTTTAGTGCAACAGGTTGAGGTTGGACATCAGGGTTTCTGAAACTAAACACTGGGGAGTCCCTAACACAGAAGTAGCTGTGCCCTCACTACCTATGGTGAGTAGATCGCCAGGCAGTGTGCACGGGGATGCAGTGGAAGCATTACTGCTATTATCCTCTGAGCCCTTTCGGGTGGGGCCCCCTGGTCGAACCCTCCCTCGGGGGGAGGGGCGTCGCGGGAGGGCCCAGGTTAGCAGAAACCATAAAACAAGCAGCTTCGCCTCTCATGAAGTATTACCAGGTTTGGGTGAGATTGTGTGCCCCCCTCCCAGTCTGGCTGGACAAAGCATTGCGGAAGGGGTATGCTTTGCAGTTCCAGTGTTGTCTACCCCCATTCAAGGGCATTGTGCGGACAAATCTCCCCAATTCCACACTGAGGGAGGTCCTGAAGGAGGAGGTGAACTCGCTTCTACAGAGGGGGGCGGTAGTGCCGGTCCCTCTGTTAGAAGATCAAGCTGGGTTTTATTCCCCGTATAATCTGATCCCCAAAAAGTCAGGAGGCCTCAGACCTATTCTGGATCGACGGGAACTGAATACTCACATTGGGGTCGATTCTCCCATTAGGGGTCTATTCTCCCATGCGCTTAAGTCGAAAAAAGCGCGGAGCTACCCGCTTTTCAGCCTACGCGTATTCTCCCCTCGACTTAAGTCTGTGCATTACGCCGCTTGAAGGTAGTTACGCGCTTGGGGCGGAGCAAGGGCAAAATCGGGGCGTTTCCGAGTGTTTCTCATGCAAATAACACTTACGCGTATTCTCCCCCTGGCTTACGCGCTTTTTCTGTTAAGCGCTTTTGAGAGCTGAATTAAGGTCAAGCGCCAACATTAGAAATTGAATATTGGGTTTGATGTTGATTATAGGCCGAATTTTAACATTACTCTCACTTTATTTAACATGGTAAAGGTTGAGACATTTAATATTCGATTGTTCTTCCTTATATTTCTCAAAGCCATGATAATTTATCAAACGAAATCATCACATGATATCACGCATCAGCCTCTTCTCCAATCAGTTAAATTACAAACGCAAAACAATTAATTAATACGAGTATACATAAGACCGTCATTCTGCCATGCCCTCAAAATCTAAAGCCAAAATGCCAGTCCTGCATTTGCTTGCACTCTTGCGTGATTGGGAAAGAGAAAGAGGAGCGCGCCGAGCTCGAAGACGAACACGCATATATAGGCCTAGGCCTCGTTTGGACATCCTGGGACGAACAAACATCGGGTGCATCCAGCGCTTTCGCCTGGACCGTGCATGAGGCAATCATCTATCTTTGCCGACTTCTGGAAGAACAGCTACCAGCCGCAGCAATTATCCACAAAACATACCCGTGGTCATCAACGTCAGAACTGCCATCCCCTCCTCCTGTGCAGTGAAATGCACAGGGATGATGGTTCCCCATGCACCTGTTGCGTGTACACTTCTCCGGTGTGCAGAGAACCTGGCTTTTACAGCGCCCCGCAGATCTCTCCATTTATGCTTTAAACCGAGAATACTGCGCTTACATCTCCCCACCGACGCCACATCCAGAACGATTCGCAGCTTAATTCCTCGGATCAGCCTTCAGTGCGCGCTTGCGATACAACATCAACATCTGTGAAATTTGGTTTTCGGCTTTGGCTCGACGTCGCCATCATTGTCTTCCATGTTCCATTAACAAATGCGACTGCCCTATATGTTCGTGATAATGTAAAAAGTTGTGATATTCTCACGAGTGAGGGGATTGATTTTCTAGTTGAGGATATCTGTATTAACTAACTCGTGTCCTAGTAATTTTTTTTTACCATTTGTAATACTGTGTAATTTAATGTGTGAATAAAGATATTATTAAATAGGCTACTCTAGATTGAGCCCTACCCTGGCAAATACCAAAGCACTACCCATTTGTTAATCAATTTTAGCCTATAAACAATAGCCGACATGGGAAGAATCATTATCAGTAAATGGGATAATTGATTACAATAAAGTATTAGGCACAAGTTCAAGTGAATGTGTCGCTATCTAATAGGATATGATATCTAATAGGATATGATAGGCTATGAAAATGAATTCCGTCATTGCTGAGGCGGTTTCGGGGCGGGGAGATGACCGCGTGCGGGGTAAGAATCCTTGTTAAAGCGTTTCCATGTCCTTTAGTTCCAAACCTGACATCGGATCGGAGTAGTTTTCAAGTGCGCAATTTCTAAATGAGATCGTATAAACTGTCTTTGATTGTCTTTGTGTGAGTAGAATGTTCCCTTTGTCTTCTTCCCTGTCTTCCACAGAACAAGCAGGCTGGTGTAGGAGGGGCACATTTTCAATGATCTGATTGCGCTGATTGAGAAGCGCTAAATTCTTTATTTATTATTTCATTATCGCGGCAATTTGTTTGTTTGCATAGCTTCAATGCCATGGTGGCTAGAGTGAGAAATAACAAGTGTTTGTCACTAACATGGCAATATCCTCCGCCGCCTCAACTTTATGTGTCCATACGGACGTACGGACGGACGGAGCGCAATGCTATATCCCCCGCTTCGCGCTAATCGCGGCGGGGGATAAAAAAAGAGATGTCTGAATTACTTCTTGGAATTGGTACGGACATACATAGGCCTACTATTCAGCGGCGGCTCGTCGGTCGTAACAAAGGAAAGCCAGTACCTCGCCCTTCAAAACTTAATGACTTCAACATTTCATAGTTCACTTTTCTTTATCAGCAGTTGCTCATACGAACTGGTTGAAGGACAATCAAATTTATTTTGATTGACAATCAAATGCCATAGTGGCTAGAGTAAGAAATAACAAGTGTTTGCTACTAACATGGCAATATCCCCCGCCACCTCAATTTTATGTGTCCGTACGGACGGACGGACAGACGGAGCCCAATGCTACAAAACCCAAAACCAGTGAAGTTGGCACGTTGTGTAAATCGTAGATAAAAACAGAATACAATGATTTGCAAATCCTTTTCAACTTATATTCAATTGAATACACTGCAAAGACAAGAGGTTTAATGTTCAAACTGAGAAACTTTTGTTTTTTTTTGCAAATAATCATTAACTTTGTTTGAGGGCAAACCTCATTGAAAGGATTGCTGGTTGAGGCGGCAGATCATGGACTGTGATTCCAGTTAAAGAATCAAGGCACTTGGAGAGAGAGATCTGAATTGTTGTTTTCTTTAATGAAGGTATTCGACTGTACATACATTCGCTTGCATGTCTGAATGAGTTGTGCAAGGAGTGTGTATGTATGTGTATGTGTGTGTGTGGTCTGAAAACAAAGGAAAATAACAAATATGTTACAAATACTCTGCCTATTATTTGGCAGTTGAATGAACAAACAAGTTTTCTATGCGGCTATAACATGGCATACATTTGATTACACCTATTACAATCACCAACTTTATGGAAACTGCAGCTTTAGGTATAATACAACAACCGAAATGCGATATTAGTAGTTAAATACGCAACACTGTTTCTAACACAACATTAAGTATGAGGCAAGCACGCTTAACCAAATAGTAGTCGTGCAGATCTAGTATAAACCACATTAAGTTACTCAACAATTAAACTAGAATTGACAAGAAACATTATTACAATAGCAAAGTAAACAGTTATATAATGGGCATTACAATCGAAATTATGCGTTAAATCTTCACGAGCATCCAAACGTGCCTGTAATGCTAAGAGGCAGTGTTAACAGCGTAGCAACCGCAACTGCTTTACTTTCGGCATGCTTTTAAATGAACTCAAACTCGAACATAACTCCATGTAAAACACCATGAAATAGAGTTTGTACATTCTAATTTAAGTGAGGATTAAAGGGCACTTACATTTCCTCAAGAACGCACACGTAATACGAAAAAAACAAAGTCTTTGCAGCTTCACGCGATCTGCTCAAGAACTGATAAGCAGCTTGTCATTGTGGGCATGTCCAAACATTTTCTGATTGTGCGCATGCACCCAAATAACTCTTTTTTGCGTCATTTCACTTTTGCGCCAGTAGATGGTGATGTTGGGTCATGACGTGTATGTTGCTTTCTCACACAGCTGCCCCCAAATGTCTGTCTGGAGGACATTTGAAATCCCAGAGAAAGTCCATCCGTTGGTGTTTCTTCTGAGTCACTGATCATGGGTAGCTGGATAAGCCGGGCGACAGGCCGGACATAGGTCTTGTCCTTTACCTTGACAGCGGCTGTTCTGATGCATCCATCTACGCCAGGATAGGTCTCAACCACTTTGCCCACTGGCCAGAGAGCTCGTGGGAGCTGTGGATCAACTATCAGTACCACCTGGTCCATGGTGAGTTGGTTACTATCAGTTTGCCATTTAGATCTTCCCTGTAGGCCCGGCAAGTACTGTCGGATGAAAGTAGACCAGAAGTTGTCTGCTAACACCTGACTATGCCTCCATCGCCGTGTCCCCAGAATACTGCTTGAGTCATACAGGGCCTGTGGCAATGAAGAGTCGCGGCGTCCCATAAGAAGAACATTCGGCGTTATCGGGTCTGGGTCAGCCGCATCGGCGGAGACATATCCGAGGGGTTTAGCATTCAAAATTCCCTCGACTTCAATGAGAACAGTTTGCAAAACTGGCTCTGGGACTGACTGCTCTCGGAGGATGACTCTGAGTGCCGTTTTCACAGATCGAACCTCCCGCTCCCAAGCCCCACTGAAATGTGGAGCACTGGGGGGGTTAAACCGAAAAGAGATTTTCTGTTTCGCCAGCTGCTCTTGCAGCTTAGGTGCCATGACATCGAAGGCCTCTCGTAATTCCCGTTCTCCACCAACAAAGTTGGTGCCATTATCACACAGGAGTTCGAAAGGTGTGCCACGCCTGGCAATGAATCGGCGTAAGGACAGCAGAAAGGCATCCAAGTCGAGGCTCTCCAGCAGGTCAAGGTGGACGCATCTGGTAGTTAGGCATTTGTATACTATTCCCCATCGCTTCTCAGTCCTGCGACCGATCTTCACCGTAAAGGGGCCAAAACAATCCACTCCTGTAGAGTAGAATGGTGGCTTGTAGATGCGCAGCCTAGAAGGTGGGAGATCCGCCATCTTGGGAACATCTGGCTTGGCTCGCCAGAGCTGGCATTCTCTGCAGCTATGCTGATGTTTTCGTATCGCTTCCCGACCACGCAAGACCCAGTACTGGCGTCGCATCTCGGCCAATACCCATTCAGGTCCTGGATGAAGAAGCTTGTGGTCGAAGTCCTGGATCAACAGTTTTGTGGTCTTATGCTTTGAGTCCAGGATGATCGGATGGATAGCATCGGCTTCCAGATTTTCTGCCCGCCGTAGTCTTCCTCCAATGTGGAGCAGTCCTGTGACGCTGTCATAGGTAGGGGAGAGTGTAGCCAAACGACTATCAGCTGGGATGGATCGATTGGCTTCAAGGGCCTTTATCTCACCTGGGAAAGAGTCCTGTTGGGCCTGGGCCAGGAGTAATTTCTCTGCTGAAATGTAGGTGGCCGCATCCACAGTCTGGTTTCCGGGGGTAGCCGCCCCATGAAGGGAACTGACGGTAGTTTGGACTAGATCCTTCCAGGTGTGAAACTGATTTGGATCAGGAAGGTCCGGGTTACAAGCCTCTGATGCAACCCCAACAAAGGGGGCCTTCCTAAGTTCAGCTGTGTCAAGCTCAAGTTCTGCTGCTGTGGGCATAGTTGGCCACTGGTCAGGAGGCTGATGGAGGAAATCTGGACCTACAATCCATCGGTGGGGATGCACCAGCTCTGAAAGCATCAGACTTCTAGTTATATCATCAGCTGGATTCCTTGCAGTGTCCACATATTTCCAACTTGCTATATCGGTAAGAGTTTGAATTTCCGCTACACGTGTGCCAACAAAGACTTTGTAACGGCATGACTCGGATCTCAGCCACTGGAGCACAGTTGTGGAGTCTGACCAGAGAAAGGTCTGTTGAATAGGTACAGTTAGCTCTGTCTGGATGAGTTTGACAAGCTGAGCTCCAGTAAGCGCTGCGTTAAGTTCCAGACGTGGCATGCTCAGACGTTTCTTTGGTGCTACTCTTGACCTAGCAAGCACGAAGGAGGTGTGGACATGACCTTGCTTGTCCGTGGAACGTAGATATGCCACCGAACCATACGCTCTCTCTGATGCATCGCAGAAGACATGAAGCTCCCTGGATGCAGTCGTCTTGTCTGCACATGGAGGCGTATAGGTCCGTGGGAACTCGAGGTGGATGAGATCGGGAAGCTCACTCACCCAAGTTGTCCACTGCTCTCTCAGAGATTGGGTTTCGATTGGATCATCCCATCCAATATCTTGCTTCCAGATATCCTGAATAAGGACTTTAGCCCTGGTTGTGAACGGAATTATAAAGCCCAGAGGATCATACTGGCTTTATAAATGTTCCTTAGGGTTGGCTCAAGTTGGTCCACCGAACGGAGTTTGTAGCTAAGGGAGTCATTGAGACAATTCCACTTGAGGCCCAGTGTTGACTCTTGTGGGTGGTTACTGCCCTTAGATAGCCAAAGCTCAAAGCCATCCGATTTAGCTTCTGGGGGGAGATGCTCGACCACCACTGGCACATTGCTCGCCCACTGCCTGAGGTCAAATCCCCCTTCCTGGAGTAGCTGACGTAGGTTGTCAACAAGAACCTTAGCTTCAGCAGTAGTGCAGGTGCTATGTAGACAATTGTCTACATAAAAGGAGTGCTCCACCACCTCAACCAAGTCAATCATGTCACCACAGTTGTCTCGAACGTGGCGCTGAAGGGCATATATGGCACAACAAGGGCTGCATGTAGTGCCAAATGGCAGCACCTTCCATTCGTAGAGGGTCGGCTCCTCCTCCCTCTGCATGTCTCTCCAGATGAACCTCAGCACTGGTGTGTTGGTGGGCTGCAAGCGGATCTGATGGAACATAGCCTTTATGTCCCCGCTAACAGCCACCGAGTGCTGACGGAACCTCAGCAGGACACCAAGTAGGGAAGGCCCTAAGGTTGGTCCAGGCACCAACAGTTCGTTCAGTGACTGTCCTCTGTATTGGAAGGAGCAGTCAAAGACAACTCTGTCTTTCCCGTTGTGGTGGACCATATGGTGTGGTATGAACCACGACTCTGATGACTGGCTAGCTTCTCCTGGTGAAATCTTCGCTACGTAGCCCGCTTCTTCCAGCTTTCGGATTTCAGTACGGTAAGATTTTGCTTGTGTTGGGCACTTAGCAAGTTTTCGCTCTGTGCTGCGAAGTCGAGGAAGTACTGCCTCCGCAGAGGCATGGAGAGTAACATTGGTTGTACGGCGAAGAAGAGGTGTGGCGTAGCGTGTGATGCCATCTACTGTTACTCTAGTGGTGGCTGTCTGGAGCAGGGTGAAGGCTTGCTGGTCTTCCTTTGAGCGAGTGGCGATCTTCTCACTATAGGGCAAGATGTCCATTTGCCAGAGACGTTCCACGTTCCTGAGGAGCTCGCTGGAAGCCAAGTCTGTGGCAATGCGCAAGCATTGCTGGGCCTTTGGTAAGGGATGGACAGTATCCACTGGCCCTTGAAGCGACCAGCCCAGCTGAGTACAGATGGCTACAGGTCCTCCTGGTGGTCCTGCATGCACTGGTTGTATTGGGGTAATTAAGTGAGGCATATCCGATCCGATAAGGATTAGAGGTTGGACCCGGTTCACCGGTGGTAGGGGAAGCCCTCTGAGGTGTTTATATTTCTGCTGCAGCACAGCTACTGAATAAGTGTGCTCAGCAAGAGCTAATCCCTCTGCGGTGAAGGCATGAGATATCAGGTACTTCTTGAACGGTCGTAGTGTGGATGATACTTCCAGGGACACTGATGCGCCGTTGAGTTGCTTGACGCTTTGGTGCACGGTCTGCAGGGGGAGAGTCTCTGGATGGCCGATGAGGTTGAGCTGTTGCACCACTTGAGGTAGGATGATGCTCCTCTCTGACCCATCATCGAGTACTGCGTAAGTCTCCATCCTCCGATTGCCGTTATGGAGCAGAACTTTGACTACCTTCAGCAGTACCTTTTGGGACCGGTTGGGCCTGTCCAAGTATACCCTTGTGGAAGGTAGGCTGACCATGTACACCTTCTGCTGGGGTTCCTGGATTGATTCATGCAGGACAGTGAGGTGTGTTTCCTTACAGGTTTTACAGGGTCGCTTGAGAGTGCACCGGTCCTCAGCGTGGTTGCGTCCGCATCTCCGACACTGTTTGCCATCCTCGAGCCACTTTATGACCTGGTCATTGTTCAACTTCTTGAATTCCATGCAGGAGTTAAGGTAGTGGTCTTGATTGTCGCAATATGGACAGTAAGGCTTGGGTCTGAATTTGACCTTCGTCTGTGTAGGCTCCTCACTTGTTGCTTTCTCAGCTACATTAAGGCATACAGTTCTTGACTTCTCTTTAAGTTGAGCAGTTCGCTGCTCCTTCTTAGCTGATCGAGGGTAATCAGTCTGATACAGAGCTGCTGCTCGACTAGAGATGTGCTTTGCTTGGGACTTTGTTTGGAGCCAGGCAGCTAAGTCCTGGAGGGTGTAGGTTCTGTCCATGCCAGTCTGAAGAATACCATATCGCAGGCAATACTCAACAAAGCCATCGCGGTAGGTAGGGGGCATCTTGCTGAGCAGGCGATCAACATGGAAGCCACAATGGAGCTCATATCCGTTTTGTCCCTCGAGAGTCCTTAACATGCCTACTAAGGACTGGACGGACAAGGCGAACGAGTCAAAGGCGTTGGTGTCACCCATCTTGACAGCAGGAGCATTGAGTATGGCACTTAGTTCACTCTGGAGCAGCTGCCTCGGCTGCCCATACTTCTCCTGTAAAGCTAGCAGTGCATTAGTGTATGGTGCTGGGTCATACATGTATGCCTTAGCTAGCTGCAGTGCACTTGAGTGCTTGATGTGTCCAAGCAACACTTGATATTTATATTGCTCACTTAGGTGAAGGTTACTTCCTAGTGTGTTGTCTAGTGCAAGCTTGAGCAGAGCAAAATCACTCTCCCGACCACTCTCAAACACTGGCAGGGAAGGGCGTGGAATTCCAAGGGCTGTTGAAAGCAGTAGCTCAGCTCCGGGTAATGGTGCATGACCAGGGTAGGCAGCGGAGAGACCTGGTGCGGTCCATTGCCCATAGGGATTCGAGTAGAGTGGTGGAGCCCTTTGGCTGACATGCTCAGCACTGTTGGGTGGCCCAGTAGCAAGTTGCCGGTAGCCATAAGCAGGTTGGTGCATTGCTGAAGGCCGAGACACTATTGGGTTGGCAGGAGGTTGGGGTAAGTATGAACTTGTTGCCAGTGCTGGGCCACTAGGATGTTGTAACTCAAGGGACGATGCTACTTGAGGTGTCATACCGGGCAGAGGCGCAGAGGTGATGATGCGCGCTGCAGGGTGTGACACAGGTTGTATCACAGGAGGAGGTACTGCCATAGGAGCCGGTTGTGGTCTCACAGGCCTAGGTGCCAGGGGTGCTGGATTCTGAAGCTGTGCCCCCAGGTTTACTAGGGGAGCAAGTGTCGGGTTGGCAGGAGGTTGCAGCATTTGCTGTGGTCCAGCAGGAGGCTCTGTAGAGACTGGAACATCTCTTTGTGTCATCTGTGGAGGAGCAATAGGCGAGTCTGCTACCGGGGGAGGAGTTGGAGGAAGCTGGGTTAACGCTGAAGGCCGGGAAGTGGAGGATAGTACGTTAGCCTGGTCTGCCTGCACTGCCTGTGGAAAATACCGGAAAGGGTTTGACTTATCAGAGAGCGCAGGTGAAGGTGCACGTGTACTGCCATTGGAAAGCATTGAAGAACGAAGCTTAGCAACTTCAAGGTCCTGTTCAGCTCTCGTTAAGCGCCGCTGTCTTTCTAGCCGCTTAGTGAGCGCCTCTCTGGCTGGAGTACCTCATCTTGGAGCCGCTGTGCTTCCTTAGCTTTGTCATCCAGCCATTTACACTCCAAGTCAGCTTGAGTTTCATGCTCAATCAGACTGCGGAGGTCTTTCAGCTCCAACTGCTTTATTCTCTCTTCCATGATTGCAGCTTGAACAGTTGAGAGACCCTGAGTGGGATACCTGCCAACAGAGGAACGTGTACACCTACTGGTTCGGCTATGGATGAATGAACTGTTGGATGTGGTGCTCGGTTCGCTACTGCGGTGGCTATTAGAGCGGGAAACAGTAGCAGGTGAAGCTGGGCGCACGGATGGTTGGAATCCAACTTGGTAGTCCTCCAGGTAAGAAGGTAGGCGGTGCATTCTCTGTGGATGGCTCCGGGGCTCTGGGCTATCTGATGCTGCGTTGTCCATGATCTTCTTAGTCTGCACTCAATCCGGCTCGAAGGACCATTGTTTGAGGGCAAACCTCATTGATAGGATTGCTGGTTGAGGCGGCAGATCATGGACTGTGATTCCAGTTAAAGAATCAAGGCGCTTGGAGAGAGAGATCTGAATTGTTGTCTTCTTTAATGAAGGTATTCGACTGTACATACAATCGCTTGCATGTCTGAATGAGTTGTGCAAGGAGTGTGTATGTATGTGTGTGTGTGTGCGTGGTCTGAAAACAAAGGAAAAGAACAAATATGTTACAAATACTCTGCCTATTATTTGGCAGTTGAATGAACAAACACGTTTTCTATGCGGCTATAACATGACATACATTTGATTACACCTATTACAATCACCAACTTTATGGAAACTGCAGCTTTAGGTATAATACAACAACCGAAATGCGATATTAGTAGTGAAATATGCGACACTGTTTCTAACACAACATTAAGTATGAGGCAAGCACGCTTAACCAAATAGTAGTCGTGCAGATCTAGTATAAACCACATTAAGTTACTCAACAATTAAACTAGAATTGACAAGAAACATTATTACAATGGCAAAGTAAACAGTTATATAATGGGCATTACAATCGAAATTATGCGTTAAATCTTCACGAGCATCCAAACGTGCCTGTAATGCTAAGAGGCAGTGTTAACAGCGTAGCAACCGCAACTGCTTTACTTTCGGCATGCTTTTAAATGAACTCAAACTCGAACATAACTCCATGTAAAACACCATGAAGTAGAGTTTGTACATTCTAATTTAAGTGAGGATTAAAGGGCACTTACATTTCCTCAAGAACGCACACGTAATACGAAAAAAACAGAGTCTTTGCAGCTTCACGAGATCTGCTCAAGAACTGATAAGCAGCTCGTCATTGTGGGCATGTCCAAACATTTTCTGATTGTGCGCATGCACCCAAATAACTCTTTTTTGCGTCATTTCACTTTTGCGCCAGTAGATGGTGATGTTGGGTCGTGACGTGTATGTTGCTTTCTCACAAACTTAGAATTTAAAGGCAGCAACACATTGCAAAAAAGTTGGCACAGGGGCCTTTTTACCACTGTGTTACATCGCCTTTCCTTTTAACGACACTCAGTAAACGTTTGGGAACTGAGGAGACCAATTTTTGAAGCTTTTCAGGTGGAACTCTTTCCCATTCTTGCTTGATGTACAGCATAAGTTGTTCAACAGTCCGGGGTCTCCGTTGTCGTATTATACGCTTCATAATGCACCACACATTTTCAATGGGAGACAGGTCTGGACTACAGGCAGGCCAGTCTAGTACCTGCACTCTTTTACTACGGAGCTATGCTGTTGTAACACGTGCAGAATGTGGCTTGGCATTGTCTTGCTGAAATAAGCAGGGGCGTCCATGAAAAAGACGTTGCTTGGATGGCAACATTTGTTGCTCCAAAACCTGTATGTACCTTTCAGCATTAATGGTGCCTTCACATATGTGTAAGTTGCCCATGCCTTGGGCACTAATACACCCCTTTACCATCACAGATGCTGGCTTTTGAACTTTGCGCCTGTAACAGTCCGGATGGTTCTTTTCCTCTTTGGTCCGGAGGACACGACGTCCACAGTTTCCAAAAACAATTTGAAATGTGCACTCGTCAGACCACAGAACACTTTTCCACTTTGCATCAGTCCATCTTAGATGAGCTTGGGCCCAGCAAAGCCGGCGGCGTTTCTGGGTGCTGTTGATAAATGGCTTTCGCTTTGCATTGAAGAGTTTTAACTTGCACTTGCAGATGTAGCGACAAACTGTAGTCACTGACTGTGGTTTTCTGAAGTGTTCCTGAGCCCATGTGGTGATGTCCTTTACACACTGATGTCGGTTTTTGATGCAGTACCGCCTGAGGGATTGAAGGTCACGGGCATTCAATGTTGGTTTTCGGCCTTGTCGCTTACGTGCAGTGATTTCTCCAGATTCTCTGAACCTTTTGACGAAATTACGGACCGTAAATGATGAAATCCCTAAGTTTCTTGCAATAGCTCTTTGAGGAATGTTGTTTTTAAACTGTTCCACAATCAGCTCACGCATTTGTTCACTAAGTGGTGACCCTCACCCCATCCTTGTTTGTGAATGACTGAGCATTTCAGGGAAGCTGCTTTTATACCCAATCATGGCACCCACCTGTTCCCAATTAGCCCGTTCACCTGTGGGATGTTCCAAATAAGTGTTTGATGAGCATTCCTCAACTCTCTCTTTTTTGCCACTTGTGCCAGCTTTTTTGAAACATGTTGCAGGCATCAAATTCCAAATGAGCTAATATTTGCAAAAAATTACAAAGTTTACCTGTTCGAACATTAAGTAACTTGTCTTTGCAGTGTATTCAATTGAATATAGGTTGAAAAGGATTTGCAAATCATTGTATTCTGTTTTTATTTACGATTTACACAACGTGCCAACTTCACTGGTTTTGGGTTTTGTAGCATTGGGCTCCGTCTGTCCGTCCGTCCGTACGGACACATAAAATTGAGGTGGCGGGGGATATTGCCATGTTAGTAGCAAACACTTGTTATTTCTTACTCTAGCCACTATGGCATTAAAGCTATGCAAACAAACAAATTGCCGCGATAATGAAAGAATAAATAAAGAATTTAGCGCTTCTCAACCAGCGCAATCAGACCACTGAAAATGTGCCCCTCCTACACCAGCCTGTTTGTTCCGTGGAAGACAGGGAAAAAGACAAATAAAGAGAACATTCTAGTCACACACACACACACACACACACACACACAAAGAGACAATCAAAGACAGTTTATATGATCTCATTTTGAAATTGCGCGCTTGAAATCTCAAACTACTCCGATGTCAGGCTTGCAACTAAAGGACAAGGAAATGCTTTATCAAGGATTCTTACGCCGCACGCGGTCATCTCCCCACCCCGAACCCGCCTCAGCAATGACGCAATTCCATATCCGTAGCCTATCATATCTTATTCGATTCGAGCGACACATTCACTTGAACTTGTGCCTAATACTTTATTATAATCAATTATCCCATTTACTGATAATGATTCTTCCCTTGTCGGCTATTGTTTATAGGCTAAAATTGATTAACAAATGGGTAGTGCTTTGGTATTGGCTAGGGTAGGGCTCAATCTAGAGTAGCCTATTTAATATCTTTATTCATACATTAAAATACACAATATTATAAATGGTAAAAACATTACAGAGACACGAGTTAGTTAATACAGATATCCTCAATTAGAAAATCACTTGTGAAAATATCACAACTTTTTAGATTATCATGAACATATAGGGCAGTCGTATTTGTTAATAGAACATGAAGACAATGATGGCGACGTCGAGCCAAAGCCAAAAACCAAATTTCACAGATGTTGGTGTTGTATGGCAGGGGGCACTGAAGGCTGATCCGAGGAATTAAGCTGCGAATCGTTCTGGATGTGGCTTCAGTGGGGAGATGTAAGCGCAGTATTCCCGATTTAAAGCATAAATTGAGAGATCTGCGGGGCGTTGTAAAAGCCAGGCTCTCTGCACACCGGAGAAGTGTACACGCAACAGGTGGTGGGCAACCATCATCCCCTGTGCATTTCACTGCACAGGTGGAGGGGATGGCATCCACTCTTTCTGCAGTGGAAGTGAATGGAGAAGAACTTGGAGCGTCAACGAACTGCGTCAGACACCTTGACACAGACGCCTGTGATATGTGTATGACATCACCAGCCACTCTCTGGAACGACCCAGATGCCAGGAGCGACAGCGCAGTTCTGACGTTGATGACCACGGGTATGTTTTGGTGGATAATTGCTGCGGCTGGATAGCTGTTCGTCCAGAAGTCGGCAAAGACAGATGATTGCCTCATTCACGATCAAGACGGAAGCGCTGGATGCACTCAATGTTTGTTTGCCCCAGGATGTCCAAACGAAGCCGATATATGCGTGTTTGTCTTCGAGCTTGGCACGCTCCTCTTACTCTTTCCCAATCACGCAAAAGTGCAAGCAAATGCAGGACTGGCATTTTGATTTTAGAAATTTGAGGGCATGGTAGAATGATGGTCTTATGTATACTCGTATTAATTAATTGTTTTCCGTTTGTAATTGAACTGATTGGAGAAGAGGCTGATGCGTAATATCATGTGATGATTTCGTTTGATAATTTATCATGGTTATGGGAAATGTAGTTGAGAAATAAGGAAGAACAATCGAATATTAAATGTCTTCACCTTTACCATTTTAAATTTAAAAAATTAATGTTAAAATTCGGCCTATAACCGACATCAAACGCAATATTCCATTTCGCCTTATGTTGGCGCTTGACCTTAATACAGCCCTCAAACGCGCTTAACAGAAAAAGCGCGTAAGCCAGGGGGAGAATACGCGTAAGTGTTATTTGCCTGAGAAACTCCCAGAAACGCCCCGATTTTGGCCTTGCTCCGCCCAAAGCGCATAACTGCCTTCGGGGGGCGTAATGCACAGACTTAAGTCGAGGGGAGAACATGAGTAGGCTGAAAAGCGAGTAGCTATGCGCTTTTTTCGACTTACGCGCATGGGAGAATAGACCCCATTGCACGCAGACCATTCCGGATGCTGACGGCGAAGTCTCTGCTGGAATGTGTCAGACCTGGCGATTGGGTGACGTCAATAGACCTGAAGGACGCCTATTTTCATGTCCCAATTCTGCCGCGCCATCAGAAGTTCCTGCACTTTGCAGTGGAAGATCAGAGTTTCCAATTTTGCCGCCTCCCATTTGGGTATACCCTGGCACCTCGGACCTTCTCCAAATGCGTGGAGGCAGCGTTAGCGCCACTCCTGCGGGAAGGGATTCGAATCTTGACCTATCTGGACGATTGGCTGATCCCAGCCCACTCCGAGCAGATGGTAACCAGCCACATGGCGCTGGTAATGCAGCCTATTACTCAGCTGGGCTTTACCATCAATTGCGACAAGAGCACCCTGCAGCCCAGTCAAACAGTGGTCAATGACTGCATGTCTGTCTGTGGACAGAATAGAGGTAATTCTATCCCAGAACCAGGACATTCTAGATGCAGTATCAGTGCCAGCAATAAAGGTCATGTCATTGCTGGGAATGATGGCTGCTGCCCACTCAGTAGTCCGCCTGGGGCTGCTGCATATGCGGGACCTGTAGCGCTGGTTCATACGCCTTCGTCTGGACCCAAGGCGGGACCAACAGCGTGTGCTTCGCATACCAATGCGAGTGCGACGAGCACTGACATTCTGGGCCTCACCCATCCGGCTCCGTGAGGGGGTTCGGATGGGGAGCGTGGCACACTACATACAGATATTCACAGATGCCTCCCAAACAGGACAGGGCGGGATTTGCGGCTCTGCTTCTGTCGCAGGTACATGGCAGGGGCCCCAGCGCCATGTCAACCATTTGAAACTCATGGCAATTCAGAAAGTGTCGCACCATTTTGCCCCGCAGTTAGATGGGAGGCACGTCCTGGTGAGATCGGACAGCACAACAGTAGGCCTATCTCAACAGACAGGGGGGCGTCAGGTCGGTAGCCCCGCACAGGGTAGCCGCTTCCATTCTAATCTGGGCGGACCGCCATCTGCGCTCTCTGAAAGCCCGGCATATTCTGGGCATCCTCAACACCTGGGCAGACGGGCTATGCAGGGGAGCCCTGCTCAAGGAGGATTGGAGCCTCCCACTGACAATGACGGAGCAGATTTGGAAACTGTTCGGTCGACCAGTAGCGGATTTGTTTGCAAGCAAGAAGAACGCTTTGTGCCCTCTTTGGTTCTCATTGAGACCCACCGACGATCCCCCCCGGTAGAGATTTGCGTTAGCTCATCCAGTGTGGCACGCCGGCCTGCTTTATGCATTCCCATCCCGGCAGCTACTGATGCCATTGCTCCGCAGGGTACGGGAGCAGCGGCTATCCATGATTGTGGTAGCACTGATGAGGCCGAACGCCAGGTGGTTCCCAGATCTTATCCAGCTGGCGGTGGCAGGCCCGTGGCAGATTCCGGACCTTTCCTCGACCGTGAGGCAGGCGTCAGATGCCACTCTTGCCCACCCCCTCACGGCCTGGAGATTGAAAAGGTGAAATTGAGTGAATTGGGCCTTCCCGAGGCGGTGGTGTCCACAATTCAATATGCACGGGCCCGTCTACATCCAAGGCTTATGCTGCCCGTTGGCAGATGTTTGCGAACTGGTGTCAGGAGAGAGGCCTAGACCCACGTTCATGCCCCCTTCAGGGGGTGCTAGATTTCCTGCAGGCACTCTTCGAGGGGGGCTGTGCAGCTTCCACCCTGGGAGTGTTTGCTGCAGCGGTAGCGGCAGGACACGATGGGTTTGACCGCTTCACAGCCAGGAATCACCCCTTAATAAAGCAGTTTTTAAGAGGAGTTCGCAGAATTAGGCCCCCTGTGCACCGCGAAATTCCGCAATGGGACCTGGACACGGTGTTGGGAGGCCTGGCTGGACCACCCTTTGAGCCTCTGGACCAAGCAAACCTGCACTTTTTGTCTATTAAGACGACCCTCCTCTTGGCTTTGGTGTCCGCCAGGAGGGTAAGTGAACTAAGTGCTTTCTCTGTGCACCCGTCTTGTCTGACCCTAAGACAGGATCTAGGGTCAGTGGAGCTGCGTCCAAACCCATCATTCCAACCGAAGGTCATGACCACTGCCTTTAAATCATCAGCCCTTCGGCTATAAGCTCTCTGCCCACCTCCTCATGCTACCAGCGAGCAGGAAAAGATGCACAGGCTGTGCCCAGTACGGGCACTCAGTGCTTACTTGGAGCGAACCACGAGCCTCAGGAAGGGGGATCAGCTGTTTGTGAGTTATGGCGGGCAGGCTCAGGGGGCCCCTCTGTCAACACAACTTCTCGCCCACTGGATCTGTGATGCGATCTGCAGGGCCTATTCAATGGCGGGTCTGGTGGCCTCAGCAGGACTGACCGCACATTCTACCAGGGGGATTGCGTCCTCTACAGCACTACTTAGGGGCGTGTCGGTAGAGGAAATTTGCAGGGCGGCCTCTTGGTCATCAACATCTACTTTTGCGCGATCATATCTCAGGGATATGGCAGCTGACACAGCAGCGCATTCAGTCTTGGGAATCAGAGGGGTCCCCTTCCGGCGCTAACTAGCAGTTAATCATGGCCAACCTGAGGCGAGGCATCCCGGGGGTGCCCCGCCTACAGGTGTTAGGCGTGTCATGGGAAAGTGACATAGCCTCTCCCAAGCATTGGGGTGGGAGACCCAATTGGGGAGGGAGCCCCTTCCAGCAGTAGCTGTGGTTATGTTGGTACCATAGTCTGGGTGTGGCACTCAGGCGGTGCCCACCTGGGAGTAGGAGGCCAACATGGGGGAACACTATCAGAAGAGGTCCCCTTTTAAAGTGACGGCTGACGTTGGTGGTACCGCAGCCTGACGCGGTGCACTCTGGCAGTGCCCGCCTACAGGTGCGAAGCTTGTTATTGGAATGACAACGATCAGGCCCTTCCATTTCCTGGGGAGGGGCCTGATAAGGAAGGGTCCCCTCCCAGCGCTGGTAATGGTTGGGTGCTACTTCGCCACCACCTGGAGCAGGTACGAAGTCTGGTGGTGTGCGCCTCAGGGTTTGGACAGGTTTCACTTGGGTTTGAGAGGCTCTGTGTGGCCAGGGTCCACCTGGGGTACATCCATCTCTAGTGGCCTTTGCCTTAGGTGTAACTATTAGGGAAGCCCGTTCGAGGGTGGAGCACACACGAAATAGAGCTAATACTTATCCTGAATGTGACTCCAGTTCTACGACAATGTACGTGGCCCTCTAACATCCTGCCCAGGTGACCCCGAGAGCAAGATGCTGCGTTTCAAAGAGAGATGAGCACTGGAGACATTAGGACTTTAAGGGAGGTGGGTATGCTCCCCACTCCTACAAAGTAAGTGCTTTTCATTTGCTTTGTTAGACAGCGATGGTCCATGGGGTAGTTACTAGCAAACCTTGTTAGAGGGCTACAAACGTACTCATAGAACTGGAGTTACATCCAGGGTAACTATTAATCCTGTGTAAAAACTTCTTGTTAATAAAGAACAATGGCCAGATTCATTTAAGCCAACTGTCATGGTTCTGGGTCTGCAAGCTGCAAGTTAATACGTGAGATGGCTGTTGCGTGGATTCAATTGCTTGCAGCTGGTGATTCCCGTGCTCATTGCACGCCCCGAGTCTCTGGCATTTAAGCTCAGCAGCCCCTGCACTCTGGACTTCAGTGGCTCGTTAAGCACTCTGACCGGTAAGGTAAAGAATGGAACGGACGGTATTTGCAGAACCAGTTGAAAAGAATTGTATTTATTTTGCGTCCGACTTGTCATCTCATTTGCCTGGTCCAGTTCGGTGTGTGCGGTCTCGCAGAACTGGGAAAAGAATCGAAAACGTTCTGCGCCCACTTAGTTTTTTCTTTATACGTTGGGGCTCCAACAAGAGAGGGTTATTCAATTGTTATCCGCAATCGCGTCTTGAGATCACCAGGGACTCCCTCTGTCCTGTAGTTTCTGAGCTCCCTGGTCTCTTTAAGCCCTGCTACTTTCTCCCGTTTGGCAGGGTGTCACGCCTGCAGGATTTAGTTTTATGTAAAGGGGTTTTCGCTCTTCTACCGGAGCCGTTTTTAGTATTCACTAGTTGTAACCAACAGAGTCCCCCAGTGGTCAACAGCATATTCCCTCATGGTATCCGGTACGTTATATATATATAATATACACCATTCTGTTGAATATGGAGGCATATGTCGCTTGATTTTTCCCGAAAGTCACATTTCTGTTATTATAAGGTGTATTTCAGAATTCAGATATTACTGAGTTAGTGAGTTTTTACCCTTATAAGATGTAAGGTTATGAGCTCGGATGTGAGAGCGGTTAGCTTTTCATTGCAGCATGAATGTTATGGCTGTTTAATCAGCACTTTATTTAATGCTTGGCGGACTTCGAAGAAAAATGGACAATATTGTTAACTTTATTATGGAGAAAAGGCATGTTTGGTGTTTGGAGAGGTTACTGGTGACCAATGATGTTCAACTGCACTGATATTGATAAAGTCATGCTAAACTCAACCAGAAAATCATTAGTTCATGCTGAATTTCATGCCCCAAAAGTTAATTTGTGTTAAATATATGATTAATGTATGATTTGACAGTGAACCATTTTGATGGATCTCTGACTTTGGGGAGACACCTGGATAGCTGTCTAATTTGGCTCATAGCCAGCGGGTAATCTAGAATGTAATGTCCAAGATGAATTGTAATTGTGGTCAAGAAGTTTATGATCCCAGAAAGTATAGTTTTAAGCCCCAGCAGTTTTTCATTTGTCAGTATTATTATTATTATTTCTTTTTCTATTTCAATGGTGAATTCTCATGAAGATTTTTTATGTTTGCAGCCCCTTTTCTCCACCAAAATCATAAAATTAAACTGAAATACGATGGTAGTCTAAATGCTTCAAGTGTCTAGACTCAATTGAGCCAAAGTTTTTCTGTCTGTGAAGCTGCAATCTTGAATTATAAAGCCCTAAATCAGGTAACACCTAAAAAGCCAGATTTGACTTCTGCACAAAGGGGTTAAATAGATAACTAAACTGTTGAGGTCTAATGATTGTTTAGTGTTCAACTGCAGATCAAGACTTGCCTTGGGCATGTAGGGCCACTCAAGAATTATGTGGGTGAGGCATATCCAAACTTTGATAGTTTAGGGTCCTTAATTATTCCTCGTCACATATTTTCATCAGGACCACTCCCAGGGAGGAGAAAGTGTAAAGATTAGACCATATGTGAAGATAATTAAAGTGCCAGTAAATACCTTGCATGTGTTTTTTTTTTTTAAATTCCAAAAGTCAAGCTATCTGTAATATGGCCCAAAAAAAATTATAAAAAATATTTGACCAAAAATAACCTTAGGAAATGCAATTTTTCAAAAAAGGGTTTCCCGGTCTAAAAATAGATCGGCTAGATTATTTACCGCGCAAAGCATTGTGGGTCGAAATCGCACACTGTAAACAAAGATGTCTTCGCGCGGACGAAAAAGAAGACAGACAGGAACGGTTTTGGAGAATGTGGAGGCAAACACGATAAGCAAAACATAATTCCCCCATTCGAGGCACACTATCGTTTACATTGTATACTTTTATGAACTCGAGTAGCGCGAGAAATGTTGCTAAGAAAAACCAACACGGTATTTCAATTTACTAATCCATCAAAGTTAGGGCCAACTCATCATTGTCAATGCCCAGTCGCTCTCTCAGACTCTTCCACCGATCAATAGCACTCCCAATATATACTAGGGATCGTCTTCTTTTGGCATCAAGGGCAATTTTCCGGCGTTTTCTCTCCGAGGCTGTCAACTTGATTCTTTCCGCTATTGCTATTGTGTGTGCTACGTCACACGTCACGTGGTACACAAGAAAGGGAACTTACTCTAATGATATCACATTTTCGCTCGCGCGACAGTTTGAGGGTTGAGTGAGTTTTTAACATCAAAATCCATATTTTTCGATGTCGTAAAAATTTGTATTACTTATCGATGTGAAGATGAATGGTTTCCCTACCTACTGATACCATTTTTATATGTTGTCACAATTGAGATATCATTGAAGACATGCAAGGTATTTACTAGCACTTTAATGATTTTCCCTTCACTAATTTAGATGCTCCAACATGCCCCATGGCATGTTCCAACTCACCCCACTGTGCGGTGAGTTGGAACACCGACTCATATCACAAAGACATATGAACCTCTTTTAACATTGCTGAACTGTATTGCTGAGATCATTGGGCATATAGATATGTATAAAAAATAACATGCAGTAGAATTTTCAATATAACCATATTTAGAAAATAAGCAATTTTGTGAAGTCTGTGAAATCAACTAAGCCCCCTCTCCCCTACAGTAGACTCAGACGCAAACCGGAGATTATGAGTTCACAATTATAGTCTCGAGTGCAATCTTTGCATTTTCACAGAAGTATAATTCTTTCTGCTTGCATGAAACAAACTGTAAAACATGCGGCATATTTATAATCTAAACACCAGTGTGTAAAAGCTAAATGCCCGGTGATTATTTTTGGAAATAGGTGTTCTCATGCAAAACACTGATGTTTATTAATGTTGGGATCGAGGTTATTCCGATTTGATGAAACTGAGTCTAAACACTGTGACATGTTTAAAAAGTGTTACAAAAAAGTGTAAAGCATGTGTTCAGAAATTTAGGTTTTACAGTGCACTGTTGCTGAATTTTAAAATGAAAACGCGTTAATACTGTGGTACTAAAAATTGAAAACGCAGTCATTAACACAGTTCTTCCGGAATATGGATACTGCCACAATATTGCATTTATTCAAAGAAGACTAACACAAAATATTTCTAGTTCAAATCGTTCAATGCCCGCCTGTCAAAATTAAGTTTTGAACCCGTCAAAATCAATGACACCAGTGCACGACAGCAGAAAATGTTCCTGCTACATTCACCAAAAGACAACTATCAAAACAATAATTCTGTAATAAAGTGTCTTCCACTGTACCTTCATGATGTTCAGTAAATAACAACAATACGCAGGCAACGATTACAAGGACTTGGAGAGCCATCATGCAGCCGTTATTTTCTTCTCCTTCAAACTGTGTAAGACGTTCTCTGCAAGGAGTGATGTGAAACCTTGACTGCAGGCTATGCCCAAATTTCATCCGTATTTATACCGCATATCGTGACCCCTAACCTCAACTCGGTGAAGCCCCAAGATTTATTTAAAAAAATTTAACGTCCCGAGTACCGGCAGTGTTTCGCACGCAAAGCACAACACATTACATAGGCTACTTTGTCACAGAACATCCCTTTCAACTAATTATCAGTCCTGACTTTCAATCTGTTTTCGTGATAGACAAAAAGTTAACTCCGTCAAAACTCCACGATGTCACACGCAGCCAGTTCACCTCGGTAATATGAGAAATACAACATTTCATTTGGACGCCAATTGAGAGATTTCCATCGGCGCAATTCATAATTCAGTAAAGGCATTTCTAATATGTGTTTTCTTATATCTGAAGCACTGGTAACATTGCCTTCATTGCAGGATGTGCCATGAAGGTAGCGCGAAAGTTCCCTGGTCGTTTACTTTTTTGTAGAGCGTTTTCTTAACGAGTGAATTCATTTTTCCCCCTGAATTGAATTCAGCCGAGTATTTAATCATCTGCATTTTGCATTGCGAATCAAGCTGTTTGTTTATTTGTCTATGGAAAGTTCTTATGATTGGGACACGTGTCAACAGCCTAAAGGAAAAGTATTAATAAGAGGTCAGGACAGGGATGTACAGTATTTTTCCGCCCAACTTTCAGCTCTGGCTAGGACACTGCAAAATAATAATAGTAATAATAATAATAATAATAATAATAATAATAATAATAATAATAATAAAGATACACTACCGCTCAAAAGTTTGGGATCACTTGCAAATTTCTTTGTTTTCCAAAGAAAAATACATTTTCATGCATTTCACAAACATTTTTTTTCCAATTCAGAAACATTTTTATCCATTTCACAAACAATTAAAATTAACCAGATGATTTTCAAAGAATGATCTACATTTTTGCATTGAGGCCTATTATCAGCAACTGTCAGTCCTCTGCTATAAACCTCCTGGTAAGGCTGCCAATCCAAGTTAAGCATTTTATAAGGCTAATTGATTTTTAGAAAACCCTTCTGCAAATTTGTTGCACAGCTGAAAACCGTTGAACTAATGAGGGAACGCAAAAGGGAGCATGACATTCTTGAGGCTGGTTTAGTACCTGAAGCATGAGCAGTTGTTTGTTTGTTTACAGGCTCAAAATGGCCAGAAAGAAAGAACTTTCTTTAAAGACCCATCGGTCTATTGTTGTGCTTAGAAAAAAAGGCTATTCAATGCGAGAAATTGAAAACTTAATCTCTTAACATGCCGTCAACTACTCCCTACAGAGAGCAGCACAAACTGCCACTAACAAGGACAGAAAAAAGGAGTGGGAGGCCCCGACGCACAACTGTGCAAGAAGACAAATATCTGAGAGTGTTTAGTTTCAGACAAATATGCTTCACAGGTTGTCAACAAGCAGCTGCGATTGATAGTTCCCATTAAACACCAGTTTCAGCATCAACAGTGAAGGTGTTTTTGTCTTAATCAAAAAAAAAAAAAAGAAAAAAAAGTTTGAAGTACATATTCATCATTTTCCATTAAAATCATTATTTCTTACTCAGACAATGTCAGTGTGTTCTGTTCATTTGCTAAATTTCCTTTTCAGACTAATTTCATGTGTGTTTCCATGGAAAACAATAAAATTTCCAAGTGATCCCAAACTTTTGAGCAGTAGTGTATATGTATATGATAGTCCACAGGAAAAGTGCATCTGTTAAGTGCATCTGATGATCCCTTACTATGTACTTAACATAGGAAAACAGTTTTCTCTAAAACATAAAAAATCCTTATACACCCTTTTCCTGTGGACTGTCACATATAATGAAAATAACAAATAAATTAAAAAAAAATTTTTTCTCTCCTTGTCATATGCTTTAAATGCTTATATAAGTAAACCCCACTCCAAAAGTCGCTAATAGGAACCACAAGGCCAATTGAAGAGCCTGGTTTTAAAAGTATCTCGGTAAAAAAAAGCTTCTTTTTTCCACAAAATAGACATCTGAACATATAAGGGGTCAATAAAATTATGAAATTTTCAGACTGAAAACCCCATTGCTATAAGTACTCAAGTTGCAAATTGTCCATTTTTAGAAAATTGAGAAAATCAATTCAAGTAAAGTAAATAAAAGATATTTTCTCATCCTTACCTCATGGTGAGTGAAAATGCAACTGGAGTAATTTTAGCCATCAGCTCTCCTTTTTCTGTTTTGGCAATACAGTGTACAGTGAATCCACGTGGAGTTGAGTTCAAAAGATGAATTTTAGACTTGTTTTGAAATTTCAGTTTTTACTTCCTTGTTATTTACTCCTTGATGCTTGGGAGTGTCCTTGGAGCACTAAGGGACTAAAAATCATCGGCAAAAAGAAAAAAAATCACTTTATGGAGACTTCATAAAACTAAAATCAAGAGAGGCTGAGAATAAATATTAGAAAATAAATTTAGTAAACTAATATTATAAGGACAAGCAGGAAAGAGTATTACAGCCCCAATAAGAAAATAAAATGTGAATAAAAACAGAAAACAATGATTTGCAAATCTCATTAACTGACATTTAATTCACAATAGAACATAGACAACATATCAGAGGAGACATTTAACCATGCCATGAAAAATATTTGCTCCTTTTGAATTTGATTACAGCAACACGTGAAAAAAGTTGGGAGAGAGGCAACAACAGGCAGGAAAAGTAAATGGTTCAAATGAAAAACAGCTGGAGGAGCATTTCGCAACTACAAGCCCCATTTCCAATGAAGTTGGGACATTGTGGATAACGTGAATAAAAACAGAATACAATGATTTGCAAATCCTTTTCAATTTCTATAATGTCATCAAAAGATTCAGAGAATCCGGAGAAATCTCTACACACAAGCAGCAAGGCTGAAAACTAACATTGAATGCCTGTGACCGTCGGTGCCTCAGGCAGCCCTGTGTTAAAAACTGATATAATTCTGTCAAGGATATGACCATGTGGGCTCAGGAACACTTCAGAAAACCATTGTCAGTTTACTCAGTTCATTGCTACATCTACAAGTAGGTCATTCCATATGAACTCAAACAAAGTTCAAGAATCTTCCATGGTCTCCGACTCAGATTTGGCTCAAATTTGTTTTGGGAGTACCTGTATATTCGTAATGAACACATGCAAAATTTTTGGGTCCTACTCCAAGGAGTTTCCAATATATGGCCCTCAAAAAATCGAGGGCCATGCCCAAGTGAATCGTAAACATTAATTTATAGGGATTTTGGAGACCAATATTTTTGGAATAAATCATAGGTATGAGCTGAAAATTTGGGTCCATGCTTTCAGAATCTCTTGTCAAAATATATCTATTTCTTTTCATTTTCAATTGGCCTCTCAAGTATGAAACTTTTAATGGGTGGAAATCAAAAATTCCGTTTTCAAGGGCCCCCTATTAGTCTAGGATCTTTTCCAGAGGCTTAATTGTGTGGGATTCCTTCTATTTGAGGACAGATCTGTCTATACAAGGAAGATTGACTGCATCCAAGGCATAACAGTGGAGTTCAAGTCAAGTCAGTCATCCAGTATTTCGGTGACTTAATGCGATATCTTGTGCCAGGTCTGGCGGTCGAGTATAGCCATTCCAAGAAATTCTCCAGAAATCCCGTGTCACGTTCAAGGACTGTCTTGAGGGTGGTGCGAGGGCAGCCAACTTTACGTCTCGCTTCAGGTTCCTATAGGAGAACCTGAGTGGCAGGTTAATCGTGACGTAGCACGTGGACACACAGTGCCAGACGTCGCTTGGCAATTAAGGATGATAGGCGTGGATGGTAGCCATACATCTGCTTGTTTGTCAAGCGGTCTCTCCAACTGATGCCAAAGACTCTGCGTAGCATACGTGTGTATGTGCCATCCAGGGACTTCTCTTGAGCCTTTGTTAGGGACCGTGATTCTGATCCGTAAAGAAGGATGGACTCGACCAAGGATTTAAAAACTCTGATCTTTGTTTCTCTGCGAAGAGGGGAAGCCCACATCTTGGATAAAGAATCGAGGGCGCAACAAGCTTTGACCTTTCTGTAGCTGATGTCATGCGCAGTATTAGTCCAGCTGCCAAGAAATTGAAAATCGTCAACCTTCTCGATTACGGAGCTATCCAAAGCGTGGAGAGGTTGGTCAGATGAAGGATTAATGTGCATCCATTTAGTTTTGGCTGCATTGGAGTTAGGAGACCCTGAAAAGGGTCCCAGCTGAAAAACTCACCTTTTTGCCAACTTTGGATTGGCAAGTTCACCATGTGGGCAGTTACCCATGGTAATGAAACTTGTTCTACCTAAATTTATATATCTTGGCTTTATTTGTTCTTCATTACAACTTGTTTTTCTTATCTCCTCCACTACTTAATCATGTTATCAAATATAGACATTTTGGGGTAAAAACACCCATTATTATCCCCTTTGTTCTGCAACTAGAGGTGTAAAATAGACAGTACATACTCATAAACTCACGTTCCATCATTTCCTGAGATAATCTGACATCTGATATGATGTTGCATTTTAGGATCTCCCAGGTATTGCATAATCTTCTGTGTATTGCATAATCTTCCATGGGTATTGCTTCACATCTGGTTCAAAAAACAGGGTAGTTAATTAATGAGGTCATTGAAGCTTCAGCATGTCTTCTGATGGGTGCAAAATTGGGATTTCTTTGGATGAGGCATGTGACAATCATACATACTGTAGCATTCCTTATCCAAGGAAATCCCGATTTTGCACCTGTCAGAACACATGCTGAAGCTTCAATGACTTCATTAACTAGCTACCCTATTGTTTTAACCAGAGATGATGCAATACCCATGGAAGATGATGCAATACCTGGGAGATCCTAGGGAGAGAATGCAACATCATATCAGATGTCAGATTATCTCAGAAAATGATGGAACTTGAGTTATGAGTACGCACTGTCTATTTAAAACTTCTAGTTGCAGGACAAAGGGAGTAATAATGTAGGTGTTTTTAACCAAAAATACCAATATTTGATAACATGATTAAATAGTGAAGGAGATGAGAAAACAAGTTGTAATTTTGAATAAATACAGCAGAGATATATACATTTATGTAGAACAAGTTACATTACCATGGGTAACTGCCCACATGGTGAACTTGCCAATCCAAAGTTGGCAAAAAGGTGAGTTTTTCAGCTGGGACCCTTTTCAGGGTCTAATAACTCCACTGTTATGCCTTGGATGCAGTTAATTTTCCTTGTTGAGACAGTCCTGTCCTCAAATAGAAGGAACCCAGCACAATTTACCCTCTGGAAAAGATCCTGGGCTCATAAGGGGCCCTGGAAAAGTGAATGTTTGATTTCCACCCATAAAAAGTTTCATAGTTGAGAGGCCAATATCTTGAAAATGAGAAGAGATACATATATTTTGACAAGAGATTCTGAAAGCATGGACCTAAATTACCCTGGGTAGCAATTTTTGGCCCATACCTATGATTAGTTCAAAAATATTGGCCTCCAAAATCCCAATAAATTAACGTTTGCGATTTGCTTGGGCATGGCCCTTGATTTTTGGGGGGCCATATCTTGGAAACCCCTTGAAGTAGGACCCTAAAAATGTACAAATGTTCATTATAAATATAGAAGAACTCCCAAAATAAATTTGAGCCAAATCTGAGTCGATGACCTGGGGACCTCTGGTTGACTTCATATGGAAGGACCCAAGTACAAGTTAAAACTCTACCATTTAAAGCGACACCTTATATCAACAACAACCAGAAACGCCGCTGGCTTCTCTGGGGCCGAGCTTATCTGAGATGGACTGACGCAAAGTGAAATAGTGTGCGGTGGTTTGACGAGTCCACATTTCAAATTGTTTTTTTGAAATCATGGATGTTGTGTTCTCCGGGCTAAAGAGGAAAAGGAATATCCAGATTGTCAACGCGAAGTTCAAAAGCCACCATCTGTGATGGTATGGGGATGATTAGCAAAACATCATAAGGCACTAATAATGCTGAAAGGTACGTACAGGTTTTGGAGCAACATATGCTGCCATCCAAGCGATGTCTTTCTCAGGGATGTCCCTGCTTATTTTAGCAAGACAATGCCAAGCCACTTTCTGCACGTGTTACAGCAGTGTGGCTTTGTAGTAAAAGAGTGCGGGTAATAGACTGGCCTGCTTGCAGTCCAGACCTGTCTGCCATATAAAATATGTGGCGCATTATGAAGTGCAAAATACAACAATGGAGACCCCAGACTGTTGAGCAACTGAAATCATGCATCAAGCAAGAATGGGAAAGAATTCCTTCCCCAAAGCTTCTGCTATTAGTGTCTTCAGTTCCCAAACACTTATTGAGTGTTGTTATAAGGAAAGGTGATGTAACACAGTGGTTAACATGCCCCTGTCCCAGCTTTTTTTGGAACGTTTTGCAGGCATCAAATTCAAAATCAGTGAATATTTCCAAAAAAAAAAACAATAAAGTTTATCAGTTTGAACTTGAACAGTCTTTGTAGAGTACTTAATTAAATATTGGACAAAAAAGGATTTACAAATCATTGTTTTATGTTTTTATTCATGTTTAACATAATGTCCCAACTTCATTGGAATTGAGGTTTGTAATTGGGTTACTTGGCAACAGGTCAGTAACATGCCTGGGTATAAAAAGAACATTTAAGAGAGGCAGAATCTCTTTGGGATATTCATTGATCTTAAAAAAGCTATTGACACTGTCAATCTTGACATTTTGATCAATAAACTGGAACAGTACGGCATTAGGTGAATAGTCCTTAAGAGGCAGAAAAGTTATGTGAGAAAAAAGCGGCAGGTTGAGAAGTTGGGTGACTATGCTTTGTTTTGTTTTAACATTGCTTGTGGTATCCCTCAGGGTCAGTGTTGGGTCCAAAACCATTTATTTTGTACATAAAGGATTAATGTAACAAATCTAAGGTTTTGAAGCTGAACTTGTTTGCTGATGATGCAAAAATTTCCTGTTCAGGGGACAACTTTTATCAACCACTCGACTAAATACAAGAAAAAAAAATTGAAAAATATCCAGAGGTTTCAAAGTAATTAGTGTTCAATTGTCCAATTTCCGGGCTTTCTGAAAAAAAACAGAAATTAATATGCACAACAAACTGGAAGCGATGTCAACTCAGGACAACAAAGGTTGTAGACCACGAAAAACAATGGCGACTTACATAGAGAAAAGAGCGATTCTAAAGCTTCTTTGAAATAAATCGAAGAGGAATACATGTTCTTCCATACCGTGCCACAGTGTGATTGTCCCTCCTCCCCTCGCTGGTCAACTTTCACACTAGTAATATCTAACCGGACCCGAGTACACTTGCATATGTCAAAATTCTGATACAGCACGTTGCAGTATGTACCTAGGTGGTTTTAAAGTGGGAACTATTTTAAAGGAGGAGATCGCATGTTATGTGCTGTGTGCGTTTTGTCTGCCTTGCTTGCTTTCATCTGCCACCTTCTTCATTTGCTGAGCTGCCAGTCAATTTTCATCATCCAAGTCCCGCCTCCACCAACCACAGCCTTCCAAGTTCCACTTCCACCAATCCAAAGCTTCCGCGTCATCCACCAGTCAACCAATCCGGATCCACCACATCCTGGAATGTTTGCTATTCTGGAGTTTTGTCCAGGTTTGATTTTGTTGCGTTAGTGTGAACTGCCTGTATCTTAATTTTGTCTTTGTTATCCCTCATTCATTTGATTGTGTATTTTGTTTGTTTTGAGTTCAATTCCAGGGCGTGGGACAGGTAAGACTGGGGGCTCCTATACATATGCTCGTGGGATAGTGATGACGAGATGAAGCTTCATGGAGCATTGAAGCTTTCTCCCAAAATGGTTCACTAATGGGTGACGCTTCTTGAGGTTTCATTTGCTCACTGCGTCATCTACTGGACAAAGAGTGTAAAACAGGCAAAAATATCATTGATGACATTATTAGTTTGAAGTGTGTTGTATTTTGCAAAATGCCTGTGAATGAAACTGTCATGGCGCCAAGAAATATGCAATGCACTCATTTCACCATATGGGGCTCTAATTTCTTGGCGCAGTGCAGGTGGCGTAGCGTGGCACAGCCCACGCATTGGTTATTTCGTCCGGCGCAGCCCGCGCAGTGGCAATTTCGTGAGCCTTTGGCAGACGAACGTGTGCCGAGATGGGTGTGGCGGCATAATAGGAGGAGGTGTAACATATTCATCAAGACTTAGTGACAATTTCATTGAAAAAGTCTCCGCTGGAGTTGCGCAGAAAACTCGCCAGCTACAACCTGGTTGGTGCAGTGGTAATTTGGCTGACTGGCGCACAGTGCGCACAAGTCACCGAAATCTCACAGGCTGGTTTTCAGAATGTCAGGCACATTTCAATGCAATAAATAATTCCAGGAAGCACTATTTAATGTAACTATTTGAATAAGGACATAAATTATAGTATCTACATCGATTGTCCTGATGTCAGATTTAAGGTGGTTGGCACCGTAATGGAAACTTGACCTGGCTTAATCAACGCAGCTGAATCTGTGAGGCAAAGTAACGACTTCACATCTTTCTCAGCCAACCACAAACTGGATATATATATATATATATATACATATATATATATATATATATATATATATAGCATGCTTGCATTCTATGCTCAGTAAAACCGCTTGCACACTGGATACGAAACAAATTTTTCGCACGACTGATTACAGACAAAGTCAATGCAAAGACGCGATAGTCGGACAGGGATTTAATATAGCTCTGTGTCCGAAAGTCATAAAAATTCTAATTTTTCTGAGTATTCCAGGAATTATTCGAAGTGCAAACTTGGCCATGTTTGTGTTAGACCTTCACAAAATGCAAATTGATAGCTATTGCCTATTTGTCTGTTTTCTTCCGTTGAAGATAGACAACAGTCTTTATTCGGTCTTTCTTTTGAAAATTAGACAGATGGATCGAACAGATTCACGCTTTATTTCCACAACTAGAGATAAAATAGTACTTTTAGTCAGTGAGCAAATCAATTCCATGACCATTGACAGTGTGAATAAATTATCGCATGCACGATCAAGACTGTCCGACGCGAAATGCAAAATACTCCATGTCCAGCTGCCAGCAAAAAATAAAAGTTTTGATATGCGAACACATTTATAACGAAAAAAAAGAATAAAATATATCACCATTAAACGGAACATCCAAAAAACATGACTTGCAAATAAATAAATCGCAGTGTTCATTGGATGTTGAAGCTTGTAAAATGAGCTGGTTACAATGATTGTGGTCTAGCACTTGCCAATTTTTATCCTGAACTGATCATATCAATAATAAACTACTTAGTGACATCGAACAAAATCCAATGAATATAAAGTAGAAATAACTGAGATTGCGTTATTTTATTCAAGTAAATATGAATGCTCTGTAGGCCTACAGATTATTTTAATCTAGCCTCGATACTGAACGTTATAAACATACCGGCAGGTTTGGCAAGTGCTATTAATGAATCGTATTCGCACTTTGCTGTCGGGTGTTAATATAGGTTTTCGCGATTAAGGTGCTTCCTTTCTGCATCATCGTAAGTAGGGGGCCATAGCTATACTCAGGCAGAAGGGTGTGATACAGCCTAATGATATACTTAGAAAGAGGTTTTGAATAAATATTCGTGTCCTTGAAAATGTGGGGGCCGAATCCAAACCTGCCAATCATTTTTAATGTTTCTAGCTAGAATTGATAATCATCTGATCAGAGCATTCATATTTTCTGGAATAAGCTGACGCAATCTCGCTTATTTATACATTATTAGTGCAAGGTAATGTGTATGCAAATAAGTTTCTGTTGGGGTCCGGAACTCAAGTAGGAATAATTTGCGTCCCGCCTCAGTCCCTCCTTCCGGCGCAAGTGCCAAAGAAGGCGTGTTTGGGTATAACAGCCGAGTCAAATCTTCACCAATCTAATGAGCTCCTCTCCTCACCTTTAATGTGTTGGAATATAGAAGCCTCTGTCCTATATCTGCATGATGCGTTAATGTCGCATTATACTTTGCTGCTTCAGGCATGTTTTCTGCACTGCTTACATCTATATTAAGCATTACGAATATGAGTTAGCTGGCTTGCTTGGGCATTCTCGAATTATTACCATGAGCAAACTTGAATGGAATTTCAAAACGAAACTACGCCAGATCATTCAAACTTATGAAGTTGGAATTAAATACGACGGTCGCTCATTTATATCTTTTGCCTGCATCATTGGGAAGAAAAACGATGGATAGCGTCTTCCTAGCTATTACACCCTGTTGCTGCTTAACATTTTGGGATTAACATGCATGGACAACAATGCAAGATACGTTACACATTTATGTTCACTCTGGGATCTTAACTCAGCACGAGATCAAAGCAATCAGGCTGTATTCCCTTCCCTCACTAAAAACGATAAAACCTAAGTGACAATAATAGTAGCCTTGTTGTAAGCCGCTTGCACACAGGACACGAAACAAATTTTTCACACGACAGATTGCATTGAAAGCAGTGTCTACGTGTCCGAAGGTTGGACAAGGTTTTAACATATCTCCATGTCCGACTGTCGGATGGTTTCAATATAACTCCGCGTCAGACAGTCGATTTTTGTTTCCTCAAATCTACTGACTCTTTTAGATATTAAATGTGAATGTTTTGATGAGAGGGCTCAGTTCTTCAAGATGATTACCGAGAATTTCAATCAATGTTTCTGTTTAAGCTCTGTAATATGAGTCGACATTGGCGCGGGACAATGTACAATGACTGTCAGACATTAAATGCAAAATACTACGTGTCTGACAGCCAAAAAAAAAAGGGGGGGGGGGGAACGATTAGAACAGATAACGAACAGATATTCGACTGATAACGAAATAAAGGATAAAAAGAAACATTTTAACAACAAACAGAACATCCAATGAACACTGCGATTTATTCATTTGTTGGCCATCTTTTCTGGATGTTCTGTTTGTCGGTGATATATTTCTATTCTTTGTTCCATTATAAATCTGTTCTCATATCAGTACTTTTACTTTTTGCCGGCTGCCGGACATGGAGTATTTTGCATTTCGCTTCGGAAAGTCTTGATCGTGCATGCAATGATTCATTCACACTGTCAACGGTCATGGAATTGATTTGCTCACTGACTACAAGCACCATTTTATCTCTGATGTGGAAATAAAGCGTGAATCTGTTCGATCCATCTCACTAATTTTAAAAAGAGATAACAGTCTTTATTCATTCTCTATCCTCAACGGAAGAAAATAGATGAATAAAAAGACCATGAAAAGTCGATGGCTATCAATTTGCATTTTGTGAAGGTCAAACACAAACATGGCCAAGTTTGCACGTCTAATAATTCCTGGAATACTCGAAAAATTAGACCTTTTATTACTTTCGGACACGGAGATATGCAAAGTATTTAAAACCCTCTTTGCCTTGACTGAGTCGTGCGAAAAATTTGTTACGTGTCCAGTGTGCCAGCAGCTTCACAGAGTTTAGAACTCAAGCATTATATACTCAGCAACAAAAGTTTCTGTGACACCATTTATGTGTATGTTATAAATGACACGCAAAGATCTCAATGCAATCAATATGTTTTTTTAACAGGAGAAACACTGACTTTTCAGTGCCAACGTCACTCAAAACGAAAAATGTCATTTTCATGCGTCATGAAGCACTTGTCTGACGTCTAACCAATTGTGACCTTCACACTTCAATACCGGGTGTGACTTCCTCGTGCCATGATGCAAGCAACGCATCTCCGGCGCATGGACCGAATCAGATGTGCCAGAAATTGCTGTGGGATGTCATTCCAAATCTGACATAGACGTTGTCGCAATTCCTGGAGTGTAGCTGGCGGGTTATCCAACCGCCGCAAACGTCGATCCATCTCGTCCCAAAGATGCTCGATTGGGGACATGTCTGGGGATCTGGCTGGCCATGGCAGGACATTCACATGTTGTTGCATCAGATACTGCTGTACAATCCTTGCAACGTGTGGTCTGGCGTTATCATGTTGCAGCATTATTCCGGGACCATGTTGCATCAAAAACGGTACCACCAATGGCCGTAGCACTTCATCGCGATATCTTTGACCTGTCAGATTTCCATCAATAACAAGCAAAATATCAAGCCGTGATCCCTCCCCAAATCATGACACTACCACCTCCAAAACGATCAAATTCCTGAACACAGTTGTTGGCATAACGTTCTCCACGTCGACGGTATACACGTAAACGACCATCACATCGGTTAAGCATGAATCTTGATTCATCAGTGAAGAGTACAAGATCCCACTGACGTTGGATCCACCGTCGATGTCGTTGTGCCCACTGTAGACGCAGTCGTCGGTGTTGTACTGTGAGTATTGGACGTCTTGCTGGCCGACGTGGGACAATGCCAAAATGACGGAGACGGCGACGGATTGTCTGTGCAGACAGTCGCCTCAAACCAGGTATCGTTCTTGCAGTTATGGTTGCAGGTTGGAATCGATTTCGGAGATGGGTTGTTCGAATCCAGTTGTCCTGTCTGGGAGTGGTTACTCGTGGACGGCCGCTGCGAGGACGGTCTCTGACATGTCTTGTCTGCTGATGACGCTGCCATAAGTTCCAAATGGTGTTTCGGTGGACATTCAGGCGATGAGCAACTTTCCTCTGCGAGGTTCCGGATTCAATCATCCCAATGGCCCTCCACCGATCATTTTCAGACAGTCTTGGCATTTAGAGGGTAGAGTTCCTGATCCGAAATGGCTGTGTTTTCGATAAATGATGCTTCCGTCGTTCATCAGGCACAATGTGAACATTCCAAAAATTCTCCTCTTTTATTGCCATCCACAAGCATGATTTACGCACATTTTCACGTGCAAAGTCATTTTCTCGCATTTTCATGATTTCCATTTCAATGTTGTGTTTACGTGTACTGTTTCAGTCTGATATCACCATGTATGACAATTTCATAATTGCGTTATGAAAAATAATTAACAATATTGGTGTCACAGAAACTTTTGTTGCTGAGTATATATACGCACTGCTTGCTGAGGCAGTTTGTGGTTGGCTGAGAAAGATGTGAAGTTGTTAATTTGCATCACAGATTCAGCTGCATTGATTAAGCCAGGTCGAGTTTCCATTACGCGTGCCAACCGCCTTTAATCTGACATCAGGACAATCGATATCGATTCCATAATTTATGTGCTGATTCAGATAGTTACATTAAACAGTGGTTGCGTTAATTATTTACTGCATTGAAATGTGCCTGACATTCTGTAAACCTGCCTGTGAGGTTTCGGTGACGTGTGCGCTCTGTGCGCCGGTCAGCCAAATTACCACTGCACAGAAAGTGAACCAGGTTGGAGCTGGCGAGCTTTCTGCGCAACTGCAGCGAGGACTTTTTCTACGAAATTGTCACTGTATCTTGATGAATATGTGACACCTCCCCCTACTACGCCGCCACACCCATCTCGGCGCACGTTCATCTACCAAAGGCTGCGCACGGTGGTGCACCTCACAAAATTACCACTGCGCGGGCTGTGCCGTACAAAATTACCACCGCGTGGGCAGCGTCAAGCTACGCCACGCTGTGCCACCCTGCACTGCGCCAAGAAATTAGAGCCCAACTTCTCCTCTTCCAGGGAGTCCTGGTCAAAATGGCAGCATAAAAAGTTTCAAACACAGGACACCACTTACACATAGACACACAGAGAGGTACTATTACACCAAGACAAAGGCTAACAATACATTACAGGCTAAACCAGGGCTAGGATCACTAGCACTAAGCACAAAAAACCAATAGCATGTTGTAAGTGGGCTGTTTCGGGCAATGACAAAGCTCTGGAAGGACTGTATTTAACATACTTTTAAAAACATGAATAATAGGTTGGGAGACTTTGCAGTTAATTCTATCCATGTGGGGCATAAGCATGGAAGGCAGATTTCCCAACTCTGTCCGTGGTCAAGGAATTTGAAGAAGAAGCTTATTTGAAAAAAGTGTATTATATGCTTGATGGTGGGTGGATAACAGGCTGCATATGTAAGGGGGTAATTTGCACATTAAAGCTTTAGCTAAGAAAATTAAAAGATGTATTCTTCTTAGATACAGTGATATCCATTCTACCTTCTCATACAACATGGATGGTTCCTTGCAGAAGCACCAGTTGCAAAGCTTAACACTGAGTGAAAAGCAACATCTAGCTTCTTCAGTAAAGATGAGGCCACATGCATATATACTACATCACCATAGTCCAACACAGATAAGAAGGTGCTCTGAATTAGTCTTTTTCTACCAGTGAAAGAAAAACATTTTTTCAAAACAAAAATAAAAACCCAGTTTGGGCCTAAGCTTTCTTAAAAAGACTGTCAATGTGGACTGCAAAGGATAACCTATCATCTAACCAAATGCCAAGATATTTGTAGGAAGTTACCCTTTCAAGATATTTGCCGTCTAGTGTTGATATAGTGAAGTTAGTATGTGATCGTAAGCGTGTTAAAACCATAAATTGAGTTTTTTAGCATTTAAAACCAGCTTTAATCTGAATAAAGACAATTGCAAAGCATTAAAAGCAGACTGTAACAAATCCATAGCCATGTGTAATGTTTTTGAGACCGTGTAAAGGATAGTGTGATCTGCATACAGATGAATTTGTGCAAGATCTATCCCCAAGGCAATATATATTATAATATATATTATTTATTTAAATTGAAAATAAAATGGGGCATAAAATTGAACCTTGGGGGACACCTGCCCTTACTGTAAGTGAGGCAGACTTATATTTGTGGTATTCTAACCGTACACCAGGGATGGACAACTCTAGTCCTGGAGGGCCGGTGTGTATGCAGGTTTTTATTTATATCAATTACCCTGACTAATTGAGTTAATTGGCTGCATACACAAATATAGATTTTTGCAAAGGTTTGATCAAAGAAAAATGTTTTATGTAGGGTGACAAGAACAGTCTTTGGTGGTAATTTATGATAATTTAAAGAAATGTCAGATTTCATGAATAGTTTGGCTAATTTAGATAATGAACTAAACAAGGGCCAGAGGTTGGTGTGAAAACCAGGGACAGATATGGCCCTCATTGCCCATCCCTGCCGTAGACACTTTCCACCTCCACATGTGCATCATTGAGTGTGTTCATACTTCGCTAGCAAGTTTAATAGCAAGTTTGCAGGTGAGTGACGTGTTTGCTGCATCAGGTTCACTGATCAAGTTTTTGCAGGACACTAGACAGATGTCAGCAGGTGTTTATCGGTGGTTAGCACATGAGCAGCATTAATGCTCCACTAAAACCCCTGTGGAATAATCCCAGTAAAAGCTTGAATCTAGTAAATACTTTTTCAGTGTTTTTAATCCTGCCAGAGGTGAAAAATCCGGGGGTCAGAAAGTATAAGTCCTGCTCTGTTTCTCCTCCAGCCACAGCTGACTCCTGCCAGAGAGTATCGTTGCAACCTCTACAACTTCCCAAAGGTGTACAGCATTCATTCCACATCCTCTTCACAGATATAAACTGCATTCAGCCTGCCGCAGCACTCCATTAGCAGGCTCTATCGCTTCTCTGGGATGGATATGACCTAGCCTCTCAGCCATAGCAAACTATATAGCATTGAGCTAGGTTGGCATGTTTCACACAATTGAGCTTTATTCGGTCCACCTAAGCTCTACCAATGCTCCATCTTTTTGCCCATTTGTGCATTTTCCTTGAGTTGATCCACTCCCGTCTGGCCTACTGCAACTCCCTCCCCGCTGGCCTCCCAGCATCTCCCATCAGACCCCTGCAGCTTATCCAGAATGCTGCAGCTCACTTGGTTCACAACCTCTCAAGACACTCCTATGTCACTCCCCTGCTTACAAGGCTTGAATGGCTGCCTGTCGCAGCTTGCATCAAATTTAAGACATTGGTGCTAGCCTTCCAGGGAGTCAACGAAACAACCCCAGAATACATCCAGAGACTGTTCAGACCATACACACCTGCCAGAGCACTCCACTCTACTACCTCTGGTTGCCTGGCTCCACCCTCTCTCCGCCCCTGCCCTTCCTGCTCGAGGCTGCTTCCCCTACTCCACTACCCTGAATCCTCTGTCATTACATCCCACACTGCTTTGTTGCCCTTTTACTTGATTTTGTTGCCCTGTTCCTCGATTCTTTTGCACTTGATTTTGTTGCCCTTTTACTTGATTTTGTTGCCCTACATTTTGTTGGCCTTTACTTGATTTTGTTGCGCTTGACTTTGTTGCATTTGTTTTTGTTGCCCTTTACTTGATTTTATTGACCTTCACTTGGTCTTTTTATCAGTATATTTGGCGTTTACCAATTGGTTTAGACCTGCAACAACTGAATGTGTTCTCCGTCACTTTTACTGTTAGCAGTGTACTTGTCTCCTTGGAGCTCTGCACTTTCGTACCGATCTCTTGCACTTTTGTACGTTGCTTCGGATAAGGGCGTCTGATAAGAACAAAAATGTAATGTAATGTAAGTTGGGCGGAGTCAGGCACCGCCAAGATGGCAATGGCTGGGATCATTGGCCAACACAAATTGAGCTTCATTCTGGGTTTTCAGATCTCTGTGGGTGATATCACAGAGACTACGTCCATTATTTTACGCATGTGCATGATTAGAATGCCCCAGCAGTAAAACTAATTTTACCTATCCAAAAAACTCAATATCAATTTCAGTTTATGCCATAAATTGCATATTATCACGGCTTTAGCTTACTGTTGGCCTGCCCTTCCCTTTGATAAGAACGTCACATTTTCTAATTCGTAGCTTAGAGCTTAAGCATTCCCATACGGTTGAGAAAATGTTGTGCCGAAGCCATAGAAGGGGCTGTCTGATGGCAAGTTCAGTGAGGGAAAATATTTAAATATGGGATAGACTTAAACAAATCTAGATTTTTTCGGTTGGGCCTCTTTAAGGTGCAGCTTCCATGCTGTTGTCCGTCACTCCTGCCTGCTTCTACAAACTGGGGGTGAGCCGACTTCCATCTTCATGATGGCTAATACACTGACTATGGGTAAGTACCTCATACAACCCAACATCAATAATCTGAACCAAACCTTTAAATGGGGGTAAATACAGTATGGGTAAATACAGGGTCTTTCAAAAAAAAAAAGTATACCAAAGGAAATCATCATTTTTTATGAAAAAAACTTAATATTTTTTTAAGTGTAATATGTCGTTGGAAAGGGCTGATTGAGCTCTTTCCAATGATGCCAAGAACATGCATTCATCTCCACGGGTGAATGAGCAGCAATAGATCATTTGAAGGGCACCCAGATCCTTACTGTACCAAATGTTGTGTTCTTCATTACGAAGAACTGGGAAGAGAAATCAAACAAAAAGATTGATGAAGATTACTCATTTATTCAGTGAAATGTTCCCCAGAGTAAATTCATGGCCCTGGCCCCTCAACATGACCGCCCTCCCTATCAATGCATAGCTGGCATCGTCTGACCATGTCGCGGACAGCTCCTTGGATCATTTGGTGATCATGGCGCACGTTATCAACTGCCTGTGTCATCTTCTGCCTTAAATCATCCAGATTTGCTGGAGGTGTGGTGAAATCCTTATCTTTCAGATAACCCCACAAGAAGAAGTCACGGGGGCAAGATCTGGGGATTCCTGTGTTTTTTGAAGCGCTCTGTAGAGACACTACGGCAAAGTGTTCTATAACGCTAACGAAGGCATCCTGTTACCAGCTAGATAATTGATTTTTCTTCCCAAAGTTGGCCGTACTGACAGTAAATCAAAATACATTCAGAGTTAAGAGATTTTTTTTTTTTTTTTTTACTATCGATAAGATAACAAAACATTGCTGAAAGAGCTAGTTCGCTAGCTTTCAGAACTTTTAGAAACATTTAGAAACAAGAGCAACTCAGCAACAACATGGCAGACCATGTAAAGAGTTCTGACCAAGGCATGTGTATGTATTCATGCTCATTTTGTTTTCATGCTTGGGATTGCTGCTCTTTTCTTTTGTGTGTTGCTCTCTCTCTGTGCTGGGATATAGGTTACCCGTTGGTGATTGGACAACAGCTAGGTGCGTGTAGTTAGAAGGGAAGCTGCACAATCAGACGGGACCCCACCTCCTTCTGTGCTTCAAACGTGGCCTACGTAACCTGTTTGATGGTTATCTTCGTAAGCGCTTGTAAGAATGGTAAACCTGGCGATGCAGTTCGTTGCCTACCATCTTTGTAAGAAATTGGAAAAATTGTAAACCTGGCGATGCAGTTTGAGTGTTTATCTTTTGTAAGAGCCTGTCAAACTTTTGCACTTGACAATCTAGTTCGTCTGTCTAAAGCCGCATACTGACACAAAATCTTGAAAACATTGCAAATGTAAACAGTAACTCCTGGAGCAGGGTTGGGGGAGCCGCTTGCTTTTTTTTATTGCATATTTTTTTCTCCTTTATTGGTAGTTTTCAAAGGTAGGTACAGTAGTTACATTGTTTTTCTTTTCCTTTTTTTTGATGGCAGGTTAGAGGTATTTGTGGGGAAGTTTTGTTTGTTACTTTTGGCTCGTGCATCACTGACATTTCATTACTCCAGTTCAAAAAAAAAAAAAAAAAAAAGGAAATTTTTGACTGCATACTTGTATTTTTTTTTGCCTTTCCTTGGAAGTAAGGAAAGAGAAGTTCACTTTTATGCTGCACTCTGTTGTTCCCCTAGGCTGGTCATAACAAAAGTCATAGAGTGGGGTCACAGTGTGTTCAGGTGAATAGGTGCACTTGGCTCAGTAACTGCAGTTTAACTTCCTCTAGCACTGATATCAGCACAAAAACTTTGTATCAGGAGCTTCTCGGAATGGGTTTCCATTGCTAAACAGCAGCCTGCAAGCCTTACATCACTTAATACAATTCCATGCGTTGGATGGTGTGACGTAAAGCATGCCACCACTGACTCAGGAACAGTAGAAATGTGTCCAGTGGAGTGATAAATCATGCTTCTCTGTCACTCTGATGGACCAGTCCAGGTGGACGCTGGAAGAAGATTACCTGCCTGACTGCATTGTGCCACCTGTAAACTTTAGTCGAGGAGGGTCTTGGATCCAGTGAAGGAAAGTCTCAATGCATTAGGCGCACTAAGGCAATGTGAAATAAATTAGAATTCCAACCAATTATTTGATGACCCTGCTCAGTGCTCAGTTGTTAAACCCAGAGGTCTCTCAAATCTGTGGGGATATCTTCAGTTACCTGGCACTTGAACCCAGTTGCCAGCCACAAGTTTGTAGATTTTGTATGTACAGTTTGCCCCCCATATGCCAGATGGTCCCACAGAAACATGCTTCAGGGCCCCAGGCAGTTGGGTCCAGGTTTCTCCCAGATGGGTGTAGATGGCATCATTCGCAGTCACCCCGAAAACAAGGCCCAACCATGCGTCAGTCTGCTTCAGCCTTCCAGAAACTTCCTTGCTCTGCATTGCTGAACAGGATAAAACATGACAGAAGAAGCAGAACGTCAGTAATACAGTTTGCGTGATTACCATCCTTAAAAAATGTTAGGTGGATTCTGCTCAGGGCAACTTCAGCCAACAATCCTCAGAATTGTATATGCAGAAGGGGAGGTACTTTACAATGGGTTAAACATATATACTTATTGATCACAAGGGATTTTTAGGCATGCCAGTGAGTTAAATGGATGTTACCCAATATAAATATTTTGCATGCAAATACGGTTAAGAGGTAAAGGTATTGTTTGAACTAATAACAATCAAACACACCCAACTCTATGGAAATATTCCATCCCGCTGGTTTTCAATGAAAATAATGCAAATAGTGCAAACAATCTTATTGACCTGCTTAAAATTTGGTTGAACTGCCAGTTCGAGGGAGGAAAAGAATTTGAAATGTTTCAAATAAAAATCAATAATGGAAGATCTCCAGAGAAGGGGTTTAGCTGTTCTCCTCTGGAGTCTGCTGAGAGATGTGTAATTAAAAAAAGTAATAATTCGCAGTCATGGGGATAAAACATCCTCGTAACTAGATAACTCTGTCGCCTCCGGGACCGAGTCAGGTGTCTCCCCAATCCCCATCAGATATCACTTGCAAGTTTTTACAGCCACTATGTTACCGTTTTTACTCTTGATATGACATTAATATGCAACCATGTACATGTATATTTATGTTAATTTGTTTGCACAGTGCGCAAATATGCAATGGAGAACTTCGTGAAAATGCAGTGAAATATTCATATCACAGTAAAAAATGGAGTGTCAATATTGCAGTGTAAACCTATTTTCCTTGGGATAGAGTAGTTATAGCACTATGCAGAGTGAAATCGTCTAAATGGAAGTGTCAAAAGTGAGAGTTAATTCCCACTTCCACACAAGGACAAAATCTACTCTGCAGGGTGATGATTCCCTATAGTGTTAAATATTTTTACACACCTCATTGTTAATTTTGACACAAAATAGAGTAAAATTAACTCTAAAAATCTTACACTGGCTATAGAGTAAATTTTACACCGATTTTGAGTGGGACCAAATGTTATCTGACATAGAGTTAAATTCAACTCTTAAAGAGTAAAATTGACACTATGATTTTTACTGTGTAGCAACCACTTTAGCTACAGTGAGCCAGCGGTATTCCAACTAGTGGTTCAGAAAAATCAGTTTTCTGAAGCAAAAAATTCGACATGGTATTGATTCTCTCACATTCTACTGTCAATTACAGTCATCACATGCAAAAAATGCGTAGTTCCCAACCGTGGATTTAAGTGTAGATTCCTTCATTGACAAATTCTGCGCTTCCTTATATCCACCCAAGTACCGGTGTTGATAGCCAATCACTCAATCATACGCTTATGCTCTTCTGCGTAACTGCACAGTTATACTTCATGCCCCCGGTAACAATCTATTGATTGGCTTGTTTCCTATCCAATTCCCGAGTGTTTAAACTTTCCATAGTGAGTGAAACATTGATTGGACAAACACAGAGCATACAAACCTAAGCGTATCAGCAGGCTCGGTTGGGTATCCTGTCTGTGGAATCATTTTTAATATTTAATTCATTTGCTTTATTCTTAATTGTTTATCCATGCTTGCTCTGGCTGAATTTTTCTTAGGCCTCAGTGTGTACTCCTGCATGTTTCTGATGAGCCAGGGCCTGCATAACTGTAAGTTTCCATAAATCTGACCAGTACATCATAGCAAATAGCTTATCTGGAGCCATGAGGACCTGATGGGCCCATAACAGGGACAAGATGTTCTTTCCCTCTCTTAGTTTGTGTGTTTACAGAAAGTGTGCAAGGGGTAATGCACCTGTAATGTGAGCAAAGATAAACCTGCAGTCATAATAGGGAGGAATCACCTGTCTTCTGTGCGAGATGTATCCGCATAACTCGGGGGCGGCTTGACGTGGGTCGCGTGCGACTGCAAGCGCTTTACAGATTACATCATGATGTATAAATCAGCATGGGGGGAGAAGAACATCACAATCTATCTCTACATAAACCACTGAATCAGAAACTGTCTTTATCCTTGTATGGCGGGACTTGTTGTGTGCAAAGGATCCTTCTCTGCAGATGAAGTAAACTGACTTTGGCTTGGATATTAACTCCTTTGTCTCTGTCGGAGTTCTTTTTGAAGGTAACACCAGGAATAAAAAATCAAAATTCCTACAACATTGGGGGCATCGTCCGGAATTGCAATACCTCACCTGCCCTCACTGGAGAATCGGTGCCAACTGAAAACCGTGCGCAGGGTCGTCCAGGGGATGTTGTGGAAAGACCTCAGCCCGGGGCGATTGTGAAGGCCCTTTGGGGTGTGTAGGAGGTCAGAAACGGGAGGTTCTCCAAAATTTGTGGTGGAGGTGCGGGTGAGTGATGGAATTTTTACTGAATTCGGCTTAGTTGCTGTGTGAGACAGAGGAATTAATATGGCCAATTATGGGACAGAAGAACATTTAAGGGGGCTGGTTGTTCTTCTTCTTGGAAGGACTGTCCAGGGACAAATGATGACGTGACTTTGACTGAGACTGGGCAATTTGTTGAGAGTTGACATAATGGTTCAGGGAATCATTATGGGTCTATGACTGAGGAGTGTGTAGAACACTGACATAATGGTTCTGGGAATCATTGTGGGTCTGTGGCTGGGGAGTGTGTTGAACGCTGACATAATGGTTCAGGGAATCATTGTGGGTCTGTGACTGGGGAGTGTGTAGAACACTGACATAATGGTTGAGGGAATCATTGTGTGTTGAGGAATTTTGGTTTAGTTGAAATAGAATGTTGTCTGTGTATGTTATCGAAGCAACAATGGTGTCAGATCATAAGAAAATTAGAGCCTTGGATCTTTTCCAATGTGAATGAACCTAACTCTGCATTGCTGCCTTATTTGTTTGTTCTGTCTTTCTCAGATTGAATACGGTTGTCATTCGATTCCATGAAGTCCTCATATAGATGTCTACAATGAAAGTAGCATTTATTCAAGAATAATTTAAGGTGCCTGTTGATTAGCCAATATTTACAGAATTTTATGGAATCCTTACTGTAATTACAGGATTGGTAAAAAGTGAAATATTTAAGAAAAAAGTGTATATTAGCAGTGCAAGTTTGTAGGAGTTAAGCCATTTTAATGACTGTGGAGTTGTAAAAGGACAAAGTTGCAGAAGTAAACAGAATAATTATTCCTTATGAAAATGAACAGGAGTCCCTATTTCTAGATAAAATAAATGCTATCCCCTCTTAAACGATCAAGTAACCATAAACAGAGGGAAGTTTTGATAAAGTAACAATTGAATGTAAATTATACAAACATGGACAAGTGTTTCTAATGTTGAAGCGAACTGAGTTTCTTTCAGATGCAGGACAAAGCCCAGTAGTTAGATGCTCTAATACAAAACCCAAAACCAGTGAAGTTGGTACGTTGTGTAAATCGTAAATAAAAACAGAATACAATGATTTTCAAATCCCTTTCAACTTATATTCAATTGAATACACTGCAAAGACAAGTTACTTAATGTTCGAACAGGTAAACTTTGTAATTTTTTGCAAATATTAGCTCATTTGGAATTTGATGCCTGCAACATGTTTCAAAAAAGCTGGCACAAGTGGCAAAAAAGACTGAGAGAGTTGAGGAATGCTCATCAAACACTTATTTGGAACATCCCACAGGTGAACGGGCTAATTGGGAACAGGTGGGTGCCATGATTGGGTATAAAAGCAGCTTCCCTAGAATGCTCAGTCATTCACAAACAAGGATGGGGTGAGGGTCACAACTTAGTGAACAAATGCATGAGCTGATTGTCGAGCAGTTTAAAAACAACATTCCTCAACGAGCTATTGCAAGAAATTTAGGGATTTCATCATCTACGATCCGTAATATCGTCAAAAGGTTCAGAGAATCTGGAGAAATCACTGCACGTAAGCGACAAGGCCGGAAACCAACATTGAATGCCCATGACCTTCGATCCTTCAGGCGGCACTGCATCAAAAACCGACATCAGTGTGTAATGGACATCACCACATGGGCTGAGGAACACTTCAGAAAACCACTGTCAGTAACTACAGTTCGTCGCTACATCTGCAAGTGCAAGTTAAAACTCTACAATGCAAAGCGAAAGCCATTTATCAACAGCACCCAGAAACGCTGCCGGCTTCGCTGGGCCCAAGCTCATCTAAGATGGACTGATGCAAAGTGGAAAAGTGTTCTTTGGTCTGACGAGTCTACATTTCAAATTGTTCTTGGAAACTGTGGACGTTGTGTCCTCCGGACCAAAGAGGAAAAGAACCATCCGGACTGTTATAGGCGCAAAGTTCAAAAGCCAGCATCTGTGATGGTATGGGGGTGTATTCGTGCCTAAGGCATGGGCAACTTACACATATGTGAAGGCACCATTAATGCTGAAAGGTACATACAGGTTTTGGAGCAACATATGTTGCCATCCAAGCAACGTCTTTTTCATGGACGCCCCTGCTTATTTCAGCAAGACAATGCCAAGCCACATTCTGCACGTGTTACAACAGCATGGCTGCGTAGTAAAAGAGTGCGGGTACTAGACTGGCCTGCCTGTAGTCCAGACCTGTCTCCCATTGAAAATGTGTGGCGCATTATGAAGCGTAAAATACGACAACGGAGACCCCGGACTGTTGAACAACTTAAGCTGTACATCAAGCAAGAATGGGAATGAGTTCCACCTGAAATGCTTCAAAAATTGGTCTTCTCAGTTCCCAAACGTTTACTGAGTGTCGTTAAAAGGAAAGGCGATGTAACACAGTGGTAAAAAGGCCCCAGCGCCAACTTTTTTGCAATGTGTTGCTGCCTTTAAATTCTAACTTAATGATTATTTGCAAAAAAAAAATGAAGTTTCTCAGTTTGAACATTAAACATCTTGTCTTTACAGTGTATTCAATTGAATATAAGTTGAAAAGGATTTGCAAATCATTGTATTCTGTTTTTATCTACGATTTACATTACGTGCCAACTTCACTGGTTTTTGGTTTGTATAAACAGGGGGGAAATCTGGAATCATTTTCAATATTTGATTAATTTGCTTTATTATTAATTGTTCATCCTTACTTGCTCTGGCAAAATTTTTCTTCAGCCTTAGTGTGTACTCTTGTATGTTTTTGATGAGCCTGGGCCTGCATAACTGTAAGTTTCCATAAATCTGACCAGTGCGTCATGGCATATAGCTTATCTGGAGCCATGAGGACCTGATGGGCTCATAATGGGGGCAAAATGTTGTTTCTCTCTCTTAGTTTATATGTTTACAGAAGAAGGAGTGCAAGAGAGCGCCTGTAATGTGAGCAAAGATTAATCTGCAGTCATAATAGGGAGGAATCACCTGTCTTCTCAAAGAGATGTATATGCATAACTCAGGGGCGGTTTGACGTGGGTTGCGTGCGACTGCGAGAGCCTTCCAGATTACATCATGATGTGTAAATCAGCATGGGGGGAGAAGAACGTCACAATGTATCCCTACATAAACCACAGAATCAGAAATTGTCCTTATCCTTCAATGGCGGGACTTGTGTGCAGGGATCCTTTTTCTGCAGAAAAAGTAAACTATAATTATAAAGCATTAAATTGGGTAACCCGTAAATAGCCAAATTTGGCATCTGCGCAATGGGGTTAATACCAACTGAGCATCATTTGAATTAGAAATAAGTAAGAATTGTTGCTAACCATACGCAATGTTCACAGTATAAATAATCATTTACCAATCTGGAAGTGTTTTATGAAGCCTGGTATTAACAAATGACGTGAATTATACGCCATTTTCAGCAGTCATCTTGCGTGTTGGCAAAACGCATTTAAAGCTTTTTGCGAGTCATTTAACGCGGCGTGGTCCGCGTAAAGATAGGATACATAAACTTAATATGCATTCACTGAATGAAAATGATCAAAATAAAAAAGCACATTTCTAGCTAAAAATGCTAAATAAACGCATTTTTGCGACGGCTGTATTACATTGTGGAATTTTTAAAATAAAAAAAACTACCCGTCATATTCTTTTTTGCAGAAACAAACACGTTGATGTCAAGATGACGCTTGGTATTTGCACCCATGGGAAACAAACTATGAAATACCATGTCATTATTACGAAAATTATTTTTGGGAAACATGCCCATTTTTGGAATGAAGTAAACCCATAAAAACAGCAGACAGAAAAAACAGGAAACTGGATCTGGGTTGGCTGAAAAACAGGAAACATCTGTCTGAGTGTGTAGGAGCCAGGGGCAGTGGGCGTCCAGTAAGTGTGAGTTGTTTGCGTAACTGGAAATAGGTCTTGAAGAACAGCCAGTTAACAGTTAACTGGGCCTACTGGTAAGTATGGAAAGGAAAGAAAGAATAAAAAGGGGAGAAAGCAGGAAGTAGCTATTCTTCTCCAAAAACACAGCGAGGAGAGGCGAGATTAACGGAGCCTCCCGGGGGGGAAGAAATTCAGCATTATATTCTTGGTCTTCAAGCATCTGCTGAGGTGAAGACGGCCAGGACTGACAATCAACGGCCAGGACTGACAATTAAAATTGGCAAACTGAAGGACTTTCTACTGAACTTGGCAAAACTTAAGCTGATATACAAATATACCGGGAGCCCAGGGGTGTCAGCCTAGCTAGGAAGGTTACCAATTCTCATCCCTTTCAAAATGTCAGACATGGGTCCCAATAGAAGGTTCTGGACTGCTGCCGGATTCCAGCTGGTGGGTGTCGGGGACGGCCAAGAACCTGTTAACATCAGGGGTAAAATTTTGAAATGCCCCAATCAATCCTAAACTTATATTTTTAGCCTTATATTTCTAGTTTTATGTTCAAATGGATTTTTAAGAAAAGAGATTGTTGAGATAAAGTTATGAGGGTTTAAGTAAGGAGCTCTTTTTGAAGAGCGCCAATATTTTGTCGCTGGTTTTTGTTGCCATATACAGTGCCCTGAATAATTATTGGCACACCTGGTTAAGATGTGTTCTTTAGCTTCTAATAAATTCCGTTTTTTTTTTCTAAATAATATAGAACCACAATGAAAAAGAGGAAAATCCAAATCTAATTCAAGTGCATTTATTCAGTGGGAAAAAAAATCCTACATTAAGAAATAATTCTTTTACATCAAATCATGTGTGCCACAATACGTCCTTTTGGTATGTATCTGTCTGCCCGTCCATCTATCTGTCCATCCGCATATCATCAATTCTTGTCCGGAGCATAACTCCAAAACCGTTTGTATGATTTTAGCGAAACTTTGCATACTTACTACTCAGGTCCTGCAGTGCCTTTTGGTATGTGCCTGTTTGTCCGTCCATCCGTCTGTCCGGTGAATTGGTCAAGGAAGGGCACTGGGCTAGTTAGAAATTGTGTTCTAGCTCGCAGAAAGGATGAACTTTTACAATGTTTTTCCTCTCAGTTTGCAAATGAGCTCAAACTGCACATTTAGAAATTTGTAGTCTATCATACCATACATGTTATGATTAAGATGATCTTGCCTGAAAGATGTACTGTATGCCACAACTCAGGTGACCCTGGGGAGGCACAAGGCAGATGTTTAATAAACATGGAGGTGGAACAGCAAGCTTTGGTGTGCGCTGTACTCTGCAGCGACAAAGAAAAATCACCGAAAGACAAGAATATTAGAAATGGTTGCTGAAATTGGGCAACAGGTATTATCTGCAGAATGGGGTCTATTCTCCCATGCGCGTAAGTCGAAAAAAGCGCGTAGCTAAGCACTTTCCTGCCTAAGGGTATTCTCCCCTCGAATTAAGTCAGTGCATTACGTGCCCCGAAGGCAGTTACACGCTTGGGGCGGAGCAAGGCCAAAATCGGGGCGTTTCTCAGGCAAAAAACACTTACGTGTATTCTCCCCCTGGCCCGTCCATCTATCAAAAATGCTTTTTCTGTTAAGCGCGTTTGAGGGCTGTATTAAGGTCATGCGCCAACATAAGGCGAAATAGAATATTGCGTTTGATGTCGGTTATAGGCCGAATTTTAACATTAATTTTATTTTATTTAACGTGGTAAAGGTTGCGACATACAATTTGATAGTTTTTCCTTATTTCTAAAATACATTTCTCATAGCCATAATAAATTATCAAACAAAATCATCACATGATATTACGCATCTTCTCCAATTAGTTCAATTACAAACGCATAGCAATTTATTAATACGAAAATACATAAGACCATCATTCTACAATGCCCTCAAAATCTAAAACCAAAATTCCAGTCCTGCATTTGCTTGCACTCTTGTGTGATTGGGAAAGAGTAAGAGGAGCGCGCCGAGCTCGAAGGCGACCACGCATATATTGGCTTTGTTTGGACTTAACAAACACCGAGTGTATCCAGCGCTTTTGTCTGGACCGTGCATGAGGCAATCATCTCTCTTTGCTGACTTTTGGATGAACAGCTAGCCAGGCGCAGCAATCACCCACAAAACATACCCGTTGTCATCACGGTCACAACTGCACTATCAGTCCTGGCATCTGGGTCATTCCAGAGAGTGGCTGGTGATGTCATGCACTTATCACATGCGTCTGTGTTAAGGTGTCTGACACAGTTCGTTGAAGCTCCAAGTTCTTCTCCATGCACTTCCATTGCAGAAAGAGTGGATGCCAACTCCTCCAGTGCAGTGAAATGCACAGGGGATGACAGTTGCCCACCGACTGTGGCATGCACACTTCTTCGGTGTGCAGAGAGCCTGGCTTTTACTGCACCCCGCAGATCTCTCTGTTTATGCTTTGAATCGAGGATACTATGTTTACGTCCCTGCATTCAACCTTCACTCAGAAAGAGACATTGGCCTGTATTCAGAAACGACACTCACGCTAATTGAGTGCGAGTGAGTACTAACACTTAGGCCTAGTTAGTGTCAGGTTATACTAAATGAGTCAGAGGTTGCCCTAACACTCATTTGCTTTTAGAGACCTCATTCACACTAAAAATAGCGTCTCTGTCTGAGTGAAGGTTGAGTGCAGGGAACACCTCCCTTGAGTCGCACTAACTTGCGCCAGTATTTCGTTATCATGGCTTTTAGGTGGTTACAAACATTGAAAACTCTGGATCATTTACAGCCACGTGCTCGACGCAATCGCAACTATGCAAATTTTAACTCTAATGATGATAACGATGCCGGTAACTTGTTAACTGACCGCCTGGTTTCAGTGTTACGAACTGCACTGCGGTGCCCTAAAGGTTCTATTTCATACGTGTTCCGCCCTCTAACGGGCTTAACTATTGGTTACCCTTCCGAGGCCCCGTCTCAGTGCCTGAGAGAGAAAATTGAACTCACCTGCTCCATAGGAGGGGTAGCCTACTCACCTCCTATAAAGCCTCAGTGCTGCCAATGCGTGTCTCCATTTTTCACCCAGCCTTGAGAGAGATAGGAACTCGTACGGCACGTCTTGTGTCAGAATGGATAAGCTTTGCCAGCAGTGTGCCTCCCCTATGGTGTCCGAAGATCAACACAACATCTGTTCCTCTGCCTGGGCTTACGTCACCATGAGGATGCAGGTTCCTGTGCTGCCTGCGCAGCGCTCCCCCAGGAGGAACTTTGTGCGGGCTGCACGCACACTCCTGGCTGGCTCGGGGCCAGTCCGAGAGCCGGTGGCGGTGGTCCGCTCTAAACCTTGAGATGAGTACGATGACGAGGATGATCGTCGTGTAGGAGGACCCGACGACCCTCTTCAGAGATGATGAGCCGCCCCCTGAGCACCGCTATCCACTGGACGACCTCCCTGGACTACTCCAGTCAGCGGCGGAGCGGATGGAGATGCCCCTACCACCGCAGCCCTCCAGTACTCAAGCCGACGACTTCACCATTGGTCTGCTAGCCCAACTAAAGTCAAGACCACACCCCAAGGTGGTGTGTCCTAAGATGGCGCCCATCTTTGGTTATGCCCAGCGTGACTGGAGGAATTCAATGGCTGCTAAGTCCCTGGCGATGTCTTATGCGCCGTATTCGACCGTGGAAGATACGGAGTGGGATGTGGGCATCCCAGCCATTGAAGACCCATTGAAACCATTGAAGATGGTGTCTTCTTCCAACGGATTCCATGTGGCCAGGTGGTCGGCCGCTGCTCCTGTTCGAGAGGGACAGGATGACGGCGAGCCTTTTCGACCGATGTTATGCTAGCGCAGCTCAGGTGGTAGCGCTAGCTAACAACATGGCCTTCCTCGCTGGCTCAGTAGATCGGCTGACCCACCGGAAAGCGGAGCCGTCTCCAGAGGAGAGTCGAGAGATGCAGACGATGGCGGCAGCCATGCTACACATGTCTCAGGCGTTTGCTATTGCTGGGGCTCCAAGGCTCTTGATGTGTCACATGACGTCCACTGTTTATCCTGCAGCCAAAAGGTGGAGTGTTTACACACAAAATACTTATGTTCACGAACCTGTGGAGGAGGCCTTCACTCGTTCAGTGCCGCAGGCCAAGGTCTATTCGGACATCAAGGTTTCTGAAATTAAAAATCGGGGACTTGCTAACACAGAGGTAGCTGTGCCCTCGCAGCCTATGGTGAGCGAGTCACCAGGCAGCGTGCATGGGAATGCAACGGAAGCATTACTGCTATTGTCCTCTCAGCCCTTTTGGGCAGGGCCCCCAGGTCGAACCCTCCCTCAGAGGGAGGGGCGTCGCGGGAGGGCCCAGACCAGCGAAAACCATAGAACAAACAGCCTCGCCTCTCACAAATCATTACCAGTCTTGGGTGAGTTTGTGCGCCCCCCTCCCAAACTGGCTGGACAAAGCATTGCGGAAGGGGCACGTGTTGCAGTTTCAAAGCCGTCCACTCCGATTCAAAAACATTTTGCGGACGAGGCTCCCCAATTCCACCCAGAAGGTGGTCCTGAAGGAAGAGGTGAACTCGCTTCGACAGAAAGGTGCGGTAGTGCCGGTCCCTCTTTCAGAAGCTCGAGCAGGGTTTTATTCCCCTTATTTTCTGGTTCCCAAGAAATCAGGAGGCTCAGACCCATTCTGGATCTTCGCGAACTGATTACACACATTGTGCGCAGACCATTCCATGTGCTGAAAGTGAAGTCTCTGCTGGAATGCGTCAGACCTGGTGATTGGATTACGAAAATGGATCTAAAAGACGTCTATATTCATGTTCCAATTCTGCTGCGCCATCAAAAGTCCCTGCACTTTGTATTGGAAGACCAAAATTTCCAGTTTTGCCGCCTCCCGTTTGGGTATTTTCTGGCACCGCGGACCTTCTCCAAATGCGGGGAGACAGCGCTAGCACCGCTCCGGCGGAAAGGGATTCGGATCTTGACTTATCTGGATGACTGGTTGATCCTAGCCTCTTCCATGCAGATGTTAACTAACCATACTGCACTGGTAATGCAGCATATTGTTCAGCTGAGCTTTGCTGTCAATTATGACAAGAGGACCTTGCAGCCCAGTCAGACAGCGCTGTATCTGGGGCTGCGATTGGACTCTCAATCAATGACTGCATGTCTGTCTGTGGACAGAATAGAGGCAATTCTATCCCAGACCCAAGAAATTCTGGATGCAGTGTAAGTACCAGCAGTAATGGTTATGTCATTACTGGTAATGATGGCGGCTGCCCATTCAGTGGTCCAACTGGGGCTGCTGCATATGAAAGATTTACAGCGTTGGTTCATACGCCTTCGTCTGGACCCAAGGCGGGACCAACAGCGTGTGCTTCGCATACCAATGCGAGTGCAACGGACACCAACGTTCTGGGTCTCACTCATCCGGCTCCGCGAGGGGGTCCGGATGGGGTGCGGATTGCACTACACCCAAATATTCACAGATGCCTCCCTGACAGGATGGGGTGAGATGTGCGGCCCTGCTTCTGTCGCAGGTACATGGCAGGGGCCCTGGCGCCATATCAACCAACTGGAACTTATGGCGGTTCAGAAAGTGTCACACCATTTTGCCCCACAGTTGGAAGGGAGGCACGTCCTGGTGAGATTGGACAACACAACAGTAGTGGCCTCTCTCAACAGACAGGGGGGCGTCAAGTCAGTGGCCCTACACAGATTGGCCATTTCCATCCCAACCTGGGCGGACCGCCATCTGTGCTCCCTGAGAGCCCGACATGTTCCGGGCATCCTCAACACCCAGACAGACGGACTATCCTGGGGGGCCCTGCCCGAGGAGGACTGGAGCCTCCCACTGGCGACGGCAGAACAGATCTGGAAATTGTTCGGGCGACCAGTAGTGGATTTTTTTCGCAAGTAGGGAGAACGCTTTGTGCCCTTTTTGATTCTCCCTGAGGCCTACCGAGCATCCTTCCATGGGGGTGGATGCATTGGCTCATCTGGTGTGGCCGGCCGGCCTGCTTTACGCATTTCCACCCCGGCAGCTACTGATGCCACTGCTCCGCAGGGTACAGGAGCAATGGCTGTCCATGATTGTGGTGGCATCAATGAAGCCGAACGCCAAGTGGTTCCCGGATCTCATCCAGCTGGCAGTGGCAGGCCCGTGGCGGATTCCGGACCTTCCCTCGACCATGTGGCAGGCGTCGGATGCCACTCTCGCCCACCCCCTCATGGTCTGGAGATTGAAAGGGTGAGGTTGAGTGAATTGGGCCAGCCAGAAAGAGTGGTGTCCACAATTCAATGTGCATGTGCTCCGGCTACATCCTAAGCTTATATGGGCCGTTGGCAGATGTTTGTTAACTGGTGTCAGGTGAGAGGCCTAGACCTGCGTTCATGCCCCCTTCAGGGAGTGCTGGATTTACTTCAGGCACTCTTTGAGGGGGGCCGCGCAGCTTCCAACCCTGGGGGTGTTTGCTGCAGCGGTGGCGGCGGGACACGATGGGTTTGACCGCTTCATGGCCAGGAGTCACCCCCTCGTGAAGCGTTTTTTGAGAGGAGTTTGTAAAATTAGGCCCCTAATGCACTGCGTGATTCCGCAATGGGACCTGGACACAGTATTGGACGGCCTGGCAGGACCGCCCTTTGAACCTCTCGACCAGGCAGACCTGCATGTTATCTATTAAGAAGGCCCTCCTCTTAGCTTTGGCATCGACCAGGAGGGTAAGTGAGCTGAGTGCTCTCTCCGTGCACCCATCTTGCCTGACCCTAAGACAGGATCTAGGGTCAGTGGAGCTGCGTCCAAACCCGTCATTCCGGCTGAAGGTCATCACCACTACGTTCAGGTCTTCGGTCCTTCGGCTACAGGCTTTCTGCCCTCCTCCTCATGCCACCAGCGAGCAGGCAAGGATGCACAGGCTGTGCCCAGTGCGCGCGCTCAGTGCTTACTTGAAGCGAACCGTAAGACTCAGGAAGGGGATCAGCTGTTCATGAGTTATGGCGGACGGGTTCAAGGGGCCCCTTTGTCAGCCCAACGTCTCGCCCACTGGATCTGTGATGCGATCTGCAGGGCCTATTCGGTGGCAGGTCTTGTGGCCCCAGCAGGACTGACTGCACATTCCACCAGGGGCATTACGTCCTCTATGGCACTGTTTAAGGGCGTATCTGATGCAATGTACTCTGGCAGTGCTCGCCTAGGGGTGTGAAGTTTTTTGTTGGGAATGACAGCTATCAAGCCCTTCCAGTTGTTCTGGGAGGGGGCCCGATAAGGAAGGGTCCCCTCCCAGCACCAGGTTATGGTTTGGGTGCTATTTCGCTACCACCTGGGGCAAGATACGCAGCCTGGCAGCGTGCGTCCCAGTGTGTGGAGTAGTTTCACTTGGTTCTGAATGGATCTGTGTGGTCCGGGTCCACCTGGGAGTACATCCATCCTCAACGGCCTTCCCCTTAGGTGTAATCAATAGCATAACCCAATAAAGGGCCAAGCACATAGGAAATACAACTATATGTTACCCTGGATGTAACTCTAGCTCAATGAGTATATGCATAGCCCTCTAACAACTTGCCCAGATGCCCCAAATGTGAGATGCTGAGTTCCACAGGAGAACGAGCAATGCCAGTGCTTTATAGGAGGTAAATAGGCTTCCCACTCCTGTGGATCAGGTGAGGTCAATTTATTTTCTCAGGCACCAAGGGGTAGCCATTAACAAAACCTGTTAGAAGGCTATGCTCTTAGTCATAGAACTGGAGTTACATCCAGGGTAACTAGTAGTTAGCATTTGTGTACCCACCAGAGACTACTGGTGAACTGGCAATAGGGGAAGCTCAAAACCATCCCTTAAAAATAATGATTAGACATGACCTGTTTTCAATCATTTAATAAAATCTTATTTAATTGAACTCCAAAAATCCTAAGGATTATCATGCGTCGCCAGTTCTACTTGTTAAGTTAGAATGAGCACTGATAATTATTGCCCTGTTTTCATTTCATTAAATTACCATTGCAGAAACTCTGAAAACTCTCAACATTATCAGGAGTGGCTGGTTTTCATTAATGACGCGTATCTGTCAACACACACACTCGGATTTCTCGCGCATTTCTTTACTGACGGGTTGGAAAATTCTGCGCTCAGTGGCTCGTGGGGCGCGTGTGGATTGGTCTGCGAGGCTCATGTAGCTGTAAGTCACGGAAATCCATTCTATTCTACATTCTTAACTGCTGAATGTAGAAGGAAATGTCTGGCATGTTTCACAGCTTGTTGCTTAGTCAGCCTCGCGGGCTGTCCTGCGCCTTTCGCGAGCCACTCGACCACAGAATTTATGAAGACATGCTGATATTTTACCTCGTCATTTATGTGCAAAAAAAGCCTCAATTTTTTGAAGCAATGTATAACAACACTATCAAAAAAAATAGATTGTCGTTTTACCAATTAGTTTGAGAAACTTTCTAATCACGAAAGGTAAACTGCGACAGGTTTAGGTCATTCAGCACTGAGGAGTGAGGATTGAGCGTCCCTTTGCAGCAGCCGACGCACCGCCTGTTTTACCCAGTGCCCACTACTGTCAGTTACGCTCGAGTGGCGTTTGTGAATAGCAACTGGCGCGGAGTGGGACCACTCCCTCGGTAAGTGGTAGGTCGATCACTTTCTCACACTCCAGTTACATTTCAATCGTACTCACTATATGATGAGAGGAGGGTGAGTGAGAGTGTCGTTTCTGAATACGGGCCATAATTTTCAGTGTAAGTGAGGTCTTTGTTGAAAGCAAATGAGTGTTTGGGCACCCTCGGACTCATTTAGTATCCTTTGACACTAAGGCCGGTATTCAAAAAACGACACTCACACTAATTAAGTGCGAGTGAGTACAAACTTAGTTAGTGTCAGGTTATACTAAATGAGTCAGAGGTTGTCCTAACTCTCATTTGCTTTCAGAGACCTCACTCACACTGAAAATAGTGTCTCTTTCTGAGTGAAGGTTGAGTGCAGGGAACACCTTCCTTGAGTCGCACTAACTTGCGCCGGTATTTCGTTGTCATGGCTTTCAGGTGGTTACAAACATGAGAAACTCTGGATCATTTAAAGCCACGAGCTCGACGCAATCGCAAATATGCAAATTTTAGCTCTAATGATGATAAGGATGCCGGTAACTTACTAGGGCGAGTTCAGCTAAAATGGACCATCAGGTAAAATGGACCAGATAAGGTTAGAGTGTCATAGCGCTTTAAATTTTCACAGCAAATCAAAATAGCTGATTTTGCAGTATTGCTATACTTCTAGTTGACATGTAAGAATAGTTTAGATTGGCTTGAGGTTGCTTAAGTGGGTGGGACACAGTATTATGTGCAGAATGTCAGAGAAACTGGGCGGTTAGTGAGTATGGCATATCAGATTTCACTCATTACTAATAAGGGTGATAAAGGAATTATAAGTACCCTTACCAACAAAGAAAATTGTGTATGAACAATGTTTTGTTATGCTCTTTCAAATAAAAAATAGTTTTGATTGTAAAGAACCTTTGATTTTTATAAAACATAATTTTAGTCACTGGTCCATTTTAGCTGAACCAGCATAGACACGCATTGGCTGCATTAAGTAACTAAGCACTCACCATGAAAATGCTCACTTTGAGCACTGAGCATGTTTTAGAACCATTCTGCTCCATCTGAGAAGTGGTTCATCTCAGAAAATGGCAACGAGACCCTTAGCGGTTAGCAACTAGCCACGAATGATACTGTTCTGCTTGTTTTCTGTGCAAATATCAACTGCCCAGTTATCAAACTGAACTACCAATCAACTCTTTATGCTAGCCAGCAAGCAACACTGTTCCCACTGTGTTGTTGCTCGTTTGCCATTTTAATTTCTCAGTAATTCAGCACCACCGTTATATCCATGCAAACTTTTGATAATCTTTTTGTTTAATTAGCCTATATATCACAGACAGTGCTCCAGGACAGATTGAGAAGGAGAGAGAGAGAGAAAGAAAATGGCAGGAGGACAAAATATTTTGGACAAAATTAATTTTTATATGAAATATGGTCAGTGTAATATTGTATGAATTTTTGACAAAACGTTTGAATGTTAAAAGATTTAATCAGAAATAACTCTTGTTCTCTATTTTTACATCAGTCCATTTTAACTTACAGCTGGTCCATTTTAACTGAACAACTGGTCCATTTTACCTGAACAGGGTGTTGTTGCTCAAGAAAGGACCTACTAATACTCCGAATCTCAACATTTCAAAACTATTAAATATATATATATATATATATATATATATATATATATATATATATATTTCTTTTGAAGAAATAAATATTCAAGAGACATATGCCAATTTAGAAAAAACATTATAAAATATCATGTTTAGGTTTTTAGATGGTGAGATTAGTCATTTACCAAAAAGTGGTCCATTTTAGCTGAACTCACCCTAACTGACCACCTGGTTTCAGTGTTTACAAACTGCACTGTGGTGAACTCGAGGTTAGCATTTGTGTACCCACCAGTACCTACTGGTGAACTAGCAATATGGGAAGCTCAAAACGCGTGTGGATTGGTCTGCGAGGCTCATGTAGCTGTAAGTCACGAGAATCCATTCTTTTCTACATTCTTAACCGCTGAATGTTGAAGGAAATGTCCGGCACGTTTCACAGCTTGTTGCTTAGTGAGCCTCGCGGGCTGTCCTGCGCCTTTCGTGAGCCACTCGACCACGGAATTTATGAAGACATGCTGATATTTACGTCATCATTTATGTGCGAAAGAAACGCCTCAATTTTGTTAAGCAATGTATAACAATGCTATTAAAAATTGATTGCATTGTCGTTTTACCTATTAGTCTGAGAAACTTTCCAATCAAGAAAAGTAGACTGCGTCAGGTTTAGGTCATTCAGCACTGAAGGATGATGATTGAGCGTCCCTTTGCAGCAGCTGACGCACCGCCTGTGGTATTCAGTGCCTACTACTGTCAGTTATGCTCGAGTGGCATTTGTGAATATCAATTGGCGAGGAGTGGGACCGCTCCCTCGGTTAGTGGTAGATCTCTCGGTCTCTCTCTCTCTCTCACTCCAGTTACATTTCAATCGTACTCACTATATGGTGAGTGGAGGGTGAGCGTGAGTGTCGTTTCTGAATGGGCCTAAGTTTTAGTACTCCCTCACACTCAATTAGTGTGAATTTCATTTCTGAATATGGGCCAAAGTCTCTACAGAAACAAAGGAAAAGCACTTGGTGACAATAGAGGGCGGAGTTACAGATTAGAGTGGAAAATTGAGAGAATCAGTTTGTAGAGTTAGTTGTCTGGTTGGTAGTCTGTGCAAAATTAATAGTGGCCAAATGTGGGAGTTAGTATGTTAGATATTTTAAAGATTAGTATATTAGTAAGGGTTAGTAGATAAACTAGACAAAACATACAGTGTTAGTTTAATTAGTACTTAATTAGTTATTAGTGTTGTAGGAAATGAAGGAGGCTAAAGGAACTTGTGAAACACCAGAAACTTCCGAAATCGCCCGCAATGTGACAGCTGGCAGACAGGGGCGTGTTTTCTTAACCATTTTTGACTATTTTTGCCATGTCCCAAGCCGAGATGCAAGGGTTAAAGCATTTAATAGTACCAAATTGCTATAAACATCAATTACCTGTAGAGAGCACTCAAGGACTGGCCAAATATAAGTTCAAAGTTCAGTCAGGACAAACCCAGGGTAGAAGAAGTCCAGCCATATAGAACAGTTATCTGTTCAGACTCTATGGGTGCCTCTCAAAGCATAGGTTGCAGCCTTCGAAGGCTGCATTTTTAGGTGTCGTCACTTAATTCCACCCGCTAAACTAAATTAACGTTATTTCATCTCCGTTAAACAGCTTTGGTTTAAGTGAGTCGCCACTGGTTTCCCTAACCTTTACCTTAACTCTAACCCCAAACCCTAGACCTAGCCCTAAACCTTACCCTAAATTTAACCTTGTGCTATACCTTAAATGTCAGTTTGGCAGATAAAAGTAAGTGACGACCCCAAAAAATGCAGCCGTCGAAGGAAGCAGCCTACACTTTCAGATGCACCCAGGCTGTATCTCAAAGCATAGGCTGTTTCTCAAAGCGTAGGCTGTATCCTTTGAAGGCTGCATTTTTAGGGGTCGTCAATTAGTTCCATCTGCTGAACTGACGTAACGTCATTTCATCTCCGTTAAACAGCTTTGGTTTAAGTGAGTTGTCACCGGTTTACCTAACCTTAACCTTAACTCTTACCATTAACCCAAAACCTACCCCTAAATTTCACCTTTTCCCTTACCCTAAATGAGAGGTTAGCAGATGGAAGTAAGTGACTTTTAGTGATCCCAAAAAATGCGGCCTTCAAAGGATGCAGCCTGCGCTTTCAGAAGCACCCTCTATGTCTTACCTAACAAGCATACAGACTGGGATATCTGCATGCAGACAGGATCTTTTCGATGAAGTCCACCAGATGATTTTCAGAATAACTCAGTTAAACCTCTTATAGTTCACTTGGGTTCCAGCTCATACAGGTATTGAGAGCAATGAAAAGCCAGACAAGTTGGCAAAAGAAGCACTTAAATCAGAGCATTTAGAAGTACAAATTCCACTTAGCAAATCAGAATTCAAACCAATAATCAAAGACGGTTTTCAGAAACTTTGGCAAGATAAATGGGATAAGGGGGAGAAGGGTAGGCATTTATACGTATAGTATTCAGCAAGCAGTAACAGTTAAAAAGATCAGCTCATTCACGCAACAGGAGGAAATCTGGTTCACCAGGCTAAAGACTAGGACACTCAGGACTGAACAGCGGTTTACACACAATAGGGAAACACGAGACGGGAATGTGCCCATACTGCAGAGAACCCGAAACCGTGAAGCATGTACTTCTGACATGTAGGCAGTACTCTGAAGAGGGAAAACATCTTAACAGGGTAACAAAGAACTCGGACAGCCAAAGCAGTGATGGATTTGATAAAAGATACACAACTAGCAAGAAGACTTTAGCCTTTTTCTTTTTTTGGTTAATTTAGTTATTTACTGACGTTCCAATGTGATCACACCTCAGTCCAGTAGATGGCGGTAATGCACTAAGTTTGCAAGCCTAAAAGCAAAATCACAGAATAAGAACTAACCCATATTCATTAAAAGGCTGGAACCACAAAACAACTTGGCACAGAAGTAGGGGAAAGCGTGGTAAGTTGAGCCACTTTTCATATTCAGGATTCCTACATCAAGGCAATTATAGTTGTGTTGTGAACTAATATACCAGCATATACTTCAGGATGTTGTGCACCCCTACAAACAGTCTGAATGAGTGTTCAAACATAACTGTTTTGCTAATATAGCATGTTCGAAAAAAGTTGTCTTTTGGCACAACTTACCCTGTGTATGGGGTAAATTGAGTACAGTACTGGGGTAAATTGTGCAGACTCCCTCCCTCCCTCCCTCCTTCCTTCCTACTCTTGCCCTCCCTGAATTACGATATTCCACGGTCAATGTCTGTACTGAATGAAATAAGAGTCACATCTTCAAATCCTTGTTTATTCATGAAACACAATTTAACAAGTAGGCCTGCAATAACTTTTTTTATTATTATTGCATGTAAAACTATTTTAACAAAAAAAAAACAAGAGTTTGTCACTAAAGTGACTATATCCCCCACCGTTAGGTCACCAAAACCGACTGGTGTCTGCACATTCCCAGTAGGAAGGTTGGTACCAAAAAGAATTGAAATTGGTTGACTCCTTCTTGAGATATCGCGCTGACAATGTTCGGGACGGACGGACGGATGTACGGATGGATGGAGCTGAATACTTTATGCCCCGCTTCGCGCTAAACGCTCGGCGGGGGATAATGAGAACTTCAAAGCATCAGTATATACCACACTCCTGTACCTGCTACAATATCCAATAAAACTGATTGTTAAAAAACAATCTGTAAAATTAAACCATTTTAACATAGGCCTGAGTGGCTCAATTTGCCCCTGGCTAAATGGTTAAACTTACCCCAGAGCCACCATATTGACTTAATTAGCCCCCACAGCTACAATAGTGCACTGTCATGCTGGGTTTACTGCTTCATTGTTGTAGCTCATAGATACCAGAACTGATGTATAAAATACATTTTTAAAATGATCTGTTTTGGTCTCAACACAATCCTCAAGAAACCTATGATAAATTAAATTCACATTCATGAGTGAAAAAATTTTTTTTGGACATAAATGTCAAACCACATTTCCCATGTGTATTTTACCTTCACAGAATCCATAAAAGGATGTATTCCTCCCAAATATTTGGTCATATGCACATTTTTGGTTATAGTTTCCATGACAAGGGGAGGCTCAACTTGCCCTTATGCTCAACTTACCCTGCTCTCCCCTAATGGGCCCAACAAAGAAAGTGCAGACTTTCTGAGAGTCAACAGTAGTTGCATTATTGCCAAGTGCCAGTATTATTGCCAATATGATAAAATTTACATTGAGCCTATTAGACCAATAATGTAGTTCATTTAGACCAGCATCACCACAGTATGTGTGTGCGAGGGAGGAGTGCACTCATTCAACATTCAAGCAGACACAATATGGCAATAGCTTCAGTCATTGCCCCTGGCACTGTCTCTGCTCGTGGGCCTGGAGAGGACTGTGAAGCAAAAATGACACGACGATTAAAATCTTCACACGTCCGTTTCAAATGAAATTCCACGCGCCTATCCTGAATGAGTCTGATCCCCCAATCTGTACCACTGACGCACGGCCACTTCAATCAGCCATCAAGATTCATTCAGCCCAGCCGGCAATTCGCAAAAGACCGGGAGGGAATCACACTGGTATTGTCTGCATGGAAGTATGAACATTACAGAGCGTATTCCTCGGACAGCTCAATCTGAAATTGAAATTAGAGCCCGCGATTGGGACTTGAAAGTTTTCGTATTTCGCGATCGCATAAAAGCATGCCACAACGCACTGGCCACAAAATCCACTGTAGGCAATTCATTTTCTTTCCCTCTTTCAAACGGAGTATTGATTCCTGTGTTTCAAGCACTAAACAAGGACTTTTAACCTGGAACCCACCAGATCACTGACACACCCAGGGTAAAAGAGTAAAAACAATGCAATGGATGCTTGAGTTTTAACCACATGCTACATGAGTTAATTTTCAGAAACTAGAGACTGTTGCCTTTGACATGAGGCCTCATACATACATTATGGCCACACAGTTTGCCTGTTTTAAGTTTTTCATTTGGGAACATCAAAATGACAAAATTTTTAAAAATGGTTGGCTTCAAAGGGTTAAACTTTTGCGGTGCCCAACCGCATTAATGTCGAACCTATAATGCATTAACCCTTACAGCGCTAAATGCAACTATTATTACTTAGTGATATAAGTTTTCAAAATCAAAGCTTTTGAAGAGCTATCGTGTGGTGACTTGTTTGAAAGAGCTCCCTCAGGGGAGCAAAAGATAATAAAAATATATAAATTTAATTAATTTATTTCAGCACTGTAAGGGTTAAAGTGAATCTGTGCGCCACACATGATTGAGAATCATCCTGACCAGTATGGGATATAGGCAATGAAATGTTACAGAAGATGTGTGAGGGCATCATTATATCCGGAGGATATTATGTTTTTGGTCCAGCCGCCGCCGCCGCACTACGTGTTAACGCGATAACTTCAGTAATATTTCAATTACAAATTCCAAATTTTGCACATAAGTAAGTATCATAAAGAGGAAGAACTGCTTCGATTTTGGACAATTTACGATGTCCAGATTGGCCACCAGGGGCCAAAAACTGATTTCAGTGTTAACACGATAACTGCAGTAATATTTCAATTATAAATTCCAAGTTTTGCTTACAAGTAAGTATCATAAAGAGGAAGAACTGACTCGATTTTGGACAATTTAGTATTTCTAGATTGGCCACCAGGGGCCAAAAACTGAAAAAAAATCATTGTTCCGTGAAAACTTCAGTAATATTTCAATTAAAAATTTCAAGTTTTGCACATAAGTAAGTATCATGATGAGGAAGAACTGATTCGATTTTGGACAATTCATGATCACTAGATTGGCCACCAGGGGCCAAAAACTGATTTACATGTTAACTCGATAACTGCAATAATATTTCAATTAGAAATTCCAAGTTTCCCATATACGTTAGTATCATAAAGAGGCAGAACTGATTCGATTTTGGACAATTTACGATGTCTAGATTGGCCACCAGGGGCCAAAAACTGATTTATATGTTAACTCGATAACTGCAATAATATTTCAATTAGAAATTCCAAGTTTTCCATATACGTTAGTGTCATAAAGAGGCAGAACTGATTCGATTTTGGACAATTTACGATGTCTAGATTGGCCACCAGGGGCCAAAAACTGATTTCAGTGTTAACGCGATAACTGCAGTAATATTTCAATTAGAAATTCCAGGTTTTGCATATAAGTAAGTATCATAAAGAGGAAGAACTGATTCGATTTTGGACAATTTACTATTTCTAGATTGGCCACCAGGGGCCAAAAACTGAAAAAAAAATCACTGTTCCGCGATAACTTCAGTAATATTTCAATCACATATTTCAAGTTTTGCAAATAAGTAAGTATCATAAAGAGAAAGAATTGATTCGATTTTGGACAATATATGATCACTAGATTGGCCACCAGGGGCCAAAAACGGAAAAAATTCGTTTTTATCATCTCTGGAAATATTTGTCCGATTGACCTCAAATCAAGTGCAAATGAAAGGTCATGACCGGAGGATGTGTCCCATGATGACATTATACCCGTTTGGTTCAAAATTTTGACACAAGGTGGAGCTTTGTCACATAAAATTCACAATTTTTGCTATATCTTTGGAACTATTTCTCCAATTGACATGAAACTATGTGCACCAGCAATTTCATGACTTCACAATGTGTCACATGATGACATCATACCTATATGGTTCAATATTTTGCCACCAGGTGGCGCTTTGTGATGAAAAATTACCATTTTGGCCATATCTTCAGAACCATTCGACCGATTGACCAGAAATTAAGTTCAAGTGAAAGTCTATCAAGGTCTATTCAAGGATTGGGGAATTGGAGGATTGGGGGCGTTCGGGTATATACCACCAGCCGTCACCTCCGACGGCATAAGCCTAGTTTTTCAAAAGCTGATTTTTCCGTAGGCCTGCATCAAAGGGGTCGTTTTCAATTGAAGTGCATGGAGTGTGGGTGAAGCCATCTTACGGTGGTGTCATGCCTCACCCACAACAGTTCGCATGACTGGAATACTAATCATTGGCCCGATTGAGCTCTAGCTCCTTTGCATTGTTTTCAATTATCCAATTATGCCTATATGAACTCCTCTGTTTCTCAGTAACCCTGCTAATCTTGTAAACCCTTTCATGTGTAGACATTGTGATCTACTCACTATTGCTAAACTCTAGACATTGGGCTCTAAATTCGTAGACCAGGCGCGGCGAAGGGGGGTGCGCTGCGCCAACGGGGTGTGTCCAGGCATATGTTGCAATTTTGTGCCTAGTGCAGCCAGGCGCAAGTACACCTCTGTCCCGCCTCTGTCCCTCCCTCCGGCGCAAGTGACAAAGAAGACGTGTTAGGATACAACACAGCCGAGTCAAATCTTCACCAATCAAATGAGCTCCTCTCCTCACGTTTAATGTGTTGGAATATAGAAGCCTCTGTCCTATACCTGCATGATGCGTCAATGTTGCATTTTACTATGCTGCTTCAGGCATGTTTTCTGCACCGGTTACGTCTATATTAAGCATAATGCACAAATATGTGGCATTCGCAAATTATTACCATTAGCGAACTTGAATGGAATTTCAAAAAGAAACTACGTCAGATCATTCAAACTTATGAAGTTGGAATGAAATACAACGGTTGTTTATTTATTTCTTCTGCCTGCATCATTGGCAAGAGAAACGATGTATAGCGTGCCCCTAGTATTACACCCTGTTGCTGCTTAAAATTTTGGGATTAACATGGATGGGCAACAATGCAAGATACGTTACACATTTATTTTCAATATGTGATCTTAACTCAGTACGAGATCATAGCAATCAAGCTGTATTCCTTTCCCCCACTAAAAACGATAAAACCTAAGTGACAATAATAGTAGCCTAGTATTAAGCAGCTTGTAAACTGGACGCGAAACAAATTTTACACACAAAAGATTGCGTTGAACGCAGTGTCTACGTGTCCGAAAGTCTGACATGGTTTTAGTATATCTCCGTGTCCGACAGTCGGATGGTTTCAATATAACTCCGTGTCCAACAGTCGATTATTGTTTTTAATTTCTTCAACTCTACTGACTCTTCTAGATATTAAACGTGAATGTTTTGATAACAGGGCTCAGTTCTTCAAGATGATTACCGAGAATTTTAATCAATGTTTCTGTCTAAGCTCTGCTCAATAAAATGAGTCGACACTGCAAGGTGCGGGACAATGCACAATGCCTGTCGGACATGAAATACAAAATACTCCGTGTCTGACAGCCAAAAAAAAAAAAAAAAAAGAGGACGATTAGAACAGACTGATAACGAAATAAGGAATAAAAAGAAACATTTTAACAACAAAAAGAACATCCAATCAACACTGCGATTTATTTATTTGCATATCTTTTTTGGATGTTCTGTTTCCTGGTGATATAATTTTATTCTTTATTTCATTATAAATCTGTTCTCATATCAATACCTTTACTTTTTGCTGGCTGCCGGACATGGAGTATTTTGCATTTCGCTTCGGAAAGTCTTGATCGTGCATGCGATAATTTATTCACACTGTCAATGGTCATGGAATTGATTTGCTCACTGACTACAAGCACTATTTTATCTCTGCTGTGGAAGTAAAACGTGAATCTGTTCGATCCATCTCACCAATTTTCAAAAGAAAGACAGAATAAAGACTGTTGTCTATCTTCAAGAGAAGAGAACAGACAAATAAAAAGACCAAGAAAAATCAATAGCAATCAATTTGCATTTTGTGAAGGTCGAACTCAAACATGGCCAAGTTTGCACGTCTTATGATTCCCGGAATACTTGAAAAATTATGACTTTTATGACTTTCGGACATGGAGCTATATTAAAACCCTGTCCGACTATCGCGTCTTTGCATTGGCTTTGACTGTAATCGGTCTCGTGAAAAATTTGTTTCCCCTCCAGTGTGCAAGCGGCTTTACTGAGCATAGAACACAAGCATTATATGCACTGCCTGATGCCGAGGCAGTTTGTGGTTGGCTGAGAAAGATGGGAAGTTGTTAATTTGCATTTCTGATTCAGCAGCGTTGATTAAGCCAGGTCGAATTTACATTACGCGTGCCAACTGCCTTTGATCTGACATCAGGACAATCGATCTAGATACTATAATTTATGTGCTGATTCAGATAGTTACATTAAAAAGTGGTTGCTGTAATTATTCACTGTATTGAAATGTGCCTGACATTCTGGAAACCTGCCTGTGAGGTTTCGGTGACATGTGCGCACTGTGCGCCGGTCAGCCAAATTACCACTGCACAGAAAGCTAACCAGGTTGGAGCTGGCGAGCTTTCTGCGCAACAGCAGCGAAGACTTTTTCTATGAAATTGTCACTGCGTCTCGATGAATATCTGGCACCTCCCCCAACTACGTCGCCACACCCATCTCGGCGCATGTTCGTCTACCAAAGGCAGCGCACGGTGTTGCACCTCCCAAAATTACCACTGCACGGGCTGCCCTGGACGAAATTACCACTGCATGGGCTGCGTCAAGCTACACCACGCTGCGCCACCCCGCGCTGCGCCAAGAAATTAGAGCCCTTCATGTTAATCTGGTTACACCTTTTATATCTTGTCATTGAGATTCCCCTTTGTTGTATCTCGTTAATGTGTCTAAAGCCTTGTTTAAGAACTTTAATAAACAAATATTCTTCTGTGGACTTGGATCCTCTCACCTTTGCTACATATTAGTGCACACACTCTGTGCACTGAAAGCTTGAAAGGTGTTTACAGAGAAATTTCTTCCTCTCCTAAAATTCTCTCGATTCTCAATTGTCCATAAACATTCAACCTCAATTGAAAATCCAGTGACCAATTTTAGGTATCATGACTTGAAAACTATATTTGACTTCTGGCACTTTAAAAATATCACTTCAAACATATCAAAAATGAAGGCAAAAATGCTGTAATATTTCTCATTCCGAAAGGCTTATTTTAGACATAAAAAGAAAGATAAACATGACATTTGTTTGAATTGAGAGGCAAAACATAAAAAAAAAAACCCAGATTCACAGCAAGAAGTAATCTGCCTACAGTGCATTTCAACTGAGCGCCATTAGACAACTGAGAGCCTTGAAAATTCAGATACAAGTCTTAATACTGCATTCATTCATACACTGTGAAAATATAATCATTCCAATAAATACATAATTTATTATTGAGTATTGATTATACAGTATGTTATGATTATAATATAATTATTAAATAATGATACTAATCCCACAGTACCTTACAAAACACACCGATAGGTGCTAAAGAGCTTTTTACATCTTGCTCTGTGGGACATTCTTCAGCCATAACACTCAGACGGCACAGACAGCCAATTTTTACCTCCACGACATCAAAGAGGAAACTTAAAGACAGATCACACCTGTGTATCACTCTGCACTTCCTCTTAAATTACCTGACAGCCTGCTCTCCGACCCCTGCGGTATTACAGATGAGGAGGAGGATCTTTGTCGAGCCGCTGTGATTGAGGAACTCCGAGGACACGGCGCCCGAGGGAGGTAACCTTTGACCTTCGGGCCCGAAGGAGTATGGGGAGGACGGGAGACTGTGGTGGTACCCTGGACAGCGGGACAGGAGAGAGAGGGGTACAGGGTAGAATAGTGAGCAAGTGCTCACTATTAAAATGAAAATGAAAAAAATGAAAAACTTAACTAACAACAAATGAACTTACCTAATCTTGCTAACATAACCAAGAGAAAAGAGTGATCAAAAGAAATGGCACCCACCCCTTCAAGCTCAGCAATTACACAGCTTCCCAACGTGTCAACTATAGACAGCGACTCGTGTCAACTCACAACAACTGCATCCATCCAACTAGAGAATAAATTACCATTTCGCAACAGACTCAACAAATAAACTGTTGAAGATTTTATTTCAGCATTATTCATTATTATATGTATTTTTTATCATTATTCATTCATTGCTCATACTCATAATCAATAACCATATTATGTAGGCAGCAAAAAGACAAACATAACATAACACAAATACACATACAAGATAGATAGGCAAACATATATAAGCAATTCAGTTCACACATACATGAGCAGCTCACACACACATAAGCAGCGCACTTCTGTAGTTTTCTGTAGTTCTGTAGTAAGCAGGCTTCTGTTTATTTGATTCAAAAAACATAATCAAAGGATGTATTTGATTTCTGTAGCATTGATCAATATTTGTTCAGCAAAATCATTAGTTGCTACTGAAAACATACTAAATTGAATTACGTGTAATAATTTGATATGCATTGAGTTCATCCACTGGTATCCTTTTCTTTTTATCATATTCATCTGGCTGCATTTTCTGTCTTTGTATCTCTGTATCTCTTGCTGGGTGTGGCTGCCCACTGTAATGCGCATGTGTCTCTGAATTCCTGAAGGAGTAGATAACAGGTTTCAGGTTAGCTGTCCAATGGTAGAGCGAGAATGAGAGCTATAAAGACCGGCGTGCAAACGCTGGAGAGGCGGTTCTTCGGGCAGTTCTTCAGTTCTTCTTGGGGGCAGGTCCTCTTGCGCAAGAGGAACTTGGCTTTACATTTATCAACATAACACAATAAAGCCTCATTTTTCTTTTTCAGAATCTGTCTCTCTCCAATTGCTTGAGGATGGGGGAATTTCAATATGTTGAAGAAAATCCACAACACATTCTAAAAGCTCAATACGAACCAACACCGCCAACTGAGGGGAGCTTCCGCAGCCTTTTATGTCAGTGAGAATGTTGCCAAGTCCAATCGCATGCCGCTCATTAGCAGGACCACCTGAGGAGAACAAGAGGCACATACACAACAGCTTACGTCCAAGGATGTAACACTGTGCACTTAGAACTCCTTGACTGGAACTGTTTAAATGTCATAGACTGTTTGTGTGATTCCCGTCCGTATCTTGGCTTTCGCCATTTTTCGTGGTTAGGGTTTCCCTCATGTGATTCTCCCATTGTAATTAGTCTGATCCAGCTCACCTGTTCCCTGCTAGCATGTGACCTCCCTCTCATCTACACTCAACAAAAATATAAACGCAACACTTTTGTTTTTGCTCCCATTTGTCATGAGATCTAAAATTCATTCCAGATACACAATATTACCATTTCTCTCAAACATTGTTCACAAATCTGTCTAAATGTGTGATAGTGAGCACTTTTGCTTTGCTGAGACAATCCATCCTACCTCACAGGTGTGCCACATCAAGATGCTCATCAGACACCATGATTAGTGCACAAGTGTGCCTTAGACTGTCCACAATAAAAGGCCACTCTGAAATGTGCAGTTTTTGCTTTATTGGGGGTCTGGGGACTCAGAACCAGTCACTATCTGGTGTGACCACCATTTGCCTCATGCAGTGCAACACATCTTCTTAGCATAGAGTTTATCAGATTGTCAATTGTGGCCTGTGGAATGTTGGTCCACTCCTCTTCAATGGCTGTGCGAAGTTGCTGGATATTAGTGGGAACTGGTACGCGCCGTCGTATACGACGGTCAAGCACATCCCAAACATGCTCAATGGGTGACATGTCTGGTGAGTATGCTGGCCATGCAAGAACTGGGACATTTTCAGCTTCCATGAATTGTGTACAGATCCTTGCAACATGGGGCCGTGCATTATCTTGCTGAAACATGAGGTGATGTTCATGGATGTATGGCACAACAATGGGCCTCAGGATCTCATCACGGTATCTCTGTGCATTCAAAATGCCATCAATAAAATGCACCTGTGTTCTTCGTCCATAACAGATGCCTGCCCATACCATAGCACCACCACCACCATGAGCCACTCAATCCACAACATTGACATCAGCAAAGCGCTTACCCACACGACGCCACACTGCCATCTGCCCTGAACAATGTAAACCCAGATTCATCCGTGAAGAGAACACCTCTCCAACGTGCCAGACGCCATTGAATGTGAGCATTTGCCCACTCAAGTCTGTTACGGCGACGATCTGGAGTCAGGTTAAGACCCCGATGAGGACGACGAGCATGCAATTGAGCTTCCCTGAGACGGTTTCTGACAGTTTGTGCAGAAATTCTTTGGTTATGCAAACCAATTGTTTCAGCAGCTGTCTGAGTAGCTGGTTTCAGAGGATCTTGGATGTGAACCTGCTGGATGTGGAGGTCCTGGGCTGGTGTGGTTACACGTGGTCTGCGGTTGTGAGGCCGGTTGGATGTACTGCCATATTCTCTGAAACGCCTTTGGAGACGGCTTATGGTGGAAAAATGAACATTCAATGCCCGAGCAACAGATCTGGTTGACATTCCTGCTGTCAGCATGCCAATTGCACGCTCCCTCAATGCTTGCGCCATCTGTGGCATTTTGCTGTGAGACACAACTGCACATTTCAGAGTGGCCTTTTATTGTGGGCAGTATAAGGTACACCTGTGCACTAATCATGGTGTCTGATGAGCATCTTGATGTGGCACACCTGTGAGGTGGGATGGATTGTCTCAGCAAAGCAAAAGTGCTCACTATCACACATTTAGACAGATTTGTGAACAATGTTTGAGAGAAATGGTAATATTGTGTATCTGGAATGAATTTTAGATCTTTGAGTCCATCTCATGACAAATGGGAGCAAAAACAAAAGTGTTGCGTTTATATTTTTGTTGAGTGTATTTAAGAGTCCTCATAGCAGTGCTGACCTTGTCAGAACATTGATCAATATTTCTTTGTGCAGAGTGCCTCGTACACCATTCAAGCATTGTTTTCCTTCGACTGTTTCGCCCGACTACGATTCTTGCCATTGCCCTTTTTTGTATTGTTTTGTCTTCCTGGATTTCGACCTGTTTTTGTATGACCACGATTCTTGTGTTTGGATGCCCTATGTATGACCCACTGCTTTGTTCACAGACTACAACTTTTTGCCTACCGTCGACGTAGTTCTGCTCATCTGATTCCCTGGTTCTGACCCCTGTCTAGTCGACTTTTTGGATTTTGTTTTGTGGCTAGGCAACTGTTTTTTGGCATTGACCCGGAACTCATTAAAGGCATAAGTTTTTTGGATTTTCCTCTTGCGTGTGGTTCCTGAATACACCATCACACTAATTCTTAAATCCATCCAACTAACCAGCGTACATTGTTATATTCTGAGCATACTCACAATGTGCTTGGTTCCTACCCCCCCCCCCCCCCCCCAAAAGCACTCATGCCTACAATAAGTTTGCAGCTGCATGGTTGTCTAACTTCCCAGAGATGTGCTGCAGTTGGTTTCCTTCTCATTGACCTTTTTGCCCAATAAGCCCCAAAACCACTTGAGTTTAAGTCAGCTGTTGGAAAATGGCAGGACTGTATTGGTCAATTTACTTTGCAAAATATGGCTTCCTTGACAATTCCAAAATTTTGGATATTCAAAAAAAATTGACAACCTCTCACAAGATTCAATTTGAGATTATGAAAAGAAACCTTTTAAGTTTCTCTAAAAACAGTGCTGTGACATTAGCGAAGTGTCCAAACTTTTGACTGGTACTGTATATATTAGTACTGTAATAAGTGGGGGGGGAAAAATGTACACAAATAGTTATATGTTGCAAGCTTCCCCTTGGTGCCCTTCTTTTTTCCTTATAGGCCTATGCCCTATTAATATTGTCCAATTTATATTGGGCTTGTTTTTGAAGCGGCAGTTGCTTGTGTTTTGCCAGAGTTTGCAACACTGGAAAAAAACCTGGGGAAAAAAGTGTCTTCCAGCATCGAAATGTACCCAGGGTTCTAGCTTCGGACAGCAACCGCAATCAAGAGAAATCAGAAAAGCGAATAAGCTCTCCAGTCTCAAATAAATACAACCAGTCAGAATTAGCCACTCACTTATGTCAATAACTAAACCCACGATCCCACTCAAAAATGTAAGCGGTAGCTAACGAACAATGCAGAGCAACGACATCCAAGAGAGAGGCGAAGAGTTGAAAACCCCCGGGTTAATATTAGTTTTTAACTAATACAACCAAGCCGAGTGAACGTCTCATTTCCCCTGCTGCATAATCCGGTATTAGAGCCTCCAACAATTTACTGGTGTCTCTTGGGTGCAAATCAAGTTCTGGGATGGCGTGATCATAGTGCAGTGGAAGAGTTGTTCATTCGGCTTGGTTTAATTAATTCGCGTATTATGTCAATCAAGGTGCTCTCATCCTTCTCCGGTTTCTCTTGATTGGTGTAGCTGTTCGTTGACAACGCAGTTGGATAGCTACCGCTACTATTTTTGAGTAGAGATTGGGACGTCGTGTTAAGTTATTAGGGAATCAGCTGGTGTGTCTTCATCAGAACAAAGTGAAACTAGCCAGCTATTTTTCTGTTTTGGAAATTAGCCCGATAGTACGAATTTGCGTCTCCTTGAGCCCGAAAGCCCTCCGCTCAAGAAATGAAGACGCAACACAAATAGCTGTCCATTTCCCAAACTAGACCAAGATTTATTGGAAAAATTTCCCGATTAAGTTAGCGGGCTATTCGCGTCTTCAATACAAAATAGCCAGCTAATTAGACATCGGGCTAATTTCAAAAAGGCAAAATTGTGTGGTACCATTCAGGAACCACTTGCGAGAGACAGAAATCCAAAAAAACGTATGCCTTTATTGGAGTCCGGGTCAAAGCCAAAAAACACAGCAATTGCCAAGCCACAATACGAAATCCAAAATCAATATCGACTAGACAGGCCGGGGTCAGAACCAGTAAGACAGATGGGCAGAGGTCCAAAAACGATAGGCAAAACGTCGTAGTTGATGGGCAAAGCCAAAGGTCATCCAAACACAAAACTCGTGGTCATACAAAAATGGGTCGAAATCCAGAAAGACAAAAACAGTACAAAAAGGGCTATGGCAAGAATCAAGGTCGGACTATCCAGTAGAAGTAAAACAATAGCCTAATCAATGGCATATGAGGAGCTCTGCACAAAGAAATATTGTAAACCAATTGTAGGTGTTTTCCGCAATCTGATTGGTTAATTACCCTTGTTGAATAGTGTTCGACATCCCTGGAATGACAGGACCTTTTCACCTGCTCATGAATACATTAGCATGCAGAGGAGTATAATCCAGGGGTCAGAAAGTAAAAATCCTACCATGTTTTCATTCCAACCGTAAACTCCTTTCAGCAGATTTGACTTGTTAGTTTTACTACCCAGCTGAAGAATAGTGTCAGCAGCCAGGTCTTTTGTGACTGGAACAATATCATGGGATGGACTTTTACTTTCTGAACCTGGATTATACACCTCTGTTAGCATGAAAACGGACCTACTTTCGCTCATTCAGCCCATCAGTTCAACTTGACAGGTTGCGGAATTCTAGCGCGTGACTCGATGACCCAATTGTGACGGATCACGTCGCCATACCAAAGAGTCCGTGCAAAAAACATTTCTTTCTCGCTTATGGTTTACAATATCGATAAATAGTTATGTTTGTGAAATTTCCTGGGATTCATTGGAATTCAACGCCCGCAAATGTAAACGTTTAAAACCTCCGACTAACGTCGACTAAATAATATGCGGGCGTTGAATTCCAATTAATCCCGAAAATTTCAAAAAACGTAACTATTTATCTTCATATTGATCAATGTTCTGACAAGAGCTGTGAGTGAAAAGACTCCTAATATACACACAGGAAAGGTCACATGCTATACAGAGATCAGGTGTGAGGAATGAGGTTAATTATATCGGGAAAATCACATGAGGGGAACCCGAACCACCAAGGGAATCACACGAACAGCCTATGACATTTAAACAGCTCCGGTCCAGGAGTTCTACGTGCACAGATAACAAGAGCAGGAAATTAATTAAGCACGTGCGAGAGATTCTCGCTGAAGCTCAGGGAGAGCAAAGACAAGGGGCGGAAAATAGAACAGGGCGATTGCGGAGAGGTAATTATTCTATTAGTAGCGGTGCAGCATTACAACTTAAACTAGAGTGCTCATTCGTAATTTAGCAATCGAATATCTACATGGTTAGTTTTGTTAGTAGACTATAATACAAAATACAAATGTTAGTCTTGTTAGGAATCAGAACAGAAGGGTGAAGGAAGAAAACGAGATACGAAGGAATATTTTTAAACACCGGGACTTCATTTGAATCACCCGAATTCAGTGAGCATGCAGACAGGGAAGACGGACTAAACCAACTAGACCACAAGACAGGGGAGACAAGTGTAATGGAACTGAAACATGGAATGAACCAAAAACCTGAATATTACAAAACCAAAAAGAATAAATAAAAGACAATAATCATCAGTGACGTGCAGTCGGAGTTAAGTTTGGTGAGGCAGAAACCTCCCCTTTGCTTGATTACCAATCAGACGATTAACTAGTAAAGTAAGACTATTCGGCCGAATGATGGGCCAGTTTAAGTTTCCGCGGCGTTATTACTCAGTACATCGAACCTGAAATTCTCAACAGCAGATTTGCGCGTACTTGCTTCCAGGAAGCCGAAGCAATGTCATCAACAAATATTACAACAGTTTGATTTATGTGGAGTTCAATGCGCGTTTTTACACCTAAACCAGACATCCCAAGTTCCAAAAACTCATTTCAGGGAGATGCTTATCGAACCTTCCAACGACCCGACCCGGACCCTGGCTAGTAGATATCCCTATACCATTTATAGTAACTACCTATGCATTAATACTTTACAGAAGTCTTTATGTTTTGCCTTCTTTTATGACAGCATTAGGCCTACTGTGACCTACAGACATAAAATACAGGTGATGGCGTGATGAACTTAACATACCTCGACGTGTCTTTTACAATCATTAAGTCCTCTGTGGGAAATACTGAAATCACTGTTGCACACAGTGCACCTTGCCACGGTGTCATTGTTCTTCACCTTAACAAGACATGGATACACTTTCGTATATTCAGCTGTAAAATGAGTCTTGTATTTTCGCTTTTTACTGGAGGATTCACCCTCTGCCATTTTGCGAGCTGCATTTATTGATTGATAACAGAAATTTTAAGGAAAGGGGCTGAGGTAGTGATAGTGACAGTCGGTGAAAGTGAATGGAAGCCCGCCCACACCGAAAGCTTATTGGTTTATTTTGCTGACCAAACCAATCGACGCGCTCTCTTCCAACCAGCCGCCCAAGCTGAACACTGTCGGAACAGAGCTCTCGCATCCAGGTTCCACAGATAGTAGCCCCCCACCCCTCTCCTCCTTCCCCTTCTCTCTTGTGCCTGCGCGAGTAATCCGAGCATGATGCGCGCTATCTGCGCACTCGCACTGCGCACTCGCATTGTTTAATAAAAGGAAAAAAAAACCTCCCTCGCATAGTCCAAATTCCGGGATATTTCATCTGACTCGCGGGCATCAGGGAGTCACTATCAAAATCAGGGAGACTCCCGGAACTTCCGGGAGAGTTGGGATGTCTGCTAAACTAAAAGCGGGGATTTATTTTCAGTCGTCTTTCATAATCTGATTAACAAAATGTTTAAACAATATAAAGATTTACCGAGAATTTTTCCTAATTGATTATTCAGATTTCCATCCTTGCAGTCTCGAATTGAAGCGTAGGGCTATACGTGAATGAATCTTTTTGTCATTATCTCCTCTATCAGTATCAGGCTTCCTATTGGCTTGGTCTTAATTGTTTTGATTGTCAAGCAGGAATAGTGTGCGAACAAGTTCACAAAATCCTGTGATAAAAGTTTGGGTCACTGCCTCACCTCGCCGCACGTCTTTGGCTCACTGTAAGCAAGTAGGCCTACTCGCAAATCTGCATTTTCGTGAGCATTTCAAGTTCGATGTAGCCTATGAGTAATAACGCCACACTTAAAATGTGTATGGAATTATATTTGTGCCACAATCCTGAGCGAGCAATTGGACATTTTGAGCGCGGAAAAATATATTTCGCAAGCATGCAAATCTTGTTTAGAGAAAAAAGAAATTTTGTGAGCAAACAAAACCTTCTGATTGGGCGAACAAAACTATTCTGTGCTCAACAAATATTTTTGCATGTTTGCTATGATCAATATAAACGTGCAATATTAATCCCCTTCCCTCAGTTTCACTCTATACCCTCTCGCAAACTCATGTTCTGCGCGCTGGCAGACCGCAGCATGCTCACTCAAAGCATGTCTCTCCCTCTCTCTCAGTCTGACCTCTCTGTGGGCGCTCAGCTTCACCTGCGCGCTCGCTCGAGCTGTGCAGAGTGTTACAAATGTGCCACGATTCTGATTGGCTGCTTCGGTCTCCAATTAGATGCATTATGCCCAACCACCAAAGAAAAGGGGGAAAGGTAATGACGAAATTCGTCTGTGACTGGATAACAGTACTGCCCTTGTTTAGGACAGGTTAAGTTTAATGTTAAATCTCTAATATCTTGAGACATCCACTGTTGTGTGACTCTTGACTCATATACCTCTTAAGCAACACGGGCTGCTGCTAACTATAGCATTGCACAATGTCTTCTGAAAATCAAAACCAAAATGCCACACCGCAGCCACGAGCACCATGTTTTATGGACCTTTATGAAATTTTGTTACATACAGTCCTTGGACTGGAGTCATGGCAACCTCAGAGCTCGAGATCTCAACATGTTTACTGTAGTCCGTAAATATTATGATGTAAAAGTTATTAAAAATATGACATCACAATGGACATTCTACCCTATATAATGCCATTTTCCGTGACACACAAGCCATATTCGAGGCCATCTACTTGCGTACTGAGCTCGTGCTGTTATATTTGATAACTTGGAAAAATTATATTTGAGTATTTTGTTTTAGCTTTCCTGCTTTAAGACATTGTTGGTGAAAAGTTTGCTGGCGACTTTGATTTGCACTGTTCTTAATTCCTCTTGTGTGGCTCATCACCCACCGCCCTGAGGGCTGGGGATCAAACATGGACACAATCAAGATGGTTTTGTTCGGTGCTGCCGGGGTTTGGACAACATGGAGGATCGGACGAGCTGTAAGATGTTCATTTACTATTATTACAGCATGCAAGTGGCCTCATAGCCCTCTTCTCTGTCCTTTTCCATGACTGGATCATCATTACTTGCGCTTTTCCTTGTCCATGTCTTGAAGTGCATTGGAGTTATTGAGTTTGTTGACTCTGTTCTGTATTCCTTTGGTGTCCTCAGGTGAAAGACAGCATATACCAATGTAAGTTTCTGATTGTGCAGGTTACTGCATTCTTGACCTCTTCCATTCTCATTATTCTTATTTATTTTACTGCACAGATTGAGTTTAGCTTGATTTTTACTTTGTTTAAAGGACTGAAAACGAAGTAAGAAAGCAGTATGAAGGAAGACTTGCTGCCCTAAGAGAGGAACTGCATAAAAAAGTGAGTGCCAGGATCTCCATTCTTTATCTGTAGGAATGTTTTTAACTAATATTTTTCTCCATTCTGGTCTCATGTAAAGCCTAACAATCTGCTACAGAAATAAAATGTGTATTTACATCAGAAATAATATTTGAAATGAGTTTTGCCCTAATAATTCACGGCAGAATATAGTTAAATGTAGATTTTTTTTTTTTCTTTTTTGCACGTTAGTATCCTGGTGATACACAAATTAAAATAAAAAAGAAATACATTTTTATAAATATGTGTGTGTGTGTGTGTGTGAATGTATAAATTGCCATATTTTTGCACACAATGTTCCAAAAGTTACTGTTGCACTTCTCTACGATTTTCTTTGAGAGATTTTTGCATTGTGAGTCATACTGTACACACGTGTTCAATTTAGAATGAGAATCTCCTGGAACGTTTGCAGAGGACGGAGAAGTCAGAGCACTCTGCCAAAGCAGAAAATGAAGAGCTGAGGGTTAAGGAGCTGATTTGGGTTTTTGGCCCTCATATCTACATGATGTTTAATGTCCTGACTGATAAGACTGAAGGTCACACAGAATGCTAAAACTGATGTAGAAATAATTTAATACTCAAGGTGAAATGCAATGAATTCCAGGAAATGTCAACAAGTTTGGCCAAGTTAGGAGAGCTGATGTTAAACATCGAGCAGGAGCGGAACATCCTGCGTAGAGAGGTTCAGACTCTCCAGCAGAAGCTCGAAATGATGACCTGCCTGACAAAGGAGAAAGAGACAATCTTCCAGAAGTAAGTACCTTCTAAAAGTCTCATGCAATAAATAGGCTGTAAGAAGACGGGCATAGAATTGGTGATTTCAGTGTATTGATGATTTTGTGGCCTACTGCAGTTTAAGAAAAGGTCATCTGAGCATGTACATTGAACTTCCGCCTGTAGTCGTTACAATGTCCTCTTAATAGAAATTTGGATGTAAACATGTGCTCGTTCCATCACGTTTCATCAGACTATTTATGAATGCTGTTCTTGGTAAATGTTTAATCCTAATGATACAAATACAGTAGAATTTGTACTTTGCTGAATCCCATGGATTCTATTTTATAGGAAAGTAGCCGAAGAGGAGGCCAAAACGGCACAGGCTAATGCCAAATTTGCCGCTTACAAGAAGGGGTTGGCACGCTTTTACAGGGAGCAACAAAATTACCTGAAGGAGGTGAGCAAAGTTACAGAGCACCAGTAATAGTGCTATGATGTCTTGATGAATGTTTGTTTTTCTATTTGTTAGTCATTAATTTAGTCTTTGTAAGTTTATCAGCATTTTAAAGTGGTCCTTAATGTGGAAATATAGCTAAATTACTCATCGTCAAATTCTTTAAATAAAAATTCAATGTGAGCTCTTCTCTCTTTGGCTCCAGAAGGCTCGCATGGAAGCTCAGGAGAAACAGAAGCAAGAAGAATCTCAATCTTCTGAGGATTGCTATTATTAGCAGCCACCGAGGTCTCCTGAGATGGGATGGACATAAATGCGAGAAGTTTCATTTCATGTCAATTCACACAGCCTCCCCAATGGCATCTCTCAAACTTTACTAAAATTCATTTTTGACCCTAAATAAAGAAATCCCAAATTTCAACTTGATACCTTCAGTCATTTGAACATTGTGGCCCTAGGAAATTTGGGTGCCACGCCCACTTTTTTCCTGCACTTAATTTGTAACCATATCTGCAGTATGTGGGCGGCATGGTGGCCGCCTGGGGCCTTTCTGTGTGGAGTTTGCATGTTCTCCCCGTGTTGCGTGGGTTTTCGCCGGGTACTCCGGTTTCCTCCCACAGTCCAAAGACATGCATATCAGGCTAAATGGAGACACCAAATTGCCCATAGGTATGAGTGTGAGAGTGAATGGTGTGTGAATGGTGTGTGCGCCCTGCGATGGATTGGCAAGCTGTTCAGGGTGAGTCCCTGCCTTTGCCCGTAGTCCGCTGGGATAGGCTCCAGCTCGCCCCGTGACCCTAGTGAGGAATAAGCGGGTATAGAAAATGGATGGATGGATGGATATCTACACACCTAATCAAAATACATGAATATTATTTGGTTAGTTTATGTACAGATAAAGGGATTAGTCTACAGTAAAACTACCAATACCAACTAAACAGCCTAACAGTTAATTAATATGGTAATTTCCAGTGGTGGCCGGCCAGTAGAGGGCGCTGGGGTGCCGCCCCCTTCAAATATCAAGATATGAAAATTTACTTAAACATGGTAAATATAATTCAGTCGTATAATGCAAAACATCATTAAATAAACGTGTTTTTCAGTCTGTAAGCGCCAGTCAACAGACCCTAAATATCGGTTCCAAATAGTATTTGGTTGATTTCTCTGTATGCATACACTTCCTGGGTGAGGGGCGGCGGCCAAACGGTAATGTAAGCTCTCAAAGTTTTGGTGAGCACGTGACCCGATGCTGCTGTTTCATTGGTTTCTTCCGATTTCCTTACCAAACACTCCCACTTTTATTGACAGCGAGTTGGTATTGTTTTAATATTTTTTTGATCTAATGTGATTGGACAATTCTTGTGGCTGTCAATTATGTTCACACCCACCGCAACGCTTTGTCTCGACTGTCAAATCCTTCACCATCCTTTCAACTTGGTAGCTGAGCGAGATGGCAAGTTCAAGTGGAAGCGCGGAAACTGAACACAGTTCGGTTCTTTCCTTACAAAAACAGCCTTTCTCAAAGCGTTTACAGGAGGAACTAAGGAAAGTAATGGAGCTTGGCCGGGACTGCCCGATTTAAAGATTCAACAGCAGGCAAGTGATCGTGGACAAGCTTACACCCGGGCCTCTCTCGCACTTGTTTCGACAAACGGAGCTGGCTAGCTGGATGTGGCGTTAGCAGTGCCGTTTATTGCTTTCCCTCTTTATTGTTCCAATTTGGCAGATTCCACAGAAAGTGTGACCAATTGACAACTTTTGTTTTTGACCCAATATAAAATGTTCCATCTTTGTATGCATGGCCGAGCGGATGTTTACTTCCTGGCCCTCTAGAATTTTCACCAACTCGCGTTTGTGTCCCTCATCAAAAAGGTAAAAATTTCCGTTCAAAGTAATAACGTTAGCAACAACCTGTAATCTTAGAACAGCACAGCTTTAAATGAGATTTGGGCGGCTGCTGGCAGGGTATTCAAACCCTTTTGTGCAGATGTGTCCGCCAGTGTACACGGAGCTGCAGATTTATGCACGCAGTTACAATATTCTATCACTAGATGGCCCACTCGGATCAGTTATTGAAATTCACTATGAAGCAGAGTTCGAACATGGTTTAGTAAATGAGTTCAGGAGTTCACTCCAGTCCCTGGATGGATCAAGCCAATCTTGGTTTGACTTAAAGGGGTTGGCACATCCATACGACAGGGTGGCCCAAAAAAGTGTCTCTCCTTCCCCTCAGAACTCCAGGGTGGTTGAGGAACTTAGAAATGAGTGGGCAGGATTGACTAATTGTCCAGTGTATGAATTTTATTGCCACAAAATAATCCTGGGTAAAAACTGTGCATTTCAGGTCACTGTTCCAGAGTAGATATTCGTGCTTTAAAAAGCCCTGCTTATTTTGGATTTACGGGTTGGTCACTGGTTTGCCTTCCCTTTTCTCTGCTCATTGTGCCATTATTGGCGTTGGCTCAGACAATCTTGTCACCGTTTGAGTTTTTATCTTTATAATTTCATCCTGGGTCATTCCATTTGAAATCACCCGAGCTCCCATCTTGCTGGTCTCAGAAATGCTTCATTTGGTATGATTTTGTTGCCTGTGATGAGCAAATTAAATTGCAGGTGGTTTCAAGTTGATATCTCGTTCTGTTCTCATTTTATGGGCCCCTGAAAAAGGGGGCGTGGCCCACGTTAACCCTCTGGTCACAGTTTGTGACCATTTTCAAAGGGTTATAACCAATGAACTAATAAGGATACAAATTTCATTCTTTCAGGATATGTTTATTCTGTTTAATAGTCGGCAACAAACCTTTTAATATAGTGATTAACCCTTTGAGTGCTTTGCAATTAACCCCTAAACATTGAAATTTGGTGTCGAAGCGCGCAGAAGGTGTTACTACGCCTGTCATTATAGTACGCACTTCCCACAGCATAGAAAAAGCCACGTTTGGATTTGCGTACCCGAACCCGAACTCATGTCACTGGTCATATAAACCTATGTAAACAGGAAAAACGTGGAAGACTTTGGTCGCATCTAACTACAGCCCCGAAAAATACCGTTGACCACAATGAGTCTAGCTACAAATGCGAACAGGAGTGGCAGCGCGTCTGGCTGACTGGGTGGTCGCTCAAAGCTCGGAGAGGTACGTATCATCTCGTCTCATTACATAGAAAAACATATTTCTTTATGAAAGTACGGTGGACTGTTCCTTTAAGGAACCTTGTTTCCTCTTTGTTTTTGTATTGCAATGTTGGTGCCTGCTGTGGAGCTGCAAGCATTATAAAATATAACCAAGTCCATCCTTGTACCTGAGTCCTCAACCTCCTGTCCTCCGTACATCTGAACTGTGCACAAAGCACAAACATTACAGTTTTCTGCAACAACTTGATCTGTCAGAATTTCTTCCACTCATCACTTTTCTTCTTGTCCTTCCATTATTGCACCATGGGTTGTGGGAAATGCTTTGGCCATGAAATAAAAGACAAACCGCCATTTTCTCTTGGAGAACTTGTATTAAAAATTTGTACAACCAAAAGCATAGGTTGGGCAACCAAATATCTGAAAACTGCCCAGGTTCCTAAAAATGTTTCAAACATTGCAGTATTTCCTTTTTCATAATCCAATACTTAAGCATATTTATTTAGAGCTGAACCAGGTGTTTGGCCTGTTGAAACAAAGATGCCTTGTCCTGGTACACTGACCATGAGAATCAGTATTGGTAAAGAACAACGGCCCACTGTATTCCATGGATATACTGGTTTATATTTAAATACTTTAGCTAAATTCATTTTATATCATTGATTCCAGAATGCAGTATTTGCTTTTATAATTGTACTTAATACATACTATACATGTATTTTAAAACATTTACATCAGCAGGTATTATTTTGAAACAATATAAGTGTGCACAAATGATCCAAGCACAAACCTAAATCCACAGCTTCGCTCAGGTTTCCAAAAATTTAGCTTGTGTTATCACTGACCGTCTATTTAGGATGTTTGAACAAAGCACACCATGCCACAGGACGCTTCCGGCCAACGGGCTGCACCAGGGTCTGCCCTGTAACTCAATGAGCTGATCTTGCTCAGTATTTGTCACAGTCTGCTCTGCTGCTGCTGTCTCTCCCTCTGCCTGGCCACACCCCTTCCACTGCTGGCCACACCCCTTCTACTGCTGGCCACACCCCATCCACTGCAGTTGCTCTCAGCTGAGTCTCGTTACCCAGCCAGCATATAAGCGGCTCCGTTTCATTAAGTCACTGCCACATTGTTGTTGCAGCATGCACTACTCTCAGGCGTTTATCTTCGGTCTGTCTTCCTGGAATCGACTCTGCCTGCTGCTGACGACGTCCTCTTGTTCCTGCCCCAGTAAACCTGATTGCCTTCTGCCTCTGATTCTGAGTTCTGCTTCCTGGTTCCTGTCTGCCTTCTTTCAAGCCCCTGTCAAAGCCTGCCGTCTTGCCACTCCACTGCCTGTCTGCGTGGATACGACCCTGTCTGCCCAATTAGAAGCCAATCTGCTCCAATGTCCCAGTGGTAACACACCTGCCTGCAGTGTGGGTGACCTGGGTTCAAATCTGCCATTGGTGCCTGCTCCCTCAAGTTACCAAAAGAGCTCCACTCAAGACCCACAAGCTCCAGGTCCTGTTCTGCATCAAGCTACTCTGCACTGCATTCTGTCTGCCCCTGCTTTGAAGTCATGAAAGATCTGTAAATGTTCACTCGCTCTGATTGTTGCCTTTGGGTCCTACCACTCCCCGCATCAATTTTGGGTGTGGCCCATTTTGGGGCTTCTGCCGAGGGTAACCCATCACAGAAAATTTCTGGCAGTGGTCAGTCCTGAAGGAGGGGGCTATGCTGAAGATTTTGCACTAGGTTTCATCCCCTAACTCTATGAGGTGATCTAGCTCAATTTTGGAGACCCCCTATAACAGTGGTCGTCAACCCCGGTCCTGGAGGGCCGGAGTGTCTGCTGGTTTTTGACGTTACTCTGCACTGAATTGATGAATGAAAGCAGTTCATTACACACTTAACTCATCTCACCTGGTGTCTTAGATTTAAATAGGGTGGAGAAAACCATACCCAGCACATGCTGTGCTGTTAGCAGTATTCCTGCATTAAGGGAATAATCAGGCAATCAATTACCGGGAACTACCCACAAGACTCCTAGAGCCAAATAAACAGACATGCAGGTTGTGACAGAAGTCTAAGTGGAAACCAAGATTTGTCAATGTAGTTGGACATTGAGCATAGTTGTAATCCGGACAAAGTAGAGGTTCAAAGTAAAGAAAAGTGTATACGGCAGGGGTAGCAAGCCCTGGTCCTGGAGAGCCACAGGGTGTGCTGAGTTTGGTTTTCTCCACCCTATTTAAACCCAAGCCACCAGAGGAGAACAGCTCCACACCTTCCCTGGTGATCTTCCATTATTGATTTTTATTTGAAACATTTCAAATTCTTTTCCTCCCTTTAATTGGCAGCTCAAAATTTAAGCAGGTCAATAAGATTGTTTGCATTATTTTGCATTGAAAACCTACAGAATGGAATATTTCCATAGAGTTGGGTATGTTTGATTGTTATTAGTTCAAACAATAGCTTTACCTCTTAACTGTGCTTGCACGCAATATATTTGTATTGGGTTACATCCACACAACTCGCAGGCGTACCTAAAAATCCCATGTGATCACTAAGTATATACGTTTAACCCATTGTAAAGTACCTTCTCTTCTACATATATAATTCTGAGGATTGTTTGCTGAAGTTGCTCTGAGCAGAATCCACCTAACATTTTTTAAGGATGGTAATCACGCAAACTGTATTACTGACGTTCTGCTTCTTCTGTCATGTTTTATCCTGTTCAGCAATGCAGAGCAAGGAAGTTTCTGGAAGGCTAAAGCAGACTGACGCAGGGTCGGGCCTTGTTTTCGGGGTGACTGCGAATGATGCCATCTACACCCATCTGGGAGAAACCTGGACCCAACTGCCTGGGGCCCTGAAGCATGTTTCTGTGGGACCATCTGGCATATGGGGGGCAAACTGCACATAGAAAATTTACAAACTTGTGGCTGGCAACTGGGTTCAAGTGCCAGGTAACTGAAGATATCTCCACAAATTTGAGAGACCTCTGGGTTTAACAACTGAGCACTGAGCAGGGTCATCAAATAATTGGTTGGAATTCTAATTTATTTCAGAATGCCTTGGTGCGCCTAATGCATCAAGACTTTCCTTCACTGGATCCAAGGTCCCCGTCCCATCCCTGACAGACAACCCCATACCATTATCCCTCCTCGACTAAAGTTTACAGGTGGCACAATGCAGTCAGGCAGGTAATCTTCTTCCAGCGTCCACCTGGACTGGTCCATCAGAGTGACAGAGAAGCATGATTTATCACTCCACTGGACACATTTCTACTGTTCCTGAGTCAATGGTGGCATGCTTTATGTCAGCCCATCCAACGCATGGAATTGTTTTAAGTGATGTAAGGCTTGCAGGCTGCTGTTTAGCAATGAAAACTCATTCCGAGAAGCTCCTGATACAAAGTTTTTGTGCTGATATCAGTGCTAGAGGAAGTTAAACTGCAGTTACTGAGCCAAGTGCACCTATTCGCCTCAACACACTGTGACCCCACTCTATGACTTTTGTTATGACCAGCCTAGGGGAACAACAGAGTGCAGCATAAAAGTGAACTTCTCTTTCCTTACTTCCAAGGAAAACCAAACGAACAAGTATGCAGTCAAAAACTTTTTTTTACTGGAGTAATGCAATGTCAGGGATGCACAAGCCATAAACAAATTCAATCCGAGATTTCAGATCTCCGCCAAGGTATGACGTGGATAGTAAAACAAAATCTCTTTCTCGAGGGCGTAGCAATTTCAAAAATGTCATTTAAGTTCCATCTGCTACTGTAGTTTCCAGGATACGCCTGTTAAATCAGTATCCGCAAAGTAGTTCTCGAGATATCTGCCTCAGAATTTCGGATCCGGATCTAGATCCAGATTCTTGATTTTGATCTGGATCATCACCAAAATCAGAAAAGGTGATCTTTGTGCCATGATCTACCTCTGGTTAAAAATTCATGAAGATCTGTCCAGTCTTTTCTGAGAGAAGCCACTTATTGTTCTTGATCCGGAATTTCATCCGATCCAGAATCCAGGAGTGGATCCGGATCATCACCAAAATTTAACGAAGTTGTTCCCAGATCATCATCTGCAACTGGTAAAAATTTCATGAAGATCTGTTATGTTGTTTCCGAGAAATTCCACTTAATAGCTCTGATCTGGATCTGGATCCAGAATCCAGATCTGGATCCTGATCACCACCTAAATGTAATGGGGTTGTCCTCGGCCCAAGATCTATCTGTGGTAAAAATTTTATAAAGATCCATCCAGTAGTTTCCGAGAAATCTTGTCCACAGACAGACAAACAAACAGACAAATAAATAAATAAAATAACGGACCCGATCGCATTATCTCCTTGGCGGAGATAATAACAAACTAAACATGGCAACAAATAACTCTTACCTGCCATCAAAAAATGAAAAGAAAAACAATGCAATTACAGTGGGGTGCAAAAATTTGGGCACCCCTGGTTTAAATGTCTGTGACAATTAATCTCCAAGTGATTGAATGCAAACCTGAACAGTAAATGCTACAAACTTAAACACGACACATGGCATCACATTTTAAAGCAAGAATGATTTTTATTTTTACAGTTTCAAAATAATAAAACAAGGAAAAAGGCCTTACACAAAAGTTTGGGAACCCTGTCAGCGAGTACTTCACAACTCCTCCTCAGGCAGCTATAACAGCTTGCAAATGCTTCCTGTAGCCACCTGAGAGTCCTTCAATTCTTGTCTTTGGAATGTTTCCCAATTCTTCCTGACAGAACACCTGTAGCTCAGAAATATTCTTCGGCCTTCTTGCATGCACGGCATGTTTGAGGTCTCTCCACAGATTTTCAATAATATTCAAGTCCGGGGACTGTGATGGCCATTCCAAAACCTTCATCTGTCTTTCCTGGAGATACTTCATGGTGGATTTTGAGGTATGCTTCTGGTCATTGTCTTGCTGGAATACCCAACGTCTCTTCAACAGCAATTTCTGGACTGAGCTTTGAACATTAAACTCGAGAATGTCTTGATATTTGGTGGAATCCATTCTTCCTTCCACGTACACAATATTGCCGGTGCCACCAGCTGCGACACAACCCCAAAGCATCATGGATCCACCTCCATGCTTAACAGTTGGCAACGTGTTCTTCTCTACAAATGCTTCACTCTCTTTTTCTCCAAACATGCCTTCTTTGGTTGTTGCCAAAAAGTCCAATTTTGGTTTTGTCAGTCCAAGGCACATTGTTCCAATAGGCTTGAGGTTTCTCAAGGTTTTCTTTTGCATACTTCAGACCCTTAATTTTGTGTTGAGGTCTTAGGAAATGCTTCTTTCTTACAACTCTGGGGTGGGGTGGAGATCTGTGCAATATGCATCACATCGACATTTTCAGCCACTAGGTACACAGTGGTGACACGTGCAGTGTGCAGATGTGTGTTATCCTGTTGGAACGATGTGACAGCGATAAAAGTGACGTTGTTCATGTGATAATCACAGCACAGTCAATTTCACATCTGAGGTGAAACTGTTTATGGGTTCTGCTTTCGTTGGACATTGCCTGTCACAAACTGGTGGATCCATACATTTTGACCAAATATCCGATTCAGAACAATGGGCTGATTATGTGACTGCTGATCATACAACTTCTGATGCATGAAATGCTGTCACCTCAGTGGTCAGGCCATTGACAGTTGACACAGTGGATATATCTACACGTAAACTTGTTCATGTTCATCATGGGTATACATTTTACCAACAATAGAAGTGATGCATTTTTATTGACTGTCAATGTAGTTTTAACATTGGTCTGCCACTCCTTGGGCTTTAGTGTTCCCTGCCGGTCGTGTCATGTGTATTACCATGTCACGTGTGTTACCCACAGATGCCCCAGGTCATAGCTCAAATGCTTGTGCTTGACAACATCAAGTTTGGTCCAGCTCTTGCCTGCAGGCTCACACAGTGCATTGCCATCTCAATTGGCATAGCGAAGGACACATATGCATTACTACTCAATGGCTGTGGTCTAAATGACATTTCTAAAAGATCATGTGGTATTCTAACTGTAGGCAGTTTCCACCTCCCTCCCATATGCATCATTGAGTGTGTTCACACTTTGCTAACAAGTTAAATAGCAAGTTTGCAGCAGGCGAGTGATGTGTTAGGTTCACTGAAAGAGCTGAAAAAGCAATTAATATATAAGAGAATTAGCTGAATGAACATTTGGCAAGTCATTAAGTTAACTGTCATGAGATGTGTAACATGATTGGCTATAAAAGGGATGTCTTAGAGAGGCTGAGTCTATCAGAAGTAAAGATGGCCAAAGGCTTTCAAACCTGTTAAGGCTTGGGTAAAAAAAAATTGTGGAATATTTTAAACACAATGTACCTCAATATCAAATTGAAAAGGCTTTGAAGGTCTCATCATCGACAGTGCATAACATCATCAAAAGATTCAAAGAAACTGGAAAAATCTCTCTGGATGCCTGTGATCTTCGGGCCCTCAGATGCCACTGCATCTCTCACCGGCATGGGCCCAGGAATACTTCAAGAAAACTCTGTCTGTGAACACAGTCCGACGTGCCATCCACAGATGCCACCTAAATCTTTATCATGCAAAAAGGAAGCCATTGTTGAGCATGATCCAGAAGGGCTGTGGTGATCTGTGGGCTTGCTTAAAGGTAACAAATCTGTTCTTTATATAGGGGTCAATCCAAGAAATTATGTCTGAGCCTATATTAGGGTCATTTCGACTTCAGAGAGCTTTAGAATAAAAATTATTGCACCATTCTTCCTTTTTCTACTCTCATTTGGAAGAAAACATCCAGGGGTTCAAAAGAAGGGCAAATTTGCATTTGTCGGTCCATAATTTTGCGACTTATTGAACACCAAATTTAACATTTTTTGGGCCATTTTCACCTCATTCCAAGCCATGTATTGTCAAGCCAATTAGTGTTAGACCACCATAAATTTATTTTTTCATATCTAACATTTCCATGTGGTTTAGCCATCTCATGACATACCTTTTTTTTCCGGTATCTTTTCATTGGAATTTCAACTCGTTGAAACGCAAATGAATGAAACTTTTAGACCATCAACAAGCATTCTAAGAAGGTAGTCCCACTATCCATATTACATCCAGCTTAGAGGGTCCCTATAAGGGTTATGTTCATAGAAATACAGCGCCCTCAATAATTATTGGCACCCCTGGTTAAGATGTGTTAAAAGCCTTAAAATAAATTCAATTTTTATTGCAGAAGCATACTCTCACACTGAAAATTGTAGAAAAATGTAACCTTCAACTCAGTGAATTTTAAGGGGAAAAATATCTCTGACTAAGAAATAATTAATTTTTCATAAAATCAGCTGTTACACAATTATTGGCACCCCTACCAATTCTGAGGAAATAAATGTAATTTGAGTATTTCTGTCATTTCTACAGTAGTTTACAAAGTTGATCAGAGTATCTAGGAACATTTAATTAGTAATTCATCACTTCCTGTTTCCCTGGGGTATAATTATGACACAGAGGCCATTTCTCTTATCCACTCTTCAACATGGGAAAGGCAGAGGAACACACCATAAGGCAGATGAGAAGGTCGACACACAAGTCAGGCAACGGCTACAAGAAAATAGCCACTTGCCTGCAACTGCCCATATCTACTGTCAGAGGAATCATTAAGAACTTTAAAACAACTGGAACAGTAGTAAACTGGCCTGGACGAGGACGCAAGGTTATTTTGCCACCACGCACAGTGAGGAGGATAGTAAGAGAAATAAAAAGGTCTCCAAAGCTCACTGTTAAAGAATTGCAACAAATGGTAGCATCTTGGGGTCACAAAGTCTCCAAAACAACCATTAGGCGCCATCTACATGCCACAAGCTGTTTGGGAGGCATGCACGGAAAAAAACCTTTTCTCACTCACAATCATAAACGCAAACGTCTGGAGTTCGCTAAGCAGTACTGGGACTTCAACTGTGACTGTATGCTCTGGTCAGATGAGACCAAGATAGAGCTTTTTGGCAGCAAACACTCAAAGTGGGTCTGGTGGAACACAAAAGATGAGTATGCGGAAAAGCACCTCATGCCCACTGTGAAGTATGGGGGAGGATAGGTGATGCTGTGGGCCTGTTTCTCTTCCAGAGGCCCTGGGAACCTTGTTAGGGTGCATGGCCTCATGAACGCTTTGAAATACCAGGACATTTTAAATCAAAATCTGGTGGCCTCTGCCCGAAAGCTGAAGATGAGTCATCACTGGGTCTGTCAGCAAGATAATGACCCTAAACGTGGCCAAATCTACACAGAAATGGTTCACCAGACACAGAATCAAGCTCCTCCCATGGCCATCTCAGTCCCCAGACCTCAACCCCATTGAAAACCTGTGGAGTGAGCTGAAGAGGAGAGTGCAGAGGGGAGGACCCAGGTCGCTGGATGATTTAGAGAGATTGTGCAAAGAGGAATGGTCAAAGATCCCTCTTTCTGTATTTTCCCATCTTGTAAAACATTATAGGAGAAGACTAGGTGTTGTTTTGTTGGCAAAAGGGGGTTGTACACAGTATTAACATCAGGGGTGCTAATAATTGTGGTACACATGATTCGATGTAAAAGAATTATTTCTTAATGTGGGATTTTTTTCCCCACTGAATAAATGCACTTGAATTGAAGGTTGGATTTTCCTCTTTTTTTCATTGTGGTCCTATATTATTTAGAAAAAAAAACTGATTTATTAGAAGCTAAAGAACACATCTTAACCAGCGGTGCCAATAATTATGGAGGGCAGTGTATATCTACACAAAACACATGGGAATGAAAAATGTTTTTTTTTTTCCAAGATGGCTTGCAATCCCCCAGTACTGAATGTGAAAATAGTTTTTGTGATCCGCAAAAAATCCCCGCGCCATTTGAAATGCCTCATTAGTATTCATGAGTATGCAAAAATAATGTAACGTGAAAGCGGATGTGCGCGGTGAACACAGCTGTGTTCGTAATCACTCACTACTCACTATATAGTGCACTATATAGTGGATTCGCCATTTTGTAGGGCTGTCCGAAGTGTTTTGAAGAATTTTTATCGCCTATATAGTGAACTCATTACATCCCACAATCCACAGCGAAATGTAGTGAACATCCGATGGTCACCAACCCAGATATACGTCCCATCATGCACTGCGCACAAACGAAATGCTCAGAAAAGGCTGCGTTTAGTCAACGGAGTTTAAAAACAGGCACGAGACATTTATTAGCTTCAGGCGCAAAAATGTTTTTTTCTTGAGCTTTTTAATTTGAAACCAAGTGTTGAGAATTATTTTTCAATATTTCTCATCATATGCATCAGTAAATTAATTTCCATACTTAATAACCATAATCAATAATCATAAACAGTATCCATATTATGTATGTAGCAGCAACACATACACACACACTTACAAGCAGTGCGCACACACACACACGCATACACATACAAGCAGTTCACACATGCAGGAGCAGTGCACACAAACACAAATGCACAGGCATAAGCAGCACACGTGTACACACACACAGACACACACATACTAGCAGTTCACTCACAGACACACACACATACAAGCAATTCAAACCACACATGAATGAGCAGCTCACACACACACAAGCAGCAGGCTTCTGTAGCTTTGATTAGTAAGCAGGCTTCTGTTTCGTTAAATCGAGAACAATCAGGTGAAGTATTTGATGTCTGTTGCTTTGATCAATATTTGTTCAGTAAAATCATTAGTTGTTATTGAAACATAATCAGTTGAATCATTTATGTATCCATGTGTATCGTATACACTTAGCTGTATTTTGCCTCTCTTGACTGTAGCCTGATTTTCCTCTCCTTTTTAGTGTTATGCATGCTTATCTTTTGGTTGTAGTTCTCAAGGGAAGTTGGCAGTGTTTTGGTTTGCCTGTCCTGTTGTAGCCTAGCATGAGAATGAGAAGGCGGAAAAACCATATTTGGAAGATATTTCCTGTGATGATGGTGTGATAAGCAAGATGGCAGTTCTTCTATAGCAAAAAGAACTCTGCTTTATATTTATCAATATGCCTCAATAAAGCTTAATTGTCTGAAGAATCTGTCTCCAATTGTTTGAGGATGGGGGAACGTCATAATATGATATGTCTGAATGAAAACCATGACACAAGCAGCGCAGGAGACCTGTTTGTTTACACAGGATATAAACGTACATTTAGGTACAATTAAAACAAATAATGATGAGTCAGAGGATAAAAAATAGATGACGATATTAAAAATTTAAGGCAAATATTTTTATTTAAACGATAATGGTAATCCCAAACATGGCGGGAAATATACTCCGTTCGGTTATTATAAAAGTAGGGGAGACCGGGGCTTGTCACACGGGTAAGTTGTCACACTGCAATTATCCACAAGAGGGCGCACCTAAAAAGTGGAATACTAGTTTTCTTCCTTTACATGGTCAGGTATCATATCCTGTGTGAGAAGATAACAACACATTGTAAGTTGAGATTAGCACCAATTAACCATTTTCCACAACCCAAAGTAAAAAATATTAACTTTATATATACTGACCAAAACTTCCAAGGCAATGCTCAGGTTTATTTTAACACAAGCTATTTCATTACGAGGAAAGTTACATTCCCAAATGTGCCTGCAAGTTTCAGTTTAATTCCCTGTTTTAGAACAATTAGAGAGGAATAACACAGTCCAAGTTCCAATTTGCTCAGTCACTTTGAATGGGTATTCCGCATCGCCGAAGTCAGGATCTGGTGTGCCCACCACTAGCGTCACACACAGACTGAATTCTCCTGTGCATGGAGTCAATCAGGTTCCATGTTTCCGGCTGTGTGATACGGTCCCATTCCTCAGTGAGAGTCTGGCGTAACTGTTGGAGGGTTGAGGGTTCTGGATCACAACCGACAACCCAGAATGTTCCAAAAGCGCGCAATTGGGTTCAAATCTGGGGAAAATGCAGGCCAATCAAGACACTGAACAGTGTGCTGCCTGAGGTAATCCTGACAGGCCCTGGAGACATGTGGTCTTGCGTTGTCCTGTTGCAGCGTGAAGCGGTACCGAGTCACAAGAGGAACAGCCACGGGGGCTAAAATGTTGTCACGGTAATGGGCCGCATTCAGGTCTCCATCAATGAAAACCAGCTCTGTCTTGTGTCTGGCACTTATTCTAGCCCACACCATGACACTTGGTCCACCCCAGGGGTCATGCTCCAAGACATGGGCGTCGGCACAACATTCCCCTCGCCTACGCCAAACACATACTCGGCCATCACCCATGCTCAGTTTGAATCGGGACTCGTCTGAAAACAAGACCCTGCTCCGCCTAAGTGTATCCCAGCCCAAATGTGCCCTTGCCCACTGCAGACGTGCACGACGATGAGCAGGAGTCAGCACCAGATCATGATGTGGACGTCGGTTGTTCAGTCCAGCTTCACGCAAGCGATTGCGTACAGTTTGGTCGCTGATCCTGTTCTGTGGTCGCTGATCCTGTTCTGGTGACGACCTCTAGTCTGAGCAGCAGTAACTGTGGCTGGTCAGAAGCAATTACGGAGGTGCTGGGGACCAGTATGGCTGTCTTGTTGAGGGGTGGTTACATGTGACCTGGGAGCACGTGAATGGTCATTTGTGCTTCCTTTGTCATGGAACTGCCTACGGAGACGCGAAATGGTCGCCACATGGACACCCAGATCCACTGCAACACGTCTCTGTGACATTCCACCAGCAAGCATGCCGAAGGCTCTTTCTCGCTGATTTTGCTAAAGACGTCCCATGATCAAAGGTTCCACCAGAAGAATGCTAAGGACTATTTACATTCCCTGTTCCTCAAGCTATTTATTGGCCACATTTCATAAGGATTGGTCAGTGAGTTCTGCTCAGTCTAAGTGGTGTGGCTAACATCTCAGCTGTGTGCATTCAGGTGGAATGGACTGTCCCAACGAAAAACTAAACAAAACTTGATGAGCTTTTAAGGTGCAGTTTGGATGTAAAACCCGAAATTTGTTAGAAAATAAGGCATACCAAAAATATATCGATATATATAAGACTTATTTATAGACTTATATATAACACTTATATATATAAGTGTTGGGTTGGAAGTTTTGATCACTGTATTTTGAAATAAGCTTCTTTCAGATAAAAATCCTAGCAGTGATACATGTGGACTTGTTACAGAAGATATTATGGCATTCTGTCATACCTCAGTCATTGTTCTGTTTTAAGCTAACTTTAAGCTAGAGCTTGCATTAGCAAACATGGTAGTTTGGGGCAACTTGTCTCAGTCATTTGGTGGTTAGTTGTCACATGTGAAGAAAGCAAATTAACCAGCAGAGAAAGAAGAGAAAAACTGCTATTCTTCGCGACACACCTATGAAGGAGGCACTTGAAGCTGAGAGGGAAAAAAAGGCCATTCAAAAAGAAAGGCAAGGCAACCAAATCCAAAATAAAAAAGAAGCAAAGCACACGGAAGAAACAGAGGACAGGTACAAAAAGAAAAAATGCAGATTTCTCCTCATCGCAAGATGAGTCCCTGTGCCTGGTCTGTGTAGAGCCATTTGGAAACAGCCGCCCAGGAGAAACCAGGGTGCAGTGCTTAATGTGCAAAGAATAGGCCCATGAAGAATGCACCCCTGGCAAATCAATCTACATATGCCAGAACTGCGACGCAGATGAGGAGTCTGACTAGTGAGGTCAAGTTTTGTTTGAGATTTGAATGTTCTAGGACTGACTAATGAGGTCAGGTTTTGTTTGAGTTTTTTTTAATAGATCTTCCAGGACTAGTTTATGTTTCATAATGCATGTTGCATAATATTTTCTGTTTAGATTTATTCACTTTCAAGTAAAAAATAACAACAAAAATAATTTTGTCCTTTTTTTATTAGTTACAAAATCCAGTGTGACATCTTACCCCATATAGTGTGACAACTTACCCGTTGGTAGAGCAACTTGTCACATGGTGACAATCTCTGTTTGGTTGCTTATAACTCTGCACTGACACAAGATATGAAAATGACACGAATACAAAATACTTTTGTATATACCTGAGACTGTGGTCTTTCATCTGGTTCACATTTTTTTTAATATATGATGTATTGATTCCAAGGAATATATGAGTGTAAAAAGTGTGACAACAAGCACCGGTCTCCCCTACTTCCAAATCTTTCAACTGAAGTTGAACAGGTAAGATTTAATTTTGCGACTGCAATGACGCCATAACAGCTGAGACAAAACGAGCCAGGTAGTGTCCGAAAGCATTTCTTTCTTCTGCCATGAGCTCACTTTTTGTCACCTACTACATAGTAAGTCCCTTTATAGTGAGTAGGGAATAGTGAATGAGTGAGTCATTTCGGACACAGCAGAAGTTTCCTAACAGCAAAATGCCGCGGCCAAAGAGACAAAAAACAGCCCTGGCATTTTCGGCCATGGCAGCCCAACACGATTGTGATGTGACGGCCCGCCATACGCACACACTTTGATATTACCAAAAGTTAAAATTAAGCTCAGTCGGAGCCTACATGCCCTTGAACTTCACACAGAAAGGCCCCAGGCCAGAATCGAACCCGCCACCTTCTTGTTGTGTGGTGGCAGTGCTAATCACTGCACCACCATGACAAAGAAGTTATTCTTAATAAATTATATGAATAATAAATTTACATGAATGAATGTGAAAAAGAAATTGGACTTTGGGGCCATTTATAATTTTCAATAACACCATTGCACTATTTGGATTGATTCATACATAACCTTTTTAAATAACGTCACATATCTTACAGACTCAACAGGGCATAGAATAGCTCACTCGCTTCAGAACCACAGTACTCGCTGGTTGCAAGTTTACTGGCAGGTGATTCTGAACATTAAGACAGGGTTTTAAAATGGTAAAATTTATAAGACTTCCTTGCTGTATTCCAGGACAAATTTTTATTTGCCACCGTAAAACAATGACTTAATATGCATGAAATTGTAGGTTATAAACATCTGGTCCATCAGTGGGGACCTTTTGTAAGCTGGGGCAAATTTTAACCGAATACATACTTGCGATAGCCTATTTATTTAACGTCAGTCTTACCGCTTTCTGTGTCTTTGCCCCCAAGGGGTAATTTGTGGTACAGCCAGTAATGTGTAAAAAAAAAAAGACAAAGGACAGACATGGCACAGAATTCACACATCATAGATACATGAATACAAAAATAAAGTGACAACATGTTCTAAAATAGTCTCTAAAGTGCGTTAAATCATTTCAGCTGGTTTAAGGGTGAGATGGCAGCGGGGACAAATGAATTTCTCAGTCTGTTCGATCTGCATCTTGGCATGGAGTACCTTCGTCCTTGGGAAGTAGTTTAAAATGACAGGCAAGGGGGTGGCTGGGGTCAGCAGCAATAGATTGGGCCTAAGTCACAGTTCTAAGTTAAAAATATGGGAGAGGTCTGGGAAATTTAAACCTGCAATCTTTATGAACAATCTTCTCCAATCTTTTCTTATTTTTGATTGTTAGTGACCCATACCTCCAACTGAAAACTGCTTGATACATCAACGTGGCAAAACAGTTGGTCAAATTTTTTAGTGTTTGGAAGCCTGAGGTGTAACGATACTCTCAGAGGAACCAATTACAACTCATGGATAATTCAAAAATCAAGATTTATTATGGTCCAAATGTCAAAGAGTCAGTGATCAACATATGCTGAGGTACAGAGACAGTTCAAAATCATAATTCAGAAGACAGGCAGTGGTCAAGTCCAGGTAATCAGATTAGCAAAAGTACAAGAGGCAAATCCAAAAACAGAAGTCAAAGTTTGTGAGCAAAAATCGTTAACAGGGCAGCAGGCAATAGAATGGTCGATCAGAAACGGGTCGAAATACAAACCGGGCATCAAACAGGTTCAGAGGGTCAAAGGCTAAAAGCAAGGTCTTCCAAAGGGTGTCTCTGGTATTACAAAATCATCCGGCTTATTCAACATCGGCACAGGAGAAATTGATCAACATTCTTACAAGGGAGCTATGGCAAAGTGAGACTATATATACAGAGGGAATGATTAGAAGAGAGAACAGGTGTGGGGCCGTGCTAATACAATCAACACGAGGGAAAGCACAAGTGGGGAATTGCAAACAATGATGAGGGTAAACGAAAACGCGGACTGAATTCACGCAGACAGCAAACAAAACAATGACAGCTCCTTTCAAGGAGTCACGTGCATAGTTAAAGGAGACCCATTTTCCTATATTTCCAAATTTATATATTGATCTTAGACTCCCCTAGAGTACTACTACTCCTGATCGTTCAAAGTCAAAAACAGGGTCCTTGTTTAGCTCATACTGCCATCCTCAAAAAAACCCATTTGCAGACCATTGTAGTCTCTGCCTGAAACACCTCGTTGGGGTGGTTCTTCCGCTATGGGCCCCACTCCCCGTGTGCCCACTTTCTTCTGACTGGCCAGCTCTGTGGAGGGCAGAGATGGGCGGGACGAGGCAGCAGAACACAGTTTTCCGGGTCCGCCTCCCCATAGTGAAACGTGAGACGCTGCTGCCATCTGATAAGGAAGCGGCAGGCAAATTCTGCAATCTAACGCAGTACATGTGAATAGATCAAATGAAATGAACTTGATCTAATAAACGCAGCGGCGAAAGTGGAGGACACAGTGGAAGCAGGAATTTGCTATCGGCTACAATTTGCTAGGGCAACAGTGGTGAGTACAGCGGTTTTTCTACTCTATTGATGGCATTCGATGCGCGTCATATTGTTCAATGCGGCCATATTGTTGACATGCCGCTGAGGAGCAGAGCGAAGATTTCAATTGAGTTAAACGAGCCGTCATGGCGTCTTCATCGCGCTACGACGAGAACTTGTTTGATTGGCGTCGATCCATATAAATTGGAATCAGCAGCATTTAGCCGAAATACAACTTTGCTGCCAGCCGTGGATTACCCTGAAATTTGCCACTATTTAATCCTCACAGTGTATGCCTACACGGCGCAGGAGCTAAAGGCGTAACGAGTCGTATAACTATTTCATATAACTAAGCTAACATTGGCTGCCTCCCAAATCGCCTGAATTAAATCCTAGTTCTGTAAACTTGCGTTTGGTCCAAGACGTCGGTTTTTGTGTCCGCATTAATATTTTGTATTTCTGTGTCTTAACCGGGAATTTTATGGCGTCTTCAGACACTAATACAAAATCTTAATGCTGACGCCAAAACCCACGTTTTGCCAGTGTAGCTACAGAACGAGGATTTAATTTTGGCGCTTTTGGATGCAGCCATTAACTCCATTCAACAGTAGCTCACCGTGAATCTCGTAAGTCAATTATATCGACTGTCATATCAGCTGTCTTGATGTCGCCTCCTACCAGAACGATGTCAGGCGCCGGTGGCACCTTGCACCATTTATCACATCAAGCGGCATTCACGGTCTGACAAAACGATCTCTGACTAATAAAACCGTTAACTACCAGTGATTAAATGCTATGCACACACTTTACTGGGGAAAGAGGCTTATCTAACTCCAATGTTACCTGAGGTAAAATGATCGGAACAGACTTTGCTGTAAGGAGTAGCCTGAAGTCTCTCCTATGGATTCTAGCGAGCCACAGGTCTCTCCTCCGCTGGCGCAACTCCTCTCTGTCTCTCCCCTCTCTTTTCTTCACAGTGGGTATTGCAAAGAAATCTAACACGATTTTTTTTTTTTCTGTTATTAGAACAGCCGTGAATGACACAGCAAACCATGTTGAACCAACCAGGGTTGATACGATCGCTAAAGAATGTGAGGTAGAAGCCTCTCGATAGAGTCACGTCAGGAATATTAGTGGGGATGTCAACAATATGGCCGCATCGAACGTTGATGACGCGGATCGAATACCATCAATAGCTAGGATGCAGGGAAAGCTAGAATCCAGCCCATATAGACAGATTTGTAGAAAGGGTTGATGATGCTGATCAACTTATCTGAATGGCCCCTGTATCCTGGCTGAGGCACTTCTAGGCAAGGAAATGAAGATGAAAGGTGCACTGAAAGCTAAAGAACAGGGTGCTGTGTCACGAATGCAGGACCCTGGCCAACAGACCTGTATTGTTCTAAAAACCTCAGCGCCTCTTCCGAAGACAAGGGAGCAAACTAAATTAGGGTCTTTCTGATGCCAAGTTAATTTGCTAATCCAATTTGCCGCAGATTGAGCGGCCACCTGCCGCGGGGTTCATGAACTATCTCTGAGGTAATTGTTGGCGTCAAATATCTTGCAAACCACCAGAAAACAGCCGACCTTGAACTTTTGGCCTGCACTGCCTATGTCGGACAGCGCCACAGTGCTATTAACTGGACTTTGACAGGACTGCGCCAGTAACCCTCAATCGCATGGCCTTCTATGTAGGGAATTCCAAAGACTTTTTATTTTCTGATTTAAATTACTTATTTCACCCATAATGTTACCAGAATAATGTGTATTTCTGTTATGCTGGATGATAAGAGCAGATTAATAACATTAATGCAGATTATCTTTGTAATTCTGTAGTGTACCAGACATTTCATTGCCAACTGTAGTGCAAGCGGGTCGTGTTTAGTATCATTTTGCTCCACTAAATTTCAAGTCGCATGGGACATATTTTAAAGGAATTAAAATTGTGCCGTACCCTCATTCGATAACTTTGAAAAGAAATATACTTCAGTTTTCCTTCTGGTAATGTCTTCTCCCAAAAATTCTCAGGAGATGGGGAGGATTTCCTGTCTTTAGTTACCCCAAATGACAGATGACCCCGCCATAAGACGCAGCCTGGATTTTAGGCATAAAAGGGGGAGAAACAAAGAAGTCGGGGAAGCTTGTATTCATCCATCCCTCATCTACATTGTGTATATGTGTAGTTTTGAGCTGCGCCAGGTATGAGATGACTTCTTCTTGTTACCTTTCTGTAACGATGTAATTGGTTTTGTGATTTAAGCGTATCAGGCTGACCCCGGTCATAGATAAGTAAAGCGATCCAAGCACCCAAAAACGCACCCCAAGCTCTGCAAAACCTGCGTTTGGTCTAACTGCAGCCCAACTTTGCAGACACATACAGCACCTCTCCGGTTAGCTTCAACAGTAGTGGCTACAATCAGGAAATGTTATGATGAAACTGTCACATTGATGCTTATCGAAGTAACACAAGCATACCGATCATAATTGCTGCATATAAGTTAACCAGGAGCATTTTTAATTAGCAGAGCACGCAAACTAACATGCAACAGCTGATAAACGGTCATGACTTTGAATGTAATCTGTCACGCGAAAAATTATTTTCGCATCCGGGGTGAAAGCTGCTTAACGCGCCCATGAAGCGTGTATTCGCGTCATTGCATTGACTTTGAATGTAGGCTAATCTTTCCCATGAAAAATTTGTTTCGTGTCTGAAGAGAATGCAGCTTTATAGATAGTACGTGACAGCTAGAGAGAGCTCGGTTATGTTATGAACATAATACAGGTTTTGCAGTCCGTAAGTTCTGTTAGCGCAGACAAGTTGCTTATGTGGAGCTAATGAATCGATCACTTCTACAGGAAAGAATTACCCATTTAATCTCAGCCTTTTTCGCCTTTTTATTAGCCACAACAATTTCTAAAGGGGGATGAAATTATGTTAAGGTAGTGCAGAGAAATCATTTTTAAACCCGTAGAGCTTCTGAGTTTCCCATTGCTTTCACGATAGCACCAGAGAGCTTGTTCAGACATTTGTGAAGTATCTGGCTGATCCCGGTCATGGATAAGTGAAGCGATCACTAACTGTAGTGGCTACAATCAGGCAACGTTATGATGAAACTGCCACATTGATGCTTGCCGAAGTAACACAAGCCTACCGATCAGAATTACTGCATTTAATTAACCAGGAGCATTTTTAATCAGCACGACACGCAAACTAACATGCAATAGCTGGTAACAGAGTGGTCATAACCACAGAGACAAACCGTTGCAAGACAGGTTTTACAGACAGCAAGTTCTGTTACTGTGAACAGTTGTACCAATCTTCCAAATTACAAACAAGTATTAAAAGCTGGCGTCAAATGAGATTTATGTTCACAGACCTTCAGTAGAATTTCCCCTGATATCACTCTTGCATATTTAGGACACAAACATTAGCAACAGTAACTTGGTTACGTTAGCTGCTGTGCTCCAGCCAACAATCAACTGGCTATCACGTCAGGTTGGCTTATGCAGTAAAAGCAACTTGCAGCTTCTGTGTCTGTGAGTCACGAACAGTCAAGACCGATGCAGGCTTTATCTTCAGATATTTTACAAAGCCTGCGTTTGAGGCCAGTTGTTAGTGATAACTATTGCTAGCGGTCCTGCTAGCCACTCGTAACACATTACCTTCACTTACATAATTTGCTGTTATATCGTTACTTACAGCTTGTGGCTCTAGCGCTTGATCAATACAGCTGCTTCAGGTTTGTGAAGTTTTGCTTCCTGTGTTGAATTACCCCCTTTGGTGAAATGCCGAGCACAAGCAGCTAACGTTCCCTTTGGCCGTGGCTGTTTGCTGCCAGCAAACAAAAAAAAGCTACCCACTGATTTCTGGTGGCATCCTCTTTTGGAAGAGAAATAAGTGTTTGTCTTTGCATCCAAAAGTAAAAGGACAAGCAGCTTTGGGAGAGATACTGACAAAACTGCACCTCAAATGACCTGCAGTTCTTCTCTTGTATTTCCAAAAGTGTCGACACTATTGAGTAATAGTATGATCTGCCCTTGTTAGTGCCTGCTAGAATAGTTTCCGGTGTGGGCAGGTCCAGCACCATGATTGGCTCTGGCTAGGTCTGTACTAATTGGACGGCACAACCTGATATCAGGTTTAGCCCAGATCTCACAAAAATCTCGGAAGGAGCTGTTCAGAGAGGAAATCATGTTCACAAAATCACGTTCTTGGATTACAGCAAAACCCCTGTATTTTATGTTTAGAAACTTTTCAGAGGTTGAGTATGGACAACTAACATTGTAACATTACTGATATGTATATCAGCATAATAGGGCCCCTCTGTTTCCAGGACAGAGAGAAGCGCACCTGAGGTGCATAAGCTATAATCAAAGCAGAGCACAGGGAAAGCAAAAGGGACGGAGTTACAGAGCAGAGCAGATCGGGGCAGAGTTAGTTATATTAGTAAACTGTGATATCTACACACCTAATCAAAATACGTGATTGTTAGTTAGTTAGTTACTGTACAGACTAAGGGATCAGTATACAGTAAAATTACTGGTACTAACTAAGCGGCCTAGCAGTTAATTAATATGGTAATTTCAGAAAAGCGGGAAGGATGGTAAAAAAACGAGACTTGAAGGAGGTTCGTGAAATACCGGAAAACTTTTGAAATCACCCGAAGCGTGTCTGCTCGCAGACAAAGGAGTGCGCTGGCAAGATGACACAAATTACATTAGACATTACAGGGGAGACAATGTGCAATGCAATAATGGAGTAGATGAATATACATGAAAAAATAATAAACACAAAGTCAGACAGACACAGATCATAACATGAGGCTCCAATGTCCAAATATAAAGTGCAATTAACTCTTTACTTTTATTTACTGCAATACTCCCCATTGCAATATGTTTGCTGACCTAAAAATTGGGATTTTGTTATGGTGATGTGTTCTAAATAGCTTAAAACAAATGTATTTATTAATGTATTTATTTCAAACATGTAAAAAGAAAGAACATAAAAACAAGCTGAGAGTGAGAGAAAATGAAATTGTTTCCAACAATCAACAGCTCAGTGCAATATATATACAGTGGCGCACACAGACATTTTGGGGGGCTGGTGCTCAGTGAAAAAAACGGGCACTTTGAGCGGCATGTGGAACCACCGCCTACCTTATTATAGCAGAGTGAGATTTTTTAAAGAAAGGAAAGAAAAAAACAATACAGGTACATGTTGAATGTAATTGCATATTCAGTAGAACATGTAAATTCTCGAGGGTGAAACTTGTCTGCCATCCAATTCAGCCAGGCGTGACATGTGGGACATCACGCAAATGATAACTTCAAGGAAAACATGAATTTTAGAGATAAAATTCATGGCAGCATCAACTCAGAATAGAAAGCATGAATAGCCTTATTCTTTATTTGTTTGTGATACTGCAAAAGACGCAGCGTTTCTTGGTCGGGGGATTGTTGTGGCCTCTAATCGCTTGACAGATCCCCCGCCCACCCAGTCCAATGCCGTTTCTTCACATCCCTCCAAGTCGTTAGGCTACTGTATGCTGAGTCTGCTTATTGTTTCAGTGATTCTATATCTCCATGCCAGGCCACACCCAGAGGACTGTGCATATTGCCCAGTTTACTCAACCAAAAGAAATGTGAGAGATGTGATCAAAATATTTCTTTAAACAGCCACCCAAATATACGCAGGAAAGAGCGGTTAGCACCCCTGCACAATATTTACGAAGACGCACAAGAGAAGCTTAGCGACGACGAGAAGTGGTGACGTTTCTGAACTGGTTTTCAAACCCGTCCAATTTTGTCAGTGCACATGAGATAATGAACGCCGAGAAAATGACCCTCACGCTATTCTGGGACCGCCAGAATCAACTCACCAAGTGAATAAAGGGCAAAGGCGTACACTTATTGATGCGCGCGAGAACATGTTTCTGCCGCGGGATGCTCCAAGGTAAATTGGGGTGTCATCATTTATCAATAGAAACTTCCGTAAAGTGATTGGTCTCGTGTTCCAGCAACAGTATAATAAGTATTATTAGTTATTGATAATAATCTGCATTATTATTTTTATTATTGTTATTAATAACAATAATAATAACGAGGATATAGGTATCGCCTTGTCCGTCTGTCTGTCCGTCCGTAATAATTTTGTTTCCGGAGCAAAACTCGGATACTATGCAAGATATCAGCACCAAACTTGGTACATGTGTCTATGTATAGTCTAGATGTGCCTTTTGCTACTTTGGAAGTTTCAGGATTTCTATTTTTGTGGTTTCCATGGAAACAAATCTGGACTTAGACTGTGTTAGTTTCCTGAGCAGAACTGAAATACTATGTAAGATATCAGCACCAAACTTTGTCCATGTACGTATTCTATGTATAGTCAAGAGGTGCCTTTTGCTACTTTGAAAACTTTGTCAAAAGCGACTAGCGACAAATCTAGCACCCTTTTCCGGGGTTATTGAAGACTTTTAAGCTATTTTGGCTACTGACGTGAAAGCACGTTTCGTTCAGCAATTACTGTCGTCAATTTGTCCTCACATGTCCTAAAGCACTCAGAGACTGCGTTTGAGCGCGCAATAGGAACTAAATGAACCGCGTCTCCCCCCGCTCAACAAAATGAACCGAGTCTCCCACTGGTCAGGGTGTTTAGCGACTTCTAGTGACTTTTAGAACAGCCAATAGCTACTTTTCTAACTGAGTAGTTGGCAACACTGCTTCTGATGACTCTTGGTATTTTAACTGTTAGCGGAGTTCTGTGCACATGTAACTGTGGTTTACAGTTAACATTCTCAGAACCTCTGTTATGAACTAATCGTAAAATTACAGTTAAATTAACTGGCAAAAAGGTGCGAGTTTATAACCGTGCACCCACATACCCATATTCAGCTGTTTAGTACATAGGCCTATTTACGATTGTTATTTACAGTCAAAAATACAATAATCCCCGTGATCACCATGGTGACCGCCAAATCCCTTCTTCAGCCCTGAACCTCGGATACCTCGTGCTTCTACATCTTTTTAAACTGACTCGTTTCAACATTGCTTGAACTCAATCGCTAATCTATTCCATAACTTCACGCCACATATTGAGGATCAAAAACCTCTCATGGTTGTTCGCACCCTGTGATTTTTTAAATTAAATTTTCCCCTCAGAATTTGACCCCCATCTCGATCCCAGAAAACTGAATATTTTTTGGCAGTGAGTTATTTTTAGCTTTATGCAATAACAGTGTTGTTTTAAGATAAATTCCACTGGCCTGTTGTGGTTCCTATTAGCTACTTTTGGAGGGGTGTTCAGGAACCAGGATGCATTCAGGAACCAGAAGTGAGAACCAAAAGATCCATCAAACTTGTTCTTTTTTAATTCTGGGGTGGAAACCCCAGAAGGGCAGTATACAATGGTACAGAGTCCACAATCCAAAATCAGAATCCAGTTGTCGTAATCCAGTTCGTAAACAGGGCATCAAACACAAAACTCAGGGTTGGGCAAAGCAGGTTCGTTACACGGGCACAGGTATATCAGAGACGAAGCCAAAATCAAAATCTGGGATGTTCCAGTCAGAAGTACAACTACAAGGCATAAACAACATAACTCAAGGAAAACGTTCTGACAAGGGCTGGCTGTGAACTGACTGCTTAAATACACATACAGGAAGTCACATGCTATAATAGGGAACAGGTGAGGTGGATCAGACTGACAAAGGAATGAACGAGAGGAAGTTCCTAACCACATGCAACTGATGAAAGCCAAAACACGGACAGGGATTACACAGACAGCCTATGACAAACAAACAGCTCCGGTTAAGGAGTTCTAAAGAGCACAGAGAGTGAGAGGCAGAACAGTGTTTAACAAGGTGCGGAAAATCCGCCAAATTGCAGCAAAGTAAAGTGAGTGAAGGCAAGGGGCGGAGTGAGCGAGTGAGAGCTCGTTAGTAAATTAGTAATGTGCAGCTATACAATCCCTAGTGCTCATTAGGAAGTTAGTCCTATAAAAAACGTTAATGTTAGTTTTATTTTATTTAACCCGGAAAGTCCCGTAGAGATTGAAATCTCTTTTTCAAAGGAGCCCTGGGGGAGGAGGAGGGGAGGGACAGAGGAATTGCACAGCCAATTAGATCAGGGGATGATTAGGCAGCAGATCAAAAGAGCCAGGTTGGGACTTTAGCCATGACATGACTCTTATCGAAGAGTGTCATAGGATCTTAAATGACCACAGTGAGTCAGGACCTCAGTTTAACGTCTCATCCGAAAGACAGCGTCCCCGTCACTGCACTGGGGCATTGGGATGCCAGAGGGAAGATCGCCAGCTACTGGCCCACCAACACTTCTTCCAGCAGCAACCTGGTGTTCCTCAGTGGTCTCCCATCCAAGTACTGACCAAGCCCACACCTGCTTAGCTTCAGCCACACAGTTAAAGCAGATGGAATTGTGGTATGGTTGCTGGCAAATTTATCCAAAATAACAAACTGTTAGTATTTGTTAGTAAGAACAGAACAGCAAGGCGAAGGAAGCAAACGAGGTTGGAAGGAATAATTGGAAACCCAGAAACCATGAAATCACCTGAAAACGTGGCTCGTAAAAACTGGGGAATAAAACTGTCACATATGACCAGACAGGGGAGACATTGTGCAATGTAGTGCATGGAGAAACACATAAACCAGAATGATATTTTAACAGTGAATATGAGTAATGGCAGGAGAAAAACATGGCAATGTAAGACAGGCAAAATACAAAACATGAAATGGACTAAAGCAAAACATGGCTTGTTGACAGAGTCAACAAAAAAAAAAAACAAGTCAAAAAAAGTAAAAAAAACATGGTCTGCCAAAACTGAATCATAGCACTTAGTGCTTTATCACTTGCATTGTTGTATAAATCAGTGGTTCTCAAACTCGGTCCTGGCACCCCACTGTGTATGCTGGTTTTTGTTCCAACCATAATTGCAATTCCAGAATTTTAAAAAGCTGTTACTTTGTGTTAATTAGCTGCATTCCATGTTTAAAGAAGTTATTTACCATCTTAAGTCACAATTGGATGGACGTATCCATTCTGCTAGGAAGAATAAAAACCCTTGAACATATTGTGCTTAATTTTCAATATTGTTAGGATTTTCTGGTGAAAAAATGTTTAAACGATCAAATTAGACTCAGAGAAAATCAGTAACCTCCAAATTAGGTTTCTGAACGCAGGTGTTTTGAGCTTTTCCCAAATAACCTGCCTGAACCAAATGAAACAACACAATACACAACAGGTGTGACTTCATTGTTTGCCAAGTAAATTGTTGGGTTTTACCTCCATGTGTCAAGAGTTTCACCGATGACGAACCTTTTGATTATTTATGTTGATTAAATGTTTAATCAACTATTAATTAATTGAATTATGAATTAATTGTTTCCCTTTGCTGATATTTACAATATATCTCAATGTGGATATTAGCATTGATGCATTAAAACAAATCAGCAGCTTGTTAAAATCCTTAGATTGCAATCGTGGTTGGAACAAAAACCAGCACACAGTGGGGCGCCAGGACCGAATTTGAGAACCACTGGTGTAAATCAACCCCAGTCTGCTCTTGTAGCTGAATGTGCTCCCTTTTTTGAGATTAAAAACCATACATGGGTAAAGACATGTCAGGCTGACCATAGGATAATGTAAACAACACTGCCTGAGCTGCATAGTTAGTTTATAAAAGGTGTATTAATGATCAATAATCTAAACTATTGGCAGAAATAGAGGGTCCCAAGATCAAATTTTGCTTAGGACCCCATGGAGGCTTGGGCCAGCTCTGCATCTTATTAATACTTTTCCTTTATTAACACTGTCACATTCATAAGAACTATCCATTGGCAAATAAACACACAGCTTGGTTCGCAATACAATATGCAGATGATTAAATAGACGGCTGGAATCAATTCAGGAAAAAAAAAAATTCACTCAATAAGAAAACGCTCTTTAAAACAGTAAACGACCAGGGAACTTTCCTGCTACCTTTATGGCACAGGCACATCCTGCAATGAAGTAAATGTTACGAGCAGTGGCGTCTCTGGAAGTGATAATTGGTGGGGCCCGGACCAAGCCTTTGCGTTAATGATTGTTCCTGGTGTGTACTCATTATTTTCCGTTATTTACGTTTTCCAATTTTGACAATAATCCTCTGGCAATGGAAGTTACGGTTTCTCTCTCCATGCAATCTATTGACAACTAAATAATGGGATAAATTCAGATCAGAAAAATTATTTAGGCCACTCAAACGTCTGCACGACCTTTTCCACAGATCAAGTGATTTAACTGGTGCTTCATGATCGTTTTGTTTAAATAAACTAAAAGACCATTTGAAACGTCTGCGTGCAATTCTGAATGACGCTGATTTAAATGCACGAAATTACGCGTCCACGTAAATGATTGTCGCCATACCGAAATGTTGGCTACCATACTGTAGCCTACCGGCTTGTTCTTGGAGTGAATCTATTGCTCAGTCCCTCAAGGCAGTTGCAAGTCACGATTGCAACTATTAAAGCAAATTCAACCAATCCATGCTAATTTCTCGCTGAAAAAAAATCTCCAAGACTTTGCAACTTTCGTTGCCACTTTTTGAAAAAGTTACTGCAAAAAAAAAAAAATCCTCCTGGAAGGATTGTTTGTCAATTATGCGAATGATTGCGTGCAAGTCAGAGTTAGTAATTGTTTTAAAGGGGAGCTCTGGGCCCCACCAATCTTTAGTCCTAGAGACGCACCTGGTTACCAGTGCTTCAGATAAGAAAACATAGGAAACGCCTTTATGAAATTTTGAATTGCGCCGAAATTAGGGTCCAAATGAAATGTTGTCACCTATTTCTCATTATACCTTACTGAGGTGAACTGGCTGCGTTTGACATCGTGTAGGCTTGTTGGAGTTAACTTTTTGCAAGGCTGGATTAATACCCCCAGGGGCCCCCTGGCACTGATGCTCATGGGGCCCCCTTCCCCTCCCCTCCCTAACACCCACACCTTCCAAAGAAGGCGATGACAAAGCTACTGACACCCAGAATACAACAGGTAGCAAACATAGGCTAACTCTCCTACTCTTTAAATAAATAAATAAATAAATATCAATGTTTTGTTTATTATGCTGACTGAATGCTTGAAACAATCTGTGTACACAACAAACTTATTCTGCCGTGGCAATTAACAAATGACGAACCATGCAACAAGATATAATGCACTCACATTTCTGGTGATCAAAACGATATAATTCCAGCACTTGCTTGTGCTGCTTAACTTCAGTATAATAAACAGATCAACCAAACATCCTCTCAGCAAGTGAAAGTAGGCCTATATGATCATCTTAGCCGCAAGTTAAGACGGCACTGCAAGTTCGAACTGATACCGGAAACACAATGTTCAATATGATAATTGGATTCTGAAGCACATAAACCCATAAAATGACACTCACAAAGTGAAGGGCCATGCAATCATATTTAGTGATCGACAGTTTAAGTCTGGCACTGGCTTTTCAGGCGAAATCAATGCAAGTATTCGATAAAGCAGAAATAAAGCAGACAAGTTTTACTTAGACTAAGATCGGACCCAAACGAATTTTGATACGCGTATACAATGAGGAGGTTTATACTCAACTTTATACGATTTTGGCATGGTTAGAGGGGGAAAATCACGATAATAATGAGATGCCTCAGCTTTGAGCGTAGATTCAATACGGCGACTTGGAATTGTTTTCAGTGAACTGTGTTCGCTACCCTCATTACCGTGGCGAGTGGGAAAGCAATAACGGAGCGCGTCGCACAAGAAGGATAAAATGCTATCGATGGTCGATTTGCCTTTGTCGTAATGTCGCAGTGTCCTCGCTTAAATGACTAAACCTTCACACTAATGATAAACGTTTCGGTGCAAATAATTTTCTCTTCTCACAATGAACCGCAAAAAGCGGAAAAAAACTCTCCCATCACGGAAGGCCCATCCCTGCCTAAGAGCCCCTGGGCTCGTACCAAGATTGCCTATATGGTAGATATGGCCTAGTGTTAATCCCGAAAACAGTCTGAAAGTCAGGACAAATAATTGGTTGAACGGGATGTTCTGTGACAAAGTATGTAATGTGTTGTCCTTTGCGTGCGAAGCACTGCAGATACTGAGGACGTTTTTTTTTTTTTTTTTTTTTAAGGCTTGGGGCGTTCACCGGGTTGGGGGTCGGGGTCACGATATGCGGTATAAATACAGGTGAGATCTGGGCATACAGTCAGGATTTCACGTCACTCCTTGCAGAGAACGTCTTGCACAGTTTGAAGGGGAAGAAAATAACGGCTGCACGATGGCTCTCAAAGTCCTTGTAATTGTTGCCTGCGTATTGCTGTTATTCACTGAACATCATGAAGGTACCGTGGAAAACACTTTATTACTGATAACAGAATTATTGTTTTGATATTTGTCACTTGAATGTTGCAGGAAAATTTTCTGCAGTCGTGTGCACTGGAGTGATTGATTTGATGGGTTCAAAATTTAATTTTGACAGGTGGGCATTGAACGATTTTAACTTGAAATATTTTGTGGTAGTCTTCTCCGAATAAATTCAATATTAAGACAGTATCTATATTCCGGGAGAACTGTGTTTATCACTACGTTTTTAATTTTTAATACCGGAGTATTAACGCGTTGCGATTTTAAAATTCAGCCTCAGTGCACTGTTAAACCAAATGTTTAAGTTCTGAACATATGCTACTCTTTGTAAAACTTTAACCATTTCACAGTGTTTAGACTCAGTTTTATAGTGTGTTCATCAAATCTGAAAAACCTCGATCGCAACATCCGACAAGTGTTTGCCACTAACATGGCAATATCCCCCGCCGCCTCAATTTTATGTGTCCGTATGGACGTACGGACGGAGCCCAATGCTATATCCCCCGCTTCGCGCTAATCGCACGACGGGGGATAATAAACATCAGTGTTTTGAATGAGAACACTTATTTCCAAAAATAATGGGCATTTAACTTTCACACACTGGTGTATAGATTATAAACATGGCACATGTTCCACAGTTTTACAGCGTGTTTTTCAAGCTAGCAGAAAGAATTACACTTCTGTTAAAATGTAAAGCTTTCTCTCCTCCAGCGTATAATTGTGAACGCATGATCTTCGATTTGCGCCTGAGTTTACTGTATAATTACTTATAGGTTCCTCGCAGCAGAAGCCACGGCATTTTGTTTTTTGTTTCTCTCTTTCTCTCTCTCAAATGTGTCAAAGACCTGAGCGCCCGAGAGAGAAACTTTTGTGCAGTATGTGCACACGGAGAGATTTTCACGCGGCCAAGATTTGTGCGTGTATGGCAAGCCGTTTTAACATTTAATTGCGAAGTTTGACTATCCGGGATTAACATTGCAGATATCTGCAATAGTGCGTCTGTTCCAGTGGCATAGCCAGCGGGGGTGCTAAGACACGTCACTTTTTGACTGTCATTAGTAGTTCTCAATCATTTTCCTTAATTGACGCGTTTTCCAACTATCCTAATTGGCAACCGAAGACACGGTTTCTCTCCATATGCGATCTAACAGCGATTAAATCATGGGCAAAATTCAGTAGGGTGAAGTCAGGCAAATTGGGCCACTTTTTGGTAAGTCGTTTAGGAATCTAGGAAATGACAATGTATGACGTAGAATTGCGTTTTCATGGTTAATAAGGACTGTTTTTAATATCTGCATTGAATTGATGTAATAAGATATTATCGTTTAGGTCCTTCATCTTTTTAAACTTTTTAGCTCTCCCATATTTTTGAGATGAGCAGTCTTCAGGTAAAATGGGCCACCTGCTCACCTAAAATGAGCCACTCAATCTACAAAGCAAAAGAGAGTCATTTCTGATAAACAATCTCCATAACTTTAATTCTAACACACATATAACACAATACAACATTACATTAAAACATTAATTTGTGTGCCATTCTGTGGACCTAACCATTGTTTAATGTTACTTAACACATACCACTATCACTTCTAGGTTACATCATGCCTCTGTCAACTTTTCTTGTCGTGCGTGCGTGCGTGTGTGTGTGTGTGTGTGTGTGTGTGTGCGCGCAAGTATGTATGTGTATGCACGTCTGTGTCTGCGTGCATGTGTTTGTGTGTGCGTGCATGTGTTTGTGTGTGCATGTCTGTGTGTGTGTGTGAGCGTGCATTCATGTGTGCGTAGATATCACAGGCCAGCTTATGATGCACTCAGCTCCAAAGCTAAAAGACACACACCCATATTGGGCCTACGAAATTAGAAGGGAAGTCTGAAGAAGCATGTAATATATGCGATAACATTTTAATATATGCAGACCTGCCAACATGTACGCATTTTTCGTACAACTTACGCATTTTGACATTAAAGTATGCTAGTATGAGTTGATGCTATTTAAGTACACATATCGCTCAATCTCCCCAGTTTCAGTTTATGCGTCAGTTTAAGTTGACACTCTCATCAGTTGATGTCCGGTGAGCATAAGGCGCGGATGCTGAACGGAAATATTTTGACTAATCAGAGAGTGCATGTGCCTCACCTGCCCTTCCATCTACGGCCCTCTCGGAAAAAAAACTTGCTTCGGATAGTCTCATTCCCTAGTCAGGGCCAACGTATCAGGGGTAAAGGTGATGACAATTATAAGGGCCCACATTCCATTGGGCCCACAAAACCGCCATGAGTAAATTATTATGCATAGACCTAACTGCTATTCATACTAATGCACCAGAGTTAATCACAAAGCCACAAAGGCATGTAATATTGATTAAATAAATTTCAACAACCCCCTTTGTAAAAAAAAAATGGTTCAGTCCATGCATCGTGCTCCTCTTGGAAAATTGTCTGTGCGTTTTTGCTTGCGAGGATTGCGAACTACGGCAGTCAATAGTACATGCATCCCACGCGCAAATCTTGACACCAGAAAAGGAGAGAGAGAGAGCGAGAGAGAGAGAGAGAGAGAGAGAGAGAGAGAGAGAGAGAGAGAGCGAGAGAGAGAGAGAGAGAGAGAGAGGCCAGCAGTGCAGGGGGCCAGAAAATTACAAAATTCTTTTCAAAGAAAGGTAAGAGTATTTAACTAGCTTGCTATGATAGCTGTTCAGGCTGGTTATTCAGCTGCTAATGTTAATGTAACATGCGGTCAGCTGAGTAAATAATCGCCTGACAAGAATGACATTACTCCAGCGCCGTAGCCACGGGGGGTGAGAGTACTCATCCCTTTTTGACTGCAATTAGTAGTTCTCAATCATTTTCCTTTGTTGACGCATTTTCCAATTATCCTAATTGGCAATCGAAGACACAGTTTCTCTCCATATGCGATCATAGAGCGATTAAATCATGGGCTAAATTCAGTACAGTTGCGGAGCAAGAACAGAGAATTCGGTTGCACAAAACTTCCGTTTAGAACAATTATTAGTCCTGACCTGTTCTCAGGCATTTTCATAATTAACGGTAGATTCACTCCGAGAGCACTCCACAGTTAACAGGTGCTGCTTGTTCTCCCCACTTAGGTAAGATGACAATCATTCATCTGGACCCGTATTTGCTGTATTTAAAACAACGTTGTTCAAACTTGCATACCTGTTGACTCTCAAGCAAATAGCTTAAGCCGCAGGCTTTTTATAGCCTATTTAACTGCCGAATGCCAGCAGAGGAGAGAAACCGTGTCTTCGGTTGCCAATTACGATAATTGGAAAATGCGTCAATAAAGGAAAATGATAGAGAACTAGTAATTGCAGTCAAAAAGGGACGTGTATTCGCACAACCACAGGCTAAGGCCCTGTACTCCATTATTAACGGTATCATCTACAGAAAAGATCGGTATGGTTATCATTCACCAGCCATTATGATATACCGTAAAAAAATCTGGATAGCAGCAGGACACATTCCTTCATCCTTATTATGAGTGGTTACTGCATACTTGGCTTTCGTGACTGTCCAGGCTAGGTTTGGCTGGCGAATTACATGCAGTCAATTGTTCACTTAAACTAAACTGCCACTTTCTTCTGTTGCCACAAGTCTTAACACAGGGGGTAATTTTAAAGAGCTTGCTCTCCTCATACAATATCAAAGTGAAGCTGTGTGCTTAGCGCTATGGTACTGAGAGAAACCCATCTAAATTTGGTTTATTCCAAGACTTGGTATGTTATATCTTCATTAGTTGGTTCATAAAATATAATTACCTGGCCCCTCCCCTAGGGGCCCAGGTTAAGCAATGATCATGTCTGTGTGTGTGTGTGTGTGTCTGTCACTCTGTCTGTCAGCCCGTGGCTGGGGCCAGGTCTGCTATCTCTGATTTCCTTGTTTTAAATGTTTACAAAAGCAATATGAAATGGAATAATTAAACCTTTATGCACTGCCATTGTTAGAAAAGGTCAGGGGAACGCCAGGTGCAGGATCCAGAAGAGTTTATTACAACGCAGAACACTCGGAGGGAATAGGCACACAGGCCAGAAACAAAACACTGTGCACATGCACTGAACAACTGGAGAAATGAAGGCACCCTGCCCAAGGCAGGGGGAAACAGAAGTACACACTCCTAGAGTGGCTAGACTCAAAAAACCGAAACAGGACCTGACTAACTGACGAGAACGCTGGACTAGACTGGGGGACTTCAAAGACCTTAAGCTGTGAACAAACAAAATAACTTATGGTCAAGTTGACATAAGGGAAGACTTAAAATGATAGTTTTTGATATTTATTTTACAAGAAAGTATTTCATTGTGTTGTCAATACTAGCAAGAAATTCAAATAGCTAAGTTACATAGCTACCTTTTGTGATTTCACTATAACAGCTCCATCCTGTGTGGTATCTTTAGCCAGTATACTTTGAGTTATTGTCTGTTGCAGATTAGTGCTCGATGTTTTACAATAGAATACCCAGTACCCATTTGCTGAGTGGTTAATTGAACATTTATTTCTGATCAGACTAGGTGTAATAATGTGGTTTCAGGTAGCCTCTTTTGTGAATACGTGCCATATCTAATAATTCAGAATTTGCATAATAATACTCTTTACTCTTGTGTTGAGTGGTTAATCGTTAAAAAAGAAGGAAAAATTGGGTGTATTGCATCTAGCGGTGTCAAGAACACTGAGAAACAGAATAATGAATAACAGCCATTGTTGTAAGAAATGGCAATGAAATGTCGGGGGCGGGGGCCCACACTGATATTCTTTCAGGGGGCCCAGAATTCCTCGCAACTGCCTTGTCCCTAGTAATAAGCTGCAAACCCTCTTCACCACAGCACTGGGTTGTCATCATATGTTGAAAATACACCCAATTCAAACGTCAGTGAAAAGGGAAATTCTACCATGGATGCAGCAAATCGTGTATTTTGATTCGTTAATACCAGGTATCAATCTTACCATAGACTACCTGGCGCTGCTTGAAGAGCTGACATTCGGTTATAAGGCCATTTCTCTACACAATAATCTCATTGGCCCTCATTTATCAAACTTGCATAGAATCTTGTGTAGATTCTGGTGTAAATATCAACGTTCGCCAGGAGTCACGTCTGATTTACTAAAAGAGTGTATGTCGCTGATTTCTGTTTAGAACTGGCGTGGCGTTGATAAGTCTGGCAGTTGAAACCATAGTAATTTACATGACACGCCCCTATAAATTCATGCTCCGGGTGGCATAGTCCTGCCCACTTTACGACATGGACTCTCAAAAGACAGCAAAGAAAAAAGAACTTCACTAAGGAGGAAATATAAAATATCACGTCCGAGGTGGAGAAAAACAAAATAATTATGCCTCGGTGAGCATGCGCGCAAGCGGGGCATACGGTAGTTCTTCGTTTGTGTGTCTGTCTGTTACAAGAATAGCCACGATGCCGGTCAAAATCAAGTCCTAAAATATGGCTCTATGGGTTAAATGCCATGATATCTTGGATTTATATTTGCAAGATTTTTGAGATAGAGCTTTGTGTTCGACTTATAGCACTATTTGACACTTCCATAGACTCCAGTAGGAATCGAGGAATGCGGAAGTAATGCTTGTCATGGGGAAAGCAATTGTTCCAAATAATGTATAGTTCCAGGACTGACCTCCATTCATTTTCATTGGAACACGCTTGCAGATAAGTTTATCAAATGACTGCATTTTGGGGAAATTTGTTGCATTAGCTGACCCCTAATGAATTTTGTTGTAAGCGTCTTTTTCTGTACCCAGCATTAGTTTATGTTTATCGTCAGATAACAACCTGTTAAATTTGTATTGAAGTTCAAGTAGATGACGTGAGCAGCTCTTAACGATCTAGCATAACCAGATGTCATTTGTTGTTAATTTAGCTACCTTAAATTAATTGCAGTTATTGGTGTTCGTTTGAGTACAAAGTTTATATTCGCTTATTAGATTCGCTGATAGTTTCGACCGCATTAGCGTACCTGATTGACTGACATACTTGTCACTGCTGTAAGCACCGAGGCATCAGCACCTTCAGTGCTCTTGTTTTTTTTGGAAGTCTTAAAAGTGGCATAAAGGGAGCCCAGAAGGCTGCAGTTTGGAAAACTATTGCTGCTGCTGCGGTAAACCCTGTTGAGGTGGAAAACCTGTCTGTCTGCAGCAGACGTTTGATTTAATTCATTAATAAATCGAAGCGACTATTAGCACTTAAAAGTGCATCCAAGCACAAAAAATTGATCGAAATTCACGTTAGACGCACTTATAAGTGTGCCAAGATGCACATTTCTCCATTGCCCTCACTTATTTTACGTGTGTCCAAAGCTAAAAAAAAATTCTTGGCCAAACTTATTTTAAGCGGGGCTTTCTATAAGCGGCACTGGAATGGTCATTAACTGGCACACTTATAAGTGTGGCCAATAAAAACAAAATCAGCATTGGCCACAAGTATAAGTGCGAATAACATCGGCCTTATTTAATTCAATTTATAGATCCATGATATTTCATGTTATAAAGCCTACATAATTGACAATCCAAATGCTTTACATGTAGGTAAAAAAAAGAAGTGGCCCGATGTTAAGTTTGCCGCCAAAAATCGGGTTGTGGCGCTCAGGCTCAGCTGCACACGGACAGGTGGAGGCCAACCAGACTCCACCCTCCACCCTCACAGTCCACAGTCCAGCCTCGATCGGAGCTGCAGAGGGTAATTGTTGAAATATCGTCCGCAGACATCACTTTTCTTTGTATTTTTATTAGTATTACTCCATGACATTTTATTGGGTACCACACAAACAGAGCAGCCGCTTGTCACTGTCCCGGAGGAGATCTTCTCTGTGCCGACAGTTCCTCTCATGTCGGACAGAAGTTTATTCCTCTAACAATAGAAGATCTGCCATTGTCAAAATGTAATCACGGTCAAAGTGTCCGTAGGGCTATATATACTGAGCAACAAAAGAAACACAAGTTATCTAGTTAGTTAATGTAGGCCTACTCTTATGGTTATTCAGTCAAAGCCAAGAAAATTTTGATGAAACGAGTGTAAATGTGCTTGTGCAAGTAATACATTTGATTTTTTTAAATAATTACGGGCAAATTTATTTTCCTGTCTGCCATTAATTAACTTGCGTTTCTTTTGTTGTTCAGCGTATATCTGACTGGATGAGTATCTGACATACCACACTACATATCTGCCAAGCCACGCATTGCGCTTAATCAAATTGATTGTATTTGTCAACCATCTGGCCTGACAAGCAGGCTGTCTCAAAATATAAGTTTAATTTCTCAACAAGGGTGTCTAGTTATTGATTTATTCATTTATCGATTTAGCCTATTTATTCATTTTACTAATAAGAGTAACAACAGCATGGCGTCCCCATTGCTGCATATTACTCATTTTGACAGCTGCACTCCTTGCATGTTGTTCGCTGGTTTCAAATCTGCATACACCTGGTCAAACCTGGTGTGAGATTTTTGCAGACCGTTCGCTCACGTTCAGATTGATAAATGCCGATCCTTTGCGGGAGATTTGGCGTACACCCATTTTTTTGGTGTACGCATATTTGATAAATGAGGGCCATTGTCTCCATCTCTGCACTGGGGCATTGCGGATTATTCCACCAGAGGGAAGATTGCAACCTACTGGCCCACCAACACCTCTTCCAGCAGCAACTTAGTTTACCCAGGTGGTCTCCCATCCAAGTACTAACCAAGCCCACACCTGCTTACCTTCAGCCACAAAGCTGAAGATCAAATAGAGGTATGGCAGCCAGTGATAAAACAAGTATTCTCATTGTACTGTCATCATTTCAGGCCAGATAGTACTGAAGTTTGCCTTTTAACCTCATGTATGTAAGTGCTGTGTACATTTATCTGTGAATCTGCACATATTGGCCAACTAAAACACAGCAATGTTTGGCACAGGTGCCATATGCAGGGCTTTGATGTCCACACTGTCATGATTTGTCGTATTTGCTTTTGGTGATTTTCAACCCTGATGACATCGAATCCTTTCTCCATCGGATTTTTATCCAGCTGGCTGATTATATCTGGGCGGCGCTGCCCCGGAGTCTATATAACCAGGAAGTCAGCCATGCCCCCTTTGCTGGAGTGTCTGCTTCGTAGTTACTCGCTTCGGCTTGGGATATCTGTCGTCAGGGTTCGTTGGAATATATCTCATCTTTATTTCTGGGAAGCTCTGCTACTTTAGGGATTTTCTCGCACAATTGTTTGGTGCCTTGTTATTTTCTCGTTTATTGAGATTTCTTTTCCTCTGTTGTTGCTCGCCTTGTTTCTGGCATTTAGTCTTTTGTGTAATCAGAAATTCAAGGTTTTTTCCCTTCCATTCTCTCTGTCACTTTCAGCTGTGCCGGGTTTGTGCTGGGTGCACCTTCGCCTGCCACTGCATCTGAACTCCACTTTAACCAGCCTTTGCACACACTCTTGTTTGATAATAATTAAGTCATTTATTAAACAGAATGTACCAACAGAATGTACCATTAGTTGTACCATTAATGTACCATTAATAATAACTTTTATAATTTAGTCCTAAGAAGTATTTAATTGGTACACTTACAAGTATCCTACCAGCATATTGACACTAGTAAATTTGCTACATAAAGTGTACTTGGAAAATATACTTGACATTTGCTTAAGTTTACTTGAAAGAATGAACTTGAAGTATACTTCTTCTTTGTCTTTGTAAGGGAATTAATAAAAATACTAACTTTCATTCCTTTTGTAGGTTTTTCTATTAAGTAGACCACATCCATCTTGTTCTAGGTGACATGCCCTGCACACCCTCGGTAGATAACAGAGGCCAGATGCAACGACCAGAGAGAATGAGAGTAGCACAGACACCGTACAAACACAGAGGATAATACAGACCAAAGGAAAGTACTCGGGCTTCCAAAGGACGTATAATAGTCCGAACCACGGAGGCAAAGCGAGCTAGAAAAAGGGAGAAGAAACTGCAATAATTAGAAGGTAGAAAGTCATACAAAACCTGACTACAGATATCTTCGGCTATAGTGCTTAGCTACGAACAGACACTCTAGCAAAGAGGCGAAAAGTCCGAAACACACGCACAAACATCCAGGACCCCGCCCCCCCTCAAGAGATGGCCCCAGACATTCCCAAAAAACCCAGAGCACTGAGCTCTGAAATAAGGGTCAGACCCAAGATATCCCGAGAATGGACCCAGCACCGCTTCTCAGGACACCAAACCCTCTGGCCAACCTGATAAGCCGGTGCAAAACGGCGCCTTCCATCAGTGGCAGTCCTCCGTTTATGGACCGCCATGGGGACAAACAAACAGCCAGACGGCTATCCAACAGAACCAGGGTCGGGCTGCAAGGCCTCCTGCACAACAGATTCAGTATCCCACTGCATGGGAGCCACAAACCGGCCCAGAAATGGGATCATGGCCCGAGCGGTCATAAATCCGTGACCAGGCGCCAGGCTTGATGTTTTTGAAGCCGGGGCGAAGTTCACGTAAAGTCAAAGCGACTGAAAAACAGTGCTCACCTCGCCTATCGGGAATCACGTCGTCTAGTCTGCTGGACACACTGGAGATTCCTGTGATCCATCCAAACCACAAACAGATGTTCAGCCCCCTCCAACCAATGGCGCCACTCTTCTAATGCCAATTCAACAGCTGACAACTCCTGATCACCAATACTGTAATTCCTTTTAACCGGCAATAACGACCGGGAGAAGAATGCATATGGGTGCAACTAATTGTCCCAAAGGGGGCGCTTTGGTTGATTCAGTCCTCAACCAAAATTTATTTGAATTGAAACACTTTGCTCATTTGTGGCAAATATTACTATTCGATAAAAATGTGATTAATCAAGATTAATTAATCACAAAAGGGTCTATTCTATCATGCGCGTAAGTCAAAAAAAGCGCATAGCTACGCGCTTTTCAGCCTACGCGCATTCTCCCCTCGACTTAAGTCTGTACATTACGCGCCCCGAAGGCAGTTACGCGCTTGGGGCGGAGCAAGGCCAAAATCGGGGCGTTTCCGGGCGTTTCTCATGCAAATAACACTTACGCGTATTCTCCCCCTGGCTTACGCGCTTTTTCTGTTAAGTGCTTTTGAGGGCTGTATTAAGGTCAAGCGCCAACATAAGACGAAATGGAATATTGCGTTTGATGTTGGTTATAGGCCGAATTTTAACATCAATTTTATTTTATTTAACATGGTAATGGTTGAGACATTCAATATTCGATTGTTCATCCTTATTTCTAAACTACATTTCTCATAACCATAATAAATTATCAAACGATATCATCAATAGACGCAACAGCCTGTACTCCAATTAGTTCAATTACAAACGCATTACAAACAATTGACCGCATGACCAATTACGGTGGTCATCAAGGTCACAACTGTGCTGTCGGTCCTGGTATCTGGGTCGTTCCAGAGAGTGGCTGGTGATGTCATGCACATATCACAGGCGTCTGTGTAAAGGTGTCTGACACAGTTGGTTAACGCTATGCTGCACCACATCAGCCACTTTAAAATTCCCTGAAACACCAGCTGAAAGACGGAGAGTTAAGGGGGGGGTTTTACTGGGTCGCCAGTTCCCCAGTGTTTTGGGAGCCATTGATTGTACTCACATTGCAATCAGAACCCCTTCCACGAATGAGAATATGTAGGTACAGAGACCGTAGACGTCGGCACAGCATTAAGCTATGTTTCCATTTTTACAGCTGAAGTCAGGCGCTGTTGCAGACACGGGTACGTCAAAAATCGCATATCATTGTCTTTATATGAAGTGTTTCCATCTACGTGAGCCGCATGCGTATTTTTCTGATCGGACCAGGGAGAGATTCCAGCTCCAGCGCACACAATTCGCACAAGGAATTCCCTCTAGTCAAAAGAGGTTTCCCCACTTTATTTTGTTAACAAACGAGTACCTTTGAAGCAGTGTGTATTTATTGCCCTGTTCAGAGCAGAGCCGAGGTTTCTGCAGCGACATACATGTATTGATCATTCTTAGTGAATCAAAAGCATACTGCCGCTTTAAATTATGATCTGAACCTTGTAATGCCAAGATATACCTTTGTGATTTCTGCAGACCAGAAGTGTTCCTATGTCTCACACGCTTAAATTTGTTACAAGATGATTACAGAATAGTGGTTTTCATGCGACATTTGTACAGAGTTTCAACATAATTTTATAATAATAACGGATGAATCGCGTAGTTAAGCCATTGATATGGAAACACTGAGGACGCGCCATGGGAAGCGATGCTCCCGTGTCTGCCCCGCAGCCTGTCGCAGCCGGACTTCAGCCATATTAATGGAAACATAACTTTAATGTTCAGGTTGTGTGCGATCGTGATACGCACATATTAAGCATCTGCGCCAAATTCCCTGGCTCGGCCCACGACACCTATGTACTGCGCAACTGCTTGAAATGCCAAAAAATACAATATTTGAAACCATATTAAGCTTGTTTTCGGTATCTATCGCAGTGACACTTTGAGTATAGGCAAATAAAAATGACCATTTTACGTAACCGTATCCACTCCAAGTTCTTCTTCATGCACTTCCATTGGAGAAAGAGTGGATGCCACCTCCTCCTCCAGTGCAGTGAAATGCACTGGGGATGATGGTTGCTCACCACCTGTTGCGTGCACACTTCTCTGGTGTGCAGAGGGTCTGGCTTTTACAGTGCCCTGCAGATTTTTCCACGTGCGAGGTAATAATCCTCTGTTTGTTAAAGCGTTGCCTTGTCCTGTAGTTGCCAACCTGACATCGGAGTATTTTGAAATTGCAAGCACGCGATTTCTAAATGAGATCATATAAATTGTCTTTGTTCATTGTTTTTGTGTGACTAGAATGTTCCATTTACTTGTCTTCTTCCCTGTCTCCCACAGAACAAACAGGCTGGTGTAGGAGGGGCACATTTTCACTGCTCTGATTGCGCTGGTTGAGAAGCACCAAATTCTTTATTTATTATTTAATTATTGTGGCAGTCTGTTTGTTTGCATAGCTTTAATGCCATGGTGCCTAGAATAAGAAATAAAAAAGAGATGCCTGCATTACTTCTTGTAATTGGCATAGACATAGCCTGCATAGGCCTACTATTACAGCGGCATATTGTCGGCCTGCTGATAAAACCTTGTGTCTTCAAAATGATAAACTTTACAGGAAATATATATATATATATATATATATATATATATATATATATATATATATATTTACTTGTAATTAAAAATAACAATAAAATAATATAAATTGATAAATATAAGTTTAATTCTGCATGTAAGAATAGTGGACATACAAGATTTTGTTTCTTATCAGTTTGGAGAGACGAGGTTTGATCAGCAGGCCGACGATATTCAAATTTAAAGTCTGGTTTGCGTTTTCCATGGACCACGACTGCATTTTCATGGTTAATCAGAAAAACTTTTTTCCATGTTTTCCTGATAGCCATAATCAATGAGCTTGGTACAGAGTCTGCCTCTCTTTTGGATTAGTCACACCTCTTTCATAAGGCCGCCTACGTTCTGAAGTTAAGCGCTGTGGGCGTGATCGAAGTGCGTAGAGGAGAATACGTGTAACTCAAAAGTGCTTAACTCGAATCGAGTAAAAAAGGACTTACGTGCTAATGGGAGAATAGACCCCAAAGAGACTAATGAATTACATTAATTTTTTTAATCATGTCCCACCACTAATATCAACATAAGCACCAAACCTACAAATTAGCCTAAACAGACTACAAGGCTAAGAGGCTCAAGGTTGCTAGACTACACACTGGACAAAGCTTGCTCTGTCCTTAAATAAGGCTGCAGGTAAGCAGTCTTGTATAGAAAATGGGGGTGGAGTGGTGATTGACTGACTGGACGGAATGTGGAGCGCAGACGAGCCGGACTGCTGCAGGGTCTTGGTACCGGCAAGTTGGAGGCTTGGAGGCGTGGCCTTACAAAGGTCATACAATGAAAAAGTTGTTGACTTCAGTTATTGGTGAATCCAATTATTTATCCGCCTTGGATAAGTGATATTCACAGAGGTGATAAATGATTGGATTCACCTCACCTGAAGTCAATAATTAGGTTAAACTCTAGATTACATATCGGTAATAAGTGGGTAATGTTATGGTAATAAATACGTAATTTCATGGTAGTATTATTTTTAAACCACATATTACAAGTAATTACCGTGCAGTTTCCAGACTGTTGAATTCTATTTGAATTTTATACAGTTCATATGAACACAGAGTTTGTCCCAATACAATGTTTTTTTGTTTCTTTTTTTTTGAATCCTTGAAACTCCACAGAATGATAACCACAATAAAAATTAATTAAAAATGACAACAATATAGTTAGCCCTACTCTTACTTTTCTCTTGTGGCAGAATTTGCTTTCATCAATCACAATGAACCAGTCCTCCTCATTTACATTGTTATTGTCTGCAAACTGTATGGTAATTACTTGTAATATGTAGTTTAAAAATAATATTACCATGAAATTACGTATATATTACCATAATTTTACCCACTTTTTGCCGATCTGTAAAGTGGTACCAATAATTTTATAATATTCGAGCTTCTGTTGCTTTCTTGTTGGCTTAAATGAATCTGGCCATTGATCTTTATTAACAAGAAGTTTTTACCCAGAACTGCCTTTTTCTGTCTATAATTGTCTGGACTCATGAGGAACTGCTCAGCCCATTCCATGGAAAACTACCATCCTATTGACCTTAATCTGAATCATATTAAACGCCTCACCTCTTTCTTCAAATCAGCACTGCAACCAAACCTCAAGTTTGGCTCGTTTCCCACAATCACATATGCTAACTTATATAGTTGGACCCATTGACTGTGAATGGGCTAGCTATGTAAGTGGCTAACTTAGTTAGCCACTACGTTTTTGGGAGACTCACCCCAGGTTGGTAAGATGCTATTCATTAGTTCTGAATTGAAAACCAACTGGATGACAGATCTCTAGGCACTGGGTGTGTTTTGTTATTTGATCAAACATTAGTTTTACCTCATCGCTGTGTCTGCATGCTATGTGTGTACATCCGCATGACCAGCGGGCATGTCTAATAATATCTAGTGATCACTAAGTATATATATTTGAGCCTATTATAAATTTTCTTCGAACTGAAACTCTGGAATTGTTTGCTGTGTAATTGCTCCAAACCAAATCCACGTAACATTTTTCAGTGACAGCAGCCGAGTACACTGAGTGTTAATCACAATTTTTTTTCCCCCGCTTTTTACCACCTCAGCAATACCGTGTAAGGAAGTTTCTGGAAGCCTGAAGCAGATTGACGCAGGGTCGGGCCTTGTTTTCGGGGTGAATGCGGATGATGCCATCTTCACCCGTCTGGGAGAAACCTGGATCCAACTGCCTGGGGCCTTGAAGCATGTTTCTGTAGGACCAGCTGGTGTATGGGGGACAAACAGTGCCAACGACATCTACAAACTTGTGGCTGGTAACTGGGTTCAAGTGTCAGGTAATTGAGGATCTCCAAAAATTTGGACACTTTTGGGTACGAAAACTGTGCGCTGCAGCGAGTCTGATGCCAGCAGGGTTATAAGAGCAGGCAATACGCCTCTATTGGGACACTAAAAACTCAAGGTCCACATTAAATATAAAATTGCTGAAAGCAATGGGTACGCGTATCAAAAAAAAAAATACAGCAGACAGACCTACTGTTAACAGAGATAGGATAGGATATTTATACTGAGTACAAATGAAAACGCACCACTTGAAAAAAGTCAATATTTAAGTTCAAATGAACTTCAATATAATTTTTATACAACAACAACACTACAGTGACGTCACCCGACATGCCAGGTGCAAGAAATGCGAGAATTTCAAGTTAACTGTAACGCTAGGCAATTTTTTGCAAAAACGCAACATCTTGCACGCACACCACGGGAAAAAATGAATTTCAATCTGAATTTGTGCACGCATTGCCTTTAAAAGCATTTGAATCTGAATAAAATTTCACTTCTTCACTGACACTTGTGAAACGTCGATACTATGCCGCGACTTACAGCCCCTGAACGGGAACGTGCCATAGGCATGCTTCAAATTTGCGCCAGCACCAGGGAAATTGCCAGACGACTATACTGCGCACACACAACAATCGCAAGACTCCATCAAAGGTTTCTGCAAACGGGGAGCACTCGGAACCGTCCTCGACCGGGTCAACAACGTGTGACAACGGCACGTCCGGCCCGTCAGATCGTACGGGATCATGTCCGAGACCGAACACTACCAGCGACAAGAACGGCTGCTTAAGTCCAAGGACGACGTGGATTCATTCACCCCAACACCGTACGGAACCGCCTACGAGCTGCAGGCCTGCGTGCACGGGCAAACAGGCACCAGAATTGGCGACTACAACAATGGCACGGTGTCATCTTTTCTGACGAGTCACGATTTCACTTAAGGAACGCAGATGGCCGTATACGTGTTTGGCGGAGACGTGGTGAACGTTATAACGCCGATTGTGTCGTTCAAACGGACTGTTGGGGTGGTGGCAGCGCTATGGTGTGGGGTGGAATAAGCTACCGTCAGAGAACCCCTCTCCATATCTGCAGAGGAAGGGTGAACGGCGTCTACTACCGGGACCCGGTGCTGCAGAACCATGTTGTGCCGTTCTTCAACCAACACCACAATGTCCACACGTTCCAACAGGACAACGCTAGGGCACAAACTGCACGGGTGTCCATGCTGTACCTTGCACAGCAGAACATCCCCGTGCTTCAGTGGCCAGCTCTGTCATCCGACCTCTCCCCTATCGAGCGCTTATGGGATGAAATTGGACGACGTCTTTCACGTCGACGCCAGATGGACAACATCGGAGAACTTGAGGTTGCCCTTGTTTAGGAGTGGAATGCTATCCCTCAGAACACTATCCAGAGACTGATCAACTCCATGCGACGACGATGCACCGCATGTGTCAATGCAAATGGTGGTCAAACCCGTTATTGACTTTCCTGTTTGACCCCTACACCAGTTAAACCTCTCTCGGGTATTAACATTATCGTGAATAAAATTGAATGATGTTTACATGTCTTCTTAAATCATTCATTATCTCAAATGCATCATACGTATATACTTCACATATCAATCCGTGGAGCTATTCCAGATTTCGTGAGTGGTGCGTTTTCATATGGACTGAGTATATTTGTGCATCACAAATGCGGTGTATGATGGATCTTGTCATCCATTAATCAATTTTTATCTTCCCCTTCAGGCAAACTGGTGCAAGTCGATGCTGGAGGAGACCAGTTTGTGGCTGGGGCGAACCATATTGATAATGTGTTCTGCATGAACCAGGATACTACAGTGATCTCCCAAAATTATAGCTCCCCTACACACTGGAAACAGCTTCCAGGGGCCCTGGTGTACTACAGCTGCGGCCCCCTTGGCTGCTGGGGTGTCAACAAAAACCAGTTAATCTTTTTCAGGGAGGTAAGTATGGAATCAATTGGAGTTTGAGGCAGTGGGGGGTAACAGATGGGGGGAACGGGCTTGGATGTACTGCTAAATTGCAAGTCTTGCATATTGTTTTGCAGGATTAAAAACTTGAAAACTTTTGATTGAATTTAAGTTGCCATTTTTATCTTTTACTGGGATTATACTGCTCACGCAGCAGAACTTGACTACAGCCCGTCCGCTAACTGAACCAGCATCAACTCACCTGGGTCTGACATCTGACTGATACCCTGCAAAATGCTCAGACCTCGATGAAGCAAATGCATGCACCTGCAAACATGATTGAACACAAATCCGTTGTGTCCTAAAGACTCATACTTTGGAATGTCCAGGCCAGTACATGTCCACAAGTTCTTAAATTTCTGTGTCTGTGCGGTTGCAGGGGGTGACTCTGGGATATTGCGAAGGGGAGGACTGGCTGCAGATTGATGGGAGTTTGGTGATGGTTGAAGTGTCGACTGATGGCCGTGTTTATGGAGTCAATGCTGAAGGAGATGTGTTCCGCAGGTGAGAGGCTCAATCCAACAGAAGAGAGAAATGTGCGCCCGATACACATACTGACTATCAAAATATTGCTTTCAAAAAATGTAGTTTGTCCATTTCATATATTCCCGAGAGCACTAATTCTTAACCTTTTGAGTGCCAAGTTGGACACTTTGTAGGGGAGACAAAGGCTGTGTCCGAAATCACTCTCTATTTACTATATAGTGCACTGTATAGTGAGTTCACCATTTTGTAGTGCTGTCCGAATTGTTAATAAGAATCATTATCCCTTATAAAGCGATCTCCTTACATCCCACTGTCCCCTGTGAAATATAGTGACCAACCGATGACCACTAACCCATCAATACGTCCCATCATGCACTGCACACGAACCGAAGAATGATTAATTGTGCGACAGTAATGATGTCATTAACAGTGCTGAAGAAACAAGCCGGGAAGCGTCTGAAAGCGTTTCTTCCTTCTGCCCATGAGCTCACTATATAGTTACTTGCATGGGTCTCCTTATAATGAGAAGGGAACTGTGAATGAGTGAGTGATTTCTGACACAGCCAAAAGAACCCAGCTTAACTCAACTTTGTTTTTCCCTTAAGCAGGTGCAGAGTCAGAAAAATATTTTCTTTCTATTTTGCAAGCCAATGTATATCACATAGTTTGGAGTGCCAAATTTTATGCTGATATTTTTCACTGCATTTTTTCCTTGTTTGACAAAAAATATCCTTTTCTTCCCACATTTAGCGAAAGAAATGTTCACATACCCCACATTTATAAACTTTGCAGTGGCAAGCATAAATGTTAAATGTGCTGCATAAATGTAAAATGTGCTATTCCAAAATTATATATACAGTGGTGCTTGAAAGTTTGTGAACCCTTTAGAATTTTCTAGATTTCTGCATAAATATGATCTAAAACATCATCAGATTTTCACTCAAGTCTAAAAAGAAGACAAAGAGAACCCAGTTAAACAAGTGAGACAAAAATATTATTCTTGGCCATTTATATATTGAGGAAAATGATCCAATATCACATATCTGTGAGTTGCAAAAGTATGTGAACCTTTGCTTTCAGTATCTGGTGTGACCCCCTTGTGCTGCAATAACTGCAAGTAAACGTTTCCAGTGACCATTGATCAGTCCTGCTCATCGGCTTGGATGAATTTTAGCCCATTCCACAGTACAGAACAGCTTCAACTCTGGGATGCTGGTGGGTTTCCTCACATGAACTGCTTGCTTCAGGTCCTTCCACAACATTTTGATTGAATTAAGGTCAGGACTTTGACTTGGCCATTCCAAAACATTAACTTTATTCATCTTTAACCATTCTTTGGTAGAACGACTTGTGTGCTTAGGGTCATTGTCTTGTTGCATGACCCACCTTGTCTTTAGATTCAGTTCATGGACTGATGTCCTGACATTTTCCTTTAGAATTTGCTGGTATAATTCAGAATTCATTGTTCCATCAATGATGGCGGGCTGTCCTGGCCCAGATGCAGCAAATCGGGCCCAAACCATGATACTACCACCACCATGTTTCACGGATGGGATAAGGTTCTTATGCTGGAATGCAGCGTTTTCCTTTCTCCACACATAACGCTTCTCATTTAAACCAAAAACTTCTATTTTGGTCTCATCCATCCACAAAACATTTTTCCAATAGCTTTCTGGCTTGTCCATGGTCTTTAGCAAACTGCAGATGAGCAGCAATGTTCTTTCAGGAGAGCAGTGGCTTTCTCCTTGCACCCCTGTCAAGCATACCATTGTTGTTCAGTGTTCTCCTGATGGTGGACTCATGAACATTAACATTAGCCAGTGTGAGAGAGGCCTACAGTTGCTTAGAAGTTACCCTGGGGTCCTTTGTGACCTCGCCGACTATTACGCGTCTTGCTCTTGGAGTGATCTTTGTTGGTCGACCACTCCTGGGGAGGGTAACAATGGTCTTGAATTTCCTCTATTTGTACACAATCTGTGACTGTGGACTGGTGGAGTCCAAACTCTTTAGGGATGGTTTTGTAACCTTTTCCAGCCTGATGAGCATCAACAACCCTTTTTCTGAGGTCCTCAGAAATCTCCTTTGTTCGTGCCATGATACACTTACACATACATGTGTTGTGAAGATCAGACTTTGATAGATCCCCGTTCTTTAAATAAAACAGGGTGCCCACTCACACCTGATTGTCATCCCATTGATTGAAAACACCTGACTCTAATTTCACCTTCAAATGAATCACTAATCCTACAGGTTCACATACTTTTGCCCCTCACAGATATGTAATATTGGATTATTTTCCTCAATAAATAAATGACCAAGTATAATGTTTTTGTCTCATTAGTTTAACTGGGTTCTCTTTATCTACTTTTAAGACTTGCGTGAAAATCCAATGTTGTTTTAGGTCATATTTATGCAGAAATATAGAAAATTTTAAAGGGTTCACAAACTTTCAAGCGCCACTGTATATATATATATATATATATATATATATATATATATATATATATATATAAAGTTAAAAGTTTTTTTATTTAGTGGTTTCTATTATTTAGCTAAATGTAGAAACATAAACTTAAATGTTTAATTGAAAGTATAAACATTAAAGCATTTCGCAAAATATTTAACGAAATGTATGAAACATTTAGTGAAATGTTTAAATAAGTGTATAAAACATTTAGCTAAATATATTAAACATTTAGCTAAATATCACCTTTTTGTATAAAACATTTGGCTAGATATATGAAACATTTATGTTTTTATTTATTTATTTTTATTTATAAAACTAAATGTTTTATAAATTTTTAAATGCTTGAAACTCATGTGAATGAGCTCAACCTCCAGGCGGAGTTTTCCCGTAGCTCAGTAGATAATGTTGCTCTGTTTGTGAACACCTCTATCCTGGTTGGAATCCAGTCTGTCCCAAGTCCTCATGTTAGCTGCATATAACTGGTGTTGCGCTGCTCGGCAATTGCTTGGTTTATTGGACATTTGCTCTTGTATATAATTTGTGAAACTGTACATTGTTGGTTTGGGCGGGATTGTACCTGGTTACAGTGGCGAAATGAGACAGTAATTCAGGCCGGGAGTTTTGACTCCATCACAGGCCACTGCCACCCTGTTCACATAAACTACCAGACTGCTAATCCTGTAGGGTAACCCTATTTGTTGATATAATGGGAACCAGACGAGTTATAAATTTAGCCACTTTCTTCTTCTGGGAGGTAAGTTATCCAGATTATAAAATGTAAGAAAGAAAGGACAGGACTGAATTTTCAATGTACACTATGGCAATGGGCAAACTCTCCAAAACTCACACATTTATAGAGATACACACAGTTAGCTCAAATGTTCAAATGTTTATATTTATTTTCAAGCATCAAGTATATCCGAAGTATCAAAACCACACACACACACACACACACACACATAGTCAAAACTACCTACTAAATGCTACCTACTATAGCATACTGTAGTTACGCAAAGATATTATTCAATTACAAATCAAAGAGTTCAGAATAGTGAAAATTTCTGCATATAAAGGTCTGCAGCATCATTATATCTCAGTTGCATCATAACACGGTCACAAATAATCATACAGGTGACATACAATTATAAATAATAATAAAAGTAAAAGGAATGTAAATGTACTCCAAGTCAAATAAGATCTCCATTTCAAAATAACATTCAAGTAAATCAAAGCTATGAGACATGACTGCGTCTTAAAGTCCTGACATTTTAGAAAAAAAAATAGATGAGAAGTGTAGCTTGAGTTTCCTTTCTTCCCTCGACAGTCTCGTGAACTGTATAGTTTTAACTTTTTTCACATTCAACTGGGGATTATAATATGAAGGACTTAAATCATAGAATTGAATTTCTTTCCCTCCCACTGCCTACTTTCTCCTGTTTAGTGAGAGAAGTGAGCACTGGCTTTGTCTGCCAGGATTTTAAATATTCTGAAGTGCGGTATCGTGTTCGGTGGCAGCTGGTGAATGGGAAAGAGGGGGGGCTCAAATCATCCCTTAAAAATAATGATCGGTCATGACCTGTTTTCAATCATTTGAATTACCATTCGGGAAACTCTGAAAACTCTCAACATTATCAGGTGTGGTCAGTTTTCATTAATAACGCATACCTGTCAGCTATTGCATTTCATGCATTTGCTGTGAATTAAGTGGCATATTTACGTTCCTCTGCTGTTGTCAATAACTATTCAATCAATAGTAATTTAGAGTTCAATCTATTCAATGAAAGAGATTTTCGCGCAATTGAAGTCCTTGTGCATGGAGGCTTATCAGTTTCACATGCGTTACGGTGATAATGACTTCGGACTTTGCGCGCTTTTCTTTACTCGGGGGTTGGAAGCAATGGAATTGCATAAAGACGTTTCAAATGATCTTGTTGCATTTAAACAATCATGAAACACATGCATTGCTTCCAATTTGATTGAAAACAGGTGATGACCTATTGTTATTTTTAAGGGATGGGTTTCACCCCGCCCCCATCGGCAGTTCACCATCTGTTTAATTTCGCAGTGGCGTTTTCCGTTTGCACTTTTCCCTTGCGCCACCGTCTCGGAGCATATGAGCCACAGCGGCTTTGAGCTTCCAGTGGGAAGGATGAACGTAAGATTCTGTCCATTCTGCTATAAAAGCTGTGTTTTCGCTGTCCACTTTGCGCCGCTTAGAACAATCCATGTCACATTCCTTCACAATTACACACTCAGTCTTTTTCTCTTTTTCTCTTTTCGCTGTTCTCTCTTTCGCCCTGTATCTCTCCAATGTATTTCCTTCTCATAACCTTCTGACACTCAGGCACACTGCAGGAGCAAGTGGGCATGCACCGCCTACACCGAAACACGCGGTTACGTAGCTACCGTAGAGTCTGAAAAAGAAGCGGCTAATGAAATTAAAGCTGCCAAAATTGAGCAAAACTCAATGAAACTGATGTTTGGTTACAGCTCTGGGTCCGGATGGCACTGGGTCCGGACTTGGCCTATTGGTGACCTCGGTATTATATCATAAATATATTATGAAAAATTAGCATCTGTAGTCCACTGCAATGTGTTGCATTCATTTTTCGGCTGGTCTACTGATTTTAAGCTCAAAAGCAGCTGACCATTGTTAACTGTCAACAATGTCAGTTTGATGAATTGTAAAATTAGGAATTCATTCTACTTTTTCAAAGTACCTTCAGTCGACCAAGCTATATTTCTTCCTAGGATAGCTTTTCTGTCATTAAACTACTTCCAGCGCAAAGTAGTAGGTAGATTAGCTTCGAAAGCCATGCTTTCAAAGTAGCTTCCCCAACACCGGTTTATTTTTTTTAAGTCGGCCTCCACTAAGTGGAACTTATTAAAGAGGGAACAGAACTTTTTTTACTGGCAACCCGGTAGCGTTATTATTGGGCTGTAGCCGATGGGTTTGGTCAGACTGACAACAGAAAGGGCGATAATATTGTCTATTCATTGATATTCATTCTGGTCGGTAACTGAATCGCTAGTCAGTTGCCGTTCTTGTTCTTGATGAAAGGTCGTCATCATCTGGCTAGCCATTCAGTCACCACAACCCGATAGATGTACTAATTCATATGAGTATCAATGGACAGACACAACATATTAATGGTTATGAAAGATTTTTTTTGTAACCTGAGTAATGCTGACAAAAGTACTATACTGGAAGAACTATTAAGCAGAATTTTTCTAATGTTGTCATATGTGGACCTTGAGAGTGGCCTATGGTTATTGTGGCGAAAAAACATGAATGTTTAGTCTGTTCACAAAGTAGGGAGACACCTTTATTCAAGAGTCCCGTGCTTTAAATGTAACGCGAGTAATGCTGGAATTGCCCATTTAGCTGAATGTTTCATACATTAAGGTGAATATTTAGCTTTATGTTTTATACATTTAGATAAATATTTAGCTAAATGTTTAATACATTTAGTTAAATGTTTTGTACATTTAGCAAAATGTAAAACTAGAAGTATAGCATATTGAGCTAAAGGTTTCTTACATTTAGCTAAATATTTAGCCAAATTTTTTATTCTGTGTTATATATTTAGCTAAATGTTTCATTTATTTAGTGAAATGTTTATACGTTTAGCTAAATAATCTAAACCACTAAATAATAAAACTTCTAACTCGTGTATAATTTTCAGATGGCGCATTTAACATTTACGCTTGCCACTTCAAAGTTTATAAATGTGGGGAAAATTAACATTTCTTTTGCTAAATGTGAGGAAAAAAAATATTTTTTGTAAAATGTGGGGGAAAATGCAGTGAAAAATAACAGCATTAAATGTCCCATTCGGCACCCCATTACATACATATTTGGCATCTGATGGTTATAGCGATTCACTAAATCTGTATCACGTTTACATTAAGAGAAATATTCAAACCCAGGACACAATGTTTATACAGCCATAGCATTACACCAAATGGAAAATATCTAGATCTTGTACAACCCCAATTACGAAATAGTTTGGACGAATTGTAAATAGGGAATAAAATCAAAAATGCAATGATTTTCAGATCACAAGCCAATATGTTATTTACAATAGAACAAAGATAACATTTCAAATGTTGAAACTGAGACATTTTACATTTTTATCCACAAAATGAGCTTATCATAAACGTTGGGACCCAGGCAAAAAAGGTCTGAAAAAGCAATTAATACATAAGAGAATCAGCTGGAAGAACATTTGGCAAGTAATTATCTTAACTGGCATCAGGTGTGGAAATTGATTGGCTATAAAAGGGATGTCTCAGAGAGGCTGAGTCTCTCAGAAGTAAAGGTGGCTAGAGGTTCTCCAACCCACGAAGGCTTGCTGAAAGAAATTGTGGAATACTTTTAAAAAATGTTCCTCAACGTCAAACTGCAAAGGCTTTGAAGGTCTAATCATCGACAGTGCATAACATCATCAAAAGATTCTGAGAAACTGGAAAAGACCGAAGACCTTTACTTCATGCCCGTGATCTTTGGGCCCTCAGATGCCACTGCATCACTCACCAGCATGATTCTGACAATGACATTGCTAAATGGGCCCTGGAATACTTCAAGTAATGACTGTCTGTGAACACAGTCCGCCATGTATTCCACAAATGCCACTTAAAAGTCTATCATGCAAAAAGGACGCCATCGTTGAGCATGATCCAGATGCGCCGGCGTGTTCTGTGGGCCAACACTTATTTAAAATGGACTGTTGCAAAGTGGCAATGTGTCCTGTGGTCAGACGAGTCCAAATTTGACATTCTTGTTGGAAATCATGTGTGTTGTGTCCTCCGGGCTAAAGAGGAGAAAGATCACCCCTCCTGTTATCAGCGTTCAGTTCAAAAGCCAGCATCTCTGATGGTATGGGGATGCATTAGTGCATATAATGTAGGACACGTGCATGTTTTAAAAAGCACAATGATTTGCTGAAAGGTATATTAAGGTTTTAGAGCAACATACGCTCCTCTCCAGATGACATCTATTTCAGCGAAGGCCTTGTGCATTTCAGCAGGACAATGCAAAACCACATACTGCAACTATTACAACAGCGTGGCTTCGCAGTAGAAGAGTCTGTGTGGTGAACTGGCCTGCCTGCAGTCCTGGTCTTTCACCAATTGAGAACATCTGGTGCAAAATTAAACAAAAAGTCTGTCAAAGGAGACACAAAACTCTTCAGCAGCTGGAAGCCTATATTAAACAAGAGTGGGATCAAATTCCATTGGCTAAACCCAAGAAACTTGTCTCCTTAATGCCCAGACGCCTCCACTCTGTGTGTTAAAAAGGAAGAGGGCATGCTACACCATGGTAAACAGGCCCCTGTCCCAACTTTTTTGAGACCTGTAGCAGCCATCGAATTTGAAATGAGCTCATTTTGTGGATAAAATTATAAAATTTCTCAGTTTCAACATTTGCTATGTTATCTGTACTATTGTGAATAAAATACTGACTGGTGTGATTTGAAAGTCATTGCATTTTGGTTTTATTTACAATTTACACTTTGTCCCAGCTATTTCGGAATTGGGGTTTTACATCATGTTGTATACATTTACCTACAATTCACCAGGAAAAATTTGGGAATGTGAAATCCTTGGGATCTCCACTACAGTTTAAAATCGACCTGAAGTTGCACAGGTTTGATTACTGTAGTTGTATGGGTCTGTGATTTCCAGAGATTTAAAAATTGAATGCTTTTTTGGGGTCCAATTAGATATACATGGCAGCATAGGCTAGAGAGTGAGAGACTCATTTTGGTGCCCACCTTATACACTTGAGTGACCCATTTTAGGTCCCGGCCCATAGTTTTTGAAATCCTCCTCTCGTGTGACAGTTGTTGATTTTATCCTGCATATTTTGTCCACCAATTTTAAACTTTCTTTTTTTTTCTAAACCATTGTTTCTTGGTAGCCATATTTATGTAATGACTCCAGGTATTTCCAGGCATTTACGTTATGCTAGTAAAGCTTATTGTAAAGTATTTTTCTGAAGATATCCGTATTTTTAAAGGGATTGTCAGCAGGGGCACATGCATAGTACAGTTCAGTTGGTACAGTGCAATATCAAAGGAGCTGAAATACAAACCGCAAACTTATCTGTGTATAAAGCTTACCTTTGTCGCTGTTTTAGACAGAAGACGGCCTGCGAACACTAAGTTGCTAGAGTTGCCGCATTTTATCTTTGCTGAAACCCACAAAGAATAAATTATACTATCCATCCATATGTCTTTGGACAAAAACACGTTGAAAGCGTATGGTGAATTACTTCAATACCGTCAGAGAATTTGTTCTGGAGTTTCAATCCGTTTGTATCGCATTCATTCTTGAGACGTTGCAAGAAATTTATATCAAGCAACTGCCTTTAGTGTACGTAGAACCTGTTTGTCACAACGTTTTGAAGGAGTTTGGGCTTCTTAAATATTATTATTGCTTTTAAGTTAGATTTCATCCTGGACTATGTTGATTGTTATGTCGTCCCGTGGGGGCCGTCGAACTGCAATCAGTTGAGGAAGGATCTGCAACAGCAGCACCACAACAATCAGAGTTTGGCAAAGAGACCATTAAAGAATACGTCAAACAAAATGCTATGACAAACAGGTTCTATAAATAATAAAGACAGTCGCTCAATAAAAACTTTTGCAAATTTCTCAAGGAACCCCACGATGTAAACATCTTGAAACTCCAACATGAATTCACCGATGATATTGAAATAGATTCCCTTATGCTTTCAATGTGTTTTTGCCCAAAGAACTATGAACTATGGATGGATAGTATCGTTTATACTTTGTGGGTTTCGGCAAAGACGAAATGCAGCCACTCAAGTGACTTGGCGTTCGCAGGCCATCTTCTGTCTTTAAAACAACAAGACAGGTAAACTTTATACTCATTACAAATCAACTTGGGGTTTGTATTTCTGCGCTCTTGATTTCGCACCACATGTGTGTAAATGCTCATCGATTTGGCTCTGCTACACATGTACCCCAGCTGACATGGTCCTTTTACGCTAGAATTTGGTGCACTTAAATACACATGTATGACAGCCACAGCCATCATGCATCTTTATCACATATAGAGGGCACACTGTAACACATTAATATTTATTAACTTTGCTGTTGCATTGCCCTTTTTAAACACTTTATCATTTGGAGTCCTTGGAACACAGAAAGCTTGCTAGTGTAGCATCACTCAAAAAAGCACATGTAGATGTGAAACTTCTCCAGCTGGTGTCCTGCAGATAGAATCTCTTTGAACTGATGTTCAGACTACAGTTATTGAGCCGTCCTGCTCATGTGTCCATTGCAATCCCAACAGAGATGGCATCTCATTGTATCAGCTCGAAGGAACGAGCTGGACCAAGCTTGATGTTGTCAAGAGCAAGCATGTGAGCTATGACCTGGGGCATCTGTGGCTCATCACTCCCGAGGACAAGATCATGGACTGCGGTCGTGTAGGAGCATGAAACCTACTAGTATCTGCAAATACGACTTTATCGCTCAGCAAGGGAAGGATTAAATGTAACTGAGCTATCACAATTTTAGAATTGATTAATCTGCTTTGTTCTTGTATCTACTTCATATTCAATAAAATGCTTTCAATTGCATTTGTCTCCATGAGCAACACATTTTTTGTCAATTTTTTTTTCCTTCGACAGGGAAAGGCCAGCCAGTAAGTGGGCTTAGTGAATGGTGTGAGAGGCAAAGACCACATACATGTAAGGCGCGGCCGGACCCACTTTCCCCTGTTTGATGGTAGATGGCACCAGCTTGATGTGTAGCACAAGGTTCAGAAGTTGCACTTAATGAACCAGTGTGTCATCTTAGGCCCCATCCATATGCACAGGGGTATTTTGAAAACATAGCATTTTCTGTGCATTTCGGTCTTTCCTCTGTGTGCAGACTGTGGTTTTTCAGTCACTGAAAATAGACCTTTTTGAAAACCTCATCCTGGGTGAAGATTTCATTGGTCTGTTTTCAATGTGGACAGGAAATTGAGTTTTTGGTTTGTGATGTCAGTGTGTTGTTATGTCGCTGGTCTAGGGGGTTACAGAGACACAACATGAAGGTGACCCTCCCACTCCCAAGAAGGGCCAGCAGGACAGAGAATCTGAAACTAAGCAGTTTTCTAACTCAGCGCACAGTAACCTCAAAACAATATACAAAACAAGCTCTTAGCCCTACAAAATGACCCGTACCCAAAAACAAAATGATGCAAATAAAATACAGCAGGCTGGCCTAAACTCCTAACCTCAGACGAGAGAAAACCGTGAAAACAGGAGAGGCTACTCCCACCCACCAAAACTGCCAAAACGAGTGCTCAATATTTACGAGTGCCTGAACGAAAACAGAAAGCCATTTTGCGCAGTTAAGATCTCACACATCTTCTCAAATTACAAAAACACGCAATTTTCACAGGCAAATCACAAATTTGCACAAATTCTGGCTCCTTAGTTGGGAGTAGCAGCGCTGAAAGGGAGGGCCCCCCAGGTGCTGTCAGTTGGCGGTTTAAATCTTTTAAGGTCCCAGCTCCTCCAATCAGGAAGTGTCTTCCCACTCTGCTGCACCAGTCTATGCTGCTCAATTTCGTCCAGTCCAGCCAATCCGGAACCACCACTTGGACTGGAGTGAAAACAAGAGACACGGCCATGGACTCACCCAAAATCACACACAGACGCTCAAAGGAAGGAGAGGGAGATCAGTACACTGCATGCATGACACATGATCCCCAGGGTCATAACAGCGTGTACTTTCATATTTGTTAACAAGCTGAGGAAGCCTGTTCAATATGGTAGACTTGGACAAAATATTTTTTATTTTTAACTGCTCTAACAGGAATTTACATGATTACACATAGAGCATCTGTACATTTATCACTACATTGAGGAATATAGAGATCAGAGAAAGCTGCAGTGGTAACTCCTATATAATCCAACACTCTCACAAATCAGACCCCCTTCTTTTATGCACCGTTTAACCGTACCATATGAGGTTGGTTCAGGTATCCAAGGCCACCGGTAAGAGTAATTTTATTTCTTCATTTGTTTTGTATGAAGGCTTGTGATTGGCCTATACGGTCTTGCATTAAATTATGTCATTGCCGCCTGTTTGTATTGGCATGCTCTCAACATTTCATTTCCTGACTTTTTATTTTTGAAGAAGGAAACCAGAAAGGGGGGAACCATTTTTAAAAATGCCCATGCAAGAGTGGTGTCAGAAAAAAAAGGATTCTACTGAGTTGTTACAAAGTTTGTCTTTAATGAAAATTGTCCAAATGCTTAGGCGTCATCGGTGTCAGAATGAGCCCCCAACAATCCACTGGCTTTACCATTTTTATACCATACAACATGCACATGTATATATTAAGGAAAGGGGCTTGTTCTTGGCTTCAATGTATATTAATGCGGTGTATTACGACTAGGTAACAAATGGTCAGAAGACCATTGTCTGTTCAGCAGTTTGAGTGCTAATTAAGTTTCAACCATTGAGCTTTTCTCTCTCCCCTTTTTGCATCAATATCTTAATTAAATCCTCTTTTAAAATTTGGAAGCAAATTTGTGAGGTACGGTTCAGGAACCACACGCGAGAGAGAGAAATAAAAAAAAAAAACGTATGCCTTTAATGAGGTCCGAGTCAAAGCCAAAAAAAAACACAATTGCCAAGCCACAATACAAAATCCAAAAACAGTGTCGACTACACAGGCAGGGGTCAGAACCAGGAAGACAGATGAGCAAAGGTACATAAACGGTAGGCAAAAAGTCGTAGTCGATGAACAAAGCCAAGGGTCATAAACAGGGCATCCAAAGACAGAAATTGTGGTCATACAAAAATGGGTCAAAATCCAGAAAGACAAAAACAATACAAAAAGGGCAATGGCAAGAATCGAAGTTGGACAAACCAGCAGAAGAAAAACAATACTCAATGGCATACAAGGCGCTCTGCACAATGACATATTGACCAACGTTGTGACAAAGAGCTGGCTGTGAAAAGACTGCTTAAATAGACATGGGGGAAATCACATGCAGGAAACAGTTTAATTGGATCAAACTAATTAGGAAGGAATGAACATGAGGATTACAAGAAATTGGCAAAAACTAAAAAGCGGACAGGGATCACAGAAACAGCCTACTGACAAACATATGGCTCTTGTTAGGGAGTTCTACCGTGCACAGAGAGGCAGAACAGTGATTTGCCAGGGGCAGAAAATCTGCTTGAAGCGCAGCAAAGTAAATTGAGTGAAGGTAAGGGGCAGAGACTAGAGCAGAGCGAGTGCTGAGAGCTTGTTAGTCGATTAGTAATGTGCAGCTATACAATCCCTAGTGCTTGTTAGTAAGTTAGTACTATAAGCAATGCTAGTCTTGGTTAGTAAGTTTAACTAAAACAACAAACTGTTAGTATTGTTAGTAAAATAGAAAAGCAAGGCGAAGGAAGTAAACGAGATTGGAAGGAATGGTTGAAATCCCAGAAACCATGAAATCACCCGAAAGTCTGGCACACAATACTGGGACAGTGAGCGATCACATGACAAAAGGGGGGAGACAAAGTGCAATGCATAGTATGAGACAAAACATGGACCGGAATATAACTGAGGGAATGGACTATGGGAGAATATGCAGGAATAAACATGAACAAAACATGGCATGGATCAAGACATGGCAAAACATGAACAGAACAAGGCAGAATCATAACACAAAATGCCCGTGGAGACGTGTAGAAACTTTGTGATCAACTTCAGGAAGCGTTTGGAGGCTGTAATCGTGAATGAAGGCTTTGCCACCGATTACTAAGAAAAGGGTATGAATAATTCTGGACGCGCTATTTTTCTTAAATCTGTCAAAATACCAAATTTCTTGAAATATCATGTTACTGTACTTCTTACAGCCTTATGCCAACTTACTGTGTCATTCGTGAAAGAATAAATTTGATTTGTCAAAAAGCATCTCGAAAAAACCCGAAGTTTGATAAAGGTATGAATAAAATTAGGCACAACTGTATATAATCAGTGGCAGCTGGTGAACTGGCGATATGGGAGGCTCAAACCCATCCACTTTTCTTTTCTCAGGAGTTGGAAGAAATGCATGTGTTTCATGATCGTTTAAACTGTTCAAATGACATAAGATCATTGGAAGCATGAAACTGAATCATGGAATTGCATGAAGACGCTTCAAATGATCTCATTTCATTTAAACAATTTAACTGATAATCAAACACTTGCATTGCTTCCAACCCCTGAGTAAAGAAGAGCATGAGAAATATGGAGTCATAACGCAGGTGAAACTGATAAACCTCCATACACAAGGACTTCAATTCCGTGCAAAAAATCTCTTACACATGCGTTGATTGAATAATTGCCGACTGCAGCAGGAGAATGTAAATATGCCACAAAAACTCATGCAGAATGCTTGAGAGTTGACAGGTGTGCGTTATTAATGAAAACTGGCCACACCTGGCAATGTTGAGAGTTTTCGGAGCTTTTGTAACAGTAATTTAAATGAATGATTGCAAACAGGTCATGACCAATCATTATTTTCAAGGGATGGGTTTGAGCCTTCCCTATCGCCAGTTCACCAGCCGCCACTGATATATATATATATATATATATACAGTGGGGAAAATAAGTATTTGACCCCTCGCTGATTTTGCAGGTTTGCCCACTTAGAAAGAATGTAACGATCCATAATTTTAATCGTATATACATTCTAACAGTGAGAGACAGAATCACAAAGAAAATTCCCGAATATCACATCATATGAATTTATAAAAATTGATAACCATCTGATGAGGAAAAATAAGTATTTGACCCCCGACCAAACAGCAAGTATTCTGGGTCCCACAAGCCACAAGTCTTTCTTTAAGACGCACCCCCAATCCCAACTAATTATTTACATCATATACACCTGCCTCACCTCATTACCTGTATAAAAGACACCTTCCCACTCCCAAACAACCAGATTCCAACATCTCCACCATGGGCAAGACCAAGGAGCTGTCTAAGGACATCAGGGATAAGATTGTTGACCTACACAAGGCTGGGATGGGCTACAAGAGAATGGGAAAGCAACTTTGAGAGAAAAGATCAACTGTCGGTGCAGTTATCAGGAAATGGAAGAAGTACCACACTGCCGCCAAACTCCCTCTGTCCGGGCCTCCATGCAAGGTCTTGCCTCGTGAGATGTCCCTGATCATGCGAACAGTGAGGAATCACAAGGGGGGAACTGGTTAATGAACTGAAGGCAGCTGGGACCACAGTTACAAAAGAAACAGTTGGTAACACACCACACGGCCATGGATTGAAATCCTGCAGCGCATGCTAGGTCCCCCTGCTCAAGAAGGCACATGTACAGGCCCGCCTGAAGTTCGCCATTGACCACCTGGATGGCTCAGAAGAGGCCTGGAAGAAGGTGATGTGGTCAGATGAGACCAAAATAGAACTTTTTGGGCTCAACTCGCCGTGTTTGGAGGGCAAAGAACACAGAGTACAACCCAAAGAACACCATCCCCACCGTCAAGCACAGTGGTGCTTTTCAGCCAAGGGGACGGCACAACTCCATTGCATTGAAGGGAGGATGGACGGGGCCATATACCGTGGAATTCTGGACCAACAGCTCCGTCCCTCAGTGAGAGAGCTGAACATGGGTCGAGGATGGGTGTTTCAGCACGACAACTACCCTAAGCACACTGCCAAAGCAACAAAAGAGTGGTTGAAAAAGAAGTACATCAAGTGTCTGGAGTGGCTTAGCTCACAATTGAAAATCTTTAGAGGGAGCTTAAAATTCGGGTTGCAAGGCGACAGCCTCGGGACCTGAATGATTTGGAGGCTGTCAGCAGGGAGGAGTGGGCCAACATCCCTGCCAAAATGTGCACAAACCTTGTCAACAACTATAAAAATTGTTTGACATCTGTGCTGGCCAATAATGGCTTTTCTACAAAATATTAACATGCTGTTTGTCCAGGGGGTCAAATACTTATTTTTCCTCATCAGATGGTTATCAATTTTTATAAATTCATATGATGTGATTTTCGGGAATTTTCTTTGTGATTCTGTCTCTCACTGTTGTATACAGTATACGATTAAAATTATAGATCAATGCATTCTTTCTAAGTGGGCAAACCTGCAAAATCAGCGAGGGGTCAAATACTTTTCCCACTGTATATAGACAAATATATTTTACAATATATAGATATATTTTACATCAACCATAACCAAAGATTCTCCCTAAAAATCCTATTTCCCATTGCACTCTCAAATAGATGAATGATCCCAAGTTCCCAAATGATCCCAAGAGTCATTAAAGGCAACATAATTGGCAAGCTTCACGCTGGTTAGCCTCAGAAAGCCTGTCAAATTCCTGCTGATAGCCATTGGTCGTCAAAAAATACTGTCCCTGCCAAAGGCATTGACACAATATGGTCAGTTCTTTTGTTTTTTCCGTACACTGAAAACAATTGAGTTTGAGATCAAAGGATGTGCATGCGACAACAGATCTGAATTCTAAGTTGAACTCTTCTTTATTTATTTATTTTTTTTGTACTGCATATATATTTGTAGTTTGTGTCATATTTGTCACAAACCGCAAAATATTAATGCAGTTTTGCTCTGGCAGCATTTTTGTGTGTAAGTGCTTGTGAATGTGTAACCACCACCGTCCCTCTTAGCGCATTGTCCTGTCTTTTATTGGCAACTAATAACATGATCTGTCTAAGAGGGCAAAGACACCACAGTGAGATATAGAAGGACACAATATTTAAACACCAATAAACATAAAAAGACAAAGACAACAAGGACAGGGACATAGAAGAGGAGAAAACAGAAGTGAGATCAGAAAGAGCCAGACAGAGCGGGACCGTTTCCCAAAGTTTCTAAAACACCGCAGGTGATGCTCCTGGCGATGCAGCCCTTTGGTCCACAATCATTAGTGAAGCTTGGGTCACAGACGGCTGTCGCCATATTGGATTCGATTTGGCTAATGAGATCACCACTGGTGCATGCAATCCCACTTGGGTCAGATTAGCCAGGTGGCACAGCCCGACACCCGAATCACCAGGGCAGTCAGGCCGCAGGACCCGAACCAGTGGAGGAGACCAAGGACCCCGATCCAGAGGAGGACCCATTCGGGGAAAGATCGGGTACCGCCAGCGCACCCTGGCCGATCATCGGGCCACCAGGAGGGGGGGGGGGCAAGGGTACAAGACCCCCGCCCACCCCACGGACACCCGCCCCGCCCCACCACCCCCCCCACCCACAGCGGAGCCCGAGAAGCCACTCAAGCCCGCGGAGCCCAGGAGCAGGTAGACCAGGCCAGGACCGGGGCCAGGGCCAGGGCCCGCCTACCCGCGCATCGGAGTAGTCCCCCCCTGCCCCGCACAGCCCTACGTCCCGCGGCCGAGGATCAGACCCGGGGGCATGGACGGGCCCCCCAGCAGTTGATGCACCACATCCCCAAGACTGCCAATCCACCACCCCCCAGAGAGAAACCGCACGGTGACCATCAGATAGACCCGCCCCCACCAGTAGTCGCGGACCCTGTCCAACAGCAGCCGGGACAGCAGAGAGGAGGCATCAAGGGCGAGGGAGGGGGGGCGGAGCGGGACAACAGGGGGCCCCCACCCCGCCGCTCCCCCCCCAAGCGAAGCCCGGCGATCCAGGCCCCGCTGTATCTATCTTAATAATGGCCCCCCCCCTACCCCCTTCTCCTTTTTCTGTTTTTGTTTTTGTGAGGTGCATTAAACTAGGAGGGCAGGAAGGGAGGTGTGTGTGTGCCGGGGGGGCAGTGGCTATGTATCCTGTTCTTATGAAGTGCATTAAAATAGGAATGCACTCACCCCCCCACCCAACACACCCCACACCCCACGTCAGACACGACCCCCAACCACCATGAAGGGGCAGAGTGCAAGATCCTAGGCCCCGTGCGGTGCAACTCCAGGAGGCAATGAACCGACACCCACGGAGGAGGAATTCGACCCCCCCGGATGAACCAATCCAGCCCCCACTGCCCGTCCCACGACCAAGGGCACACCAGGCCCAGCCGGCAGGAGAGTGTCACTCACTACTGGGTGGACAGGAGAGAAATGGCGGGCCTATGACCAAGCCCACCACCTGTCCCCCCCCTCCCCCCACCACACCGGCACGCCATCGGCTGCCCCACGCCCCACCCACCCGTCCGACCCGTCCCCCGCACCAAACTCCACGGAACCAGGGGACCCCATGGACCCCATCCCAGGCAGGAGCAGCGGCAGAGTACAGTGGCATCCAAAGGGGAAGCCAGGACCACACCCCCCCACCATCCCAACCCCAGGCGAACCCAAGACCAGACGGGCCACCAGTCAGCACCGCAAGCCCCACCGTCCGAGGGCCCCACCCCCCGACCGAAGCCCCCAGCCACCCCCACCGCAAAGGGCCCCCCCGAACCAACGCCCCAGCCAACTCAGGAATGAGGCCTGCCATCCACACCAAATCAAACCAAAGGTTTATCAGAGAGATCATGCAGGTCCCCCTCTCATCTAGACTAATGTGTGTGTGTGTGTGTGTGTGTGTGTGTATAGTCGTCTGAGTGTGTCTGTTTACGTGTGTGGTTTTTATCTGTTCATGTTACGTGTCGGTGTGAGTGTGTGTGAAAATTCAAATTTCCTGTGGTTGTTTGGAAATCAGTTAATTGGGGTTGTTAATTTTGTGAGGACTTGTGTCCAGTTAATTTCAAAGGATTCTACAGTATTATTAACCTCCGCCGAGGAGGTACTGTATATGTTTTCGGTGCCGTTTGTTTGTTGGTTTGTTTGTGTACAACATAACTCAAGAACTTATGGCCGGATTTTGACGACATTTTCAGGGTAGGTGGGTATTAACTCAAGGAAGAGGTGATTAAATTTTGGCATATCTAGGCCAAAGTACTGCTGAGATATACGCCAAAGTTCAAGATTTCAAGTCTTTCCAATGGGCCGGAGTTCCAATCGCCGTGCTTTTGGCTTTGCTGCCCCCTGGCGGAGGTTCTGCGCTCTCTGAGTGCTTTTCTAGTCACTTATTGCAACTCTTTTTTCTATTGATATTTGGTCTATTAGTAGATTTTCCCATATCTTAATATCAAGGTTATTTTTTGTTTTCCAATTTAATAGGATAGCTTTCTTTGCAATGTTTAAGGCTGAACATCAACCTTTCAATCTGACCACCCGATATTCAGGATAGTAATGCCACAGAAGAGCGGTCGGATGGCCAGCAGGACGTTTTTGAGCAACAAACTTGACCCAAAGTGAATGTATTCTTCCCATTAAGCCACATTTGAAAATATCATTATCTATCATCACATTGGGGTCTATTCTCCCATAAGCGCGTAAGTCTTTTTTTACGCGCTTCGAGTTAAGCGCTTTTGAGTTACGCGTATTCTCCCCTACCCGCTTCGATCACGCCCACAGCGCTTAACTTCAGAATGTAGGCGGCCTTATGAAAGAGGTGTGACTGATCCAAGAGAGAGGCAGACTCTGTACAAAGCTCATTGATTATGGCTATCAGGAAAACATGGAAAAAGGATTTTCTGATTAACAATAAAAACGCATTTGTGGTCCATGGAAAACGCAATCCAGACTTTAAATTTGAATATTGTCGGCCTGCTGATAAAACCTCGTATCTCCAAACTGATAAGAAACGAAAACTCGTATGTCCACTATTCTTACATGTAAAATGAAACATTTTTATTTTAAACTATATTTATCCATTTATTTTATTATTATTATTATTATTTTATTTTATTTTACATTTATTTTTTATTTTCCTGTGAAGTTTGTCATTGTGAAGATACGAGGTTTTATACGCCGCTGTAATAGTAGGCCGTACCAATTACAAGACGTAATTCAGACATCTCTTTATTTATCCCCCGCCGTGCGATTCGCGCGAAGCGGGGGAAAAAGCATTGGGCTCCGTCCGTACGGACACATAGCCTAAAATTGCGGCAGCGGGGGATATGTTTGTAACAAACACTTGTTATTTCTTACTCTAGCCACCATGACATTAAAGCTATGCATACAAACAAATTGCCGCGATAATGAATTAATAAATAAAGAATTTAGCGCTTCTCAATCAGCGCAATCAGATCATTGAAAATGTGCCCCTCCTACACCAGCCTGTTTGTTCCGTGGAAGACAGGGAAGAAGACAAAGGGAACATTCTAGTCACACGAAGACAATCAAAGACAGTTTATATGATCTCATTTAGAAATTGCGCACTTGAAAACTACTCCGATGTCAGGTTTGCAACTAAAGGACATGGAAACGCTTTAACAAGGATTCTTTCCCCGCCCCGAAACCGCCTCAGTAAAGACGGAATTCCATATCCATAGCCTATTATCCTATTTGATTTGAGCGACACATTCACTTGAACTTGTGCCTAATACTTTATTACAATCAATTATCCCAGTTACTGATAATGATTCTTCCCATGTCAGCTATTCTTTAAAGGCAAAAATTGATTAAAAAATGGATAGTGCTTTGGTATTTGCCAGGATAGGGCTCAATCTAGAGTAGCCTATTTAATAATATCTTTATTCACACATTAAATTACACAGTATTACCAACGGTAAAAAATTACTAGGACTCGAGTTAGTTTATACAGATATCCTCAATTAGAAAATCAATCCCCTCACTCGTGAGAATATCACAACTTTTTAGATTATCACGAACATACAGGGCAGTCGCATTTGTTAATAGAACATTGAAGACAATGATGACGACGTCGAGCCAAAGCCGAAAACCAAATTTCACAGATGTTGGTGTTGTATGGCAAGCCAGCAATAAAGGCTGATCTGAGGAATTAATCTGTGAATCGTTCTGGATATGGCGTCGGTGGGGAGATGTATGCGCAGTATCCCCGATTTAAAGCATAAATGGAGAGATCTGCGGGGCGCTGTAAAAACCAGGTTCTCTGCACACCGGAGAAGTGCACACGCAACAGGTGCAACCATCATCCCCTGTGCATTTCACTGCACAGGAGGAGGGGATGGCATCCACTCTTTCTGTAGTGGAAGTGCATGGAGAAGAACTTGAAGCGCCAACGAACTGCGTCAGACACCTTGACACAGATGCCTGTGATGTGTATGACATCACCAGCCACTCTCTGAAACGACCCAGATGCCAGAAGCGACAGCGCAGTTCTGACGTTGATGACAACGTGTATGTTTTGTGGATAATTGCTGCGGCTGGATAGCTGTTCATCCAGAAGTCGGCAAAGATAGATGATTGCCTCATGCACGGTCCAGGCGAAAGCGCTGGATGCACTCAATGTTTGTTTGTCCCAGGATGTCCAAACGAAGCCGATATATGAGTGTTCGTCTTCGAGCTCGGCGCGCTCCACTACTCTTTCCCAATCACGCAAGAGTGCAAGCAAATGCAGGACTGGCATTTTGGCTTTAGATTTTGAGGGCATGGTAGAATTATGGTCTTATTATGTATATATAGTACTCGTATTAATTAATTGTTTTGCGTTTGTAATTTAACTGATTGGAGAAGAGGCTGATGCGTAATATCATGTGATGATTTCGTTTGATAAATTATCATGGCTTTGAGAAATGTAGTTTAGAAATAAGGAAGAACAATCGAAAATTAAATGTCTCAACCTTTACCATGTTAAATAAAATAAAAATAATGTTAAAATTCGGCCTATAACCTACATCAAACGCAATATTCAATTTCACCTAATGTTGGTGCTTGACCTTAATACAGCCCTCAAAAGCGCTTACCAGAAAAAGCGCGTAAGTCAGGGGGAGAATACGCGTAAGTGTTATTTGCATGAGAAACGCCCGGAAACGCCCCGATTTTGGCCTTGCTCCGCCCCAAGCGCGTAAGTGCCTTCAAGGCGCGTAATGCACGGACTTAAGTCGAGGGGAGAATACGCGTAGGCTGAAAAGCGCGTAGCTACGCGCTTTTTTCGACTTAAGCGCATGGGAGAATAGACCCCATTATGAATATCCTCTGCTCCCTATATATCTTTCCATCACATCGTCCACACCTTGTCGTGGTGTGAAGGCTTACATACCTCTGGGACCCAGGGAGCTACACCAGCAGGAGCATTACCTCCTGACACAGTCAACCATGCTGGACAGGTCAAAGGGCAGAGGTCAAAGGTGAGACACCTCACCCAGTATCCTCTGCTCTCTATATACAGGATGTACAATCATGCTGGACTACATATTGTAAATAATGTTTGTAAATACCCGGTAGTGCATTTCAAACTGTTATTTTCGGTACGCAATATACATTCGTACAATTACCGATATGAAGTCTCCAGTTCACATTTTATTATAGATCTAATATGAATAACTTTAAGTGGATTCCAGTTGTATAAATAGTTTATTTCATATACTGAACAGCAAAAGAAACGCAAGTTCGAACTTTTGTAAATATTTAGTTGAAATAAATTTCATTTAGCGAAACAAATGATACCATTATCAAACCACACACCCAAGATGGGTTTGGTAATGTTGCCAGTTATTCTTGACCACAGTGCCGAAACACGACGATTGTCACATTTTTCCTGTTTTTTGCATAAGATGTTCGTGCTGAACGAGAACGTGCATGCTTTTCACGCCTGATTAGCTCTTTATAAGGCAGGCAGTGCGAAAGCGCTGCACACAACCAACTTCAGTGGAAGATTGGTGAGAAAAGATGCCGCAGCTAAATCAACAGGAAAGAGGGATCGCCATTGGGATGTTGTATGCCGGATTAACAGCAACTGCAGTAGCGAGACACTTCAGATGTCATGTCACCACAATCACAAGACTCCTGGCAAGACATCAGCAGATGGGACTGTGTTGCGCCGACTGCTGCGCTGTGGACGCTAACCGCAGGGAGGAGGAAATCTGATGGTCTGGGGCGGCTTCAGCTACCACCACAGAACATGGCTGCATGTGTTTCATCAACGTGTCACAGCCGTTGTCTACAGAGATCAAGTTCTCCAACAACACGTTCTACCGCTATTCCACGCCCAACGGCAGCTCCAGGTTTTCTAGCAGGACAATGCTCGTCCCCACACAGCACGGGTCTCTATGGACTTCCTGAGAGCTAACAACATTGCTGTACTGCCGTGGCCCCCTCTGTCTCCGGATATGGCACCGATCGAGCACGTGTGGGACGAGATTGGAAGAAGAAAATTCACACAGCTGGTCCACCTCAAAACCTGGAGGATCTGGAGGCGCGAGATCAGGGAATGGAATCAACTTTCACAAGACTTCTTCCAGAGGCTTGTTGACTTGATGAGACGTCGTTGTACTGCCTGTATCGAGGCCAATGGGGCTCACACACGTTACTGATTGAAAGACTTATTTGTGTCATTTTTGCTGTTTGTGGGTACTGAGCTTTCATGTGCTTTATTTGTAAACATGAGAATTCGTTTGACCAGAGAACATGACACATTCCATCAACAATCATTTGTCTATTGTTTCTTATAACGAGATTAGTTGTATGTTCTCAAAATTGAAATCTATGGTCATTTGAAACCCAACTTGCGTTTCTTTTGCAGTTCAGTATATTTGCTCACTTCATATAGAATTCAAGTTCAAACAAATTCAGTTTGTGGGATTATCCCCGCCAGTTGAAAGCTCAAGGTCGGAATCCTGTTTTATGGGGTGACACTTTTTTCATATAACTTGTAACTAACCTGCTGTTATAGATAAATGCATTTTGTTTTGGCTTGTTGATTACAGAATTACATTAAATATATTTTTAAAAAGTCACCCGATCAGATTCTGATCAACGAAAACGTAAAATGTTTATCTTCAGAGGCGCAACAAACTTAAGTTAGACTGCAATCACAGCAAGAATGGTCACACGTTAATCTTGCCGAGTTCACTGTCTGATTGTTTCTGGATGGCCTATGTAGTGGACTTGAGCTGGTACAACAATACGGTGATGTGATGGCCTTGTGGGTAATCACACTAAATGTGGGGTCTCCCTAAGACGAAGGACGCTTGAAAGACAAAGGACAGCCCACTGTTTTACCGTAAACCACCAAACGCTACTGAAAAGTGACAAGGGGTCAGACACTTTGTTTCACGGCTGAAGGGCACTCATAATATTGAGAAGGATGCCCCTTTCTGCATCTAAAGTACACCTGCCCTCTTTTATAAATCTAAGGACACCCCTAGCAAGTGGAAGGACAGCCCAGACTTCATCTTAACTGCCCCCTGCCACCGTTTATAAACAGAGGAAAACTCAAAGCAAGTGGCAGGACACCCCTGACTTCATCTAAACTGTCCCCTGCCCCCTTTAATAAACAGAAGGACCCTTCTACTTGCTAGGGGTGCCCTTCCACTTGCTCTCAGTGTCCCTCTGTTTATAAGAGGTAGCTGGGGAGAGTTTAGATGAAACGATTAGGTACGACAACAGTCATTGTCGTCTTACCTAACAGGGAGAACACGCAGCACCTGTTAATTGTGGAGCGCTCTCGGGATGAACCATTTTTTGATTATGAAAATGACTGAGAACAGGTCAGGACTAATAATTGTTTTAAACAGAAGTTTTGTGCAACCCAATTCTCAGTTCTTTTTCAGCAACTGTGATGAATTTAGCCCACGATTTAATCGCTGTTAGATCACACGTGGAGAGAAACCGTGTCTTCGGTTGCCAGTTACGATCATTGGAAAACGCGTCAATAAAGGAAAATGATTGAGAACTACTAATTGCAGTCATAAAGGGACGTGTTTTACCCCCCGGCTATGCCACTGGTTATCAGGGAAACCAGCTCACCCTCTTCTTCTTCTTCTTATTTGGTTTAATGGCGGACTGCACTTTGTCTTTAGTGCATGCCGCCACCAACAGTACTGAATTTTGTGCTGTATTATGACTGTGTACTTTACTTTAGTAGTAATTATAACCAGCTCACCCTTTGCACCGGCACAAAAGACGTTTAGAAAAAGGATTGGGGCGTTTACCAGGTTGGGGTCAGGGGTCACGGAATGCGGGGGTATAACTACGGGTGAAATGCAGCTATAAGGTTTTCATAGAATTTCCTTGTAGAACGTGAAAATAACGACTGCGCGATGACTCTCAACATCTTTTTAATTGTTTGCGTCTTGCAGTTATTTGCTGAACAACATGAAGGTACCGTGGAAAACACTTGATTACTGATAAACAGAATTTTATAAACATTTGCATTATGATGAATATAGGTTAAAAAAAAAAACCTGCAGTCGTGTGCAGAGGTTGGCCTATCATTGATTTTGATGGGTTCAAAATTTAATTTTAACGGGCGTGCGTTGACCGATTTCATCTAGAAAAATTTTGAGACCGTTTTCTCTAGATAAAAGCAATACTAATATCTATATCCCGTGAGAACTGCTTTATCACTGCATTTTCCATTTTTAACGCTGGATTATTAACGCGTTGTCTTGCTAGGTTCCAAGCCACGCTGTTTTTTTGTTTTCTATTCTCCCTTCCTCCTTTTGTGTCAGCGCGTTCGAGAGAAACTTTTCTGCTCACGATGAGATATTTGTGCGAGCAATATCTGCGCATAGGTGCTGCCTATTGTGCGACATCTGGGATTTGCGTTCCATTTTTCATTTCAAAAAACTATTAACTTTTATTCCCTACCCCCGCAGACCCCCCCCCCCCCCCCCCCCCCCCCGCCTTGCCTCGAGAGAAGCTTCGTGGGAACAAGTGTTAAACGCTTCTTTTTAAACTGAAAACTCGAACCCGTGTTAATCCTTCCTTAATAATATCGAGCGAACTTCAGAGGAGCGATTGGTTTGTTCAAACTTGCTGTGTCAAGTTTACTTCTCTTAAGAAGTTACGACAGCCCGTATATCAACATTAATTTTTGAGGTTGCGTCTTATTTATTAATTTTCAACGACGAAAGCGTGCAGAGAGGGCACGGAGGCGCAGTGGTCAGCAAGAAGGTTGTTAGTACGAATATGACATTTGGCTCTTCTGCATGGAGTTTGCATGTTCTCCCGTGTTTGGGTTTCCTTTGGGTAGGCTATTCCACTGCTCTGGTTTCCTCGGTCTGAAGACATGCATGTTTAACTAGTTGTGGACTCGAAACTGTTCGTGGCGTAATGTGTGTAGTGAATGCTGTACGATGGATATGAGAGCTCTCCGTGTGTCCCTGTGCTTTGTCTGTGGACAGTTGGGATGTGCTCCGGAGTCCAGCGCCTCAGGGGCTCTTGAGGAAGACGTGGGTATAGATAATGAATGGAAGGTATTTTATGGATTTTTCTTAGTCTGTGCGAGTGGTTCTCAGATTCGGTCCTGGCGCCGCCTGTGTATGCTGGTTTTTGTTCCAGCCTCAACTGCAATTCTAGGATTTTAAAAAGCTGTTGATTTGTTTTAATTAGGTGCATTTATGCAAATATTCACATTCGCATATATTATAAATATTGGCTGAGGGAAACAATTTAACTAAACCGTTAATCAACATAATCAAAAGGTTCCTCATTAGCGAAACTCTTGACGTATGGTGGCAAAACCCGACAATTTACTTGGCAAACAATGGAGTCACACCTGTTGTGTTTTCTGTTGATTTTATTTGGTTCAAGCAGGCTATTTGGGAAAACTCGAGACACCTGTGTTCAGAAACCTAATTTGGAGCTTATTGATTTTCTCAGTCTAATTTGACCTGTTTAAAAATGTTTTCACCTGAAAATCCTAGCAATATTGAAAATTAAGCACTATGTTCAAGGGTTTTTATTCATAGCAAAATGAATATGCCCATCCAAATGTGACTTAAGATGGTAAATAACCACTCTAAACATGGAATGCTACTAATTAAGAGGAAGTAACAGCTTTTACTTAAGCTGTTATCCTAGAATTGCAGTAGTGGCTGGAATAAAAACCAGCAAATACAAGGGGGCGAATTTGAGAACCAATGGTCTATGCCAGGGGTGGGCAATCACAGTCCTGGAGGGCCGGTGTGTATGCAGGTTTTTATTCCTATCAATTACCCTGACTGAGTTAATTGATTGCATGCACAAATATAGATTTTCGCAATGATTCGATCAAAGGAAAATGTTTTATGAAGGAAGACAAGACTAGCCTTTGTAGTTTCATGATAATTTAAATAACTGCGCATGAAATGTCAGATTTCATAAATGGTTTGGCTAATTGAGACAATCAACTACTTAAAGACCAGATGTTGGTGTGAAAACCAGGGACAGATACGGCCCTCGCTGCCCACCTCTGGTCTATGCTGACTCAATGGACCACATTGGAGTTAACTTTGCAATACCCAATATCCATAGCGCCTGACGTCACGTATTTTCAGCTGGGTGTGTAGACTCTGCCGTATCTCGTAGATTTCCATTGACAACCACCGAAGCAACGTTCATTCCTTCCATTTATATGCAATATTTGCGCACTTTTGTAAGAAGTGGCAGAGCAACAACTTGGAAAGTACGCAATTTGAGGGTGTTTGTTTTTATAAAGTTTTAGGGAGTTTAAAAGGAGCTGTCAAGGGCTGTGCAAATGGCTCACATCTTCAAGTGGAAAAGGTAGATCTGCCTGAAACATGCTGGCCTGCTCAGTCAAGACGCATGCAATTGCCTTCCACCATTCCGAATGTTACACGAGCTGAAAACGAGCTACGATGAGACTGGGTAAAAGCAGTCAACAGAGTTGATTTGAAAACTGGTATATGGTCGGATTTTTGGCTCGATCCGAGCTTCATTCATAGAGATAGTGGTTTCTGTTGGGCTATTAAAATGAAGTCTGCTTACAGAAGTGGTTTTCTTCCATTTTTTATTTCTGCCTGCAGTTGTGACAATTTCTTTTTAACTTAAACCCCCACTGGTTAATGCACTATAATTTTCATTCCAATTCAGCTGTATGGTTCCCAGCCCATATGTGTATTACAAAATGAAAGTGAATGTATGCAGCCTCTTAATTCATCATGTAATTCAACCTTTTAAACTCCCTAAAACTTTATAAAACAAACACCACCAAATTGTGTGTTTTCCATGTCGTTGTTGCTCTGCAACACAGCTGCAAGTGTGCAAATATCGTGTATAAATGGTAGGAATGAACGTTGCGCAGGTGGTTGCCATTGGAAATCTATGAGATGCGGCGCAGATGAGGATAAAGGATAATGGCTAACTTCATTAAGCTAACTTCGATGTGGTCCATAGCGACCAACATGTTTCATCTCAAAGATGTTATGTTTGAGATCTTGGCATCGTGCGGGTAATTGGTGTAGACTTGTGTTTCCATTATTTTACGAATATGACCGGATCTCACATCCTCCTGACTTGGAGAATTTCCTTGCCAGAAGTTCCGATTTAGACAATATTTATGCGGTGAACATTAACTGAAGTGTTTTGTCACTTAGCCCTGAAGTTGAGGCATTCAAATCATGTATAATTAATGGGCCTAGTGTGCTCCAAGGAAACTTTTTCTCCACCATTTTCCCAGGATCTCAGCAATTCTGTTAACGCCATCTGCACGTCACTGCAGAAATTCTGAAACACAGGACCTGGCAACATTTTTCTCGTCTTCTGCAATCCTGTTCTGGCCATGTGCCCGGTATAGCCTCATTTATCTATTCTGGCAGGAGAGCAACCATAGACTGTATGAAAAGATGGACGAAACAACCGTGACGTCACTGTTTTCAGCATACCATTTCGGAAGCCTCGATTTTGGCAATTTGAATTGCGCAATTTTGTCATTTTGAAACCAGATGTGATTCCTATTGGATAAGTGTGAATTTAGGAGGAGCAAGGGGTGGATCTACGGGTGGATCTGACCATATCTGATGAGGACCAGAGGATAGCCATGCCCGTAAAGCATATCCTGGCTTTCTCCTTCATTCTAGCCTTATTTCAGACAATAATTTACAAAAATAAACCATGATTAATCGAAGGAGACTTGGAACTTACGATAGATACCATAAAGTCACGTGGAAAATCATCATTGAAATAATAAATCAGGTGGGAAAGTAGGGTAATTTTCCTGTAGACTTCTATGGCGTGAACTTATTTCTGTAATCACAAACATCGCCATCTGCTGGCCATTTAAACTTAGTTTTCAGACTCCATGTCCTGCGTCCATCTTTCTATCACTACTACTATTTGAGTGATGTGGTATCTGCACTGAGATGCTGAAATACAGCAGCCCAGAACTACACCAGGTCATCCTCAAAATATTCAATTTGGTACTGAATACTGGGTGTTTCCCTGAAATCTGGAACCAAGGCCTAATCACCCCCATATTCAAAAGTGGAGACAAATTCGACCCAAATAATTACCGAGGCATCTGTGTGAACAGTAATCTGGGGAAGGTTTTCTGCCGTATAATTAATGCCCGGATACTGGCCTTCCTTAAGGAGCATGATGTCTTGAGTAAAAGTCAGATTGGCTTTTTACCAAATTATCGCACCTCTGATCATATTTACACCCTACACACACTCATAAACAAGCATGTCCATCAAACAAACAAAGGAAAAATTTTTGCTTGTTTTGTCGATTTTAAAAAAGCCTTTGATTCAATTTGGCATGACGGACTATTTCTTAAAATTTTACAAAGTGGTGTAGGAGGTAAAGTCTATGACGTCATAAAATCGATGTACTCGGAGAATAAGTGCAGTATCAGAATTGGAGCTAAAAGAACAGAATTCTTCACTCAGGGGCGTGGAGTGAGACAAGGCTGCAGTCTGAGCCCAACACTCTTCAACATTTATATCAACGAACTGGCCTCACAATTGGAACAGTCCTCAGCCCCTGGACTCACTCTTCATGATAAAGACATTAAATTCTTGCTCTATGCAGATGATCTGGTTCTGCTGTCGCCCACAGAACAGGGGCTGCAGCAGAGCCTGTCCTGCCTGGAGCAATTCTGTCAGACCTGGGCACTGACAGTAAACCTGAAAAAAACCAAAATCATGGTCTTCCAGAAAAAATCCAGATTTCAGGGACACAGGTACCACTTCACCCTCGGAGCAGACACTCTGGAGCACACCACCAGCTACCCTTACCTGGGACTGCAGGTCAGTGCTTCAGGGAGATTCGACATGGCAATAAATGCATTAAGGGACAAAGCACGCAGGGCATTCTACGCAATCAAAAAAACTATCTCCAGATTCAACCCCCCGATCAAGATTTGGCTCAAAATATTCAACCACATCATTCAACCAATCCTTCTTTATGGGAGCGAAATATGGGGCCCTCCATTACACCAAAAAAATAAAAAATGGGATCAAATTGAAACAGAAAAATTCCACCTCGAATTCTGTAAAAGTGTACTACATGTCCACAGAAACGCCCCAAATAGTGCGTGCAGGGCGGAGTTAGGCCGCTTCCCTCTCCGGCTAACAATTGAAAAAAGAGCCCTCAAATTCTGGGTCCATCTGAAGCAGGCCGACCCAGACTGCTACCACCACAAAGCTCTTAAGTGCAACCAAACGCACCGAGAGAGAGACCCACTTGAACAATTGGCCATCAAAAAACATTTTTATGACAAAAAAGAAAAATATCCACCTATAATATTCAAAACATTTGAAAAAAATCAATAAAAATCAATACGTTAATAATTGGCAAGAGGAAATTAAACTAAATAATAAATTAGACATCTATTGTACTCTAGAACGAGACTACTCCCTGTCAGAGTACTTAACTAGAGTCAAAAACCCCAAACAAAGGCGGACATTAACAATGTACAGACTCAGTGACCACAGCCTCGCTGTAGAAACAGGACGACACCGAAAGACCTGGCTGCCGAAAGAGCAGAGGCTGTGTGCTCACTGCGACCGGGCACAGGTCGAAACAGAAGCCCACTTTTTACTTTCCTGCCCCAAATATGAACCAATCAGAGATAAATACTTTCCCAAATTCACTGCCCGCATAAAAAAATTTCCAAATCAACCTGATCCAAATAAATTGAAAATCCTTCTGGGCGAAGACCATCGCACAATAGAGGTAGCAGCACAATTCATCTCTGCCTGCCACACACAAAGAGAGGGTGTGGGCTGAATCACAGCCCGCTATACTGCACATATTAGGTTAATTTTGTCCCATATCTGTTCAATTTAGATAAAATTTTTATACTTAATCATTATACCTTTTATTAGTTATACATTGATTTAAATGTTTGTGCGTACATATTAGTCAGTTCGTATTTTATTGTCAGTTTTGCTTGTCATTTATGCATCATGCTTTTGCAACACAAGTTCACTTGTCATGCAAATAAAGCTCATTTGAATTTGAATTTGAATTTGAATTTGTCTCCCTCTGTCAGCAGTGCGTAGCGCACAATGTACGTTACTCACCGTACGTCATTACGTTGGTGAGAGATGAACGCTCGCTTTATCTTTTCTCTTTGCTTCACGGCTCGATTCAGTCTCGCTTTGTTTCACACAGCCAGACCCCAAGTCTGCAGCGCTGACTTCAGTCAATCTGGAGCAAACACAAAAGCCAAGGTGATCTTATGCGACAAATCCCAGCACATTGAGATTGACTATGAACACTCCGGCTAACTTCACTGCATTCGCTAGCAAAATGCTTAAATCGGCTACACTCTCATTATATAACGCCACCGTTCATTTGTTAGTAACAATACGAATACGTGCACATGCCCAAGTATCATAGAAGTAAAGCCAAGCTGATCTTTTGCTACAAATCGGAGCACACATTCGCTTGTACAGTCTGAGAGCAACCCAGTCCACCGGGTCCATGTGCCCTCAGGCTTTACTCTGCATTCATCTGGGGTTTACAACTGTTAAAGCTTCTGTTGCTTTCTTGGCTTGGAAGAATCTGGCTGTGTTCTTTATTAACAAGGAGTTTTTGCCCAGAACTGCCTTGTTTGCCCACAGTTGTCTGGACTTTAATGAAAAATGGCTCAATCCATTCCACAAATCTACTATCTGATTGATTTTTATCCCCCCGGCATATAATGCGGGGAGATATAGCGATCAGTGTGTCCGTCTGTCCGTCCGTCTGTAATAAAATTGTTTCCGGACCAGAACTCAAACTTATACCACTTACAAACACCAAATTTGGTATGTAGCTTCCCCTTATGGTCTAGATGTGCCTTTTGGGGTTTTCGGTCCGTCCGTCTGTCCACACAACCTGTAGGTTACACAACCTACAGCCGGGGGGATCCGCCATTGCCAGATGGCTCTTGTTATTTGAATCGGTTGAAATGCCTCCCCTCATTTCTTTAGTTCGCAACCAGACCAAATCTCATGTGGGTCAGTGAGATGCTATTCTTCAGTTTGAATTGAAAACCAACTTGGCAGATCTCTAGGTATTGAGTGTATTTTATTTGATCAAACAATAACTTTAATTGGAAGCAAAAAAGTGGCATTCATATTTGAATTTTAACAGCCATTGAATTCCTAATATTGAAATATAAACACTTGTGAATTCATATCATTGAAATATTTTACTCTGAAAACGGTCTATCTGAATTTATTTGTTCTGAATTGATCTTTTTGAAATTATGAATTGTTTTGCATGCAATTTCAAGAGCTGAAATTTAATGTTAGTTTTTCAATGTTGTCAAATTCAGATCCTAAAATTCAAGCTTTAGTATTTAAAGAAAAAAAAAAGCTAGCTAGCTACGGAGCTGGAAGAAAAACATGGCATTGAACAAACTGTTTCATGTAGCTCTGTAGCCAGCCAGCTAGCTGGCAATTGCAGACCTGAAATGAAGGGAGGTGCAAGCAGAGGTGTATAATCCAGGGGTCAGAAAATAAAAATCCTACCATTTTCATTCCACCCGTAAACTCCTGCCAGCAGATATCACTTGTTTTACCTCCCAGCTGAATAGTGCCAACTGACAGGTCTTTTGTGGCTGGAACAATATTCTGGGATGGAATTTTACTTTCTGAACCTGGATTATACACCTCTGGGTGCAAGTAACGTAAGTGCAGTACACTTCAGCTCGATTAGAAACGTAGAACAATCGTCGCTAGCAAAACTATTGGTGAAATTGAATTTGAATAATGCTTCTGAATTTTTTAACTTAATTTTTCCAGTCTAAATTTGGCCTATTCAATTTTAGACATTGTTTTTAAATACTGAAGCTTGAATATTTGGATCTGACCATGTGGCTTGCCTCATAATCTCTAGTGATTGCTAAATATGTATGTTTGAGCCCGCTTTTCATTCTCTTCTAACTGTAACTCTGGGGATTTTTTTTGTGCATTCTATTCTTGCAATTATGCAGCATTTTTCAGGGATGGCAGTTGGGTATAGTGTGTTCAAGACTATCTCCTCTTGTGTCCTGTTTTTACCACCTCAGCAATACAGTGTGAGGAAGTTTCTGGAAGGCTGAAGCAGATTGATGTCGGGTTGGGCCTTGTTTTCGGGGTGAATGCAAATGATGCCATCTACACCCGTCTGGGACAAGCCTGGACACGACTGCCTGGGGCCCTGAAGCATGTTTCTGTAGGACCAGCTGGAGTATGGGGGGTAAACGGTGCCAACAATATCTACAAACTTGTGGCTGGCAACTGGGTTCGAGTGCCAGGTAATTTAGGATCTCCACAGCACTACTGTGCGCCGCGATGACTCCTATACCAGTAGGGCATACAAGAGCAGGCTATATGCCTCTATTGGGACACTAACGACCCAAAGTAGGAATTGAATGGGGAAATTGCTGAAATCAATGGGCAGATGTATTTGTAAAATTCAGAACAACGACGTATTGTTTAACGAAGAAGGGAAGGCCATTTATCGGTGCCTCAGAAATGTGGTGTATACATCTTCTCATCCATTTGTCTGTCTATGTTCTTCAGGCAAACTGGTGCAAGTTGATGCTGGAGGAGACCAGTTTGTGGCAGGGGTGAACCATATTGATAAAATTTTCTGCATGAACCAGGAGGCTACAGTGACCTTCCAAAATATTAGCTCCCCTACACCCTGGAAACGACTTCCAGGGGCCCTGGTGTACTACAGCTGTGGCCCCCTTGGCTGCTGGGGTGTCAACAGAAACGACTTAATCTATTTCAGGGAGGTAAATATGGAATCAGATGGAGTTGGAGGTAGAGTTAAATTGCTAGTCTTGTATGTTGTGTTGCAGAATTTAAAAAACTGAAGTTTTGATTGGATTTGAGTTTTCTTTATCTTATAATCCCCCACCATGAAGTGGGACCGGGGGATAATACATTGGGGTTCGTCTGTCCTTCCATGCCACATTGGGAACAAGATTTCTCAAACATTATACCTGCATGCGTGAAATTTTGTATGTTTTAGCAACTCATGATGTATGGTCAGTTTGAAAATGGATGTCGACCATATTTTTTTTTTTAACGGCGTGAAGGCCCTTGAGTGTGGTGGGGGACTGTGATGACACTGTCTTGGTGATTATACTGCCCTTGCGGCAGAACAGGAAAACCAGCCTGTGTTAATTGAACAAGCACCTACTAATAATAGGACTCCTCCAGAATCAAAAACAGCCATTTGGATCAAAATTGGATCTAGTTTGTCCAGAATTTCCTGGGTCGAGTAGAACTTGACCCAACTTGAATGGAGTAGGAAGTTTTGAAGAAAACTGGATCAAGCTTGTCTCGGCGCAGAAATTCGGGATGAACTTGATCTAATTTTGATCCAAATGGCTGTTTTTGATTCTGGAGGAGTTCTTGTGTAACCTGGGTCTGACATCTGTCCAGTTCCCTGCAAAATGCTCAGAGACCAATGAAGCAAATGTGTCTGACCTGCCAACGCGATTAAACACAAATCCGCAGTGTCATTAAGACTCATACTTTTGACCGTCCAGTTCAGAGTGTTTGCTATTGCTAGACTTCATGTCATTTTGCATTTTGCGGTTGCAGGGTGTGACTCCGAAAAATTGTGATGGAGTGAAGGGCTGGCAGCAGATTATTGGGAGGTTGGTGATGATTGAAGTGTCAACTGATGGCAGTGTTTACGGAGTCAATGCTGGAGGAGATGTGTATCGCAGGTGAGATGCTCAATCCAACAAAGTAGAGAAATGTGCACAGTTGCTCAAGATCAAAGTATTTTCAATAAATGTAGTTTGTCCATTTCATATTCTTGAGCGGACTAGTTCTCCATTTAATTCTGTCCCAATTTGGACATTTTGTAGCGCTGGCCAAAGGACCCAACTTAACCCATCCACTTAAGCGAAAAGTGTGTGTGTTTGAGTGTTAATTGTCCATCCCAACAGAGATGGCATCACATTGTGTAAGCCCGAAGGAAAGGGATGGACCAAGCTTGACGTTGTCAAGAGCAAGCATGTGAGCTATGACCTGGGGCATCTGTGGCTCATTACTCCCGATGACAAGATCCTGGACTGCGTCGTCTAAGAGCATTTTACTAACTCGTGTCCACAAATACTTCTGTCCCTCCACAAGCAATGAAGGGGATTAAATGCTACAGTGCTATAACAGAATCCTCAGAATTGATTAATCTGCTGTTTGTATTCCCTTCATATTCAATAAAATGCTTTCAATTGTGTTTGTCATTACAAGCAACACTTGCATCCCCCCCCTCCCTTCAGTAGGGAAAGACCAGATGTGTTATACTTTCATCATTGTCATTTTAGCACCACATCAGCGCCAAGCTGGGTAACTATGTTATTGAGCCGGAATTATTTGAGAAATCATGGTAAAAAGTGAAAATGGGAATAAAATAATATCCCAGACATATACCAATCAAAAATGTTATGTGTTGACTCACAACAAACTCTCATTATCATTTAATATTCCCTTGGTAGCTTGCTGGCATAATGCAATGGATGGCCAGAAAGACGGTCAAAATAGATTTTGGTGCATGTTTGCCGTAGATTTTCTCCGTAACCCAGATGTGTTTCATGGTGATAAATGCTGTTTGTTGTGCTTTTGGAGCTCTGTTTTCAGAAATATCAAGAATTTCTTGGGTAGTATCTACACTTTCAAGCGAGACGGAGCCAAAGTTGGAGGAAAACTCAAAATGGACCATTTCATAGGAGATTGTGCCTATGTTTAGGTGGCATTATTTTTTTTTTACCCAGCAAGACCGAGATCTGACATAGTCCCTTTGGGGTACACTACAGCATTAGTACAATCTCAATGGAAGTATTTTCAGTGTAGATGATTTGAAACATCAAAAGTCAATTTGCCTCTAGGGGGCACTGTAGGCTGGGCCATCCCCAGCAATGTACCAAAGAATTTTTTTCGAATTATGTTTTTTTTAAAGTTTTCTCAGAGAGTGAAGAGCTTGGTTTGGTACTATGCTGGGTAGATGGCTTTCTGACTAAAGGTGCCACTCCAAAGAGTTAATGTTACACCGACCTAACATTCCATATTCCCAAACGTACTGAAGTTCTGTCTTTTGAAATATACGAAGCACATACACGGTTATAAATAAAATTTGAAATCCCTTTGGTATAAAGGTTGTTTGTTCATAATCTGTAGGTGACTGTGAGCATTATCAAACCACAATACATGGGCTATTACCAAGTAGAGGTACAGCGCAGTCAGGAACATACAGCACGTTATAAAACATGATCAGTCCAAAATTTTTAAATGCCAAAAAAGAACTAATATAAAAGGTGTACCACCGCAAGTACACAGACATGCGTCACCAGTATATGCACACTTACATAAATAAAAGTCCATAATTTGAACTCTAAAAAGAAATCTTTGTCACGCAACTGTGTGCATTTAGACAATGTCTAGTACAAAAATTAAAAATGTTTTATACTTTTCATGTTATCCAAAGCGAAAGGCTGTCAACACAGCATATGACTAGCTCTATCCGTCATACTGTTTTAGGAATTCGATTGTGGGTTGGCGGCACCAGAGGTGCTCCTTGGCCTTGAGCAGCCGTCCATTGCCTTCTTCTTTGGATCCAGGTCGATATTACCCTTGGAGCCAGTTGAGCCCGAGGAAAGCTCTACTACACTGTATCCTGGGTCTCTCCAGGGCTGCTTACAAACCATTGATTGTGAGCTTGTCTGTCTCTGAATTAAATAGCGGGCTGCAGCCTATATGGTGCAATAGTTGTGTAAACACCAATGGCTTGGTATGCACATGAATGGGAAGCCTGTAAAAGAAACCCCGCCCTCCCAACCAGCGGGTATCTCGTAGACTAGGCATCATGGGCAGGTGTTAGGAATGAAGGCATGCAAGTTACCGCAACAAATCAACTGCCCTTTTCTTGACAGGGTGCTGCTTGTAATGTCAATGACAGAATCATGCCAGTGAGTGATGCAGTGGCATCTGAGGGCCCGAAGATCACGGGCATCTAGTAAAGGTCTTTGTCCCTTACGCACAGAGATTTTTCCAGTTTCTCTGAATCTTTTGATGATGTTATGCACTGTCAATGATGAGACCTTCAAAGTCTTTGCAATTTGACATTGAGGACCATTGTTTTTAAAGTACTATACTATTTTTTTATGCCTTCACAGGTTGGAGAGTCTCTGGCCATCTTTACTTCTGAGAGACTCAGCCTCTCTAGGACATCCCTTTTATAGCCAATCATGCGACACGCCTGATGCCAGTTAACTTAATTACTTTTTTAAATGTTCTTTCAGCTGATTCTTTTATATATTGCTTTTTCCGCCCTTTTTTGCCTGTGTCCCAACTTTTTTGACCCATTGCAGACCCATTGCAGCCATAAAATTTAAAATCAGTTCATTTTGTGGATAAAAATGTAAAATGTCTCAGTTTTACCATTTGAAATGTTATTTATTTTCCATTGTAAATAACATATTAGCTTATGTGATCTGAAAGTTATTGCATGTTGATTTTATTCACAATTTACTCTTCGTCCCAACTTTGTCAGAATTGGGGTTGTAGTCAAAATAATGCACTGAACATTAACTGAAGTAACAGCGCATTTAGTTGAGGGTTTCTATAGTTATGCAAATACACAGTTTATAATGTCTACACAAGAGTAGCATAAGGAAACAGGCTTATGAGAGTTCGCACCGAATGAGTGAAGTTCGCAGTTATACAGGCACAGGCAGTACATGACAGCGATAAACAGATGCAGTGGAATGTGGGCGGGGTGTTAACAGGCTGATGATTGATGGCGCTGGAGGCTTGGCGTAAAAGTTCTCCCCCCCCCCGACATGGTATTGATACTGTAATTCTACTATCAATCATAGTCAGTTATTGTGGTTTCTTTAAACTGCCGGAGGAGGAGGAAGGAGAAGAAGAAGAGATGGCCTGTTTGTGTTTGAATCCTGTACCTTTCACTCACCTGAAAATTGATTAAAGAGCCCGAGGAGAGAACAATGTGTGGTTGCTTTGCTTCGTTCAATGCGTACTATGATAAATACTTTGTACTTGCACTTTTGATACTTAAGTATATTTTTTCACAAGATAAAAACATATAAAAACATTTATTGTGAGCTACTTTAAGACTTTAACTCAAGTAATTTTCTTATGGGCGACTTCAACTTTTACCAAAGTAACTTTCAGTTATGGTCCTTCTACTTTTACTTAGTTTTTTCCCCGGTACTTTACACAGCTACATTCTAAAACGCTTAACGTGAAAAAAGCTTAATGGGCCAAAACAGTGAGCAATCAGTGCCAAAGTCCTCTCAGCATTTCTGATCATGAGCGCATTCTCCAATAAAAACATAGAAAACCAAAGTCCGAAGAAAACAAACATTAGATCACATTAAGCGTTTTTCCTCATCTTGACTCACATTGTAAGGAGAAAGCTTAATGTGGCTTCATGTTCCAAAACAGCGACCAAAAATCACCAAATGCCTCTTTGACGTTCCTTGTCTGGAGCACTTTCTCCAATCAAAAAATTAAAACCGAAGATGATTGCGAGGAGTTTCCCAATTATTTGTTGCTGTTTTAGTACATTAAATTATGTTACGCTTTTTCCTCATAAGGTACGTCAATGGAGGGGAAAACGCTTAAAGTGATGTAAATACCATATTCCTCAGTCTTCAGTTTTAATTGAAGTGCTCCTGACCAGAAAGGCCCTAGAAGAATTTGGCGCTGATTGGTCGCTGTTTTGGTACATTAAGGTACGTTAAGCTTTTTTCACATTAAGCGTTTTAGAATGTCCCCTTTAAACACCTCAGCCAAAGACCCACCAGCTCCTGCCCGTATACCACCAGGCCCATCCGGACCAACCTGCTCCTCACTCCATGGGTTTCCCTCCCGGCTGAGGGCCAGGAACGCCGGTAGTAATGCCTGGGGGAGTACTGTAAGAGGGAGAGGAAGGAACATTTCAAAATTCTGTCTAATTTTCAGCCATTTATTTATTTGTTTGGTGTTTTAATAATCCCATGAAAATGAAGGATCTAAGTCAGGGGTCCCCAATCTTTCCCAGAAAGGGCCAGTGTGGGTGTAGGCTTTCATTGCAACTAAGCAGCTACACACCTGGTGCTACTAATCAAGCCTATTAGGAAAGAGTCCAGGGGTTTATAAGTAGTATCACGTGTGTAATTGCTTGGTTGCAATGAAAGCCTGCACCCACACTAGCCCTTTATGGGAAAGATTGGGGACCCCTGATCTAAGTTATCAGTGCAATTATGACTTATGTAAACTTCATGACTTTCAGAAAGGAAAGAGGACTGACAGATGACTATCAATGAGTATTAACTGACGGCCCAATTAGTCCCTGCATTATTAAAAGCAGCATAATATTCGGTGTGGCATCTTAGAAAATCCACCGGAAATAATTACAATTTATCTGTTGATAATTTTTATGTATATCTGCACTTATGTATTGGTGTTTGGTGATAAGTTCAAAACAACTTTTTCATTGACTTTTTGCATGCAGAAGGTATAAATTTATCTAGGCTTGCATGAACAGTAATATTTTTTTGAAGGGCTCATTAAACATGAAACAAAAATACAAAACACTACATATTAAAACACAAATTTATCTTGTTATACACAAACATTTTATGTATATCTTTTTATTTTTCACTTATGTACTGCAATTATCTCATGAAAAAGAAATCTTAAATAAACTCTGAGAGGACTGAGTTGACAAGTATGCTGCTACTCAGGGTTAGCGATATTAACTGTGTTGCTAACTGCAACTAGCTAATATCGCGTAATTTGTTGTCCGTAAACGTTAAATATCTCTTGAATCGTGCAGGGGATAGTCCAGTTAAACGCTTTACTGTACCTGTTAATTTAATTCAGATGTGCTGACAATATACAGTGTTATTCTTTAAACGTCTTACCTTTTGAAAGATCATCATGAACGGTCCATTCAGCTTCTACACAGCTGCTAGATGAGTCTTGTTGCTAACTTCCGGGAACTATTGGGAGACTCCACGACCCTCCATTGCTGTAAAAAAAGTGGCCCATTGGAATAGCTTCGCATCACCAGGCTCTTCATACAGGGGAGAAGAGCCTGGTTTCCATTCACTCTGAAGTTTGTCTGGATTCTGGTTCCGGTCTAGAGAGCGGATCCAGAATTCACCAAATATACCGAAGTAAAAGTGTTCACCAAAATAAAACTTTAAATTCTGGCGCACCATCAATTTCCGTCTCCGAGTTTGAAACATTTTATTCATGTAAACATGGACGTACAAAATAATATTTTTTAAATAAAAAATTTTCACTGCATTTTTATTTGTTTACACACCATCATGGAGCTGGATTCATCCACCAAGATGATGGTGCCAGAGCTCATTGTGCACTTGTCGTCCTTGACCATCTCCAAAGGCACCAAAACCTTGTCCTGGCCTGCTATATTCTCTAAGCTCTCCCCCATAGAACACACATGGGATATGCTGAGAGGACGTGTACAACGGCAGCACCCACCCTCTCAGGACTTGGTTCAGTTGGGTGCAGCACTCCAGGAGGAGTGGCAGAGAATTCCTCAGGTTGACACTGATCATCTCATTTGGAGCATGCGGTGTCGGTGTGATGCTTGTGTGGATGCTAATGGTGGATCAACTCATACTGATCACTGTGACTTGAGATACCACCCCATGTGGCATTTTGTTCCTCCAGAAAAAATTCTCAATAACTTTAGAGATGATAGTGTCATGAACCTCATTTTTAATTGCTCACCAATCAAATAACATGGTTTCGAAATTCAAAGTGAATGTATTTCCAGAGTTATTTGTCTATATTATCCCCTTCTTCTTGTGAGCATTATAGTATAAGTTGTAGAGGAGGGGTTATGTTAATACTCAATTTTGGCCTATAGGGGTTATGTTAAGAATTGGAAAAATTACTGGTGCTAAATCCCCAAATGCCTGTCCCACATACAAGTGACCTATACAGTGAAAAACTTATTAAATAACAAACTTTTGGGCAGAAATTTATTGTTTTAAGTTTCTCCTTTACTTGTGTGTGAAGTGATAGACCAAAGTGATTTTTGTGCAAAATAATCGAAATGTATAAAAAACCCAAAACCAGTGAAGTTGGCACGTTGTGTAAATCGTAAATAAAAACAGAATACAATGATTTGCAAATCCTTTTCAACCTATATTCAACTGAATACACAGCAAAGACAAGTAACTTAATGTTCGAACAGGTAAACTTTGTAATTTTTTGCAAATATTAGCTCATTTGGAATTTGATGCCTGCAACATGTTTCAAAAAAGCTGGCACAAGTGACGAAAAAGACTGAGAACGTTGAGGAATGCTCATCAAACACTTATTTGGAACATCCCACAGGTGAACGGGCTAATTGGGAACAGGTGGGTGCCATGATTGGGTATAAAAGCAGCTTCCCTGAAATGCTCAGTCATTCACAAACAAGGATGGGGCGAGGGTCACCACTTAGTGAACAAATGCGTGAGCTGATTGTCGAACAGTTTATAAACAACATTCCTCAACGAGCTATTGCAAGAAATTTAGGGATTTCATCATCTACGGTCCGTAATATCGTCAAAAGGTTCAGAGAATCTGGAGAAATCACTGCACGTTAGAGACAAGGCCGAAAACCAACATTGAATGCTCGTGACCTTCGATCCTTCAGGCGGTACTGCATCAAAAACTGACATCAGTGTGTAAAGGACATCACCACATGGGCTCAGGAACACTTCAGAAAACCACTGTCAGTAACTACAGTTCGTCGCTACATCTGCAAGTGCAAGTTAAAACTCTACAATGCAAAGCGAAAGCCATTTATCAACAGCACCCAGAAACGCCGCCGGCTTCGCTGGGCCCAAGCTCATCTAAGATGGACTGATGCCAAGTGGAAAAGTGTTCTGTGGTCTGACGAGTCCACATTTCAAATTGTTTTTGGAAACTGTGGACGTTGTGTCCTTCGGACCAAAGAGGAAAAGAACCATCCGGACTGTTATAGGCTCAAAGTTCAAAAGCCAGCATCTGTGATGGTATGGGGGTATATTAGTGCCCAAGGCATGGGCAACTTACACATATGTGAAGGCACCATTAATGCTGAAAGGTACATACAGGTTTTGGAGCAACATATGTTGCCATCCAAGCAATGTGTTTTTCATGGACGCCCCTGCTTATTTCAGCAAGACAATGCCAAGCCACATTCTGCACGTGTTACAACAGCATGGCTCCGTAGTAAAAGAGTGCGGGTACTAGACTGGCCTGCCTGTAGTCTAGACCTGTCTCCCAATGAAAATGTGTGGCGCATTATGAAGCGTAAAATACGACAACGGAGACCTCAGACTGTTGAACTACTTAAGCTGTACATCAAGCAAGAGTGGGAAAGAATTCCACCTGAAAAGCTTCAAAAATTGGTCTCCTCAGTTCCCAAACGTTTACTGAGTGTTGTTAAAAGGAAAGGCGATGTAACACAGTGGTAAAAAGGCCCCTGTGCCAACTTTTTTGCAATGTGTTTATTTTCAAAAAAAAAAAGTTTCTCAGTTTGAACATTAAACATCTTGTCTTTGCAATGTATTCAATTGAATATAAGTTGAAAAGGATTTGCAAATCATTGTATTCTGTTTTTATCTACGATTTACATAATGTGCCAACTTCTCTGGTTTTGGGTTTTGTACATGAATGACCACGATGACTAGAACTTTTTTTTAATGCACTTATTAGCACCTGACGCCACGTGGTGACAATGATTCTGATCAGAGACATAATTAAAATCACAACTTTATGGTTCATGAAAGATGTTTGCATTTACCAAACTAAGGTAGCAAAAAATCTTAACCACAGAGCAGAGGATGAAGTGCTGGCTGACAAGTAAGTCGTGGAACCTCAGATTCAGCATATCAAAGGCTATCTCTCCCCCACCACCTTTGACTAACACCAGTTTGCAACCAGGTGAACAGATCCATAGAGGACGCCATCGCCATAGCTCGCCACTCTGTGCTGAGCCACTTGGAACAACAGCAGAGCTATGTTAGGGTGCTTTTTGTGGACAATAGCTCGGCATTTATCGCAATCATCCTAGACATTCTGATCACTAAGCTGGACACCCAGGGCCTCCCCCCTCCTGCCTGTGCCTGGATAAGGGACTTTTTAACCAACCAGCCCCAAACTGTGAGACTTGGCCCCCATCTCTCTCCCACCTGCACACTGAGCACCGGTTCCCCTCAGGGCTGAGTGCTGAGTCCCCTCCTGTACTGTCTCTACACCTACGACTGCTATCTGGCCCATAAAAACAACATCGTTGGCAAATTTGCTGATGACTGCTGTTCAGAGAATAATCTGGCACTGAACACCACAAAAACAAAGGAGATCATCGTGAACCTCAGGAAGCACAGACTGACCCGGCCCCCTTCTACATCAACGGTGAGTGTGTGGAGAGGGTCCACACCTTCAGGTTTCTTGATGTCCTCATCTCTGCTGACCTCTCCTGGACAAATATCATCACAGTTATCGTCAAGAAAGCTCAACAGAGACTACACTTCCTGAGGGTCCTCAGGAAGAACAACCTGGACACCAAACTGCTGCTGACTTTCTACCGCTTGTCTATTGAGAGCCTCTTGACATACTGTATTGCAGTATGCTACAGGAGCTGCACTGAGGCAGATAGGAGGAGGCTTCAGAGGGTAATCAAAGCAGCACAGAAGATTGTTGGCTGCCCTCTCCCCTCTCTGATGGACACTGACACCTCTCGATGCCTCAGCAGAGCGCAAAACGTCATCAAGGACAGCTCATACCCTGGTTTTCAACTATTTGACCTGTTGCCCTCTGGCAGGCGCTACAGGTGTATCAAAGCAAAAACAAACCGACTTAAGATTAGATTCTTCCCCAGAGCCATAACCACTCTATGCGCTGATTCACCGTCTAACCCCTCAACATTACGCACTTTCTTCTCACTCACTGTGAAATATATTTAAATATTCCTCTACTGTATAATATTATATGCATATTTTGTGTCATTGGAACTGGATATTTTTGTATTGTGCATTTTTGTATTATTTGTGTACATAGCACTATGAAAGGAGCAGCTCTCCTATCTCGTATACTGTTGTATAATGACAATAAAAGGCATTCTATTCTAGGAGGAGCAAGGTGGGTATTGTTCTGGCTGTGGAACAGTGAACCAACTCTCTACCCTTGCACAGAAACTTGAAGGGTCGTGAGTTTTCCAGTCAGCAGGTGTTTTGTAGACTTGGAGAAGACTTATGACCATGTCCCATGAGGTATCCTGTGGGGAGTGCTGCAAGTGTATTGGGCTTTGGGGCCCTTTGTTAGAGCCATCTGATCGCTGAACAACCAAAGCCAGAGTTTTGTCCGCATTCTTGCCATTAATCAGACTTGTTTCCAATTGGTATTGGACTCTGCTAAGGGTGCGCCTTCTCTCTCTCTCTCTCTCTCTCTCTCGTTCTCAATCAATCTCTTTAACTGCAGACTAATTTGCATTTTCAGATTTGATCTGGTATTTCTCTTAGTAGTGCTAAATTCAAGGCAATTCCATAATTTCTTTCTCAACATTGAGTGATTCCATATTTTTTTTCAGCCCTTGACTCCAAAAGAAACATGCCATTTCTGAAAATCAGGCCCGGCGCTAGAACAGGGAATCGGGGGGGAGGGCGGCACAGACATGTCCCTTTATGACAATTAGTATAGTCCTGTCTAGTTCTCAATTATTTTCCTTTATTGACGCGTTCACTCCTAGAGCACTCCACACTTAACAGGTATTGCTTGTTCTCCCCGATTTGGTAGGACGACAATCAGGCGCGTGCAGGCCCATCTGGACGTTCTGGACCTTTCCCGGTGGCCTGTGTCCTTATTGGCCTGCCTGGCTGCCAATAAATAAAATGCAGCCACTGGCCCGCTGTTTCCAGGCGGACAACACACACTTGTTGCAACAGCAGCAGGGCTGGCAGCACTATATTGACAGAGAACACGCCCCCTCACTGCATAGTGCACACGTAGCCAACATGAACTCTGTGATCAGAGGGTAGGATTGGTCGAAATTACAGCGATCACAGTTTTTCTTTTTATTGTTTTCTAGATTATTTACATTTATTTTAGTATGTTTAGCTAAAATGTGCCACCTACTGTCGTTTTTAGGGAGTATTTTTGTTTAGTTTTTCAAATTGTGGGTCCCAAATTTAGATCACAGCAGAGGCCAGGTGCCGTAATGCATACTTTTGGACTTTATTTTGTTATATTATCATTTTGATGCACGTTTATTGAAGTTGTAACTGTTATTGTGTGTGAATTCTCTTTCATTATTTATTTCTCACTAAAGTTTGAGATTTTGACCCACTTTGTCTGTTTCATTTGATCATTATTACAGAATGTTTGAAGAATGAAAAATAGAATACCATTGATGACCACTGATCAATATTCAGAGAGAAATTCATTAATAATATCAATCAACACCTTTGTTCTGGGTAATGAAAATGTAATGCCAATTTTAATGCACAAAATATTTGGTGGGCATGCCCAAAAAATCCATAGTTGCCAGGTGGGTTGCAGGGAGCCTGAAAAAGCCTGAGATTGAGACCCCTCTTCAGGTATCTTCTGTCTTGTAATCTGTCTAAATTGAGTTAGCTTTTCCAATATCTAATGTTACTGAAATAAGTTGAAGTTGCTGTCGACCTACATCTTTCAGTTTTATATTCAATATTGGTATTCTTTTTAGCTATTGTAAGCTGGCATGACATCTAAACGATTTGCTGACAAAAAAATACAAACATGTTTTTGTGTAATTCTGTAAATAATATAGAACAAAGGGACACTGTATGATGTAGAGAAGAGATTAGAGAAGACAAAAGTACTGGTATGGAGGACTGTGTGGAGCTGTCGTCATGGTTGTGTTTAATAGAGTGTTGTTGTGTGGCTGTCAGTCTAATAGTGTTGTAGTTGCTATGACAACTCTAAATGCTGCCTAAAGTCGTCTTTTTTTGAAGAAAAACCCCCACGCAACACTTCAGTGGCCTGCTTGCTTGGTAGTCTCCCGGCCTGAATTGGATCCCCAGCACGCCCCTGACGACAATCATTCATCTGGACGCATATTTGCTTAATTTAAATCAACATTATTCAGAATTACTCTCGGGATTGAGTGAAAAAAGTGGTATTCCATTGTGAAATAAGCTATAAAAAGGATGCGGCTCAAGCTTGCGCAGGTATGCAATTTTGAATAACGTTCATTTAAATTAAGCAAATATGCGTCCAGGTGAATGAATGTCGTCCCACCTAATCGGGGAGAACAAACAACACCTGTTAAGTGTGGAGTGCTCTCGGACTGAACCTTTTGTTAATCATGAAAATGACAGAGAACAGGTCAGGACTGACAATTGTTTAAAAGGGATGTTTTGTCCACCCCAATTCTCTGTTATACTGAATTTACCGCATGATTTCATTGCTGTTAGATCGCATATGGAGAGACGTGTCTTCGGTTGCTAATTATGATAATTGGAAAACGCGTCAATAAAGGAAAATAATTGAGAACTAGCGAGGTCTATCCTAATTGTCATAAAGGGACGTCAGTGGCGGAGCTAGAATTGGGAATTGGGATGGCAGACACGTCCCTTTATGACAAGTTAGTCTAGTTCTCAATCATTTTACTTTATTGACGCTTTTTCCAATCATCGTATAATTGACAACTGAAGAGATGAAATCATGGGCTAAATTCAGTACAGCGGCGAACCAGAACTGAGAATTGGGTGCAGAAAACATCCGTTTAAAACAATTATTAGTTCTGACCTGTTCTCAGTCATTTACATGATGAACGAAAGGTTCACTCCAAGAGCACTCCACACTTTACAGGTGCTGATTGTTCTCCATAGGTAAGACGACAATCATTCATCTGGACGCGTATTTTCTGTATTTAAATCAACGTTAGTCAAAATTGCGTACCTGCGCAAATAGCTTGAGCCGCCCGCTTTTCGTAGCCTATTTAACTGCCGAGTTAAACAGTAACTTATAGGCCTACGCGCATTATTTTTCTGAACTGAATTTAGCCCATGACTTCATCGCTGTTAGATCGCATATAGAGATAAAACCGTGTATTCAGCTGCCAGTTAAGATCACTGGAAAACGTGGGATTATGGTTAGGGGAAGGGTTGGATCTTGGTTGATAGGGTTAGGTTAGGGCAGGGCTTGAAATGGGGCTGCCGTACCTCTCCACTTTGGTACTCTACATTGAAATGCATTGGAAAAACTGCCGTACTCGTAGCAACTGCCAAAATAAAAATGGACTTGTTTCATATCTGCGGTTTTTTTTCCGTCTGAAGTGAAAATGGTGGATGGACATCTTCTATGTGCGGTGATTCCTTAATTTCTACCAGTTGCAGCTACTACTGAGTCAGTCTGAAACTAGCATAGACACTTGTGTTTCACTTTAGTGCCCGGAGTAAGAAAACCCAATGACCAAAGAAATCGCCGCCAGCGCGATAAAGGACTTCATTCGGATGAGAGAGATAAACTGAAAGGTCTGGTGATTTTCTGGCAAAGTCAATCACCAAGCCTCAACATGCATTACGCGTTTCACCCGCTAACGAGGAGATTGGAGCCCCCCATGTCCCAAGAAATCAATAAATACATAAAATCAGACCGTAACTGAGAGGTTGCAGTAAGAGACTGGAAAGCATTAGGCCTATACAAGGCAAACGCTACAATCTGGCGATGTCATTGGGTCCCAGGCTTGAAGCGGGTATAGAGAGCAAAGGATAGGCCTATGTAGGCTAACCGAATATGAAGTGTAATTTCCTTTAAAAGCTAAAATTCTGAACTCGCCACTATTTCGCCTTTGATCTCAAACCAGATAGTATTCAGTGACTTTTGAGAAAACAAAGGAATTGTCCTTGCTTTAAAATTATGTCGTTTTTTATGAATTTTCCTGCGAAAGACCGTCTGCTCGCGCTCAAGTGGCGTTGGCTGGGGTGGGGTTGCGCAAGGAGGGTGTCATGGAATGTGGTATAAATACTGGCGGAGGTCCGACAGCCAGAAAGGATCCCCTGTCATTTGTGGCAGATAACATCTTTTTCTGCGTAAATAAGAAGGACATAACGACTGAACGATGGCCTTCAAATTCATTTTAATTGTTGCTTGCGTGTTGATGCTATTTACTGAACAACATCGAGGTACCGTAGAATTTAATTGATACGATTTCTTATTATTGATTATATAGTATTATTGATGCGGCTGTAACTGTTGTATCGTAATTAATAGGGCTAAATATTATCTGAAAATGAGCTTATTAATGCTGTCGTTCTGCACAAGTGTCACAGTTTTAGATGGGTACAAAACCGGAAGGACATTGAAAGATTTAAACTGGCAACAATTTGTGTTGGCCAGCTCACGATATTGGCCATCAGCAGCATCAGAAAAAAGTGTCTATCGCTTTTAGTTCCATTTTTAGCTCTTGGGTATTAACGAGTTGTCATTTTATAACATAGGTACAATGTTTGAGACAAGTGTAAATAATTACTACTTGTTAAGTTGTAAACCTTGCGCTTTTGTCTGGAACTTAAATTCTGAGTCCATAATATTTTGGGTCCACTCCTCTCTAAAGATTCTTATCGGCAGTATTCTTTTTTAAATCATTTTAATTTTTTATCCGTCTTATGTTTGATCGCACGAGAGAGAACATTTTGCGCTCACGATGAGTGATCTTTTTGTCATGATTTTTGCCTAGGTGGTGTGTACTGTGTGGCGAGTGGGATTTACGTATTATTTTGCATCCAGGCTCAACTCGGAAAAAGTTGTGACGGTATGCAAAAAAAAAACCAAAAAAAAAAAAAAACCCCCTGAAATTAGTGATTTACTCCGACCTGTACTTCAATGCAGAAAGTAGTATGACTGCAGATTTAACGTTAATCTGGTTAACTTCATTTTATTTGTGGCACTATACTTCCATTCAGGACAGCGGCGCATTCCTGAAAAAGAGCTGGAACGAGTGTACTTTGAGATTAGAAATGAGGTTAAAAAAAATTAAATACATTTCATGGAATAAAAATAGCGACTGTTGCCTAATTGACTAATATTGGCCACGTATTAAAATACTTTTTTTTGTTCATTGAAAGGACTATTTGGTCCTTTTTAGGCAATACAATTGCATAATTACACTCATTGGCATCTTCATTCGCCACACCTTGATGTTATCAGGTTTGAAGTGTCTAGAGACATTTTTTATTGGTACGGCAGTCGATTTCAAGGGAGTAGGATAAGGATTCGGGATTATGGTTAGAGGAAGGGTTAGGTTTAGGTTACGGCAGGGTTTGAAATGGGGACTGCCGTCCCTCTCCACATTGAAATGCATTGAAAAACTGCCGTGCCATAGCAACTACCTATCAGGTTTGACCCCCTGGTTTTGCCTTCAGAATTGCATTAATTCTTTGCTGCATTGATTCACTGAAGTGCTGGAAAGATTTATCGGAGATTACAGGCAACATTTAGAGGATAGCATCATGCAGTTGCTGCAGAATTGTTGGCTGCACATCCTTGATGCAAATCTGCAGTTCCACCACATCCCGAAGGTGCTCTATTGGATTGCGATCTGGTGACTATAGCGACCATTTATTTACAGTGAACTTACTGTCATGTTTTGAGGAACACAGTTTGAGATGATTTGAACATTGTGACACAATGAACACAACCACCAGCCAGAAACGCTGATACAAGGCAGGATGGATCCATGCTTTCATGTAGTTTACACCAAATTTTGACCCGACCATCTGAATGTTGCAGCAGAAATCGAGACTCATCAGACGAGAGAACTTTTGGCCAATCTTCTATTGGCCAATTTTGGTGAGCCTGTGCAAATTTTAGCCTCAGTTTCCTGTTCTCAGCTGACAGGAGGGGCACCTGATGTGGTCTTCTGCTGCTGAAGTCCATCTACTTCAAGGTTAAAAGTGTTGTGCGTTCAGTGATGCTCTGCATACCTTGGTCATAATGACTGGTGATTTGAGTTACTGTTGCCTTTGTATCAGCTCAAACCAGTCAGGCCATTCTCCGCTGACCTCTGGCATCAACAAGGCATTTTTGTCCAAAGAATTGCTGGATATACATGGAAGTGAGATCAAAAATTGAAGTTTGTATGGGTTTTTGGGTTTTAATGGCACATTTTCTGCACTTAACACTGAGTATAACACTTGCTTGTACACAGTATATTACATAGACAGTAAGAAGCATGTTTCTTGAATAAACTAACCATGCTTGAAAACTGACTGGGCCTACTATAACCACAAGCTGACAGTTAGCTGTTAGCCTGACAGCCAACCGCCTAGCTTCATGATAGCAGACTGATTGTCAGACTAACTCTACAAGCCGTTATGGTAACAGAATGATTCCCCAACCATAATCCTACTATACTGGCGAACATCAACCCTTCCAAACAATGGCAAAAGACACATATTATGATGAACCAATGGCCGCTAGCCGGCATTAGCAACTGCCTATAGCTAATGTTGTTAACCCTACGTTAGCCAAACTTAACATTAGCTTTTAACACTGTTTTCAGCATAGATACGGTTTTAAGTGGGCCAAACACTTCCGAATAATGCCAACAGGCTAATCTTCTTCTTCTCTGGATTTGGCATGTATAATGAGGCAAAATCATATTGCTGCCCCCCTGTGCTGAATATACTGAATCAGCACAAAAATTCCTTGATTTAGTGGGACCCCAAAAAATGACATTTAAAATTAAATATCTCAAAAACTAAAAGAATCAAAAATCTGTTCAGATGCAATGTATACTCAGCAACAAAAGTTTCTGTGACACCATTTATGTGCATGTTATAAATGACATGCAAGGATCTCAATGCAATCAATATGTTTATTTAACAGGAGAAACACTGACTTTTCAGTGCCAACGTCACTCAAAACGAAAAATGTCATTTTCATGCGTCATGAAGCACTTGTCTGACGTCTAACCAATTGTGACCTTCACACTTCAATACCGAGTGTGACTTCCTCGTGCCATGATGCAAGCAACGCATCTTTGGCGCATGGACCGAATCAGATGTGCCAGAAATTGCTGTGGGATGTCATTCCAAATCTGACGTAGACGTTGTCGCAATTCCTGGAGTGTAGCTGGCGGGTTATCCAACCGCCGCAAACGTCGATCCATCTCGTCCCAAAGATGCTCGATTGGGGACATGTCTGGGGATCTGGCTGGCCATGGCAGGACATTGACATGTTGTTGCATCAGATACTGCTGTACAATCCTTGCAACGTGTGGTCTGGCGTTATCATGTTGCAGCGTTATACCGGGACCATGTTGCATCAAAAACGGTACCACCAATGGCCGTAGCACTTCATCGCAATATCTTTGACCTGTCAGATTTCCATCAATAACAAGCAAATCTGTTCTGTTTCTAGCCGTGATCCCTCCCCAAATCATGACACTACCACCTCCAAAACGATCAAATTCCTGAACACAGTTGTTGGCATAACGTTCTCCACGTCGACGGTATACACGAAAACGACCATCACATCGGTTAAGCATGAATCTTGATTCATCAGTGATGAGTACAAGATCCCACTGACGTTGGATCCACCGTCGATGTTGTTGTGCCCACTGTAGACGCAGTCGTCGGTGTTGTACTGTGAGTATTGGACGTCTTGCTGGCCGACGTGGGACAATGCCAAAATGACGGAGACGGCGACGGATTGTCTGTGCAGACAGTCGCCTCAAACCAGGTATCGTTCTTGCAGTTATGGTTGCAGGTTGGAATCGATTTCGGAGATGGGTTGTTCGAATCCAGTTGTCCTGTCTGGGAGTGGTTACTCGTGGACGGCCGCTGCGAGGACGGTCTCTGACATGTCTTGTCTGCTGATGACGTTGCCATAAGTTCCAAATGGTGTTTCGGTGGACATTCAGGCGATGAGCAACTTCCCTCTGCGAGGTTCCGGATTCAATCATGCCAATGGCCCTCCACCGATCATTTTCAGACAGTCTTGGCATTTAGAGGGTAGAGTTCCTGATCCGAAATGGCTGTGTTTTCGATAAGTGATGCTTCCGTCGTTCATCAGGCACAATGTGAACATTCCAAAAATTCTCCTCTTTTATTGCCATCCACAAGCATGATTTACGCATATTTTCACGTGCAAAGTCATTTTCTCGCATTTTCATGATTTCCATTTCAATGTTGTGTTTACGTGTACTGTTTCAGTCTGATATCACCATGTATGACAATTTCATGATTGGGTTATGAAAAATAATTAACCATATTGGTGTCACAGAAACTTTTGTTGCTGAGTATATTTCAGAATAAGCTGAATTTATTAAAGTTTGAACGGTATAAACTTAAAAGGTGTTGGAGGAGTTAGTGGGCCAAATTTAGGTGGAGGAAGAAGTAGTAAGAGAATAGTGTACTACTTGAAGAAAGCACAAAATTAAATCAATTTATTTTATGTAACGTTAGCTTAGGTATAGGCAAGATGACCAGAACAACGAGCAGCACTGTAAACTGGAGTGTCATTGTTTATCAATAGAAATTTCCATAGAGTGATCTCATGTGTTGCAGCTGGTCAAGCGATGATGTAAAAAAAAAAAAAGAAATACTACCCAAACTAATACTAATAATTAGGCAAATAACATACAAACATGGTCATGAACAGAAATCAAAATCAATCAGGTGGAGGCTGGGGTGGAGGAGGCAAGCAAAAACCAAAGAGATGTTGCAAAGCATGAAAAAGTCATTGCAAACAGCAGCAGAAGTAAGTGAGCTTGACGTCTTTCAAAATGACCGCTGTATTACCCCATGATGTGTATCCTCCAATTGTTGTGTGCCTGCTGATGCTGACGTGCTGGTAGCTTACCAGGCTGCTGTCAGTGATGTAGCTCTATTTCAGTTTTCTGCCTGAACTAGTTAGTTATTTGAGTTGGCCCACTGTAAATGACCTTTTCTTCTAACTGTAACTTTGGGGATTGTTTGCTGTGTAATTGCTCAGAATAGAATCCAACATTCTTTAAGGTAATCAGGTACACAGTGTGTTATTGACCATCTGCCCCCTGTTTTAAACTCCTCAGCACTGCAGTGTAAGGAAGTCTCAGGAACGCTGAAGCAGATTGATGCCGGATCGGGCCGTGTTTTTGGGGTGAGCGCAAATGACGAAATCTTCGCCCGTTATCGGGAAACCTGGTTCAAAGTGCCTGGGTCCCTGACCCATGTTTCTGTGGGACCAGCTGGTGTTTGGGGCGTAGACCGAGGCAGAAAAATCTACAAACGTGTGGATGGCGACTGGGTTCCAGTGCCTGGTAAGAGAGGACTTCGCCACAGGTCTCTGATAGTTGAGATTGTTGAGTGTGACAAATGCGCTCTGAAAAGACTCATTTATCATTAGCCATATGGAAGCAGGCTGTATGCAAAACTTGAGTCACCGAAGACCCCAAGGTACACACATAACCCTTAAATGCCCAACTATAGCAAAAGTTGAAAGAAAAATCAATGCATTCTGTTAATATGTCCTGTGGAGGGCTAATAACAACCCAATAGCAATTTTTAATTTTTGGTGACCTCTGTCTCATTTTAGTTTTGTGACATATATGTCACAATGGGCATTTCGAGGACCTTATTGCTAAAATGACTTGGATGATAAAACTGTTGACATATAGCTGAAGTATTAGGTATAGCTTATTTTTCATTAGTTTACCCATTTGTCTACTTTATCCAGTGATGAATGGGTGATGATCTATCATGTGGATTCCACCATGGGGGCGGCCATATTGGAAAGGTTAGCTGGTGCAGCCAGTGTAGTGTCAGTTCCACTTTTATGCATCAGATGGCAGCACTGATGGTCTAAATATGTCACTATGGGCATCAGGTTGCAAAATTTATGTGGGGTCAGTGGTTTTGACAACCCCCAAAATCGTGTGACAAATTTGTCACAGGGGGCATTTAAGGGTTAAAGGTGAATTACTGAACACATTGGGTAGTCGTACTTGCAAAATGCAGATGATTGCTGTACTGTTTACACAAACACAAGCAGGGAAGGCAATTTACTTGTGCATCACAAATGTAGTGCAGGACCCATCTTTTCATCATCCACCTGTCTGTGCTTCTCTTTCCTTGCAGGGGAAAAGGTGCAAGTGGACGCTGGAGGAGAGAAGTTTGTGGTTGGGGTGAACCATTTAAATAATGTGTACTGTTTGAACGAGGAAGACACTGTAATCGCGCAAAGCCTTAGCTCCACTGCAGCCTGGAGACAGTTTCCTGGGCTACTGGTGTACTGCAGTTGTGGCCCCATGAGCTGCTGGGGTGTCAATGACATCCAGAGGGTCTATTGTAGACAGGTGAGAAGGAGTCTACCACAGAGTCAGAGGAGATATGTGAGACAGACAGAGGGGGAGGTTGGATGTAGAGCTAAATTGCCCGTCTCGGATGTTGTATTGCTGAATTAATAAACTGAAAAAATATATATATTGGATTCAAATTGCCATTTCTAGCCTTAACTGAGATTATACTCGATGCAGCAGAGCATTGATGCAGCTCATTTGCTAACCATGGACAAGCACTTGCTGACCTACACTGCAAAAAATTAAAAATACATCCTCTTTATTTAATTTATTACCTATTAAAATAAGTTTTTTTTCTTTTTTTTCTCTCAGTAAGACAATAATATGCCAGTAAGGTGACATCATTTTGTCTCACTTCTAGCTTTGCCCATGGAATAGGAAAGTCTTTCTCGTAAAGCAAATGGTAACATAATATAAGCTAATATTTCCAACTTTAGAGGGAGAAATTGGGAAGTAAAGTTTCATAGAAATATTAAAAGACGTGAAGACGGACACGTTTCGCAGAATAGGTCTGGCATTAATCTTCAACCCAGCAGAATGTGCTGTGAGTCTGTTGAAGCAAACCCATAACTCACCGACAAGTTTGCCATGAAACAAATCACAGTGTCAGAAAAACCTCATTACCTCTGTTCTTTTGGGCGTCTTTTGTACTGAGGCAGCGTCTCACAATAATAGCACTATACGCAAGGCTTCTCTTTGTTTCTTGTTTAGATATCTATTCCATACGTTTTAAGCCAGTCAGCAGATTTCAGTGTATGCTTGCAAGTCCTTACATATATGTGCCTGTGTGGTTGTAGAGGGTGTCTCCGGCAGATTGCATAGGCCAGTATGCTTGGAAGCTCGTTAGCGGGAGTCTTGTGATGGTTGAAGTGTCAACTGATGGCCATGTTTACGGAGTCAGCGCTGCAGGATACGTATACCGCAGGTGAGACTCTCATTCCAGCTGAGTAATGTGCAGACCTGCTCACCATCAAAGTGTCATTATCATGAAATGCAATTTTTGTCCATCATTGTGCAAACCCATTTCCAGAAAAGTTGGGACACTGTGTAAAATTTAAATACAAACAGTGCAATGATTTGCAAATCATTTAAACCCTATGTTTAATTAAAAATATTGCAAAGGCAACATATCAAATGTTGAAACTATGAAATTTAATTGTTTTTTGAAAATTTGCTCATTTTGAATTTTATGACAGCAACATGTTTCAAGAAAGCTGGAACAGGGACAATGTTTTCCATCACCTTTTCTTTCAACAGTATTTTGAAAGGATTTGGGAACTGAGGTTACAACTCCTATACTTTTGGAGGCAAAATATTTTTGTTTTTTGCTTGATATAGACTTTCAGCTGATCTATACTTCACAGACTCCTCTGATGTATTTTTTCATACTGTGCCAAATATTTTCAGTGGATGACAGGTCTGGCCTGCAGGCAGGCCAGTTTATCATCCAGCCTCTTTTACCACAGAGCCATGTCGCTGTAATACATGCAGAATATTGTGTTTGGCATTGTTTTGCTGAAATAAGTGAGGCCTTCCCTGTTAAAGATCTCTGGATGGCAGTATATGAAACTCCAAAATCTGTATATATTGTTGAGCATTGATGGTGTCTTCACCGATGTGCAAGTTACTCATGCCATGTGGAATAATGCACCCCCATAATGTAATGGATGGCGGCTTTTGAACTGTGTACTGATAACAAGCTGGATGGTCCCTCTCCTCTTTAGCTTAGAGTATACGGGGTCCATAGTGTAATTTCACATTTTTGATCAGTCATACCACGGGACAGTTTCCCACTTCATCTCACTCCATCTTAAATGAGTTCGGGATCAGTGAAGGCTGTTCTTGGTTTAATATTTGCATGGCAGAGTTTTAACTTGCATTTGTGGATACAGCGACATATGGTGTTCACTAACAGTGGTTTACAGTAGTGCTACTGAACCAATGCAGTGATTTCCACATCAGTGTCCTGTCTGCTTTTAAAGCAGTGCTCATGATCATGGCCATTTAACCTTGTTTTTCAAACTTGTCCCTTGCATACAGAGATTTCTCTGGATGCTCTGAATATTTTGAAAAAATTATATACTGTAGAGGATGAAATCCCCAAATTCTTTGCAATTTTTCATTCAAAAATGTTAATTTAAATTGTCGAACTTTTTGCCCATGCAGTCTTTCCTTGAGTGCTAAAGCCATTGCCATCTTCATGTCTGAAAACCTTTTAATACCCAATCACGGTACTGACCTGTCGCAAATAAACCTTGTTTGCCGTGAGAGTTTCCACCCGGTGTATTTCTTTGCATCATTCAACTTTTCCAGTCTTTTGCAACCCCTGTCGCAACTTTTTTTATATGTTGCTGGCATTAAATTCAAAATGAGGAGATTTTTTTCAAAAAAACCATAAAATTCCTCAGTTTCAACATTTGATATGTTGTCTTGGCTCTATTTTCAATTAAATTTGCAAATTATTGCATCCTGCTTTTATTTAGATTTTGCTCACCGTCCCAACTTTTCTGGAAATGAGGTTGTACATTCTCCCACACTGATTCATAAACATTTTAATACTGAGGTGCAGGTTAGATGCACTTCCTAGGGTTGACAAAGGGACCAGTCTTATATGTAGTATTTTTGAGGGACTCCATCAAAGACATGCATATACAGTGGGCTCCAAAAATACTGGCACCCCAAACTAGCATTGCACAAAAATACTTTAAAAAATTCTAAAAATATATATTTATGAAGAAACTACATAACAACCTCTGAGAAATATTGTACAATATTATTGTTCCAATGGAACCAACTAAAATCATTTACTGATTTGATTTAAAATCAGACTCCTCCAACCGAAGGTTTCACAGTTAACCCTATAATGTCCCCTGCATCATATTTGATACACGAAATTAGAAGGACCATGTCCACCTGGTAAGATGCAACACAACCACGACTGCTTACTGTATCATATCTGATACAAAGTGCTGCCACCTGGAAGGTAGAAGTGAGATTACTGGAGAAGTCTCTCCCCACTCACTTCAAGGTAGTAGCTCCCATGTGAATGGGAATTTATGAATTTTTCCTTGGACTTTCGAAGTTTGGGATTCCAAGTTAAATATTACATAACTTATTCTTAAACATGTTAAGGGATAGCTATAGATAGTAGAGAGCATATAAATAATTTGAAATTTCAAGTGTTGAGTACTGGAGGGGTGCTGATTTTTGGCGGTATCAGATATGATACTCTTGGAATTGGAAGAAGTTCTGTTGTGTATATCGTGACATAACATACACTGAGCCGCTCTTTTGCCTCTGAGGTAGAAAACGACAGTCACTTTTTTCCAAAAGCCACAATCCGCATGGCGTTTCTCGGCGAAGTACAAAATGCTACATCTCTCGTGCTGTGACAGCCGGCCCTTGTCGTGTCAGACTATATATGCTAGCAAAGCAGAAATAACAATTCAGTATTCAGTGTTACGTGTACTTATCATTCTGACCTATTATTTAATCAAATTGAAATTATCAGCAAGCCAAGCACCATCATACATAATTGATATATTACCCAATGCCCATATTTTGACACTTCCTGGATAATTTCATGCGCATTCATTTCCCAGCCACTCCCACTGTGAATTTTAACTTCAAGTACATTGTGCAGAATCCTGTCAAAAATCATGTAAACCATTACCTTGCTCAGTGGTTGGCTACTTACACGTTTCTGTAGTCTTGAAAGTGTTGCTGATCTAGCCTTTGTGGCACGCCGATGAACGAACTCCATGGGGACGGCATCCTCCTTCAGGTGCCTCTTCCTGGCCTTCGTTCGTCTCGGAGTCAAACCCATGTATTTCCAGAGATGCCAAGTCTCACGCATTCGGCATAGCTCTTACGCATTTTTTAGGCTTATTCACCGTAGTCAGTAATTATTCATTGAATGCTTATTGAGATTCTCATGCGGAATTAAAATCCTTGTGCATTGAAGTTTCCGTTTCACTTGCGTAAAGGTGCACTTCGTCGCAAGTAACATGGAAAGCGATTATGACTCCGGACTTCCCGTGCTTCTCTTTACTCAGCAATTGGAAACAATGCATGTGTTTCATGATCGATTAAATTGTTTTAATGAAATAAAACCATTTGAAACTTTTTTATGCAATTCCGTTGCTTTTTATCCCTCAATAAAGACAACCCTGTGAATTCCCGAGTCACAATCGATTTCCGTGTCATTAGTGGGGAAATCCACCGTGATGCACTTGAAACTGATTAACTTGATGCACAAAGACTTTAATTCCGCAAGTGAATTTCTTCAGTGCGGTTTGATTGAATTGCCAAACAGTCGAATGTGTACAGATTATATGACAGGGGACTAAGACAGCAGCCTGGTGGAGCCCCGATATTCAGGACTAGAGGGGATGAGAGTCTGTCCCCGACCCTGACTGTCAGTGTGCGGCCTGTCAGAAAATCCCTCAGCCACCTGCAGGTGGAATTGCAGAAGCCCAAGACTGCCAGCTTGTCCACCAGTATGGATGGTACAATAATGTTAAAAGCACTATAATTAACAAAACATCCTTACATATGTATTCCTCCCCTGTAGATGTTGCAGAACAGTATGTAAGGCCAGAGACACAGCATCATCCACAGCTCTGTTTGCTCTATATGCAAATTGTAATGAATCAATAGTGATCGGAATACAGTCATATGTACTTTCACCAGCTTCTCAAAACACTTCATAATCACAGAAGTTCGGGCTACAGGTCTAAAGTCATTCATACAGGAGGCAGATTATGTCTTAAGCACAGTACAATAATAGATTTTTTAAAACAAGAAGGGACCACACAAAGAGTGAGCGACATGTTAAGTATGTCTGTGAAAACAAAGGCATGTTGACCGCAGCAGGACCTCAAAACTTGGGGTGTAATGCCATCGGGTCCAGCAGCCTTCCCTACCTTAACAGAACTAAAAACCTTACGCATGTCAGTCTCTGATACTTGATGTGGTGCATCTTCCTGTGTCTCCCTAGTTAGGGAGTGACCCTGCGCAGGAGACTCTGCATCGGACTCAAAGCGAGCATTAAAGGTATTTAGGTCATCCGGGAACAACACGGACGTTGCTGTGATGACGCCTGGTTTGGCTTTATAGTTCGTGACCGCTTGCAGGCCTTGCCACAATCGCCTTGAGTCCCCCTCACAGCAATGTCTTTCTAATTTGTCTCAGTATTGTTTTTTAGCTGACCTGATGGCCCGCCTAAGTTCATACCTTGCATACTTGTAACGTGCAGGGTCTCCTGATATAAAAGCAACAGTCCTTTCTTGTAGCTTCTCTTGTACATCCCTCGGTTTTTTGATTGGGGTAGCAGTGAAAAGTACACATCGGAATACGTGTCAACACTGGACTTAATATCGTCAGTTACTGCTGCAGTTTACTCATGCAAGTTTGCTGAATGTCTAAAAACTGACCAGTCTGTAGATTCAAAACAACCCTACAATTTGAGCTCACCTTCCGCAGTCTAACGCTGTACTGTCCTTACTGTGGGTTTCTCCCTCTTTACCTCCTGCTTGTAAACCGGGAGCAGTTGCACGGAAGAGTGATCTGATTTCCCAAAGTGAGGCCGGGAGACAGACCTGAAAGCTCCCGTCATAGTGGAGTAGCAATGATCAAGAGTCTTGTTGGCCCTGGTAGAACAGCTTACGTGTGGTAGTACTTCGGTAGTACTGCCTTTAGGTTGCAGTGATTGAAGTCGCCTGCCATAATGGAAATGGCCTATGGGTGTTGCCTCTCGCACTTGCCGATAGCGTTATAGAGCTCCTTCAGGGCTACTTTGGAATTGGCCTGAGGTGGGATGTACACCTCTGTTAGAAGCACTAATGGGAATTCCTGTGGCGAATAATATGGCCGACACTTGATGGTCAGGTGTTCGAGGGCTGCCAAGCAGGAGTGGGAGATAACCTCGACATCCGTGCACCACAAGTTGTCCACCATGAAGAACACCCCGCCGCCTTTCGTCTGCCAGCCAGATCCTTTTCACAATCCAAGCGATGAACGGAGAAGCCGTCTTTTTGAACGGCGCTATCCAGGTAATCCGATGTTAGCCATGTTTCAGTAAAACAGAACACAGAGCAGTTCCTTAGATCTTGCTGTACACTGACATAATATCAAAGCTCATCCATCTTATTACTGATGGACTGCATGCTGGCCAGCAAAATGCTCGGTATGGGAGGCTGAGTAGGGCGGTGCCGTAATCTCACCAGCAGCCCTGCATGTCTTCCCCTCTTACGCCCGTCTCACCACCTGTTCCCTGTACGCCAAACGCCAGCTCTGATAATATCCAAAGGCAATGCTAGTATTGTATACAGTACTGGGACATTTGATCTGATGTCCAGTAAAGTCTGGCAATCGTAGGTGATGAAGGAGGACGTGGGCTTGATTAATAAACTAATAAATAATAATAAAACTGGTATAAAATGCGGCGAGAAAGAGGCTCGTAGAGAGTCACCATCAGTCAGCGCCATCTTATTTTTTTTTACTCACCTGAAGCATCTGTCATGGTTTACGGCAGGACTGTTATGGAATTGCAAGCCTTAGTGGCATCTAGGGGTCACCAGGTTTCAATAAGGACCATCAGGTGCCACCTCCACAACCACAGGCTCTTTGGTAGGGCTGCCAGAAGAAAGCCTTTTCTGACCAGAAGAGTTTGCCTAACATCATTTAAGTTACAACTGCAACAAGATGCTTTGGTCAGATGAGACCAAAATTACACGTTTTGGTCTGATACAATATTGGCATGTGTAGAAACAGAGAATCATACAAAAAGAGACATACTCACAGTGAAATATGATGGTGGGTCAGTTGTGTTTTGGGGCTGTTTTAATTCAATAGGCCCAGGGGCACTGGTTAAGATTAATGGCATAATTAATTCACCAAGAATCAGGATATTTTGGCTGATATTCTGGTTGCCTCCGCCAGCAGGCTGAGACTTGGGGGTTGGTGGATTTATCAACAAGAAAATGACCCAGATCATACCTCGAGATCCACTCAGAAATGGTTCAGAGACAACAAAATCAACATTCTACAAAAGTACAACGGCCATCTCAGTCACCAGACCTCAATCCAATTGAAAACCTGTGGGCTGAGTTGAAGAGGACAGTTGATAAACCAAACCCAAGAATGTGAAAGATCTTTAAAGGATCTGCTCAGAGGAATGGTCCAAAATCCGTCCAAATGTGTGCCTTAACCTTCTCAAAAATCACAGAAAAAGACTCCATGCTGTTATCCTTGTCAAAGGTGGTTGCACTAAGTAAAAAATGAGGGGTGCCAATTATTCTTAAGTTGATTTTGTTTAAATCTATTTTGTATGAAATGATTATGATTTTGGTTGTTTCCATAGTAGTTTTCCATGTATTTCACATGTCGCTATATTCTGTTTCTCCATTTCGTTTACATACTTTTGTATTGTTTGTGCATTGCAAGTCAGAGGTGCTAGTAATTTTGGAGCCCATTGTATATCAGCTTATTAGTACACTGACCAAAACTTCCAGCGCAACACTCGGGTTTATTGCAGCACGTAATTTTCTTACAATAAATTTAACAATACATTAAAAATATTAAGATTCAAATCAAAACACAGTTTTAGAGTCAGGAATGAAGAACAGATTTTTCCTGGTTTCCAATTCATTGCATCAGTTGAAGGCGCAATTGTGGATCACCGAAGTCGGTATCTTGTATGGCCTCCTCTGGCGTCACATACAGCCTGGATTCTGCGATGCTTGGAGTCAATCAAATGCCAAAGTTCAGCCTGTGTAATGTGGTTCCATTCCTCCTGGACTGCTTGACGCAACTGTTGGACTGTGGCTGGTTCTGGATCACGCCTTCTCACCTGGCGAACCAGAATATCCCATAGATGTTCTTTAGGGTTTAAATCTGGGGAATACGCAGGCCAATCAAGACAGTGAACATTATTCTGCCTCAGGTAGTCCTGACAGACTCTGGCAACATGTGGTCTCACGTTACCCTGTTGCAGCGTTAGGCGATAGCGATGGACGAGTGGAACTGCGACAGGGGTAAGGATGTCGTCATGGTAACGGGCCGCACTGAGGTTTCCATAGATGAAAATGGGGTCTGTCTTGTGTCTACTGCTTATTCCAGCCCAAACCCTCGCACTGGGTCCACCCCAGCGGTCAAGCTGCAGGATGGTAGCGTCAGTATAACGTTCCCGTCGCCTACGCCATACATGCAGTCTTCCGTCCGACACACTCAACTTGAACCTCGATTCATTGGAGAAGAGCACCCTGTTCCACCTGAGAGCATTCCAGCCCAAATGTGCCCTAGACCATCGCAGGCGGACGTGGCGACGTGCAGGAGTTAACACCAAACCACGGTGGGGACGTTGGTTGTGCAAGTTGGCTTCACGCAGGCGGTTGCTTACGGCTTAGTCGCTAATCCAGTTCTGGTGACGACCTCTGGTCTGAGCAGCAGTGACTGTAACTGGCAGGAAGCGATTGCGCAGGTGCCGGAGGCGAATTTCCTGCTGAGGGGTGGTGACACGTGGTCTGGGGGCACGTGGTCGATCACTGGTGTTTCCTGTTTCATTATGCCGGCTCCCCAGACGTTATATGGTCGACATGTGGACGCCCAGATTCCTTGCAACTCGTCTTTGCGACATTCCACCAGTGAGCATACCAACGGCTCGCTCTCGCTGATTTTGACCTAGGCGCGGCATGGTCACACGTTGAACCAGGATAATGCAACGGAATATTTAAGTTGCCCATTGCTACGGCTATTTATTGACCAAACTCTCGAAGGATTGGTCAATGAGTTCTACTCAACCTGACGGGATAGGCCAAATTCTAAACAATGTGCAATTAAGCTGTCCACATGGCGAAATCAAAACAATTTTCTGAGCTTTTAAGTTGTAGTTGATCTATCATGGCTCAAAACCAGTATCCCATTTCATGTACACAAAATATTTCAAAATTGTATGTGTTGCGTTGGAAGTTTTGGTCAGTATATATCCTAAAGGACCCTACCTCGCTAAACAATTAAAGACCCATTTCAAATTTTTATTTCTATCAAAGGTTCTGGAAAAGGTCATCCTCAGTCAGTTGCTGCCATATTTACAACACAACAACAAACATTTCAGTCTGGATTTAGAGCTAATCATAGTAAAGAGTCAGCCTTGTTGAAAGTGTATAATGACCTGCTCCTCTCTACAGTCTCTGGCGACAGTGCCATGCTGATTCTACTTGACCTCAGTGTGGCGTTTGATGCCGTAGATCATGACATTTTAATTCACCGCCTCCAGTGTGGGGTTGGCATTGATGGTACCGCCTTGAACTGGTTTAAGTCCCATCTCAAGAATAGATACTTTTCTGCGAGTATGGGCAATTTTCCCTCTCCCTCCATCCGTCTCTCCTCTGGGGTTCTCACAAGGTTCCATTTTGGGTCCCTTCCTCTTTTCAGGGTATATGCTTCCTCTGGGCTGAATAATTCGTAAGCACAAGATTTCGTTTCACTCCTACATCGACAACACTCAGCTTTATCTCCCCCAAAACAAAACAATCCAGCCAATGTCTGCAGCCTCATGAATTGTCTTGAGGATATAAAGTGTTGGATGGGTCAGAACTTTCTTCAGCTAAATGAAGGGAAGTCTGAAATAGTCCCATTTAGCCCTTCTGACCCCATCAAATCAGGTACTACCAGTCTTGGCATTCTCTCTACACTCTCCCTACCCTTGGCGTTATATTTGATTCTGCCTTTAAGTTTGACAAACAAGTTAATGCAGTAGTTAAAGCAAGTTTTTTCCAGCTGCGTACAATCGCCAAGATCAAACCATTTCTGTTCCTCAGAAATCTTGAAAAAGTCATACACATCTTTATATCCTCTCGGCTGGACTATTGCAATTCTTTATACACTAGGCTTTGTTAGACATCCCTATCCCGCCTCCAACTATTGAAGAATAGATTTTAAAATACTCCAATTTGTTTATAAAGCTCCAAATGAACTGGCCCACACCTATATCAAACCTCTTAACCCCTTATTCAACCTCGAGATCAGTTAGGTCAACTAAGCTGGGGCTACTGGTTGTCCCACGATCTTCACTCAAGCTCTGGGGTGACCGCATCTTTGCAGTTATAGCCCCCAGATTGTGGAATACCATCCCCCTCCATATTAGATCTTCCCCTTCCATAGACGCATTTAAATCCATGCTGAAAGCGTACCTGTTTTCGCAAGCATTTGAATCCTCTGGTTGCGGCTAATTATTATTTATTTTTTTATTTTTTTTAATTATCTGTGCATTTATATGCTGTGTTACCTGTTGTCTATGTTTGTGTTTTCTTAATTGTACTATTGATTTTAGTTATTTGCTTAGCTCTTTTACAGCAAATAAGTCAACATGAGTCGTTTTAAATGTGCTTTAGAAATAAATTTGATTTGATTTGATTGATTTTGATTAGAGTGTGACCACTTCCTTTTGGGACCCAGCTCATACACTTGAGTGACCCATTTTGAGTCCTGACACATTCTTTTTTTAAAGAATTTATTGTTTCTTGGCAGCCTCATTTTCTGCCAAATGCCAGGTATTTTAAGAGCCAGGTTTTTGTGAGGTTCGGGCAGTCAGAATTGTTGACCCCCCTAGATTTGGCTGATATTTTATTTCTGAGATGAGTATGGTACCCAAACAAAACCCAAACCGTTCTGTTGACCCCTTCTGTCCTGAGCCACAGCGACCCCTTTTTTATGGCCCTCTTTGGCCAATTTAACAAAATTGCTCTAATTCTGACCTTAAAAGGTAGATTGAAAGTGGGTCTTCAGGGGGGGGCAAATAAACAGAATGTAGTTTTCCACCAGGGGCGCCCTTGAAGTTCACCAATGGAGGGGGAGCAAAATGCTCCAAACAATTTTTTTTATTTTAAATATTAAGTTTGTCGCGGATTCTCTCTAACCGTATAAGGTATCCCAGTTGCCTTTTTGCAGGAATCTTTCAGTTGGCAGGACCTTAATACAAATCAACAGTTACTTGTGTGGGATAACCTTGAAGTTTGGAGAAAAAAGGGCCAAAAATGGGTCTCGGACAAAATAAGGGGTCATTTTGGGACCCTTTTTCTCAAAACTTCAAAGAGGTAGCCAAATGCTGATAATTATACATGAGTCATAGACCTATTTGTTACAAATAAGATACCAGATGTTTTGTTGTTTATCTCATTGGCTTCTAATGAACAAAACCAAAATTCTTAAAATAGCATCTAGGTGGCAGCACTAATCCTTAAAAAACATGAACATTGTACATCGTGACAAAATGCATTTATGCATACATGTGCAGTCAGGAAATATGTTCTGGATACAATTGTACTTGCTGCCTTTTCATGGCCAGGCTGATAAAGCACAGGTATGAGAGATGAGAGTAGAATAACGGTAAGCTTATCTCACGACATTGATAAATGAGTGAAAAGAAAATGTTCTGTCACATTTCAAAGTCCTCTTTTCCATCACTGCACGAGAGCGAGCAGGTATGTCTGCTTCTCCTCGCTAACTTCACACACCTCTGTGTGCTTCCCTTTGGTTTTGCTTGAGAGCTTCAAATCTGGATCAGTCCCCACAAATAGAGGCAAATGACACAAGATCCCAACTGCTTTCTTCTTTTATTGTAATACATAGGTATATGGCTTTCATGTATAGGCAGCATTTGGCTATACTTCTTTGAAGCTTTGAGAAATAGGGTCCCAAAGTGACCCCTTTTTTAGGTCCGAGACCCTCTTTTGGGCCTTTAATAGTTGATTTGAATTAAGGTTCGTCCAATGAAAAGATTCCTGCAGAAAGGCAACTGGGATACCTTTGAAATTTGGAAAAAAATCCATGACAAACTGAAGAAAATAAATGTTTTGGAGCATTTTGAGCCCCCTCTATTGGTGAACTTCAAGGGTCCCCCAGGTGAAAAACTACATTCTGGTAATCTGCCCTCCCTATAGACCCACTTTCAATAAACTTTGACTGGGGACATCATTGATATTCAGAATTATAGAGATGGAAACTAGCAATTTTGTTAAATTTGCCGAAAAGGGCCAAAAAGAAAGGAGTGGCTGCAACTCGGGACAGGAGGAGTCGACAGAGGAACGGTTAGGGTTTTGAGGTTCAGGTACTGCAAAGTTGTTCACTCATCTCAAAAATTAAAAAAATCAGCCAATCCAGGAAGTTCAGCAATTCAAGGTGCCTGATTTTGCCTGAATCTCTCAAAAATTGGCTTTTAAGTCAAGAAAATAAAATTGCATTGAGCAATATCTCCCCAATGATTTCCCCCTTTTTTTTTTCGTGATACCGCCTCACCAGTGACGGCTTTAATCAAAGGTTTTATTTTTTCAGGTTGTGTGATCCTACGTCCATGTGATACCTTGTGAACATGATATCTCCAAAACATGGAATTTTTTCATATTTGGCAAAAATGCCTGCTTATTCTCAAAGACGAATGGATTTTATTTTTCTGGGTCAAAGGTCAAAGTCCCTGTGACCTCAAGTTTGTTCTACTGTTGTGAACACAATATCTTCTGAATGCCTGAAGAAATTTATTTCAAATTTGGCACCGATGTCCACTTGGACTCAACAATGAACTGATTACGTATTGGTGGTCAAAGGTCAAGGTTGCTGTGACCTGAATTTTAAAGACGTACAAGAAATTAGATTCTATTTTTTGTTTCTCTCTGAACTTACGCACTAAAAGACATACAGTAGAACAACAACAACAAATCTAAGAAAAGGGGTGGAACAGTGAACAACTAGCTAGGGAACAAGTGTTTTTGCAAATGCACTGGACTTACAATAAAGGTTTGCTTTCCACTGTAGCTGAGGAAATGCAAAAGCATAGAACTGTGCCGTGGTATTTCAAGTTTGAGCCGGAATTTGGAGTGTGTAGTTGCAGCTATAGGCCCATCACAACCATAATGCACCTTTGTGACTTCTGGGCACACCCTAGCGCATACATATCGATAAACATTGCTGTTCACAAAGTTGAAACAGTTTCTTATGTAGCCCAGTGTTAACAATTTTATCATTTATTGTTTTTTGACAAAAGAAAGCCTCGTATAGTATGGACATGCACAAGTATACATTTGTGAAAAGTGTCTAAAGCTGGTATTGCACAGACATGATCTTCTGATGTTCTGACGACAGCCACTGAGCTGTCCTATTCATGTGTCCATCACTCTACCTGCAGAGATGGCATCACAACATGTCAACCCGAAGGAAATGCCTGGATCCTGCTCCCTGGTATCATGGGCAAACATGTCAGCTATGACCAGGGACATCTGTGGGTCATCACTCCCGAGGACAAGATCCTGGACTGTGCTGTCTAATGCCTGATGCAGACTTTGAGTTTAAAATCTCAATAAAATTTAAAACTGTGGGAGGCCACAGCTATAATTAGATTTTGCTGATATTTGTTCAAAATATTTTATTCATACAGCTGTGGTCACATCAAAGGGATGATTCAGATGATTAAGAAAGCCCAATTTTTTCATACTTTTTTAAGCTATGACAAAATTATTTGATAATTTTTCCCTCAACATTGAGTAATTCCATATTTCTTTTCTCTACTTGGTTATTTTAAAATATGGCATTAATGAAAATAATTTAATTTGTGTTAGGTGTGTTTCATGAAGCTTGAATGTTATGTTAATAACCAAAAATTGATTTGTCTCCTATCTGCGATTTTTATAGTCCTCAGTATGTACATCTGTCCGTGTGTGCGTCCTTCCCTCCGTAAATCAGTTTCCAAAGCAGATCTTGAAAACCATTAAATATTTCTGAACGAAACTTGCTGTGCATATTAGTGTGCACCTGGTGCCTTTTCATATTTTGGAATTTCCGAGGGAAAAATTTTCTTTGTTTCCATGGAAACGAGCTTAACTTACGGAAAATGAGGGTTGGGACCGTTTCTGGAGCATTAAACCGCTTAATATTTTTCATCGAAATTGTCTTTGCATATTCGTCAGTCCCTAAACTGGTGCCCTTTGTTATTTCGACATTTCTGAGATTTACATTTTTTCTGTGTTTCCATGGAAACAAGTTTATCTTCCTAAAAGAGAGGGTGGGGATCGTTTCCAGAGAAGAACTCAAATATTATTAAGTATTTATGAACCAAACTTGCTGCTCATATCAGTCATATCCTTATCTGGTGCCTTTTGGTAGTTTGACATTTCTTAGTGATTATCCCCCAGCATATAATGTGGGGGGATATAATCAACAGTGCGCCCGTCCATCCGCAATCATTGTTTCGAATATCATTCAATTTTATTTTTTTTTAATTAAAATTGTTGTGCATATTAATCAGGTCCTAGATTGATGCCTTTTGATATTTTGAGATTCCTGAGACTAGATTGTGGGGGATGCATCATCTTCTGATGACTCTTGTCTTATTTGCTGTGAAGTAAAAACGCAGGATGAAAATCCTCTTTGTGTGGTGATTCCACAATTTTTGCCGGTTTGTACAACTGTGTTGGTGCCAAACTAGCAAAGCCACTTGTGTTGCACGTGGCACCTTTCCGTACATGGTGTAAGAAAAAACCAATGACCACAAACACACCTCCAACCCAGCAACTGACTTCATTAGAATTGTGGAGATAGACTGGCCAGGTAAATTACCAGGTCTTAACATGCACGAGGGACCTGCAGAGGATTTTTGAAGGGCTGAGGCCCAAATTCACAAAAGGGCATTTAAAAAAAATAGTTAAATAAATCAACACCTGGTATAACATTTCTGACTCTGTTAAAAGAACACTAAAATGTAATAAGCCAAACTCATGACTGAGTTCAAACAGTGATATATGACAGTGAATTACAACCCCATTTCCAGAAAAGTTCAGAGAATTTGTAAAATCTAAATAACAGAATGCAATGATTTAAACTCTATTTGAAAATAGTGCAAAGACGTGTTTTTTTTTTTTTGAAAAACACTCATTTTGAATTTGATGCCAGCAGCACACAAATTTGGGACACGGGACACAAGAGATTGGAAAAGTTGAATAATGCCCAAAAAAAAAAAATACACCTGGTGCAACATCTCACTGCAAATGTGGGTAATTGGCAACAGGTCAGTAAGGTTATTGGGTATAAAACGTATTTCAGACAAGATGGCAATGGCTGCACCACTCAGGGCAAGACTGTGGTACGGTAGGCAGACATTTTAAACTGCTAAATATTGATTTCAGACTCCAGGTCTATGGCATGTTACAAAAAAAATGTAATTATAAAATAAAGAAATAATAGGTAGTCCAAACAAAGACACTCTTATTGCAAAATAGAGTGAGGCATTTTTTTTAAGCCTATAGGTACATAAATTGATTTTAAATGTTAATTTCATTTTCCCCAGGCGCATCGTTAGACCTGAATTCTGGGGCTAATACCCCTCCCTTTGTTGAAAATAATTAGTCCTGGCTAATTCTGGATGGCTTTCCTTTAACGCGTTTTCCAATTCAAGAATAAGTGGCAATTGAAGATACGGTCAGGATTACGTGTAGGTACCACAAGCGAGTACCAAAGTGTACAAAAATAAAAGGGAGGCTTTATTTCTGAAGGGGGGGGTGGGAGACCCCCAACAGAGCAGGCAACGGTACAATGTCCACAATACAAAAATCAGAATCCTTAGTGCGAAATCCAGAACCGTAAACAGGGCACCAATCACAATTCTCGTGGTCAGAAAAAAATAGGTTCAATACACGGGCACAGGTATGTCAGCGAAGCAAGCCAAAATCCAGTGGGCGTGAACGGAGTCAAATACCAGGGCAGCAATCACGAAACTCGTAGTCGATCAAAAAGGATTCGTAAACAGATGCAGACAAAAGTACCAAAGAGCAGAGCCAAAAATTATAAGTCGGACGGTCCAGTCAGAAGAGTAACACTATGAGTACAATGCGAAGAGATAGCAGTACAGGTAAACAAGAGAAACGTTCTGACAAGGAAGTGCTGTGAAAAGACTCCTAATATACACTCACGGGAAGTCACATGCTTAACACAACACAGGTGGAGGAAGTCAGACTGATTACAAAGGAGGGAACTAGAGGAAGAACCTAATCACATGAAATAGGCAACAGCCAAAACGCGGACAGGGATCACGAGAAAATCCTATAGACTGATATACAGCTCCAGTCAAGGAGTTCTAACGTGCATATATAATAAGAGAAAGGGCAGCGTGAGCAGGTAAGGAGAATCCACAGAAACGCAGCAGAGAAGATTAGAGAGAGACAAGAGGCGGAGATTAGAGCAGAGCGAGTGCTGAGAGCTTGTTAATCAATTAATAAGTGCAGCTATACAATCCCGTAGTGCTCGTTAGTAAGTTAGTATTATATACAATGTTAGTTTGTGTTAGTAACTCTAGCAAAAATAACGAACAGTTAGTATGGGTTCGTAATATAGAAAAAGCAAGGCGAAGGAAGTAAACAAGATTGGAAGGAAGATTGAATCCAAAAACCATTAAATCACCCGAAAGAGTGGCACACAGTACTGGGGCTTCACTTGTAATGTCTTTATGCAATTCCATTGCTTATATGTTTTTCTGATAATGTTGAGTTTTCGTAGTTTCTGTGATGGTGAATGATTGGTCATGACCTGTTGTTTTCAATCATTAATTTTAAGGGATTGTTTGAGCTTCCCCTATTGCCAGTTCACGAACCGCCACTCATCATAACATTTGATCAGACGACTTTTTTAGGTAGGGGAGCGCCGGTGCGAAAGTAACTCTGGACGAAAGTAATATGGCAATTTACTCACAGCCATCCGCACTTAGATTCGTCATACTAGGTCAGCACGTGCAGCTCACGCCCCTCTCCAGACCCGCAAAAAATCTTGAGGCGTCGTCGCTTCCTCGCGGCACAAGACTGTTTTCCACAGCAGTGAGTAAATTCTGACAAATGGTAAACTTTTTTGATTTAAAGATTGTGTTTATCACTCCATATGTCATATTTATGATGAAATGATAGGTCATTTAGTTTTGTAATATATCCTGAAGTTTGAAATGTCAGACTTTTTCCACTTTAGAAGTAATCCTCATTCAAATGTCAGGAGTCACAGTCGGGACTGAAGTAGCAACGGTTATGTTCGTCCCTCTTGGCTAATGCGGCCGCATTTTGTGTTTAAAAGCTCATTAAAAATGTGTGTTATATTTTACCGACAGAAAATAAGAGCTAGAGTCAGAACTACCCAGAGAGGAACTGTTAACCTGGAGGTTTACACAAGGGCCTTTTTTGATGTCTGAAGAGACGAGAGTATAAGGAGGGCAGCAGAGGTGCATGGCATTTGTCATGTCACCCTGTTTAGGTACTGCAAGAGGGCAGCGGACCAGGGCCCCGGGGTACAGGGCTCACAACAAAGTCTTCACAGAAGAACAGGAGAAGAGATTGCAGTCATATATACAGTAAAGAGAGCATCTGATATATATTTTGGCCTGAGTCCTAAAGAGGTGGGAGTAACAGAGCTACACCACTACCGCCATATAGCAAGCACCTCCGCTCTGGATCTGACCCGGCTCTGAGTCGGATCAGCTGGAGCCGGGGCAGATCCGGAGCGGAGGTGCTTGCTATCTGGGAATTAACCTCTTTTTTTATGCTGTTTTAGTTGCGAAAGTTTGCATATGAGCTGGCCAAAAATATTGGCCTCAAAACTCCATGTTCATGGAAGAAAAACCAGATGGCAGGGAAGGATTGGCTCACCTCCTTCCTTGAGCGCAACAAAACCCTTTCCATCCGTCGACCTCAAGCCACTAGCATGTCCCGTTCCACCAGCTTCAACAAGATGAACGTGACCGCGTTTTTTAACAACCTAAAGACTGTCCTCACCCGCTATAATTTTGAAGCAAATGACATCTGGAACATGGATGAAACAGGTAAAAATTTATATTTAGATAAATTAAAAAACAACAGTGACTTGCAACAACAATAATTCATTTATTATTTCAGATGCCACAAAGGTTCAAGTGCCAGACAAAATCATTGGGACCATGGGGCAGCGCCAGGTCGGTGCTGTGACCTCTGGGGAAAGAGTGACATTGGTGACTGTTGCCTTTGCTGCTAACCTGACACACCAGACGGACAGTTCCATATATCCACCACGCAAATATTTCACAAGTCCATCTGGGAAAGAGCCGTTCAAAAAAGTTTTCAGAGGAGGAACCTTCAAAAAAATCTGTGGCTGCTGATTGGACGATGGTTCTTCTCATCACACTCATCACCGATCAATCCACATAGGGTTTCGCATCTTTTTCACAACCTGAGGAGCCAGCTGGTAGATCAAACTCTTACCGAAACCGGTCGGGAGAAGAGCAAGAATATCATTTCCCGTCAGAAAGGCTTTTAGTGACGTTCTTCCTCTTTAAATGAAGAAATTGAGTCCATTTCAGAGAAAACTGCTGATATTGACCTATCCACAGGAACCGCTTTGCACGCCGCCATTGAATTCAAACAAACAAAGTCGCTTCCTGGTGATGTCACATCTGCATCCCCCACCTCTCTTTCCCCTGATTGGGCCGTAAAAAATTTAGCCTTGAAATTGTTGGACGATGGTAGTTGGCAAGACGGACCTGCAGGATTTCAGACAATGAATCAGGCAGGGCCGTCTGCTCTGCAAGGCTACTTTGCCGCCAACACATAAGGTAACTTTGTTCCCCCTTACTTTATCTTCCCAAGGAAGAAGTTCCAGGACCACTTCATCCAGGATGGTACCCCAGGCTTCACTGGTTCTGCCAATGGATCGGGGTGGATGGAGGGGACATATTTCTTGGCCTTTTTACAGCATCTTGCGAGACACACCCGCGTGACCCCGGAGTCAAAGTTGCTGCTACTCTTAGACAATCATCCATCACACCTCTCTGGTAGCTATTCACTTTTGCAAGTCACAGGGCATTGTACTCCTGTCTTTTCCACCCCACTGCTCCCACCGTCTTTAGCCGCTTGACCGACGCGTTTTTGGCCCTCTGAAGCACTGCATTAACAGCGCAGCAGACAATTGGATGCGAATGAACCCTGAAAGAACTTTGACCATCTACAACATCCCAAGTCTTGTGGCTAAAGCTCTGCCTCAAGCTGTGACACCAAGCAGCATTTCGTCTGGGTTCGAGTGTACCAGTATCTGGCCCTTGAATCCAGATATTTTCAGTGAGACAGACTTTGCTCCAGCTTTTGTGACCGACTGTCCTGCACCAGCACCAGCGCCAGCTCCATCACCAGCGCCCTCTTCATCACCAGTGCCAGCTCCATCACCAGCGCCCTCTTCATCACCAGCACCAGCTCCATCATCAGCTCCATCACCAGCGCCCTCTTCATCACCAGTGCCAGCTCCATCACCAGCGCCCTCTTCATCACCATCACCAGCTCCATCACCAGCGCCCTCTTCATCACCAGCACCAGCTCCATCACCAGTGCCCTCTTCATCACCAGCGCCCTCTTCATCACCAGCGCCCTCTTCATCACCAGCGCCAGCTCCATCACCAGCGCCCGGCTGCTCCCTTAAGACACCGAGGCAGAGCCCATTTGAGCTGCATCCCCATGACTCTGCCATTGCTGTAGATGGTGAGAGTTTGTGGTTCCAGGAACATCTAGTGGCACGCCAGTACGGAGGTTCAGCCCAGAAAAGGTTCGCCTATATCCAAAGGCTGGCTCGAGGAAAGAAAATAAAAGGAGAGGCAGAAAGAGGTGAGCATAGTGTCATTTTTAACTCGTCTTGATTCTCTTGCTTGTATATTCTGATATATTCTGATTCTGACTATAATCTCATTGAATGTTGCAGGTCAACAGCAATACTGACCGACACCCTAGTGAAAGCTGCTTTGGAGGAGAAGAGTCTGTGGAGGGGCCAGAGAAAACAGTCCTCTTCAAAACTCCCAAAGAAAACGAGGTTTAGTGGACACACTGCAACGACAGTTTCTCAAGGCAATGATGAGGAATGTCTTGTTTGGGGGGAGACATTTGTCTCATCTTTGCCTGGAGAAGTATGGGTGGTGCAGTGCATCTTTTGTCTGCGGTGGTCAGATGAGGCATGCACTGAGGGTGCCACTCATTATATCAGTCACAACTTAGATAATGAGTAATTTCATCATTTTTATAAATAGACCAATTGCACAATAAACATGTTCACTTTTACTTTTGAAACATTTGAAGCCAATTAAAATGTTTAAAACAAATGTCTGGCTGTTTTTGCTTCTGTTTTAACGACAGAAATGTAAGAAGATTCCAATAAATTTGATCATGTTACTTTTGCCCGGCCCGTACATTACTTTAATTAGTCCCCCCAGGAATCTGTGGAGAAAAAGTGTTGATTCCGCGGAGAACATTCCTGATTCTGCGGAGAGCAATTCTTGATTCCGCGGCTAGAAAATTGATTTTCCCGACATTAAAAAAAAACCTAAAATGACCAGTTATAAAGCAAGTTTATGTAATAATGAAGCAAAAATTCTAGTTTATATGGGACCATAATTCACGAAAATGAATGTCATGATATATGGAAGGAGACCTGAAACTTGCTATAGCTTACATAAAATGATGTGAAAAATCATTATTTAAGTTAAAAATCAGGTCGGAAAGTAGGATCATTTTCTCATAGACTTCTATTGCTTTGAACTTCTACTACAACCACTGACGTCGCCATCTGCTGGCCATTAAATAGAATGCCATTCTATGGTACTTCCACATGGGCTTCGTTTTTCAAATCAGGGTGCTGCGTCCATCTTTTTATATAGTTTATGCTGCATACAGCAGAAAAAAATCAGTTTCCGTAACCGGCAGCACCAGCTGTGAGTCTTACATTCCGTTTATCTGACCGCAAAATCTAGCGGCTGGGATGAAAAATACATGTAAAATATAAAATTCTGCACCTTGCCCTATATTCCGCGGACTGCTTTGATTTCCGCGGAGGGCTTTGAAATCTGCGGTAAATTCCGCGATCGCGGAATCGCGGATTCCTGGGGGGACTATTTAATACCGACTGGTTGGGTCGAAAGAAGCAATGCGCAACGACGTTCGACGTCAAACAATGCCGAAGTCAATATATACTGGGATGATTTAGCACCTGATATTGACAGAGCACACACGAAAGTAGTTAATCGCTCCGAATTTTTTTCGGTCTGTAACGTTATCTTTTAAAATGACGTCCATGTGAAAAATGTTACTTTCGTACCAGCTCTCCCCTACCCCAAAACAGCGAGTCCATCAGAAAGACCAGTATCACACAAAGTCCAGACAATTTCATCAAAACGTAAAACCATGTCAAAAGTCATTTCAATATCTCTTGCGACCACCACTAGCTCTCACGGCAGCTTGACAGCGTCTTCGAAACCTCATAATTAGTGAAAATAAAAGATAAAGGACTTAGAAATCCTTAACTTTTTTTGTTGGGTACATATAACAAAAGAGAAAGAAGAAAGTGAGGGGCTCTTGTATGGGGCCCATACAGCGGGCTATAACGGCACGGGCTCGAGCTCCTTCTGATGTCTGTGTGAGCTTATGCCTGACAGGCAGTATCGACCATTGCAATATTGAAGTTAGAATAAAGTACCGGAAAGCATTACGAAAGACAAGAACAATAGGTTAGAGATAATAGTGGGGGTCAGGCTTGTTACTGTTATTGCAAGCGAAGGACATGTAACCGAATGTGGAGTGTTATCCCCTTGCTGAAATTCTTGACTTGTCTCGTATTTATCTTTTGATCTCAACCCCAAATCTATTCGGAATTGCGGGAACAAAGGAATTGTCCTTACTGTTCCAATACCTTTGGAGGGGACAATATATAGGCATGCTTGTTTAAAAAAAAAAAAAACAATCATAAGGACATGTAAAACATTCTCGTTTTTACAAGTCACTAATCTAATGTGAACGAATCACTTGGGCAAAGACCGTCTGTTGAAGTTCAAATGGGAGTTTTTGCGAAAGAAAAAAAGGCGGTGTGAGGTGCGGGCGGACGGGGGGGTGTCACAGAATGTAATATAAATACTGGTGAAAGTCGAACTGACAGAAAGGATATCGGCCTGTTTGTTGCTGATAATGTCTTTTTCTGCGTAAAGAAGTAATTGCGATCAAGCGATGGCTCTCAAAGTCCTTTTACTTGTTGCTTGCGTGTTGATGCTATTTACTGAACAACATCAAGGTACCGTAGTATTGAACAAAAATTTATTTGATTTATAGTATTTCTGATGCAGCCCTTACAGTTGTATCTTTATGAAGAGGGCATGACATTATATGAAAATAAGCTTTTAAATGCAGTCGTGTTGAATAAATGTCACGGTTTTTAACGGGTGAAATGTTTCATTTAAAGGGGAAGGACACTGCAAGATTTAAACAGGAAACATTTTGTGTTGGCTTTCTCGCTAAAGAACCCTCATGAGTAACCAGAAAATCGTGTCTATCTCTTTGTTGTTCCTTCTCTAACACCTGGGTATTAACACGTTTTCATTTTATAATATAGGCTAACTACAAGGTTTGAGACATGTAGTCTCTTGAGCTGTAAAGCTGGCACTTATGTCTGGAACTTCAAATTCTGAGTTTAGTTTCTTATCAGCAGTATTCCGTTTTTCGTAATTTTTCTTGCTTTTTTATGCGTCACATATTTACGCGCCGAGAGAAAACATTTTGGCCTTACGAAGAGAGATTCATTGCAGAAATTATGAGGACTAGAGATGTAATGTTCGTCTGGTTAACTTCATTCTATTTGCAACGATACTCCCATTCCCGCCATTCAGAAAAGCAACGCATTTCTAAAAAAAGCTGGAACAAGGGCAATTTTGAAAAAGAGATAAAGTTAAAAAATGTTTACTGTTATTATTATTGTGATTTGAATGACCTGATGTCAGTTGGCGATGGACATCTTGATTTGGTTCAAAAACAGCATCCAGGGTGGGCCTACAGTCCTTCAGGAGCAAAGATGGGCTGCAGATTACCACATTCACCCACAATGCGTGATAAAATCATTGATGGTTTAAAAACATTCTTCCTTGAAGAAGGAAGAGATTTGAATATTTTACCCCCTGTGGTGTGTGATATAATTGCATCATTCTTGGAGTCTGGAAGAATTTCCGAGTGTCAAGGGCAAGAGCGTAAGTCAGACCTGAATACTCATGATTTCTGATTACTCAGGTAGCACTGCATCAAGGTCCGCCATTACGTAAGTAGTATAACCACATTGGCTCAGGATGACTTTGGCAAAACTTGGTCAAATACTATAATACCTAGTTATATACACAAATGCCAATTAAAACTTTACTGTGCAAAAAGAATGTCTTATGTAAATTGTTCAAAAGCGCAGTCAGCTTCACTGGGCTCAAAGGACTCTGCGATGGACCATCAAACTGGAAACGTATTCTCCTCTTGCACAAGGTAGAATGCACCCAGGGGGCGCCAAAGTTAGGGTGTAAGGACACTTCTGGTCCATCCAAACTCCATTGTAAGAGGTTGTTGTTGTCCGCAACAATAAAAAAATTTCATTTCACTTTTTTCTACTTTTATTACTTGTTAAAATAAGTTTTATTTGTGTGCTTCATTAATTTACCGTCCCATTTTTTGTTAGTGAGCGATTTTATTCATAAAAGGATTAAAGAATCTACAGCAGCCCAGCCCAGCAGTCTCTGCGGCTGTCCATGGGCTGCGCTGTTGTAGATTCTTTAAAGGGGACTTAATATGCTATATTTCCAAGTTTATATTTTGGTCTTTGACTCCCATAGAGCACTCCTGATTACGTAAGGTAAAAAAAGGGTACTCATTTTGCTCATCATGCCATCCTCAAAAAACCCCATTTGTAGTCCATAGTAGTCTCTGCCTGAAACGCCTCATTGGGGCGGATCTAGGCGGGACGAGGCAGCAGAACGCAGTTTTCCTGGTCCGGCTCCAGAGTGAAACTGACAGGAATCGACGGGAATATTCTGCAATCTAACACAGTTCATGTGTATAGATCTAATGAAATTAACTTTTTCTAATAAAGGCAATGGCGAAAGTGGAGGACGCAGTGCGAAAGTCTGGCAGCTCAAGCACGAATTTGCTATTGGCTACAGTTTGCTACGGCAACAGTTGGTGAGTACAGCTGTTTTTCTACTCCGTAGCTAGGATGCTAGCAAGGGTCGACATGCCCAAATGTAGACCGGAGACTGTAGAAATCCGGTGGGTCTGAGTTTAAAAGGAAACATGGACAATGAGGGGCAGCTAAAAATAGACCAACAGCTTATGGCCTACTTCGGTGTGTATTAGGACCTGCTGGTTCGTGTGCATAGCTGTGGTGTGTTGTTGGCGTGGAGAAAAGAACAGCTTCAGCGCTGGTATATGACGAAGGGGCGAAACCTCCAAGCTAAACGGCCTTTTCGGAAATTGCCCGTGGTAATAGTTTACTTTTTGCTTCAGAATGACCAGCTTTTCCTTGCGGAAAATGGGTGCATTATGGATAGCGTGCTAGAGCTAGACAGAGCTCCGATTATGTCACGAACATAATACAGGTTTTACTGACCATAAGTTCCGTCTGCGTGAACCGTTGCTTATGTGGAGCTAGCGAATCGATCACTTTTACTGAAAAGAATTTAATATTCACTCGATGGCAATGCAGAGAAATTGTTTTTTATACTGGTCGAGCTTTTGCATTTTGCATTTCATGGTTGCGCCAGAGAGCTTGCTCAGACATTTGTGAAGTATTCGGCTGATCCCGGTCATGGATAAGTGAAGCGATCACTAACTGTAGTGGCTACAATAGGGCGATGTTATGATGAAACTGTCACATTGATGCTTACCGAAGTAACACAAACATACCGATCATAATTGCTACATAAAAGTTAACCAGGAGCATTTTTAATTTGCAGAGCACGCAAATTAACATGCAGTAGCTGACAAGCGGTAATGACTTTGAATGTGATCTGTCGCTCGAAAAATTTGTTTTGCATCCGGTGTGAAAGCTGCTTAACACGCCCATAACGCCTGTATTTGTATCTTTGCATTGACTTTGAATGTAGGCTAATCTGTCCTGCGAAAAATTCGCTTTGTGTCTGACCACATTGATGGTTACCGAAATAACACAAGCATACCAATCAGAATTACGACATATAAGTTAACTAGGAGCATTTTTAATTAGCAAGACACGCAAACTAACATACAGTAGCTGGTAACCGAGCGGTCATAACCACAGAGACAAACCCTTGCAATACAGGTTTTTACAGACCGCAAGTTCTGTTACTGTTCACAGTTGTACCAAGCATCCAAATTACAAACAAGTATTAAAAGTTAGCTTCAAATGAGGCTTATGTTCACACACTTTCTGTGGAATTTCCACCGATATCACTATTGCAAATTTAGGACACAAACATTAGCAGCAGTAACTTGGCTATGTTAGCCACTGTGCTACAGCCACAATCAACTGGCTATCACGTCAGGTTGGCTTATGCAGTAAAAGCAACTTACAGCTTCTGTGTCTGTGAGTCACGGACAGTTGCGACCGATACAGGCTTTATCTTCAGATATTTTACAAAGCCTGCGTTTGAGGCCAGTTTTTTGTGCTAACTATCGCTAGTGGTGCTGCTAGCCACCTGTAACACGTTAGCTTCACTTACATTATTTGCTGTCACAGCGCCCTCCATACTTATTGGCACCCCTGGTTAAGATGTGTTAAAAGCCTTAAAATAAATTCAAATTTTATTCTAGAAGCATACTCTCACACTGAAAATTGTAGGAAAATGTAGCTTTCAACTCAAGTGAATTTTAAGCGGGAAAAAAAAATCCCTGATGAAGAAATCATTATTTTTCATAAAATCACCTGTTCCACAATTATTGGCACCCCTAACAATCCCTAGGAAATAAATTTAATTGAAGTATTTCTGTCATTTCTACAGTAGTTTACAAAGTTGATCAGAGTATCTAGGAACATTTAATTAGAAACTAATCACTTCCTGTTTCCCTAGGGTATGAATATGACATGACACAGAGGCCATTTCTCTTATCCACTCTTCAACATGGGAAAGACAAAAGAACACACCATTCAAGTAAGGCAGATGTGTGTTGACCTTCACAAGTCAGGCAATGGCTACAAGAAAATAGCCTCTCGTCTGCACCTGCCCATATCTACTGTCAGAGGAATCATTAAGAAGTTTCAAACAACTGGAACAGTGGTAAACAAGCCTGGACGAAGACACAAGGTTATTTTGCCACCACGAACAGTGAGGAGGATGGTTAGAGAAATAAAAAGTTATCCAAAGCTCACTGCTAAAGAATTGCAACAAATGGTAGCATCTTGGGGTCACAGAGTCTCCAAAACAACCATCAGGCGCTATCTACATGCCAACAAGCTGTTTAGGAGGCATGCATGGAAAAAAAGCTTTTCTCACTCACAATCATAAATGCAAACGTCTGGAGTTCACTAAGCAGTACTGGGACTTCAACTGGGACTGTGTGCTTTGGTCAGATGAGACCAAGATTTAGCTTTTTGGCAACAAACACTCAAAGTGGGTCTGGTGGAACACAAAAGATGAGTATGCAGAAAAGCACCTCGTGCCAACTGTTACGTATGGGGGAGGATCGGTGATGCTGTGGGCCTGTTTCTCTTCCAGAGGCCCCGGGAACCTTGTTAGGGTGCATTGCATCATGAACGCTTTGAAATACCAGGACATTTTAAATTAAAATAGAAGAGGCAGAGGCAAGAGTTACAGTGTCACCAAAAGCTCAGAAGTTTATTTAAAATGGTTGGGGAAAGGGGAGTTGGAGTGAAATTCAACTGAAAATCTTCTCCTCGTCCGAGAGGGGGTGACAGGATCCGTCAGTTGGTCAGGCTAAGTCCTTCTCCTGGGGCCCAGAGGAAGACAGAGAGGGAGAGAGGTATTAGTTTAGGTTTGTAGCCCAAGAACTGACCTTCTGCCTCCAGTTTCCGTCCGGTGGACCTTCCGCTTGTCTGTGGAGCAGTCTTAGCAGGAGCAGTCTTCTTCCCGCCCGGGTTGCTGTGTCTCCCCTTGGATTCTGTGGCCTTGGTTTAAAAAAGCCCACTAATGGCCCAAGTAATGCTGAGCACCTGTCAGGGTGGCATTGGGGAACATTACAGACAAATGAAAGGGGTGTGGCCATCAATTACCTAATTCTGGGGAAATAACGGTCGTCTAACACAACTCTCCTTGTAATTGGCATGTGTTTGCCAACACATGCTACTGTGGGACACAGCTGACAGGCTGGGCTTCTACATACCCCCCTCGTCAGCTCCGAAGCCCTGTGCGGAGTGACAGTCCACAGGCAGTCATCTCGCCTTGACATGGCATCTGCATTCCCATGCAGCTTCCCCGCCCTATGCTCAACGGTGAACTTGAAGTCTTGTAAGTGCAGAAACCAACGGGTTATTCTGGCATTCCAATCTTTGTTGCTGGCCATCCACTTCAAGGGGGCATGGTCAGTAACTAATGTGAATTCCTGACCCAGCAAGTAGTACTGTAGCTTACCCATCGCCCATTTAACAGCAAGGCACTCCTTCTCAAAGGTGGCATTGTTCTTCTCATGGGGTAGCAGTTTACGACCGATAAAGATCACAGGATATTCAACATTGTGGTGTATTTGGGACAGGACTGCCCCTAGGCCTACTTCTGAGGCGTCAGTCTGCAGGACAAACCGCTTGCTGAAGTCTGGGGTATGTAACACCGTCTCGCTGCCGAGGGCTTTTCTTAATGCACAGAAGGAGAGTTCAGCTTGCTCCGTCCACTTTACCCTGTTGGGGACGTCTTTCCTGGTCAGCTCGTGTGGAGGAGATGCTAGAGAGGCAAAGTTAGGTATGAATTGTTGATAATATCCCACCAACCCAAGGAAGGTCCTCACCTGGCGCTTGGTTTGAGGCCGGGGCCATGCGGCTATCGCATCCATCTTTTTCATCTGGGGCTTCACGTTTCCACGTCCCACTGTGTACCCGAGGTAGTTGGCCTCATCCATGGCTAGGGAACATTTTTCAGGGTTGGCCGTGAGGCTTGCCTCTCGCAGGGCCTGGAGGACAGCAGACAGATGCTGGAGGCGGCTACCCCAGGACATAGAGTGGACCACTATATCATCTAGATAAGCCGCCGAATACTCTTGATGAGGCCGGTGCACCTTGTCCATGAGCCTCTAAAATGTCGCTGGAGCCCCATGAAGGCCGAATGGAAGGACCCGGTACTGGAAAATGCCCTCTGGTGTTGAAAAGGCCATCTTCTTTTTAGCCTGTGGAGAGAGCAGTACCTGCTAATATCCTAATATCAAGGGTGGAGATGAAGCGGGCAGGCCCCAACCTCTCCACCAGTTCATCCACACGTGGCATTGGGTAGGAATCAATCTGTGAGATCTCGTTAAGCTTCCTATAGTCATTACAGAACCTAATGCTCCCATTAGGCTTCCCCACAAGGACTATTGGGCTGGACCAGGCACTGCGGGATTCCTCCAACACCCCAAGCTCAAGCATTTTCTGTACCTCTTGTCGGATGGCTTCCCGGCAAGCTTCTGGGATTCGGTAGGGTTACAACCTGATGGTTCTCCCTGGTTCAGTCTTTATATCATGGCTGACAATGGTTGTCCAGCCCGGGGTCTTGGAGAAAACATCTCTGTTGTCATCCAAAAGCTCTCGGAGGTCTTGCACCTGTTTGGCAGACAGCTGATTGCCCATTTTCACTTGGGTGTTCTGAGGGGGCAGTGTGGTTCCCAAAGCTGGAGCTGGAAGGGGGATTAGCTCATGCCACGGTTTCAGCAAATTAATGTGGTAGATCTGCTGTCCTCTTCTGCGGTCCACTTATCGCACACGGTAGTTGACTGGTCCCACTCGCTCCATTATCTCATAGGGCCCCTGCCATTTAGCGAAAAATTTGCAATCATTAGTGGGGATCGAGACCATGACTTTATGACCAGGCTTAAATTCCCTCACCTGGGCTCCTCGGTTATAGACCTGGGTCTGTTGTACCTGGGCTTGGCGCATATGCTCTTGCACTATGGGCCAGACTTGAGTCTTGCATTTGCTCTGCATGCTCTACGATGGTGCGTTGGTTTGACGGCTGCTCCTCCCAAGCTTCCTTGGCCAGGTCCAACATCCCTCTGGGCCTCCGTCCATGTAGAAGCTCAAATGGGGAGAACCCGATGGAACCCTGTGGAACTTCACTTATAGAGAACAGGACATAAGGCAGCAGCTGATCCCAGTTTTTTCCATCTATATCTATAACCTTGCGCAGCATGTGTTTCAGAGTCTTGTTGAACCTCTTGACCAGTCCATCTGTCTGGGGGTGATAAACAGACGTTCTGATTTGTCTCACCTTCAAACTCTCGCACAGCTTCTTGATCACTCCTGATATGAAGCATGACCCTTAGTCAGTCAGAATCTCCTGTGGCAATCCTACCCTGCTGAAGAGTAAAATCATCTCCCGGGCCACAATTTTAGCATTCACTGAGCGGAGAGGAATTGCCTCAGGATACCGGGTGGCATTATCTAGGATCACTAAGATGTAGCGGTGTCCCCGGCTAGACTTTGGGAGGGGACCCACTATGTCCATGCCTATCCGACTAAACGGGGTTTCAATGATGGGCAAGGGTATTAAAGGGTTTCCGTATTGTACCTTTGGGGAGTTGATTTGGCACTCTGCGCAATGCCGACAGTAATCCTCGACAGCCCTCTTGAGTTCTGGCTGGTGGAAGCGTCCGAGAATGCATTCATACGTCTTATCCCAGCCTAAGTGTCCTCCTAGCATGTGGGAGTGGGCTAAGTGCAACACCTTTGACACGTACTCTTTTGGCACCACTAGCTGTTCACAACGGTCAGAATGGCTCATGGTTACACGGTACAACAGGTTATTCTTTATCATGAAATGAGGAAAGGTAGCTTCACTCACCCCATCCTGTTTCTGTCGCTCAATTACTTGGACATTTCGCCATGCTTGGGGTCAGGTTGGTATCCCGGAGCTGGGCTAGGCCGAATCTTCCTGGTCTCGGGCCTCCAGCCACTTCTGCTTGAGGGAAATGGGAGAACACTTCATCTGTCGCAATGTCTTCCAGGGCTTCTACCTCAACTGCTCGTGCCGGATCCTTGACCATAGTGCCAGTGTGGCCAGCATTATCAACCTCATCATCGCTGTGCTTTGGGGGGGCAACCAACAGAGGACACCGCAGCCCAGGCTGGTTGAGACGTTTCCTTTGGTTTCACCCATCGTCGTCCCCCACATCTGGGTGGGACCTTCAATTGTGCTGGCCAGTAACTTTTAAACAAAGGGCTGTCTCGGCCCAGAAGAACAGGAACTGGTAGTTGTCGAACAACGCCAACTCGTTGGGAAAACCTTCCACGGGGGGTGATCATCTGGACCTCTGGGGTGAGATACTCCCTGGTGTCACCATGGATGCATGACACAAGATTTCCTCTCCCTCAGTTCAACTGGCGAACTCAGGTCGAACAAGGGAGATCATGCTTCCGGAGTCCAACAGAGCTTCAGTGTCTATTCCTGCGACCTTCACAGGAAACTTCGGGGCTGGGGCTCCCTCATGAGCCCAACAGGTGGTGAGGTGTTGGCAGTAGAGGCTCTTACTGTCTGTGGACCTGGCTGTAGGCATCAGCACGTCTTGGGCAGGGCAATCTCGGGCGAAGTGTCCCTCTTGGCCACAGGAAACGCATCTGGGAGGGGAAGGAGCAGACTGGGGCTGTCTTCCCCTGTCAATCCAGGGGAAGCACAGCCAGTTTGAAAGCCACTATCTCTATTCGCCAGCCCTCTATCTGTCTTTGCATTAGGGGTGGTCGGCTTGGGGTTCTCTGAGCGGAGAAGGGCACTCATTACCTTGTGGTTTTCCAATAAAGCGATTAAGCCGTCTAGCGTTCCAGCCCCTTGCTGTGTAACATACCTCTTCACATCATGGGGGAGGCCCCGGACGCAGCGGTCAATCACCACCCGATCGACTATTGATGGCCCAGTCGACTACTCCAGCCAGTTCCTGGTGAAGTGGACCAGGGCTATCACCTGGCCTCGAGCAGGGAGAGTGGGGTCATAGGTCCAGTCATGAACCCGCTGGGCACGGGCTGGCATGCTAAGTCCATATTGTGCTAGAATGGCAGTCTTTACCTTCTCGTAATTCAGTGCATCTGCAGCCGAGAGATCTCGACACGCTTGCTGTGCCTCGCTGGTCAGGAAAGGGATCAGGTTGTTTGCCCACTCCACTCTTGGCCATCTCTCTCACCGCTGTCCTCTCAAATAGTGTGAGATATGCCTCAACGTCTTCGTCCTTTGAGAGCTTAGTGAGTACATCCTTGGGCCTACCGTCTTGTTTTGCAGATGTCTTGCATAGTTCTGCCACTGCCGCTTGTAACGTTGCCTGTGTAGCCAGGATAGCTTTCAGAGCTTCCTCCATGTTCTGCCATTCTTCAGCTAGGATTCAGTCCACCCGCATTCTCCACCATATGTGGCCTCTGCCCGAAAGCTGAAGATGGGTCGTCACTGGGACTTTCAGCAAGATAATGACCCTAAACATGTGGCCAAATCTAGACAGAAATGGTTCACCAGACACAGAATCGAGCTCCTCTCATGGCCATCTCAGTCCCCAGACCTCAACCCCATTGAAAACCTGTGGAGTGAGCTGAAGAGGAGAGTGCAGAGGAGAGGACCCAGGTCGCTGGATGATTTAGAGAGATTATGCAAAGAGGAATGGTCAAAGATCCCTCTTTCTGTATTCTCCCATCTTGTGAAACATTATAGGAGAAGATTGGGTGCTGTTTTGTTGGCAAAAGGGGGTTGTACAAAGTATTAACATCAGGGCTGCTAATAATTGTGGTACTCATGATTTGATGTAAAAGAATTATTTCTTAATGTAGGATTGTTTTTCCCACTGAATGAATGCACTTGAATTAAAGGTTGGATTTTCCTCTTTTTTCTTCGTGGTCCTATATTATTTCGAAAAAAACTGAATTTATTAGAAGCTAAAGAACACATCTCAACCAGAGGTGCCAATAATTATTGAGGGTGTCGTATATGGTTTCTTACAGTTTGTGCCATCGAGCGCTTAATCGATGCAACTGCTTCAGGTTTGAGAGGCAGCTGAAAGGCTTATCCTGTGTCGAATTATCCTTTATTGACTAAACTGTCTTTGGTGAAATGCTGAGCACAAACAGCTAACGTTCCCTTTGGCTGTGGCTTTTTCCTGCTAGCAAACAAAAGCTACCCACTGATTTCTGGTGGCATCCTCTTTTGGAAGAGAAATATTTTTTTTTTCGCGTCTAAAAGTAAACGGACATGTAGCTTTGGGAGAGATACTGACAAAATTGCACCTCAAATGATCTGCGGTTCTTCTTTTGTATTTCCAAAAGTGTAGACACTAATAAGGTATAGTACGATCTGCCATTCTTAGTGCCTGCGAGAATAGTTTCCGGTGTCGGCAGGTCCAGCGCAGCAGTTGGCTCTGGCTAGGTCTGTACTAATTGGAACGGCACAGCCTGACGTCAGGTTTTGCCTAGATCTCGTGAAGATCTCAGGAGGAGCTGTTCAGAGAGGAAATCACGCTCAGGAAATCACGTTCTTGGATTACGGCAAAATTCCTGCATCTTATGTTTAGAAACTTCTCAGAGGTTGAGCATGGACAACCAACATTATAACATTATTAATATGCATTAAAAGAAGGATTAGCATTAGTGATGCGTGGGTCAGCCCGGAACCCGTGGGTCCCGCGAGTTTACCCGCGGGTCGGGCAGGGCGGGTCGATATTTTAATAACATTTAGCGGGTGCGGGCGGGTTGGGCTATACAGTGGCGACATCTTATTCCCACAAAATTGTGAATAAAAAGTATAACAGGCTATCGGCCACTAGAGGGCTCTAGACATACAACCTAGATAATATGCTCTTGTCAAACAATGTAACGCTACCTTAAGCTATAGAATGCGAATTGTACCTCTCCCTCTTTCTACTCTCGATGTACACGCACTCACTGGTGCGCGGCTTAATCATCCACGGTTAGACTAAAGATGTAAAGGATGAATAATAGCTCATCTTATAAATCGTTCTGCAGTCAGCCCCGAAATATTATAAAGTAGTAGTAATTTTATTGACCTTTTGGTCCAAACAACACATGGACAAAACATTTTTTCGCCACTTTACAGTGAAAGGCATATCACGATTCTTATTCAAAAATAGAATGAACTTGTTGAGGTGCTTCCGTTTATCAGCTACGTGTTCTCTAACAGCAGAGCGTGTGCTGCCATCGGCAGTAAAGACACTTCTTAGATATACATTTCTATAACACCATTCTATACACATATCACCCAAACGAAGAGGTAACTTATCATTACTGGAGCATGTATGGTCATAAACTTTCATTAATTACCATACCATGAGACAAAGAATAATCGTGTAAAACTCCATGGTGGCCAAAGCAGTCCTCTGCATCCCAGCAACTAGCGCAGCAAGCGAGCGAACCTTCAGTTCGGCTGGCCGTGTCCAGGAAGCGCGCCGTAATCGCTTAAACCCTGGCACTGTTGACGTGATTTTGTATTTGCATAGTTTGGGAAAAAATACGCCTTGGCCTACATTATAAGCTGTATTGAAAAAACAGCCTAAAAGCCCCCCAAAACAATCTAGAAATAAACATATGAGGGGAAAAAAATTCCTCATAGACAGGATATCGCAACACTGTATGGGAAAGTAGGCGATAGCGCCAGTGCGCCACTGTCATGTTAATTTTGTTCCAATAAAACAGCCTGTTTGCAATATTTTGCCTGATGGCATTTCGTTTGCTTGCAAAGATCAGATATCACGGTAAGGTTCAATTAATAGACAGAGCCCAAACTTTGGATCAAGAATTCCAGCCAACAGCCAAATGTATCTTTTGCTCCACTCAAATCCGTAGCGTAACAGAGGAATCGTTTTTTTCAATTGCAAATCATGTCACACAGACCCACTCTATTCTTTTTCTCTTGCCTCCTTTTTGTGTCGGGTCGGGTTGGGTGCGGATTGAAAATCAGTGCGAGTTATAGCGGGGCGGGTTAGCTGTCACGTCGGGTCGGGTTGGTGCGGGTGTTGAAAAACCTCGACCCGCGCTACTAATCAGCATGTTAGGTCCCCTTTAATCCTTTTATAAATAAAATTGCTCACTAACAAAAAATCGAGCGGTAAATTAATGAAACACAAATAAAACTTATTTTAACACGTAATTAACAAAGAAAAAAGTGAAAAGAAATAATTTTATTTTTGCGGAGAACAACTACCTCTTACAATGGAGTTTGGACCGGAAGTGTCTTTACACCTTAACTTTGGCGCCCTCTGGGTGCATTCTACCTTGTGCAAGGGGTCTGTTGTGGTCAGTGGAATCAATATTTCATGTTTTTAGTTTTTTATGATTTTAAGTGAATGAAGTCTGTTTTCTCTGGATAAAAGAAGAAAAGGACCATCCAGACTGTTACCAGCCATAAGTTTGCAAGCCACAAATATGTCACGGTGTGAGGTTGTATCAATGGCAGTGGCGGAGCTAGTGGTGGTGCGAAGACACATCTCTTTTATTCCTGGCTAGTTCTCAATCATTTTCCTTTTTTGACGCGTTTTCCAATTATAGTAATTGGCAACTGAAGACACTCCATATGTGATCTAACAGTGATGAAATCATATTAATTGACTAATGCTTCACTTTCCCATGAAACGCAAACTTTCACTCTCAGTATTTCGTGGATTGATTTAAAAAAGAAAGTGGCACTTGGCAGTTAAATAAGTTATCAAAAGCGTGCTGCTCAAGCCATTTGCATGAGAGTCGACAGAAGGCTATGCAATTTTGAATAACGTTGATTTAAATACAGCAAATACGCGTCCAGATGAATGATTGTCGTCTTACCGAATCGGGGAAAACAAGCAGCACCTGTTAAGTGCGGAGCACTCTCTGAGTGAACCCTCTGTTAATCATGAAGATGACTGAGAACAGCTCAGGATTTACAATTGTTTTAAACGGATGTTTTATGCAACCCAATTCTCTGTTCTGGTTCCGCCACTGTACTGAATTTAGCCCATGATTTAGTCGCTGTTAGATCGCATATGGAGAGAAACCATGTCTTCAGTTGCCAGTTACGATAATTGGAAAATGCGTAAATGAAGGAAAATGATTGAGAACTAAACAGGACTAAAAGGGACGTGTCTTCGCCCCCCCCCCCCGTCACTGATCAGTGCCCTTCTGTCATTGCACAATTGATGCTGAAAAATACACGTACATTTTGGGGTAACATATGCTGCCTTCAAGACAACACATTTTTAAAGGACAACCATGCAAATTTCAACAAGATAAAACTGCATTCTACATGCATTACAAAAGTATGGCTGCATCAGAAGGGGTTGTGGGTGCTGGGCTTACCTGCCTTCAGTCCTTACTTGTCCCCTGTATAGATGCTGTGGCAAAATCTTAAATGGAATGATGAAGGAGCTGTAATCTTGTACATCTTAAGACTTGCGTGCAGGAATGAAGGGTCCCTCAACTTTTAAGAGTTGTTAGTTATGAAGAATGAATGTGAAAAATCAAAGTGTGTGTGTGTGTTTTTTTTTTTTTAATCATTCAACTTCATGCATGGAAACGTGAAATAATGAGCCGTAGTATAGCATTCAGTATGATACTGGTCAAAGATCATTTACAAATGTCATGGTTTGGTCCCACCGGATGCAACCTGCAATCTGGTGGGCACTGGGACCATGTACCCAAAAGGAGAGAAAGGGACCCACTAGCACAGGCTGATATAAAAATAGCAAAGTTTTAAAAACCAAAGACAACAGGGGAGCAGCAGCACCACACAGCAGGGATAAAACCAGAATGCAGCTGCAATGGCAATTGGCAGTGCAGCTTCTTAAATACTTTAACTTCACCTCCACTTCAACGAGCAGCAGGTGTGGCTTGCTGACGTGGAGGCGAAGACAGCCGAAGGGAGAGGGACTGCAAGGAAACCATTACAACCAATCACTGCTTTCAGTTTAAGTTAACTGTCTCAACCTTTACAGATTTCAGGCTGTAAATATGCTTTTTTTAACATAATTTTATTATTTACACTTGTCATCCTGCCTCCAGAAAAGCTTCTTGTTATGATTCAGACAAGGAACCAGACACAGATCCAAATCAGTTAAACTCCAGACTAAAATGAAAATAGTACACAGACAACATATGAGACGTTGAAACAAAATTTTTTTTTTTGTTTTTTGAAAGATGTCCGCTCATGTTCAATTTGATGCCATCTACACATTTCAAAAAAGCTGGGATGGGGGTATGCCTCTCATTGTGATGCATCACCTCTTTACTTAATAAGAGCGTGGGAACTGAGGACACCAGCGGCTGTGGTTAGGAAAACAATAATGTTTTCCCTTGATGTGGGATTACCATTTTCCATTTCGACTCAATCAAGCTTAAATGAGCTGGGGCCCAGAGAAGACAACAGTATTTCGGGAGCTTGTTTATATGTGGTTTTACCTTCACATGGTAGATTTTACTTGCATATGTGGATGCAGCATCAAACTGTGCTCACTGACAATGGTTTACAGAAGTGTTCCTGAGCTCACACAGTGATATTCACTTCTAAACCCTAACCATTGGTTTTTGGCCTTGTTCTTTGTGTTCAGAAATTTCTCCAGATCCTGCAAGTCTTTAAATGATGATATGTTGTTTAGATGATAAAAGCCCCAAATTCTTTGCAATTTTACATTGAGAAACATTTTCCATAAATTATCATTTACAGTCTTCCAGAGTGGTGATGCCATCACCATCACATTACGTCTGAAAGATTCAGCATCTCTTGGATGCTCTTTTTGCACGCAATCATGTTACTAACCTGTTGCCAATTAACCTAATTAGCAGCTAGATGTTCCATTGTATGTGTTAGCCCACTGTAAATGACTTTCTCTTCTAACTGTAACTTTGAGGATTGTTTGCTGTGTAATTGCACAGAATAGAATCCAACATTCTTTAAGGTAATCAGGCACACAGTGTGTTATTGACCGTCTGCCCCCTGTTTTTAACTCTTCAGCACTGCAGTGTAAGGAAGTCTCAGGAACGCTGAAGCAGATTGATGCCGGGTCGGGCCGTGTTTTTGGGGTGAGCGCAAATGACGAAGTCTTCTCCCGTTATGGAGAAACCTGGTTCAAAGTGCCTGGGTCCCTGACCCATGTTTCTGTTGGACCAGCTGGTGTTTGGGGGGTAGACCGAGGCAGAAAAATCTACAAACGTGTGGATGGCATCTGGGTTCCAGTGCCCGGTAAGAGAGAACTTCGCCACAGGTCTCTGATAGTCAAGATTGTTGAGTGTGGAAACAGTGCGCTGAAAAGACTTGTATATCATTAGTGACATTAGCAGGCTGTATGCAAAACTCAAGGCACTGAAGACCCAAGGTACGCATGTAAAGGTGAATTACTCAGCGAACTGGGCAGTCGTACCTGCGAAATACAGTTGATGGATGTATTGTCTACAGACAGGGCAGGCCATTTACTCGTGCAAATATGGTGTATGAAATACAGTAGTGAGCAGTGATGATTATACATTTAACAAAATTATGATTTTGGAGCAGTTTGCAGCTGAGTGTGAAGCGGTCGGAATGACGATCAGCACCTCCAAATCTGAGGCCATGGTTCTCTCCTGGAAAAAAGTGGATTGTCCCCTTCAAGTGGGGGGTCAGTCGTTAACCCAAGTGGAGGAGTTCAAGTATCTTGGGGTCTTGTTCACGAGTGAGGGTAGGATGGAGCGTGAGATTGACAGACGGATCGCTGCAGCGTCCGTTGCAGAAAGCGAAGATCTCGATCTACTGGTCAATCTACGTTCCAACCCTCACCTATGGTCACGAGCTTTGGGTAGTGACCGAAAGAATAAGATCGCGAATACAAGCGGCCGAAATGAATTTTCTCCGTAGGGTGACTGGGCTGACCCTTAGGGATAGGGTGAGGAGCTCAGACATCCGGGAGAGGCTCAGAGTAAAACTGCTCCTCCTCTGTGTCGAGAGGAATCAATTGAGGTGGTTCGAGAATCTAGTCTGGATGTTTCCTGGACGCCTCCCTTTGGGGTCATTCCATGTCAAATCATCCAGATTTTGAGAAATTTACCAGGTCACCTCCTCAAAAGATTTTGAAAAAAATCACGAGTAAATTTTCACACAAAGTAAAAAATTGCCAAATATTAGGCCAGTATCTCAGATAGATTTCAAGTTATAGCCCTGTGAAGTTTGAATAATATTTTCAGTTTTTTGGCAAACCCATTTTCAACCAAATTTGGCAACTTATTGCTCCATATTGATTGCTTATACAAGGCTGAATGGGGATACTAATCATATTCATGCATTTTGTGTTTTTAGCTGATTTTGAGGCTTTACCATACCAAAGTTGATAAAGCTACGCAGAATCTAAGGTCATTTTCAGATTCTAGGGGACGAATATGATTACTATACCCAATTTCGCCTTATATAAGCAATCAATTTGGATCAATAAGTCACCAAAGTTGGCTGAAAATGGGTTTGCCAAAAAACTTAAAATATAATTCAAATTTCAAAGGGCTATAACTTGAAAACTATTTGAGATACCGGCCTAATACTTGGCATTTTTTTCTTTTCGTGTGAATATTTACCTGAGAATTTTTTCAAAGAATTTTGCGGAGGTGACCTGGCACCCCCTGGATGACTTGATGTGGAATGAACCTTTAGAGGTTTTTCAGGCATGTCCAACTGGGAGGAGGCCATGAGGCAGACCCAGGACACGCTGGGGGGATTATACCTCTCGGCTGGCCTGGGAACGGCTTGGGGTCCCCCAGGTAGAGTTGGAGGAAGTGGCTGGGGAGGGGGGGGGGGCGCCTGGGCTTCTCTGCTTAGTCTGTTACCCCCGCGATCTGGCTCTGGATAAGCGGAAGACGATGGGTGGATGGATTGATGGATGGATGGAGGGATGGATGGATGGATGGACAAAATTAAGCTAAATGAAAAACCAAGTACTTTTCAAGTATTTATTTCACGTAATATTGGATCATATAGTAGATGAAAATAAGTACACAGTTAACAATATAGTAAAAACAAAAATAACAATGTCTTGTTGAGAGAAAAAGTCAATATATAGCGAGTCAATATCTAGACACCCTTTGCTTTGATTACAGCATTTAATTTTTCAGGCATAGTTTTCACATTTTTTCATATTTCCTCACTCGCTCAACCATTATATATGGTCTGAAGTTCATTCCAAAGGGATTATTGTAACAACAGATTTACCCAATCAGATTAAGGTATGGGGCGGCACGGTGGCACAGTGGTTAGCATTGCTGCCTCACAGCAAGGAGGTCGTGGGTTCGCTTTCTGTGTGGAGTTTGCATGTTCTCCCCGTGTTCGCGTGGGTTTACTTTGGGTACTCCGGTTTCCTCCCACAGTCCAAAGACGTGCATATCAGGCTAATTGGAGACACTAAAATTGCCCATAGGTATGAGTGTGTCGGTGAATGGTGTGTGAATGGTGTGTGCGCCCTGTGATGGATTGGCAAGCTGTTCAGGGTGGGTCCCTGCCTTCGCCCGTAGCCAGTTGGGATAGGCTCGCCCCGCGACCCTAGTGAGGAATAAGCGGGTACAGAAAATGGATGGATGGATTAAGGTATGGACTTCGAGCAGGTCAAGTCATGACTTATATGTTACCAAATGTTTTTTTTTTCGACTGATATAATTGCACAACTTAGGTGTGTTTTGGACATTATCTTGTTGAAAATAAAATCCCCAACCGGTCAGTCTCTTTTGAGGTGGCAAGCTGAACCCCAAACCATAATATTACCACCTTTATGTTTTACTGAAGGGGACGTTTCTGAAATGTTCTTAAATTCTGCAGTGCACTTATTCTGTGTTTGGGCTCATCAGTCCAAAGGAATTATTCCCAGTTCAATTTCTTGGCAAACTCAAGTCTTTTTTTGATGTTGCCAGGTCTTGGCAGCAACATGACAGATCAGACCATTATTACACGAGTGTCTGGAGATGGTAGAGCTTGATGCTTTCATCTCTTCACTTCTGGCATTATTAATATCATCACAGGGTTGTGCTGTTAACCGCCATTTTTTTTATACAGATAACAAGCATCAGTGGCACTAAACTTCAGTTTTGTTCTTCTATTGCCGCTAGTTTTCAGCAAACCGGTCCCTTTGAAATGCTTCATGGTGTTTCTTACAGAGCCATGGCAGCATTTAACATCATTGGCATCATGTAAGGCCACAGTGCGACTGTGAACAGTCTCAGAGAGCTCCTTCCATTGTGCCATCGTGTTTAACACTGTGACGCTGCTCAGAGTTCATGTCACCTTATAGAGGAACAACTGACCATCAGAGATAATTCTGCAGAATAATGTTGCCTCAAACCACTCTAAACAAATTTTTTACATGAATAATCATGGAATGAGCCATCAAACATGCATTCAGGCTATGCAAGAGCTAAAAAAAATGAAATATAATTGTGATACATTAAAATGTTTAATTTAATTAAATGTTGTGAGAATTTTTTTTTCTGTTTTTGTTTTCATTGCTTACAACAGTATTTTTCCGTACATTTTCACAGAAAAATTATAGAAAATAATATACTGCTCACAAGAATATTGGGATATTGGTAAGCAACTGGAAATTTTGTAACAAGTGTATATGGCACTGCTCAAATGAGGAATACCTTCTTCATATTGCTCTCAGAATCAACCAACTGTGAATGCTCAACATTATTTGCTTTTTAACTGCACATTGTGTTTTGTACAGGGGGTAGTTGAGGAAAAACTCAGGGATAAGATTTTCCCATAAAAGTGGGCATGTAGCTTTTTCTCAGTCAGAGACAGTCAGCTGCTGTGATAATACAGTGATTTGTGTTGAAATTCCAAACTGGAGATATCTCACTGTGGAGCAGTGCCGCCTAGCATTGGCCAGACTCGAAACAGGAAGTTCGCCATGTTGACGTAGCCGCAGAGCTTGGTGTTTGTCGGGATGTCATCTCTCCACTCCTCACACGCTTTAGACAGACTGGCAGTGGGTTCAGACTAGCAGGAAAGACTCGGCAGAGGGCGTTGTTGTGTGACAACCCGCCAAGATGACCAGTACATTCGTACTTTGGCCTTGCGACACCAAATTGTCAATGTCCCACAACTGCAGCTGTGTCTCGGAGAGGTCAGGCAACTCAGGGTGTCGAGAAAAACCATTCGGAACTGCCTTCACCAGCATGGGTTGATTGCCAGACGTCCGTTGCAGGCTGAACTCCTGATGAACCAACATTGCAGGGAACGGCTGCAGTGGGCAACACACCAACTGGACAAGTCGTCAGTGGTCATCAGTGCTCTTTACTGATGAAAGCAAGGTAAACGGGTTCAGATCAGATGGCCTGAGGCATGTTTGGAGACGTAGGGGTGAGCTTTATGCTGATGTCTGTATTGTTGAGGTGGTGGTGTTATGTTGTTGTTGGGTAGGCAAGCGTGTCTAGTGACTTTAAAACCGATTTAATCGTCATAAATGGGACAATATTATCTGAACACAATAATTAACTCAATTTTCTTTCCTCTGCATCGCAGTCACCGCCCTAATTTCCTGTTCACATATGACGATGCCAGAGCACACTGTACTAGAATTGTCACTAAGCGCATCCAGAGGGCCGGAGTTCCTCATTTAGAGTGGCCAGCATGTTCTCCAGATGTGAATCCCATCGAGCACCCCGGTGATCTATTAAAAAGACGCCTTCAGGATCACCCTCAGCCTTCAACAAATGTGCGAGAACTCCGGGCGGTGCTGCAAAAGGAACGCCAAAACGTCCCGCCGGATCGCATAAGCAGACTGCTGAACACTAGGAGACCTCGTTGTCCGGCAATGATTGATGGTAGAGGTGGTCACTCTCAGTATTGACCCCAATCAACCACCTCCGCGTTTTCATTAGGATACGGGTGCTCCATTGCTCGCTTGCTGGCTGGTAGGCTGCTTGTTAAAGTTTGATTTTTTTCTCTCTCAGTTGGCTCAATGAAAGGCTCAGGAAAAAGGATAAATGGTGGATTTAATGTTCATTTTTTGATATTTTCTTTTATATGTGGCATAACCATAATATCCCTATCTTTTTGTGAGCAGTATATATCAGGGTTCTCAGTGATTCTAGAAATCAGGGAAAAGCTGGAAAATGACTTTCACATTTTCCAGACAGGGAAAACTCATGGAAATTGAGAAAAACCGCAAAAATCAGGGAAAACTCAGGGAATTTGAACACTGACTAAAAATGATCTTTCGGAGATTTTGACGTTCACATGTATTAATGCTAGTAATTTGAATCTTGTGTCATTGAGTCCATGTTCTGCTCCTACAGTGTACATCGTCTTTCTAGGTACGGGTAGTCTAGCTCAATATACACTACAGTACACTGCATCATGTCTTCAAAGAGTATCACCAATCATCAAGTGCTTTCCAACTGACATAAATGGAAGGACAGGATCCAATGCGTGTATGCTACGTCATTTCATAATGGTGTGGAGAGGATGGCTATGAGGGGAGAAGGGAGGCCATCAGTTATAAATATAATGACACCCAATTTGTAACCCCATTCAAAACGTTGTTCAAGTGTTCAATCACTCACTGCTACAGTAAATCCTGTGCCTGCCACCGAAGTTCTGAATGTTTTGTGTGATTGAAATATCCACTGGAATTTCAGGATTTACTCAGGGAAAAACCAGGGGAAACTCAGGGAATTTTGTTTCCTTGAAATGTTTGACACCCTTTTTGACAAAATTGTGGTATATAATCATCACTGCACACTTATGTAACTTTTCATTATCCATTTGTCTGTCTTCATCTTTCCTTGCAGGGGAGAAGGTGCAAGTGGACGCTGGAGGAGAGAAGTTTGTGGTAGCGGTGAACCATGTCAATAAGATTTACTGCATGAACCAGGAAGACACCCTTATTGCCCAAAGCTTTAGCCCCGCTGCACCCTGGAGACAGTTTCCTGGGCTACTGGTGTACTGCAGTTGTGGCCCTATGAGCTGCTGGGGTATCAGTGATGTCCAGGAGGTCTTTTGTAGAGAGGTAAGCAAGCAATCTACCACAGAGTCAGAGGAGAAATGTGAGACAGACAGAGGGAGGTTGGATGTAGATCTAATTTTGCCAGTGTTGGATGTTGTATTGCTGGATTACTAAACTGAAAAAAATATATTTATAGGATTCAAGTTGCCATTTCTAGCCTTTACTGAGATTATTTCCGATGGGGCTGAGCATTGATGCAGCATTTGACTCACTTCTAGCTGAGAAGAATAAGAGAATTTTTTCTTGTCAAGCAAATGGTAATATAATATAAGCTAATATTTCCTACTTTAGAGAGAGAAATTGTGAAGTTACGTTTCATAGTAAGATAAAGGACTTGTGAAGGTGGACATGTCTTGCAGAATAGGTCTGGCATTGATCTTGTACCCAGCAGAACGTGCTGCCAGTCTCTTGAAGCAAACCCATAACTCGCCTGCAAGTTTGCCATGAAACTCAAATCGATGGTGTCAGAAAGACCTCATTACCTCTGTTCTTTTGAGCGTCTTTTGTACTGAGGCAGCGTCTCACAATAATAGCACTATACGCAAGGCTTCTCTTTGTTTCTTGTTTAGATATCTATTCCATAAGTTTTAAGCCAGTCAGCATATTTCAGTGTATGCTTGCAAGTCCTTACATATATGCGCCTGTGTGGTTGTAGAGGGTGTCTCCGGCAGATTGCATAGGCCAGTATGCTTGGAAGCTCGTTAGCGGGAGTCTTGTGATGGTTGAAGTGTCAACTGATGGCCAAGTTTACGGAGTCGACGCTCTGGGATATGTGTACCGCAGGTGAGACTCTCATTCCAGCAGAGTAGAGAAATGTGCACACCTGCTTGTCGTCACGATATTACTTTTAAGCCTCTGGGTGGCTCACAGCTTAGATATTTGTCTGTGAGCTCCGTGGTTGGGTGTTCGATTCCCAGCCACGTGGGCATGGCAGCAATTGGCTCAGCCTTGCCGAGGATAATAGGGTTTAAACCAGTTAAAATTTGTTACTTCATCACTCAGTAGCGACCTCTCCTGTTCAGCCGGGGGCATGTAGCAGTACAAACTAAATTGTACGCTGATCCTCCAACGACACTGGCAGTGTGCAATTAGTGGTGCGACTGCATAGTGTAAAGGAGCGAGGGATAGTTGTCAGGTGAGCCAGAGGAATTGCGTGCCATGACTTCCTTCTCCTGAGTCGATTGGAGCAGGTCACTTAGTGGAGGGCTAAACAGTTCGGCTGTGTTCAGGGTGGAAAAATCCAAAATTAAAAAAAAAATTTTTTCAAGAAATGTGGTTTCTGTCAAATTATGTGTATTTTTATGAGCTCTGGTTTTTTAAAACATTTAGATATTGAGACACAAGTTGCTTGTACTTCCTAGGGTTGAGAATGGGACCAAACTTAAAAAATTATGATCTTTGTGGGACCCCATCAAATATGGACCAGCATAACGTAGTGTGAGACCAATTCATTTTGTGACCCACCTCATACACTTCAGTGACCCATTATGGGTCCGGGCAGATAGTTTATGAGACCCTGCACAATAGTGACTTGTGTGACCGCTGTAGATTTTATCTTGCACATTTTTTTCACCTTTTTCAAATAGTCATTTTTTTTAGAATAAGCTGTTTTTTGGCATCCTCATTTTCCACCAAGTACCAGGTATTTAATTCAAGGAAGTAAACTTGCGTTGAGCCGTACTTTCCCGTTGGTTTCTTCCTTTTTTTGATCCTCCTCACCAGTGGCAGCTGCGGTCAGAGGCATTATTTTTTTGGATGGTCTGTCCATCTTAACGTCCATCTGTCTGTCCTGTGATATTGTGTGAACTTGATATCTTCTGAACCCATGGAGGGAATTTCTTCAAATTTGTCACATAGGTTGGCTTTCTCTCAAGGACGAACAGATTAGAGTTGGGTGGGTCAAAGATCACGGTCCCTTGTGACCTTAAGTTTGTCTTACTGTTTGACCACAATATCTCCTGACTGGCTGAAGAGAATTTAATCAAATTTGGAACATAATGTTCATTCTTGGACTCAAGAATGAACTGATTATGTATTGGTGGTCAAAGGTCAAGGTTGCCATGACCTGAATTTTAAAGATGTGTGAGAAATTTGATTCCGTTTTTTGTTTCTCTCTGATCTTTCTCACAAAAAGACACACAACTGAACAATAACAACAAAACTAAGAAAAGCAAAAGAAACGGTGAACAACAAGCTAGAGAACAACAAGAGAAATGCTTTTCCAAAGGCACTGGGCTCACTATTACGCTTTGCTTGCCACTGTGGCTGAGAAAATGCAACGGTAGAGAGAGAACTCCACACACACGGTAGAACTGTGTGCTTGTATTTCAAGTTTGAGCTGGAATTTATAGTAAGTAGTTACAACTATAGGCAGGTGCGTCTGCCCTGGGCATTCCTGGCTGAAGCCCCGAATAATTGGCCAGTAGCCCCGGATCTCCCAAGGCCCTGCACCCCCCCCCCGGAATCAACAACAGAGGCCTCGCCTACTACTGTCAAATCACTTTAGATGGCTGAAGCACTGATGCCGTAGCAGAAGCAGTAGGAATAATTGCGAGGCACGATCACAAAGGCCAGCCATATGGGGCATGCCCATATATGGGCAAAGGGGCAGAATCATGAGCAGGGGCTGTCAACCCTGGTCCTGGAGAGCCGCAGTGTCTGCTGGATTTTGACGTTACTCTGCACTTAATTGATTAATGAAAGCAGTTCATTACACCCTTAACTCATCTCACCTGGTGTCTTAGGTTTAAATAGGGTGGAGAAAACCAAACCCAGCACACCCTGTGCTGTTAGCAATACTCCTGCACTAAGGGAATAATAAGCCAATCAATCAATTTCCAGGAACTACCCATAAGACTCCTAGAGCCAATTAAACAGACATGCAGGTTGTGACAGAAGTCTAAGTGGAAACCAAGATTTGTCAATGTAGTTGGACATTTAGCATAGTTGTAATCCGGACAAAGTAGAGGTTCAAAGTAAAGATTAAAGTTTATAGGGCAGGGGTAGCAAGCCCTGGTCCTGGAGAGCCAAAGGGTGTGTGAGTTTGGTTTTCTCCACCCTATTTAAATCCTAGACACCAGGTGTGATGAGTTTGGCTTGTAATGAGCTGCTTTCATCCACCGATTAAGTGCAGAGTAACGTCAAAAACCAGCAGACACTGCGGCTCACCAGGACCGGGGTTGACGACCACTGATCATGAGGATAAATTTCCAGGTTCAACATCTTTACCGCTCAATGTTACATTTGTTGGCAGTTCAGTATGCATGCTGGAAGCGAGATTTATATTACTTGCTAGTGATTTCAGTCAAATTAATACTTAGCACTGACATGGATATCAGGCGGTTCTTTGGGAGAAAGGACCAGGCAAAGGAGCCAGAAGTGGGAGAGGAGTTCTCATTCCCCGACTCCCCCCTCAACCTTAGGTAATTCTTCAACCAGCTCAGATTCGTGAAACACATGGCAAGCTAGGTAACTTGTGACATGCTGGACTGGCTTCTAGTTAGCCTCTGTCATACAGCGTGATTATGTGTGCTTAATGATGTAATCCCCAGCTTCAAGGATGGCTATCTCTCTGATCTTGATGCCTCTGTAGAATGGAACAGAATAGAACCTCTTTCTTGAACTCTACCATTCTATGAGCTCTACTCAGTCAGCAATAACTCCTTTCCATGAAATTCTTCCACTAGCACTAGCACTCAGACTTGGCTTTTACATAGGCTAGCTACCAGACGAGGTATCTTCGGAAGCCAAGGCTAACACTAAATTAAGCTTAGCAAGCTGAAAACTGAGCAAGAGCATGAAGTCGTCATTTGGTCATTTATTGACCTATGGTTCCTTCCAGTCACAGTATTAGTGTGCCACCTTAAACAACTATCAAAGTCCACATAGTGGGATGGGGTCAATATCATTCGATCATATTGTAATATTGTCAACAATCAGTTCAGGCATCAGACAAAAATGTGATTACTGGAGGAATATTTAAGCACCAACTGATTACTATTGTTAAGGCCACGCCATGAAATCAGACCATCACTCCAAAAAACGTGGACAACGAACAAGAGAGCAGAGTCCCCCGCAGTGCATGGACCACCTACATGCACAGTGCCGTAATAAGGAACGAGCTTGAGCTTGCCGCATACGCATACGTAGCGTGAGCTCCACGCATAGGTACAACTTTGCTACAACCTATGGTCTGAATAACCTGTGCACGGTCCCCCCCTAGTGGTCATTTGTAACATAAACAAACAATTCTAGCTGGTAGCTGGTAGCTGGTAGACATTCACATGAATTATCCTCTATCTTTTTTTTTTTTTTTTTCTTAAATATTTTGGCATCTCCAATCCACCTGAATCTGGAATGCCTAATTGGTGAACTATGTACAAGACTTGCTCGTTGCGACCCCTTGTTGCCAATTCAGGAGAGTGAAGACAATTCACCGCTCTCCTCCGAAGCACCTGCCTGTCAGCCACTGCTTCTTATACACTCATTGGTTGAATCTTCGCAAGTTCAGAACAAGGGCAGAGGATACTCGGACATGACCAGGCTTAAAGTCTTCCTGACGAGTGCCCGTCTGGCCAACAGGAGGTGCTTGACCAACGAACAAAGCTATTTATTTTATTTCCCATTCCCATTGTGCGCTACTCTGAAAAAGCTGCTGACTACTGCCGGTTAGTATGATCGGGACTCAAATCCACGACGTGATAGGCAAAATATCCTCGATCTTTGACTAGCTACGTTAAAATTGCATCTTTAGCAGCGAAATTTTCAAAATTTTTCCGGGGGAGAAATTCCCCCATCCCCGAAAAATGGTTGGGTCGAGGGGGCTGAAGCTCCCAATGTTTTAAAATCCTAACGAGGAGCCTCACTATAGGTACATCACAACCATAATGCACCTTTGTCACTTCTGGGCACACCCTAGCACATACATATTGATTAACATTGCTGTTCACAAAGTTGAAAGTTTCTTATGTAGCCCAGTATTAACAATTGTATCATTTTCAGTCATTTGACAAAAGAAAGCCTAGTATAGTATGGACATACTCAAGTATACATTTGTGAAAAGTGTCTAAAGCTGTTATTGCACAGACATAATCTTCTGATGTTCTATTCATGTGTCCATCACTCTACCTGCAGAGATGGCATCACAACATGTCAACCCGAAGGAAATGCCTGGATCCTGCTCCCTGGTATCATGGGCAAGCATGTCAGCTATGACCGGGGACATCTGTGGGTCATCACTCCCGAGGACAAGATCCTGGACTGTGCTGTCTAATGCCTGATGCAGACTTTAGGAGTTTAAAATCCCAATAGTTTTTAAGTATGTGTGGGGCTACAACTGTCATGAAAGAACTTGCTTTCTTAAAAAATCTTAAAATCTTATCTTAAATCTTAAATCTTGTAAAAATATTTTAATCGTAAAGCTGTGCTCATATCAACGGATAATTCATAAGATTTTCGGCTCGATACTTAAGCAAAGCCAAATTTTTTTCTTTATTTTTCATTTATTTTTTTCATCATCATCATCATAACCTTCATTTTGACTCGTTTGAAAACAGGTTTCCCTCATTTGCAGTAATGACGAGTTTACAGGCAAGCAGATATACAGCACAAAATAAGAAGAAACAAACAATCAGCAAAAAAAATTGACAGAGCATTGAAGATAAGAACTGGGCTAACAGATTAACAAACACAATTGCAAACAGATGTACAATGGTGCATCATAAATTTGAATTTCGAGAAAGTTGGTAATGAAACTAGCTTTAGCAAGTACTGAAGAGAATTCCAGGAGTGTGGGGCATTAAAAGAGAAAGAACATTTGCCAATGTTAGAGTGAATCCCAGGGGCACTCAATAAAAGCAATTTATTGAGCGTGTAAAGTAGTTTACATTGCTCCAGGATAGCAACTGCGAGAGATAAAAGGGGAGTTTTCCGGTGAGGGTTTTAAAAATAAATAAGTAAATACCAGTGGATATCCCTCCTCTTAGTGAGACAAGGCCAACCCACCAAGCTCTACAGACAGTTTCCCAACCCTGTGATGTGAGGTGTGTTAATGTAATTTGACATCACTAGATGTGCTTGGAGGCCTATCAGAACCACACCAATTTCATGTTGTAGATATTAAACGTTCAATATGCACGATCTGATACTGGCTGGTTTGGGGTCCAAATCATACAGGCTTGGCATGCCTGTACGATTTGAGTTTGTCTTTCACCCAATTTTTGAGCTGCACAACTCATTGTAAAGTTTCAGCTAAGGTCGGGTGTGATTTGCTATGCTGGATGAGGGTAACTGCTCTGGTCGGACGTTCGGATGAATTTCTAGCTGATCAAAAAATTTTGTCAGCCATTGTCAGGCTTTTGTGCCCTTCAAGCTGTTGGGAAAAATTTGCCTTCAGGATACTCTGCCAGAAAGCTTATGGAAGTCAGGTGACGTAGTATAAAGTCAGAAGTTTAATCAGGATGTACTTAGGCATTGCACAAACTTAATCATTTATTACAGGTCACAGAGTGTACAAATTAACTGATGTGATGATAGTCTTGAGGCGGTCTTTAGTGCTTGGACTCAATAGGGAGATTTATAAATTGAGGAGCATCTGCCATGAGCCGCAGCAGGATAAATCCCCCTGTGCAGTCCAGATACTGTTGGTGGTGGTTGATGACTCTGCAGACTGACCGGCCGATGTGGTTTATGAATGATGAAGCTGATGAATCTGCGAGACTGGGCGACGATGGCGAGGAGAAGGGCAGGCAAAAAGAGCAGTATGAATGCGTTAAAGCCAGAGAGGGAATCATATTTAACAAGAGCTCGCTCAGGCGGAACGTACACACCCACACGTTCCTCTCGCCAACCCCAATGCACGGTGGGAAATCCAATTCCTTCGGACAAGTCGTCCTCCTTCCTCTTGACAACCCCAATCCAAAGTGCGAAAATCAATTCCGTCAGACAAGGAGTTCTCCTCGAAATTGAGGTAAACGGCAGCCATAGGTATACATGCCCAACAAGCTAGAACATTCATAGTCTAAAATGACAGTTTCAATGACAGGGATCAGACTCAGAACTCAAACGAAGGCAGACAATCAGCTCTACAAGTTTATTGGAGAGTTTACTCTTGGTCAGACAGTCCAGTTCAAAGCCAATGAGTGAACATGCAGCTCGTAAAGGGAAATCCAAATCATAGTCACAAAACAGTCCAGGAATTAATCGCTTCACAAGGTGGGGTTCGAGGAGGTGAGACAGTGGGACATGGAACGAATTACGGGCTATTTGTATATGAGTGTAGTGGATGTGTGGTTTACAAAAAATGGACTACAAACTTGATAGGCATTTTCAGAATGAGCTACAAATCTGATGCTCTCGATTGCATCCATACACCCCATAGATTAATCTCGGAGCCAGCCAGATAATGAAATTAATCTCAATAATGCTTTACCTCCTTGTAAATTTTCATTTTGATTTTACTCCCGACAATAGAAGCTAAGTAGCAGGTATGTAGTCACCTCCGTACTCTATAGCCCTAACGGTCCACAGGGGCAGAGGGAACGCACATTGTCGGCACTCAAGTCGTAGCTTGATGATCTGATAGTACAGTGTGAGCACATAAATTGTGAATTTTGGCTTTACATTGGAGACAATTTTCTTTTGGGCCAATGGTGCAGGTTGGAATTTAATTACACGATTTCCAAATTTGTGTCGTGTATGCCTAGCCTAAGTCGGTGTGCTCTCTCCACACCAGAGGTGCAGAAAAAAACAATGAAACATATGATTGTGCGGGCCAGGCTTTAGAATGCACACATCAGATGATTCGGTCGAGACACATGACCACACACTTGTGAGTTTGCACTCAACTGTTTTAAAGAGGCGATACCAGGGAACTCTCACTAGAACTTGCATGATCAAATGTGACTTCATTGCAAACAATCTAGGCAAACAGCCAGCTGATTGCATGGGGTGCACTTTGATATATTTTACTCTGAAAAAGTAAAATAACATTGGCTGGAAATGAAAAAATGGCTGGATTTGGAAATAAAATTTTAACCGTAGCTTCAAAACAGATATTCTGCAACAAGATGACTATTTCAATTTGTACACAGGTGGAAAAGAAAAGAAAATGAAATGTCATTTTTATATAGGCTATTATCTGACCTTCCACTGCAATAATTCCACATTACATTGTTTTTAATTTCCATTTTAGCATCACTACGCGATTGGAGTATAGCCTGCGCAATTTCCTTTGATGCTACCCAGTCAGCTTGCTCTCGTTGGCTTTTGCGGGCTTCCGCCCAAGGTTCCATGGCGGTTCTCAGCACATAACAGGATTTCAAGTCGTATGTATCAAATTTTTTACATTTACAGTTTGAAATCAGGGAGACTCCCTCAGTCGGAAGCCTTAAGATCATGCTTGCCAACCCCTCATACAGGATCATTTTGAGCTTAATCTGTTCAGACTAGCCTTGAGACGAGATCACTGCCACAATTACTGGGAGAGACCTATCGGATCCAGAATCTGCCCAATCTTCCCTCAGAGTGAAGCCAGCATGAGAGCGTTAAACCTTCCATATAGCTGTACCTATCTCTTAATCCTACTATTAGCTGTCCACCGTGCCAGTCAACAGTTCGGACATACTTTTCCAATGTCACAGCACTCAGATCTGAGAGAAATTTAAACGGCTTAACATCTCTATATAATCTTAAATGGAATCTGGTAAGAGGTTAACAATCAGAAGTTGAGAATAATTTACTTTTTGAATGGTGTCCAAAATTTTGGAATTCTCGTGAAGCCTTATTTTGCAAAGTAAACATTATTAAGTTGCTGCCATTTTCCTTCCGCCAAATTAAAGTCAAGCTGTTTTGGAACTTGGGCAAAAAAAGGTCAAAACGTTAAATGTTACTTGGATAGCTAGCTAGCATGCACACTGTGCCTCTCCTTGACTAATACATAACTTTAGTTTTTTAGCTCACGAGCTAACTTTAGTTAACTGAATTTACACACAGTTACTAGTTCAGCCGTGAACGTCTGTGACTCAGTGATTGGCTATGTTAGCAGAGCAATGAAATTAGCGCAATACTAACATACAATGGGCACTAGCAGAAATTACATTTGTTTTCTATTAAATTACCTAATTCAATTATGTGATAAACAGAATCTTACACTCTAGGTTGTGTCATCTGAAAGTTATGAAACTCGCAGAGTAAATGTTGTCTTTGTTGCTCACAAATACAAAATTTATTCAACTGGTTTCATAACTTTAATATGACACGCCCCTCCTTACGTCCTTGTAAAAAATATATATATATGTGTGCATGGTCAGAGATTATGACAACAAATGCTGGTTAGTTTGATGGATTTAGACGGAGTTTAGATCTGTTCTGGAAAATAAAGGGAGCTTATTTATTTATTTATTTATTTTGGACTTGTAGTGTAGGAAAAATGTGGGTATGTCCAAACTTGTCACTGGTACTGTATGTCCTGAAATACAACTGAGCTGTGAATGATGCTTTCAAGCGGATACTTCCTCAAGGAAAATGCATTATTCTTGCACAATTTTTTAAAGTTATAGTGATCAGATTTCTGTACCTTCAGTTATTAAAGCCCTGCTGATTTTGGCTGTTAAACAGTAACTGTTCAAAACTTTTTTACCAAGGCTGTACTGGAGAAAATGAACCTTTTTTCACCTTTTTTACATTTTTGGGCTACAGGATAAAGAAATATATCATTCATTAGGCCCATTTTGGTTTTTTTGTTGTGTAAATAAAAAAATTCAAAAAAAGAAACCCTCATGCTTTTTTTGTTTCTGTCTTCCAAACTGCAGTTGGAACTGAAATCAAACCAAACCCAGAAAACATCTTGTTCTTCACTTCTATTATTATTTATGCTTATTATCTGCTCTCACTGCATCTCTACCCGAACATTGGCTATGCTTGCTATAGCAATATGCTTGTCTCATAGCCTAGATAAGCACATGCAAACTCGGGGAATCATGCACACAGGATAATGATAAGTTGTGATGAATGGGGGAGGGGGGTTGCATAGATAAGCTACTATAGACCAGTTCGGCTTAAGTGAGATTTGGGTTGCATGTATGCTACCCAATGCACAAATGGCATTGAAAAAGGGGGGAATATTAATTTCTTTCCCTTGGTAAAAGGCAGCGAACAACGTGGATTCGGGCAATAAACAGGAAGAATTTCTGTTCCCAGGGAACATTCTAGGATGTGCAGCATTCATTTTGTGTCCGGATGGCCCGATCTTTTTAGACCTTCACAACAAAAGTATTCTGTGTATTCGCATCTTTGCATTGACTTTGACTGTAATCTGTCGTGCGAAAAATTTGTCTCGCGTCCAGTGTGCAAGCAGCTTAATACTATTATTGTCACTTGGATTTTATCATTCTTAGTGGGGGAAAGAAATACAGCCTGATTGCAATGATCTCGTACTAGTTAAGATCGTTTCTCTTCCCAATGATGCAGGCAGAAGGTATAAATGAGCAACCGTCGTATTTCATTCCAACTTCATAAGTTTGAATGATCTGACGTAGTTTCTTTTTGAAATTCCATTCAAGTTTGCTAATGGTAATAATTCACAAATGCCCTAGCTAGCCACCTTACTCATATTCGTAATACTTAATATAGACGTAAGCGTTGCAGAAAACATGCCTGAAGCAGCAAAGTAAAATGCAACATTAATGCATCATGCTGATATAAGACAGAGGCTTCTTTATTCCAACATTTTAAAGGTGAGGAGAGGAGCTCATTTGACTGGTGAAGATTTGACTCGGCAGTGTTAAACCCTCTCACAGCTTCTCTCCTCCTTCTTTGCCACTTACGCCAGTAGGATGTACAGAGGCGGGACAAAGGACTACTTGCACAGAGCATGGAATTGCAAAATACGCCTGGATACACCCCGTTGGTGCAGCGCTCCCCCCATTCGCCATTGGCAGTCAGCAAGTAATCATTGTATTCCTCAACTTCAAAAACCCCTGAACAGAGCTGGTGGAATAATTTTAAGAATTGATCCTTATTCACATACTTCGAACAGTCACATCCAAAATATTCTGTGATGGGATACTTTATGTAAACGACAAACGAATCATATTCAATTATTTACACAGAAAATTCTGATTAAAATGGCTCCGGAATACATGAAAGATATGTTCAAAATTAAATCTACGCCTTTTACTCTCTCCATAATCAAACTGACCTTTATATACCTAAACCAAGGAACAAATATCTGTAAACGAGAATTTATATACAGAGCTGCTTCTGAATATGATAAACTACCGTTACATGAACATGAAATGACATCTCTTGATGCTTTCAAGCATATCATAAATAATTCTTACAATGGGGGGGCGGCACGGTGGCACAGTGGTTAGCATTGCTGCCTCACAGCAAGAAGGGCGTGGGTTCGAATCCGGCTTGGGGCCTTTCTGTGTGGAGTTTGCATGTTCTCCCCGTGTTGCGTGGGTTTTCGCCGGGTACTCCGGTTTCCTCCCACAGTCCAAAGACATGCATATTAGGCTAATTGGAGACACCAAGTGTGAGAGTGAATGGTGTGTGCGCCCTGCGATGGATTGGCAAGCTGTTCAGGGTGGGTCCCTGCCTTTGCCCGTAGTCAGCTGGGATAGGCTCTAGCTTGCCCCGTGACCCTAGTGAGGAATAAGCGGGTATAGAAAATGGATGGATGAATTCTTACAATGTACTTTCTAATTGAATTGATCAACGATACATCTTAGGGAACATCAGTATGATAATATGTGTAACATTTTTTTTTGGTCATCAATTTCTTTTATATCGCCATGAAATTTGTATTTGATATCTGGCCCCATAGAAGACCAACCTCAATAATAATCGTTGCAGCTGAATGTGGGCTACCAGCCTTGCCTTTTGATCATCTTTATTTTGTATGATACGGTCAGTTTTTTTTTCTTTCTTTCTTTTCTTGTTTGTAATGTTTGTGTATGTTTGGAAATAAAACCTAACAACCAAGCAACCAACCATTAATTCAGGTCTGCAAATCTAACTGTAACGCAAATTCAACTTTGTTCGCCATATGTAGCAAGTAATTATGTAATCTAAATCACAAATAAACCAAATGATTATTGCAAAAAATCTGTGCTGCAACTGCTGAAATGAAAACAATGCCAACCTAGTTTTCGGACGTTTTAATTAACCCAATCATTGTGGTAATTGAGAAAGAGCAGGCAGTAAATGGGGATGGTTAGCCTGTTGTGTGCAAATGTTATTTTTGACAGCAGACGTTTTTCAGTTATTGCTTCAACTAATTCTCCCTTTTTGAGCTTTGAATGTTGTATACCCTAATCTTTGCATATCTGTCTCAATTCACGAAACTTGAGTCAAGAGATTGCTCTCCTTTCACTGACTGCAGGTTTGCTAACGGCCTCCAGTTTTTCTTCTGCCATACACTATGTGCAGTGCATTCCATGTCAATTCACACACCCTCCCCAGTGAGTGATCTCAGTTTTTATCAAAAAAAATTACTAAAATTACTTTAACATGTTTTAGGACGAATCCCCAAGTTTCAGTCCTCAACTTGCAATAGTTTTGATGGTATGGGCATTTTAAAGAACATTCTTTGCCTTTTTTCGGTAATTGCAAATTGCGTACTTAACTTGCAAGCGTTTTTGGAGCCTTATGCCTTTTGGAATATTAATGCCATATGGCTGAAACTCAGTAGAATAGCTCTATCTGTTCAGAATGCCTCAATCTGTTATTGTTCTTGTGTTGCAAGCCTCTGAAATCTCAATTTTGATTTGTGATAAAATAAAAGATTACGTTTTCAAGGCCCCTTTAAGTCTTAACTACACGGCTCAGGATCTCCATACTTTATCTGTAGTTCATGTGGGCACAAGTCAATCAGCACAAGAAGTTATTCACCTCTAATGGCATGTGCAAGGAAATTATGAGGTCATGAAGTTGGTTCTGCAGGTTTTTGACAAGGGAAAAGCCCCAACTTTATGGAACAAATTGGCAATAAGGGTAAATATCCAATTTAGTAAAAGGTACATATGTTTTCTAAATAATATATAAAATTTAACTTTGGTACTCACCCCTGATTATTTTTTCTGGAGTGCCGGGAAACGGCAAAATAATGTTCTTAAAATGCCCATATCAAAACTATTGGGAGTTGAGGGTGAAACTTGGGTGTTCCTCCAAAAACATGCTAAAGTATTCTGAGGAATTTTTTCAGGAAACTCTAAGACCACTCACCAGGGCCGACTCCCTGTTATGTGAATTGACATGGAATGACATGCGCTCTCCAAATCTAGCTTTTTCACGCCCTTAAACCAAAAGGGTCTATTGAGTGCCACCAATGGCACCAACAGAGAAAAAGTATTAGAGAGTGGATTAGTCTTCACCTGGCAGAAAGGTGAGGGGTATTGTTTTTGGTGGCATTTGTCTGTCTGTCTGTCTGTCTGTCTGTCAGCCTGCATTTCTGCCAGCAGTCAAGCGCAAAATTAGTTTGATAAAATTACGTCCATGCACTTAACAAAAAATCAATTTGATCCACTTGCCAGATTGATCCAGCACCAACATCTCTTTTGAAGCCTGTCGTATTGTCTTTTCAGCCCCTGTCCGACACTGTAGACAGTTTTCTCGAGTTTAGTATCTTATTAGTTATTAGTATCTTATTAGTTTAGTATCTTACACATGCAACGGCACACAAAATGCCCTCCTCTGAGAAATCTGGCCATTGACTGCCTTGTGACTCTGCTGATTTTGGTTTAGTGCTACTCCTCTTAAGCCTCAGATTGGCTTTGGATACTGTCAATCACAACACACCTCTTTCTGACCATCTGATCGAATCGAAGTATACCAACCATGGCCTCTGCCTGGTTAGGATCCCACAGAAGTGCATTTCCATTGATAAGATCGCTCTCTATTCCACTTTCCCGTGGTGTCCCACTAAGCCATGTCTTACATCCTCATTTGTTTAGTATTTACATGCTTCTCTTGGCCACATCATTCGGTAGCATGGTTTGCATTTTCATTTCACGCTAAGTACATTCAAATTTACCAGAGCAGCAAACACATTCGGCAACCCTCCTCCCGCATGGACTAAAATAAACATTGTCAGGATATCAAACGCCCTCAAGATGAACTGTGAGCAGATCGACGTTATGTTTGCCCAGCTTGAGGCTGCTCTATCAAAGTTTGGCGATCTCCATCTTATCACACGGCCAGGGCTTGAGTTGTACAAAGGTACTACTTTAGCACCATACTGTTCTAGACAAAGCTATTTTTCTGCATTTGGCTCGGTGCAGAAATACCAGAATAAAAATACCTTTTCAGCAAGCATATGTTTCATTCATAAGTTTGGAGAACACTAATTATTTCTGCATTATGTCAGTTATCGGCCACTGTGTTCCTTAAATATCGGCATCAGCACCGACTGCTGAAAAACCCATAGCCATCAGTAAAATATTGCCTGCTGCACAACACGTTATTGTTGCCACATTATTCAATCTTAAATTTCCCCCAAGACAACATTTTTGGAGTCTTTAGCAATTATAAGCACATATTTTCAATAAGCAATTGAATTCACAAGTTAAAGCTTTTAATAATGGGCTGCAATTATGTTCTCAATATAGTAGAGAGCGAGTGAACTTTTCAAATCAATCCTTTTTATTTTCTTTGCATTTTTTGGGGTTGTAGAAATTATCAAATTTTTCATACAGAGTAGGCGTTCCCCTATTTCAAGGGACCATAATGTTTGGGATATATCTTTGCAGATTCATCAGGTGTATTTAATTGCTTTCAAATACAGATTCTAGGAAGGTTATTAATATCCAATCTTACTGCCATGCTTTGATTGCCTTTTCAGTCTCTTGTCATTGGCCTTGTCAGTATGAGGGCCAGAACAATGATAGTGAGCATAACATCAGCCATTTTAAAGTTAATGTATAAAAAAACAGACACAGGTTAAACAATATGGCTCAAAATTTTGGATTCATGCAGAAATGTTTAACTTTTTTTCAAGACATTGGTGTTTTTGCTCTCCAATTAGGCAACAAATAAAGGAAGACTATGTGAAAACCCAGTATATGGCTGGATTGTGTATATTTTTATGTTTTGTCGCCCCGTTGTACATCTTGTACACAAATGATTGCTGTAGCTAGCACGAACACTGGCACATAGTGACGTTTGCTGATGGTTATTGTGAGTTTATTAGAGGATAATGACAGTTTAACACAACCAAAACCAAAGTGATGTCAACTGATTTCAGACAAAAATCCCCAGCTCCTACACCATCCTCGACTGCTCCAGAAAGATTTCATCGAAATCCATTACGTTTTGAGTAATCCTGTTAACAAACAAACAGACAAAAAAATTTAATCACACTAAGGTGTGACACTTTCGAAAACTTCTCAGAGCCAATTTGATCCGGATCTTCACCTAAATCTAATCACCTCTTCCGAGGTGACATATCTTTGTACCGTGAAAATTTCAGGACGATATGATGACAACTGTGGCCTGTAGAGGGTAAACAAACAGACAAACAGACGGACGAACATGAGGAACCAACATACAAAAGTACTTTCGAAGTTTTTGAAAGTAACAAACCAACGCCAACTAAAGATAACGTCCTTGGCGGAGGTAATGAGATAGGGGAGGTAATGGGAGTAAGGGTAACCTGGACTGGCCTGGTAATCGTGGAAAGTTGCTCAAGAAAACAGAGGAGTCATGGCATTAAATAGAAGCGCGTATGAGGGAACAAAAGTTTGTTGTTTTTTAACAAGGGGCAGGGATCATATGAAGGAGGTTGTTTGTGTGGATCTGAAGGTTGATGGGTTTTTGGATGTAGAGGGAGAACGTGGGGCAGGGCGAATAAAAATTACAGGCCAGTGGAGAGCAAGACAGAAATTCAATAGTATTAGAGTTTTATGGGGAGCTGCCAGAAAGGTATAGGTAGATCATGTCAGGGTAAGGGCATATGAGAGGGTACCGCAGTATTATTACTAGTGTCAGGAATATGGGTATGTGATAACAGTTTGTGTGAAACGGGTGCACCGGTGTAGAAGGTGTGGGAAAGATGGGTATTGTGAGAAAGACTGTGAGCTAACCAATGAGCTGGATAAATGTTTTCACTGTGGGCGAAATCCTGAGGTGGAGGGGCATTTCAGTGCGAGAGAGTTGAGACGGACTGGGAAGTGAACAAAACTTAAGAACCAATCAAAATATCTTACACAGAGGTGATAAAAAGGTTGTGGAGAGAAGAAGGACGCAGTTATGACAGAAATCGAGGGAGCAGGAGGAGTAGGAAAGGAACATGAGCGACCAATTAACTAGGAAATAGTAAAAATGGATAGAATGAGATTTTTGGCATTCAGTTTCATGGTTGTTTACTGTTCTAGTGAAAATAAAGCAAAAAAAAATCTATGAGGATTAGGACGGTGATGGATGTGGCACTGGTAAATTTGGATACTTTGAATGCAAAGGGCCATGAAGTTTGGAAAATTTAGGCAAAAGGGTTTGAAGGCAGTCACACGCAAGGGAAGAAGGGACAGTTTATTTTCATATATGATAAACATCATGGACAGGAGGCCTTGAACTGATGCTTCCTCCCAGCAAAGAACCTCAGTACCAACCTAAGGAGGAAGGAATCATAGGGTGCATCCGAATTCACTGAACTGCGAGGAACCTTCCTTACTAACGGACAAGAACAAGGCTTTTTGTTTACCGGGTAGCCATGACAAGCAGAGTCCGAATGGTCTATTTCAGCAAAGGAGGCAATTAGCTCCTTTGTTGCTTCCTTGCGGTGAAACATAAGATCAACCTTGGAAGAAAAGGAAAGATTAAACATGGGCCACAATCCTTTGCAGCTGTTGCAACTGGAAATCTCATTTAGGTCCTGAAGTTATGGCTACCAGCCAAACAATTTCCAGTGCATGTCCGTCGGTGAGGAAATTTCCTTGCCCCTCAGAGAATTTGGATGCAGCCCTAGTCAACCTATTGGAGTAATTGTGTCAGTATCAATCACTGTGTGCTCATGACGTTTTGATGGAAAATACCTCCAATTTTTCTCAAACGTGTCCCAGCCTGCTTTCCCTGGTACCTGCAGCAGCAGCTTTTCCTGGACCCATGTGATGGTCTCTGTCGAGATCAAAGAAAATTGAGGAGGAAAATAATAAAAGCCTCCTGCTGAAAAGAGTGCACCCTATCTGGTTCTTCTTTGACCTGCTGGTTCGCTCACATCAGTATGGATTAGCCAATATTAAGATTTACATCTCGAATGATGTCTAAATCCTCCGGGGCATTACGGGCTATAACTGATTTTGCCTGAGATAACATTGATTGCTTGAATGACAGTTAGAAATTGGCTTGGGTGGGATGAATAGGGTAACCTATCTGTACCTCCAGCAATTCTGTAACAATGGAGTTCAAGCAAAGTTGGAAGCATCGCAAGTCTATTAAGCAGAGCCATGGTGTCGACGTCGACTAGCGTAGCTGGCGACTACCAGTGAGTGTAAAGGTAGGGGCAGCTGATGTCATAAGCAGAGGCATGCAAATTGTCGTGTCCTCCTGAATTGACACAAATAGCATTCCATGATGGGGGCTTGAGAATAATCAGGGACCGGCTTGAAAAAAGGCACAAAACTAGCTGAATAATGTTTTCATTCAGCACTCTGCGATAAGATGTATGCATGCTTATTAGCCAGCAAGCTGACACTAGCCACCAAACACTGCCGACATTTCCATACTGCTACTTGAATCTTGAAACACCACATACAGCATGCCTTATCAAAATTGACAAAGAAAATGCATTGCTGCACCCTTTTTTATAACATGAATGAATTACTTCTCCAACGTAGCATTCTTCACTTGACATTTTCAGTGGCTTGACAGCGCATCCCACTCAGACAAAAAGACCATGAAAACAAATCCTGGCATGACTTGGCAACTCAGTGCTTCGCTGCCAACTACCTGACTGCTGTATTTTGAGCGCAAACGAGTATTTTTGTGATTATCAATGCAATCTCTATATCAGCCACTAGATGACCGTTCATGTAATTATCTTCCGTCTTTAATCGGGCCTGCATCAAACCCTGTCCATGATCAACCTCAAAGAACCCGCTTAAAACAGCTGCCTGACGGGAACAACGATGTCTCTAGCGGGAAAAAATAAAAACACCGTGGCCATCAGACGCTCATTCATGTTGTCAGACAACACCCTCTAGTGAGCGCACCTGTTTTGTATTTGCACAAACCATGTGAAAACTGTGCTTCAGCCCAGGTCCCAGCTGTCAAGTAGTGGGAGGACATTGCCACAATGTTATTATCATTATTATTATTATTATTATTATTATTATTTTGTTAGAAATTATGCCAATATATACAACTATTAGCAGAGCTAAGGAAGGGATTATATTTTTGAGACAATATCTGCTTGGCAATTATTTAATCATTTATGTTTTAATTTAAATAACATATACCAGCTCAGCCGTTAAAAACTCCAATGTACTGCTTTTTTTTCTTTTTTCAATCTCATGATATCCATCCATCGTAAATACAAAGATAAATTGACATGGGATGCAAATTGTTTTCATCTTAAAAGTCCCCTCAACAATGATGAATACCAATGAAAGTGTAAATTTCTCTTATACTTCCATGTGTTAATTTTCTATGCCGCAATTGCTTTCACAGAATTGTCCGTTTCTAGAATAGTCCCTTGTAAACGCTCTGAACACTGTCATAAATTTCCTTTCTTCCTGTAGTACTTCAAGATACCTCTAGGTAGCACCAACAGCTAACATTTTCCCTTAAAACAGCCTGCTTTCGTCGAAATATCCTGTACGAAATGATCTCAGTTATTCTATTTCAGAAACTAATTAGATCCTTGCATGTCAGATCCCCGAAGATTGAGCCTCAGGAAGCAGAAATATGAGATGGCAGTGAACCGTCTTCATCGTCATCAAGTGATAATATGTTATTTGGTGCTCAGGGGAGCAATACAGGGGAAATATAAGGTGGCATGCATTTAAAATATGCCATAACTTCTCCTTCAATATCTTCTTCCATGTTTGGATATTTGGACTGATTACCTGAACTGAGGAGCGAAATCCCCCCTCTCTGCCCTACAACAGTGTGTGTCCCACTGTCCTCATCCTCCAAGGAAGGAGCCCCTGGGAATTACTGCCTGCTAAGGCTCCTCTGCCAGGATTTTGGGCTGTACAGCACTGACCCACTTCTACCTGCGAAGAGGATGCGATCATTATTTAAAGCACAAAAAAATAAGCCCTTCCAACTCCAGAGCTGGTCTTCGCTTCAGTACAAGAATCTCAGAGAATGACTGACTTACAGGTGGCATGGATACCATGGGCAGAGGCTACAGCTAAAAGTACTTAAGTCACATTTTCACACACCGTGAGATAAGGATGTGGTATATCTTTCATAGTGACCAAAGTCTGCTGCCTCAGGTTTTTTTCAAAATGGAAATTTTGTGACTTACCTACTTTTGGCACTGGGGTCTTCATTTTTCAGTCTGTTTTTGTCTCAGTCTTTGTGACATGAGGCCTGCATGTTTGCATGGAGAGGGAGGCTGAAAAATCCAAAGCCCTGGAAGTGTTAGAGCCATTCGGTAGTGCAGTCGGTAGCAGTTTTCGCCGCTTATCAATTTAGCCAAGATCTTTTAGTGTGGCGTTAGCCTGGTCTCTCCTCGTTTGTTTTTGTTTTTCCCCTGAGCTCTGTGCTTTCCTCCCACTGTCAAAGACATGCATGTCAGCTTAACTGGAGACTCTAAATTGCCCGCAGGTATGAGTGTATTAGCTAGTGGTGTGTGTGGGCCCTGTGATGGATCATCACACTGTCCAGGATGCCTTCCTGCCTCATGTGCTTCAGATACTAAACTGAGCCCATCTCCACTCCATCCCCGCCCTCCACCTTCTTGTGACCCTGACCCTAAGCAAGTAAGATAATGGATTCATTTCACAATACCATCTCACTTGGTGCACAGCTAATTAGCCATCACGAGCCATTTCAAAATATGTTCCTTCTTTACATCACAAGGGGAAGTGGCTGCCCCGAGGCAAAAAGGACTGATCAAATTCAGCCAACTGGTTCATCAGCTCCTTAATTATTCTCAGTTGTCTCTCCCGCTTCTGATACCACAAAGGACAGATTTTTGTAATGGCCAATTGGCTATGCTCCGGGTGACATGATATGGGACTTTTAATGCCCTGAGTTTTTATTGTTCGCAAGTGTATGAGGTTGAATTTTCAAAATGCACACAACTAATAGAATGAATCCTCCAGGCAAGAAATTTCTCAAAATGGAAGCTGTTGAATATTGTCTGCTTTTTTATTTAACCAGGGAAGTCCCTTTGAGATTGAAATCTCTTTTCAAGGGAGCCCTGGGGGTTGAGGTGGGGAGGGAGAGGGCAATTTGCACAGCTAATTAGATCAGGGGATGATAAAGTGGCAGGTCGAAAGAGCCAGGTGGGGACTGAAGCCATGACACCGGGGAACCCCCTACACCTTTCGTAGAGCGTCATAGGATCTTTAATGACCTTTAATGATTAATAATCTTTAATGATTTTTGACAATTTACGATCTCTAGATTGGCCACCAGGGGCCAAAAAATCATTTACATGTTAACGCGATAACTGCAGTAATATTTCAATTAGAAATTCCAAGTTTTGCATATTAGTAAGTATCTTAAAGAGGAGGAACTGATTCGATTTTGGACAATTTACAATTTCTAGATTGGCCACCAGGGGCCAAAAACTGAAAAAAATCACTGTTTTTATTATATCTCTGGAAATATTTGTCCGATTGACCTCAAATCAAGTGCAAATGAAAGGTCATGACCTGAGGATGTGTCCCACGATGACATTATACCTGTTTGGTTCATAATTTTGACACAAGGTGGAGCTTTGTCGCATAAAATTCACCATTTTTGCCATATCTTTGGAACTATTTCCATGAGTTGCCATGAAACTATGTGCAACTGCAAGGTCATGACCTCACAACGTGTCACATGACATCATACCTGTATGATTCAATATTTTGCCACTAGATGGCGCTTTGTGATGAAAAATTACCATTTTGGCCATATCATCAGAACCATTTGACCGATTTGACCTGAAATTAAGTTCAAATGAAAGTCTATTCAAGGTCTATTCAATGATTGGGGAATTGGAGGATTGGGGGCGTTCGGGGATATACCCCCAGCCATCGCCTCCGACGTCATAAGCCTAGTTTCTATAATGATAAAATCCCTCAACTTTTAGAGCAACCATCTTTCCTTCCAGTATCATTCTGTTCATTGGTATTAAACCTGTCCGTGCTCATAGAGCTAGCAGTCTGAGCTGAGCAGGCCAGGTTGGGACTCTGGCATGTCAATAGTGCTACACTTCCCGTAACAGAATGTATGACATCACTCATGACATCAAAACTAGCTCGATCAGCTGTCTTTAGGTCTAGATTTAAACCCAATGAGCTGCAATACGATTTTTCCTCTCTGAAGTAATAGCATTTTCTTATCACAGCTGCCAGTCAGATACACCTGCCAGTTTACGGGCGGGGTGGGGGGGATTCCCGACAGGCAAAGCAATTGGATTTTGTAATTGAATGCAGCAGTTGGATAACAATGTAACGTACATAGCAGAATTTCATTTGAAGAATTCTCGGCAGCCAGTTGTCCAGTGGTCAAGGTGTTTGTCTACAATCCTGAAAGAGAATGTGTATTAAGCACCAGTGTAGCTGCAACAAAATCATTGTTGCTGTTGGGCCCCTGAGAAAGGCCCTTAACCCAGTTTTTGGGTGGGGTTTGGGGGGGTGGGGGGGCTCAGGCCCCAATTCCGTTAAATCAAGTGGAATGCTTTGGATAAAAGCAGGATGTAACATACATTTCATTATTTCATTTGGGGCAATGAAAGCACTTTTAATACGTGCTTTATATTTAAACCTATGAGGATGTTACTCATCAATTAACAACATAAGCGAAGAGGATGACATCAGTTTTTTCAAAATAATTTCAAAAGCACTGCCAAACACTGCACAGAAGGCAGCTCGCACCAGTTGGCTCTAATAGTACAGCAATCAGATAAATGCACTGCACTCACGCCTCTCCAGTCTTCTATCCAGAGATCCTGAAGCTCGCCAAGGAATCCTACCCTATTCTTGACTACCACAATAACTAAAAATTCAAATCAATGATCTTCTGTTTAGTATTCAAGATGAACAGTGTTAGCTACATGCACAGAGGGAATTAAAAGGTAAAAGAATTTGCCTTCCATTTTATCCATTTGGTAGTTTTCATTGGTGCAGTAGGATTGATGAAAAAGAGCTTGATAATATGACATTAAACATCTTACTCATCTTTAATTGCCTTCAAAAGAGATGCGAACTGACCATAGTAAAATGACATTGGGTTTATGTTAAATGCGCACATGTGACTCCATTCTATTTCAGTAATTCTTTCGTCACTGACATTAGGAGGACATTCATTGCAATCAGAGGAAACTCTCATGCCTCGCCCACAACGATCCGCATCACAAGACTTCTGAGCTCCGGCCTGCTCCTGCACGATCAACTCTACACTCTACAGCCATGTCTACTTACCTTGACACCTCTATGGCCGACTTGGGGCGACCTACGCGAGTAACCGGTGTCACACCTGTGTTACGCGTGTTTCGCTCGAATTTCCGAGATCACAGCGTCACGTGACCAAAATTGTTCTGGAACGGTAGGGTCAGAGTTCACGATCATAATTTCCACATCACCCAGGGTTTTTCAGGTAGTGATGTCACGCGGCTAAAACCTTGGCGTTACTCGTGTCCGTGATCCTCCCATTTGGGCGCGGAGCTATGAAAACATGCGCGCGCAGGGACAATTTTGGTTTTTACGACCTACTACTCGAGTAACATGACTTGGTCGCCCAAAGTCAGCCAATATATCAGGCTCTCACACTAGTTTGGTGCGAGGTCTTAGTGTAGCTCATTGTGCAGACATTTCCTGGTTCATTCGCTTGTATGTTTCAGCAGACTCTCTGTTAGGCCAGCTCAACTTTTGTCATTTTTGGGAAGTGTTGTTTCCCGTGTTGTTCATACAGTATTTACCTTCGTGTCTGAAGCCTTGCTCCAGATGCAAATAAAACTACTCCTTACGCATTCACATTTGGATCCTCTCAGCTTCACTTTTATATCTCAGTTCTCAACAGCCAGTGCACTGAGATTATGACAGACACTCGGTCATGTTCAGGCATGCCTGCAGAATAAGTAATGAAACAGTAGTCTTGAAGACTCCAATCCAACATTTCCTCCTGTTCACCTTTTAGCCAGGGCTCCTTGGAGACATTGCCTGACCTCACACGGGGCATCACTTAGGAGTGGTACCTCTGTTAGAATCTTATAAGGGAGGCTGAGACTAATTCAGCTTTGAGGTCCAAAGAGAGGCTTTTTAATATCATTTACAAACTGAGTTTCCTAGGGGCTTAAATGAGGAATTGTCTTACTATCGTTTCTTGTGAAATTAAGTATGTAAATTAAGGTTGTAGAAATTAGCAGGCTATGTAATTAATTAATTAGTTTTATTTAAATGTTTTTTTTTTTTTTACTTTTATAGAACAGGTTATCATGTAAATCAGATAGTTTATATTTATAAACTGTCATGTATTTGATCTTTGTCCTGTTGTTTAATACATATATTTTGTTTTTTGAATAATGATAAGGTGGTTGTTATCAGCTGGTCATTGATTGTCTGGTGATCGCTGGCTGGTTTTTTAAGGGTTACACCCACAGTTGTACTAGAAACATTGAGGAAAGCCTACGGCTGAACTGCATCTGTTTTCTGCTGCCGTGCAGTAATAAATACAATCATTTTGCCATGTGAGTGCTGACAATTTCTTTTTCGTATTTTTGAGAACCTTTTGGGACAGCACCCGTTATACTTAGTAACATTTGAGTTGAGCACGCTAATTCTTTTAATGAAGTCATTCATCTTTGCCCATCAGGGCATGACTCAGAATTTACATCTGATGTAAGGTGGGGAAATACCAGTATGAACAGGGATTGGTTCAGTCAAGTAGCTCACATTTTGCTCAAGATTGGACAGTTTGCCACTGGGGGCAGGTGCGATAGCTAACATCTTCGCTCATGGGTTTCAATGCCAGACCAGAGCACAGTACCTGCAGTTTAGCACGCCTGGGCCTGTGCTCGAGGTTCACAGAAGTCTTGAAGCAGATCCCCATGTTGTCCCCATAGAGATATATAATAGAACCAAAGAGAATGGGGAAGTACCTTTGCTTCAACCAGTTATTATGTTAGCTTCCTGTTTTCACATTTCCCAAGGATGCAATTTTATGGCCAAAGAAGCTGAAGCTCCGTAGACACCAATTGAAAAGTGCGCATTTTTTTTCTTGCCAAATAAAGCGAAAGAAAATGTGTTCGGTAATCCTTCATTATTTTGCTCTTTGTCAGACGCAACTGTTCGATGTTTTCCTGAGGGCCTGTAAAATAAGAACGGATACTTAGAGCTTGATGACAGCTCGTGCAGGAATTTGGTTGTCCAGCTGTTGCTCTGACTGCAGCAGTTCAGCCAATGAGTGTATAGTTGCGTGCGCGTCCCAGATCAGCAGCGTTGCTCGTCATTTCCCCTCGAACACATTCGCCAATCCGCACAGACAACACATTTTCTTGGCCAGTTTTGCAGTGTAATCAGATTGGCAATCTTATGAAATGGTGCCGGAAATAAGCAGCCATGGAACGCCATTTTAATAGATGGTGTCGGTCAATTCTGTACCTCCTGAGCTGAAGTAGCTACCCTCGCGTCTCCCATTGAAAGTAATAGGGGTGGTACTTCCTCGATCTCTCCAGTTCTATTATATTACCTCCATGGTTGTGCGTTCTGGAGCAGGAACACAATTCAAACAGTCATCTGCATTGTCTTTATGCTTCATAGGTTGTGCTAAATAGTCAGTTTCCAGATCATCTTGATCTTTACGTCTAAGGACTTGTTGATGGTCCCTCTGGGACTGCAGAAATATGGCTTTAATAGTGAGAATCCTCTTCCTCTTCTGTTTTGCCACCTTGCTGCTTGCGGCAGAGAAGTGATGACATTGCATTACTCATGCTGCCTGAGTAGCCGTGAATGGCCGCCTCATTGATGACTTTTATGATGCCCAATGATATTAAAGGAGCTGTGTCACGATTACTGCACGTGTTCAAAACGGACATCCTAAGAAAGGGAATCTGCTTGACTGCAAACCATGGTCCACTTCCACCCTCGCCTATCCGTCTTCATGTTGCATTGCATTTATATACAGTGCCTGTCAAAAGTTTGAACATACCCACATATTTTTTCATAATGCATGTTAAATAAAGAAACAGGCACCCTTTATTTAGAAAAAAAAAGAAGAAGATCCAATTCTTAAACCCAAAAAACTGCCCAGCATTTGTGGTCAGATTTGACGAGTATACTTCTTTTTTTTTTTACAAGACCATTCATACGGTTATAATGAGATTGCAGCTGAGCGGCCTTTTAAGTGCCCAAGAATGTGCTGCAGTTGAGGTGTGATTTTCATTGACCTTTTTGCCAAAAAAAGGTCCCAAAACATCTTTAATTTATTTGGGCAATTGGAAATGGATGAAGCTTGTTTATCTGCTCACTTTGCAAAAAATATGGCTTTGAGGATTCCAAAATTTTGAACATAATTCAAAGAAGTAAATTATTCTCTTGTAACCTCTGACTGTTTACTTATGTCAAGATTCCATGTGAGATTATATAGAGAAGTTAAGCTGGATAAATTTCTCTAAAACCAGAGTGCGATGACATTAGCGACATTAGCAAAAGTGTGTTCAAACTTTTGACTGGTACTGTATTTTAGTTACTCCACCATTATGCTTTTTATATTAAGGAGCTGTCAATGGAGTTTTAGGATTCAAGGCGCTATTTTAAGCTTTAGCCAAGGGATAGAAAGAATGTAAGCGAGTTGCCATAACCAATAATCATAGAAGAAGAAAAATACCTACTGGATTTTGACTTGCTGTTGAGCAGATTTACTTTGTTCACAGTTGTGAGCATGCACAGTAATCATGACACAGCTCCTTTATGCTTGGCAGTCTTTAATCTTCAGTGTTGAGTTGCAGTAGTGCTTGAGCTTGCTGTTCCTCGGCTGTCATACGTAGTATCGGACACTAATGTTTGTCTTGGCCTTGTTAAGGTCCGCAGACAAGGTGAGGACAATAGTTTGGTTTCAGAGGCTCAGTCCAAACACAGGTTGTCTTCACTAATCTTACGAGTGTTGCCCAAGGTTAGCAGGAGACAGAGTACAGGTATACTGCAGAGAGGCACAGTTGCTATAAATTGATGACCTGTGTCATATTGTAGATCCCTCTGTTGCATGAAAATAATTACTGAGAAAGAATGTGTTTCGCGACAAAGAATAATTGTTGTATAAATACTAGCATAAATTCATTTAAAATGCCAAACTTGAACTGAAAAGTGATTCTAAGCACAAGTCAATCTAGTTTGTGTCTGAGGAAAATTCTCAAAGCAGCCTTCATGCAAATGGTATTTTAGGTCATAGAACTGTTTCTAAAATAGAGGCAAAGGTTTTATTTCCCACTAGAGAAGTAACAATAACCCAGGAGTGACTAAGGTATTTTGCTGAGAGAATACAGTGCCCTAGATACAAAATCAAATTGTAGTTATGGTTAATTCTTCCTCTTACCATGTACAGTAACATAGCCCAACTATGAGATCTATCATGTAGATATTTCAGAAAACAAGGTGCAGTGGCAGTATGGTCTGCCTATAAAAAAAATAATGTACCGTGCACAACCTCAAGCACCTTTTCTGACTTCAAGCTATGTTAGCCTTTGAGTCATCGCTAATAGGTGACTTCAAGTGTTGCAACATAGTGTCACGGTTGTTTCCAGCAAAATAATATTGTTTCTCCAGGATCAATGTTGAATCATTTGCAGAATTTGTTCAGCGGTAAACACAAAATACGTACTTCCTTGCAGCTATAAAATCGAATTTGAAACCAAAATACTTCTAGATAATGTGTCGCAATGTGTTTAACATCAGAACTGATTAGTTGGTGTAAATGCTTCCAGCATTCACAAAATATTTTCTTCCAAGCATGAAAATTCTGTTGTTTTTACGTTTATTATTATTTTTTATGTCCTTTTTTCATCATATAGCTGGTTGTACAACCCCAATTCCAAAATAGTACAGAGACAAAGTGTAAATTGTGAATAAAATCAAAACACAATGACTTTCAAATCACACCAGAAGGTATTTTATTCACAATAGAACCGAGATAACATAGCAAATGTTGAAACTGAGAAATTTTACAATTTTATCCACAAAATGAGCTCATTTCAACTTTGATGGCTGCCAAATATCTCAAAAAAGTTGGGACAGGGGCCTGTTTACCATGGTGTAGCCTCCCCTTTTCTTTTTAACACAGAGTGGAAGCGTCTGGGCATTGAGGAGACAAGTTTGTGTTTAGCCATTGGAATTTTATCCCACTCTTGTTTAATACAGGCTTCAAGGTGCTGGAGAGTTTTGGGTCTCCTTTGGCTGACTTTTCATTTAATTATGCGCCAAATGTTCTCAATCGGTGAAAGATCAGGACTGCAGGCAGGCCGGTTCAGCACACAGACTCTTCTACTATGAAGCCATGCTGTTGTAATAGCTGCAGTATGTGGTTTTGCATTGTCCTGCTGAAATACACGAGGCCTTCCATGGAATAAATGTTGTCTGGAGGGGAGCATATGTTGCTCTAAAAACTTTATATACCATTCAGCATTCATGGTGCTTTTTAAAACATGCAAGTGTCCCATAACATATGCACTAATGCATCCCCATACCATCAGAGATGCTGGCTTCTGAATTGAATGCTGATAACAGGAGGGTTTCTCTTCTTTAGCCTGGAGGACACATCAGCCATGATTTCCAGTAAGAATGTCAAATTTGGACTGGTCTGATCACAGGACACTTTGCTACAATCCATTTTAAATGAGCCTTGGCCCACAGAACACGGCGACGCTTCTGGATTATGCTCAACAATGGCTTCCTTTTTGCATGATAAAGTTTTAATTGGCATCTGTGGATGGCATGGCGGACTGTGTTTACAGACAGAGTTTTCTTGAAGTATTCCTGGGCCCATTTAGTAATGTCAATGGCAGAATCATGCTGGTGAGAAATGCAGTGGCGTCTGAGGGCCCGAAGATCACGGGCATCCAGTAAAGGGTTTGGCCTTGTTTCTTATGCACAGAGATTTTTCCAGTTTCTCTAAATCTTTTGATGATGTTATGCACTGTCGAGAATGAGACCTTCAAAGCCTTTGCAATTTGACGTTGAGGAACATTGTTTTTAAAGTATTCCACAATTTTTGTAATCCACAATTTTTTTTACACAAACCTTCACGGCTTGGAGAGCCTCTGGCCATCTTTACTTCTGAGAGACTCAGCCTCTTTGAGATATCTCTTTTATAACCAATCATGTCACACACCTGATGCCAGTGACTGTAATTACTTGCTAAATGTTTTTCAGCTGATTCTCATATATTAATTGCTTTTTTGGCTGTTTTTTTGCCTGAGTCCCAACTTTTTTGAGACCTGTTGCAGCCAGAAAATTTAAAATGAGCTCATTTTGTGGATAAAAATGTAAAATATCTCACTTTCAGCATATGAAATGTTATCCATGTTCTATTGTAAATAACATATTGGCTCATGTGATCTGAAAGTCATTGCATTTTGATTTTATTTACAATTTACACTTCGTCCCAACTATTTTGGAATTGGGGTTGCACATATTTCAACAAAGGATTGTCATTCAAACATCAAAATATTCAAGTTGATTTGGACATTATTGCTGTTCAAAACCTTCTTGACTCTTATTATAGTTTAATAATCACTAGCTACAGTACCAAAATACAAAAAATTATGAATGGTGGAATGATCAGATCTGCTAGACCTCTGTGATGTAATTTTGAATTGAATTCTTTGTTTATACTGGAAGGCACATTGAAACCTCGGTCTCATTTGCAATGGTGCCCCATTTATAATACAACACACATTACTGTCATGGTTTGGTCCTGGGACCATGTACCCAACACCAAAGAAAGGGACCCAAATGCACAGGCTGAGTAAAAATATAAATTAATATTTAATTTACAGAATAAAAACAGAGAGGAGAGCAACGGCAACAAAAAACAAGGCTTCACAATACAGAGTAAAACATAGAATGCAGCTGCGCTGACTGTTTGGCAGTGCAGCTCCTTAATACTCAGCAGATGTGGCTCGTTGAGGTGGAGGTGCAGACAGCAGGAGGGAGGAGGGCCTGCAGGGCAAGACCATCAGAATTACAGATCATTAAAAAAAGGAAAGAGAAAAAAAAGTCATGATCATACAATAATACATTCAGTATGCATAAATAAGAAAATTAAGGCAACATTATGCAAAGCATAAGCTAGCCACAATCTCCAGATCCTTCAACGCTTTTTTCATTTCTCCAAGGAAATTAATTCATCCAGTTTTGAAGATTCTTGCAACCTGTTCCAATGCCTAGGAGCACAGTAGCAAAAAGCAGTTTTTCCGAGCTCAGTTTTTACTCGTGGGATCTCAAGGACCAACCAGTCCAGAGTCCTTGCCTGGTAAAGACTTAAACACCAGGTGATAAGAGATGTTAGATAATTGGGTTATCTATGCAGGAATGCTTTATAAATAAAAGTCAACAAATGGTGTGTTCTCCTCGTGGCTAAGGATGACCAACCCCACAGCAAACAATGATGAGTTCTGAAATGATCCCCAGTAATAAAAAGAAGAGCTGAATGATAGACCGTATAAAGCTTTTTTTAAGGTGGTTTGGGCAGCATGCATATAGATAATGTCACCGTTATCAAGTACTGATAAAAAGGTGTACTGAACTAAAAGCTTCCTATCATCACGAGAAAAATATGTTCTGTTTTTGTAAAAGAACCCAATTTTATGCCTTAACTTTTTTATTACTTCATCAAGGTGTATTTTAAAAGACAGCTTTTCATGAATAATTATTCCTAAGTACTTGTACCACGGCACTCGTTCAATTTCACAGTCATCCAAAGTGCAAATTTTAAATGTACATTCCCTCAATGAACGAGATCTAGAGAAAAGCATATATTTTGTTTTTGCTACATTTAAAATTAGTTTAAGTCCTAGAAGAGAATGCTGAAAAGAATCAAAGGCTTTCTGTTAGGCCGATAATGCCTCATCTAATGAAGTAGCAGAAGTATACAGCACTGTATCATTGCATCATTGTCATAAAACACTCTCTTGCTACTGCACAGACTTGACGAGCTCTTCTTTTTTTTTGTGTTGCAGGCAGTTCTCACAGCTAACTGCTGCTGCTACTACTACATGCATTCCTGTGATCTGCTCCGCACCACAGTGATGGTACTACTGTTATACAGCATGTATTCCTATGGTCTGCACTCAGCAATGGCACAACTGTTACCACGGCATGTGTCCCTATATGGTACTACTGTTACTGCTGGATGTGTCCTCATGTTCTGCCAAAAATTGTTGGTATTATTCAAATTGTAAAGCCAGCCATTCAGTTCAGGGCGAGCTCTTCAACAAACCTCAAAACTTTCCACATCTTTCCTTCAATATAGGTATTCTACGGCCCCGAGAGCTAGGAAACCAAAATCTGGCTCTCAAATCTAATTCCAGCCCTGGTTGTCAGTCCTTCCATGCAATAATGTGAACACTTATTGCGGCTGATGGGCCAGACTGTCATCACACCTGACTCCCAGGTAAAGGGAGGGTGGAAAACCAGCAGCTCTCGGCCCTTGAGCACCAGGAGCTCAGCCTTAAAGCCAGCAATGCAGTTTAGCGTAAGCCTTTCATCATCAAGCATTCACGCAGCAATCCTCCCCATCCCCCTTTCAGAAATTGCCCCCTCTTATATGCCTGTACAGCTGGATATAACGTTCAGAAATGATATGTTTAATCATGCTCCTTATCTTTATTAATATGAACTAACAAGGTATCATAGATATTATTTCAATTTATGAGCGTTGAGTATGGCTGCCATAGGTCACCCCCACGCCGCTTTTAAGGGAGGGAGCGGTTCAGTCCACGAAGGAAAGAATGATGAAAAGAAGGAAAGAAATGCATTGTCTCCCGTCGCTAAAGGGTTAAACGTGTTATCGCTTGGGTACTGTTCCGTAGGAAGTGGGAGGTGGGGAATGGGAACGATTCAAAGGCAATGCCAGAGGATGGGAATGCATTTACAGAATTACGCTTAGCAGGGCCAACACATCAAGTTTCTAATGTTGATTCAAGTCAAGGAACCGGTCAGTTCTCAAACGCTTTGAGCGAATTCAGGCGCGCCTACATTCTTTGGGATTACAATCGAACACGATCTTCTACATCGTCTGAAATTTCATACATGCTTGGAACGGATGTGTTATCGCCATCAGGCATGAACATTCATATCATTGCGTTATTTGCTTAAGGGAACCACACGCATAACGGACCAGCCGTTGTTTATTAATGTGTTTTTTTCTGAAAACCTTGTAAGGCGCCGAAAAGCGTGCACGTGCATCTTTAGCTTTCGAGATGTGATCGGATATGGTGAGATGTACTCGCACACCCATCGTTTAATGTCATAAAGCCATATTTTACCTTCTAAAAGGATGTAAAACATAAATAAACAAATAGCCTACGCGACGACAGTGCGGGGACTATTGGGTTCGACGTCTGATCAAACGGAGAGACCAGTGGGGCATTATGATTTTACTATGCTGAAGACGCAACGATTCTTAAAAATTTCAGCTGCGCAAAAGAGGAGTGAACCGTGGTGATTAGTTTAAAAGATGTATAATAATACATGATAACCGTGTCGCTTTCTTAACGCATATTTGTGCCCTTGGTGCTTGGACTCGCACTGTGCAGGAGAGGCATAGCCTAACGGAATGGATGGAACCAACGAGCAGGAAAGTACAAGAGGAAAAGGAGAATAATGCCAAGCTATCAACATAAACAGAAGAAATGGGGATGGAGACGGGATTTTCAACGTGACAGTCTTTTTTACAGTCCCCGTGACATCTCACTCAAAGACTGATTGTAGCCTATTAGCCTACGGTTGTCAATTAATGAGCAAATAATCTACGCGCTAGTGATTGCCACAAATAAGTGAGAAAAATTAAATCAGAAAGAGGAAGCACTTATCCATATTATTATTATTATTATTATTATTATTATTATTATTATTATTCGGGGATCATCATTAAGAAATCCCCGAGTCATTCGGTTGCATTCGGGACACCCCTGCAGACTCGCTCTCTCGGCAGTTCGGGATGTGCTCGCGTCCCCGCGGCGGGCCCGTGTTCGGCCGGAGCTGAGAACAGGGGCTGTGGCACCTGACAGAAGTCGGGCGGCCGGCGCGTGCCGCAGAGGCGCACGGGGACGCCCTCAGATCGTTTGGTGAAGAACACCGGAGTCTCGTGAAGGGCGATCCCCGACCGCTGGAGCTCGCGCAATGGATGACTCGGGAATTATTCGGCGCCGGAGGTTGCAGGTGAGATACTCGAGTTGCGGCCACTTCAGGCTGTAACTTTTACAATTCAAAGTTGATATTTATATAATTATACCCGACAAGTGTTTTGCTGTTGTAACCCAAAACTAGCATGTCTGGCCGTGTGGAGCGGTAGTTCTTGCGTCCTTTGACAGTTCATGAAATCTGGTCTGAATTGCCAAAAAAGAAGTATTGCATTTAGGCAGGGATACTCACTCTTTTCCGGATTGAGCCGCACAGGGTGCAGGCTTTCATTCTAACCATGCAGTCTCACACCTGATTGTACTAATCACGGGTCTTTGGCAAAAGCCTCAAGGGTTGATTAGTAGAATCAGGTGTGTGACTAGTTGGTTAGAATGAAAGCCTGCACCCACAGCGGCTCAATCTGGAAAAGAGTGAGTATCCCTGCATTAAGATAATATAGAGAACGGAAAACCATAAACGACTATCCTTCTCGACATTTAAACGATATACACTGTCTAGAGACAAGGCAGTTTATATTGGTACGGCAGTTAATTTTAAGGAATTAGGATAAGGATTGGGGATTATGGTTAGGGGTTAGGGTTGGGTGAAGGCTTGAAATGGGGACTGCCGTACCTTTCCACATTGAAATGCGATGAAAAACTGCCATACCCGTAGCAACTGCCTAAATGGTAAAATAGTTACTGAGATTGAGTGAACAGAGTATAGGCCTACGGGGACAGCGCTACAGTTGTAATTAACTGCGAGTCACCACTAGATTTCTGCCCGTCTTTAATGTACAGCGGCAAAACATGCCTGACCTGTTTCACAGTGTCAGAAGCAGTCTATCGGCCTGGGAGTAGGACACAGCTGGGCGGCAGGCCTTACTGTTCAGAGATGCACTTTCATCTCATGTTGCTGGATCAGATCACACATTAAAACAAATTATGCATACTCAGATGGATGCAGCTGTGAGCGATCCCATTCGATGCCTTTCCCTGAATATTTTCCAAAGGCGCACGAAATGTGTTTACATTCAGCCGCGATTAAGGCATGAATTGCGTACACTGAAGCGAAGCACTGATTCTCGCTGCTGCGTCCCACACACATCGCCCCTGTGGTACGCAAAAATAGGCATCGATCTTTGAGTCCCGCCCACAACGATCTTAGAACGTGCGCCTGTTGTTTTCATGCTGCATCATGGAGAATTGATTTTTTCCCCTCTGCGAAGTTATCTGCACCTGTCAATGAAGTGAGGATTTAAATGCAAGACAGCGCGGGAAATGGGGCCTAATGGCGTGTATTTTATCCGGTAGAAAGGCTGTTTACTGCCCTGCGGTTTTGTGAAGTCGGGAGCAGCTACCAGCCCTGGGACTGGTTTACTGAGATCCATCCATTATAAAACCCTCTTTTTCCTTGTCAGGGCCACAGGAGAGCTAGACCTTACTCCAGCAATCAATGACTGAGAAGCAGGAATCCGTCACAGTACACACACAATTTACTCACACCTACAGATAATTTAAAGTCTCCTGTTAGGCTTGCATGCATGTCTTTGGACTGAAGGAGGAAGCCGCAGTGTCCTTAGAAACACGCTCAAACACGGGGGAGAACATGCTAACCGCACGCAGAAAGCCCCCTTGGCTGGAGTTAAATTCATAATCCTGTTGCTCCGAGTTTACCAAGTGACCTGCTGCGGCACTCTTGGCTGAGATTCAAGTTTACAGTGCTGCGCCACTTGGCTTCTCATGCGGTCTCATTGGATAAGGTGCCCAGTGTTTGGGGGATTAGAGGAATTCGGTGCACCAGACCGAATGTGATTCTGCTGACGTGCTTGGTTCATCTATCTGTGGTCAGGCCCATAGTCTGCTGCTCACAGTCCACACTAAATCAGTTCAGAATGATTCATCTTGCATAGGCCTAAAGAGAATGGAAACTCTCAGCGGTCTCCACTACTCTGTAGCAGAAAAAAGATTTACATAGGCAATAATTAAGACTATTTCATCCAAACACTCCCTTGTCTGTACACTTGTCAGCGTGCCATTTTACAATTTACAGTTTTCTGCTGTTCAGAGCCTGTGAGGGTTGAACAAATTAGCATGAGGAAGTTATAATTGCAGAAATTGCGCTAATGCTGTGAGTCAGTACCATAGATGGAAGCATTTATCACAATAATTCCAAAATCAGATTACGGTCCTGAAGTCTTGACCACTTGTGTATGTGTGAGTCTTAATATTTACTGGCTGTGATACAGGAAGGTTGTTGTTGTTGCTTGTTTGATCATTAATTATGACTTGAATTGCTTCACATGTCTCTGGTTTACGAGGGGCCTCTTGATTTCTGTGGAATGGATGGTTTGATTTTATAAATATTTCATCCTTCAGTGGAAAAAAAAAAAGATATACACTGTTAAATTGCATTCTGATAGATTTGAGGCAGGGCTGAAATTAGCCAGGCCAGTTTACGGAAATGAGTATCTTTGGTGCTTCGCTTCTTCATCTAATAATATTTTTTTATTTTTGGTCAGAAAACCCCAGAGGTTTTCATGTGTTGTGATGGTTTTATGTCCGAGGAATAAATACTTCCATATTTAATTCGTTAGTAAATAACATTAATACATACATAGCAGCATCTATTGTGTCTCTTTGATCAGATTCGTGCTTAGTCTGAAATTGCTTATCTGTACTTAGCGATCTTTCTGCATGCTTGATGGAGGCTGTGTATAAATATTTGTATGAGCTGAGGGCCTCTTGGAGAAAAGGATTTGGGGTTTGCTCTACCTTTCAAAGTGAGGCTGCTCAGGACTAGGATTATTAGTGGGGATGCGCTGGGCTTCTTCTGGATAAAAATCTTATCGCAATGCTGAGCGTTTTTGCACCATCATAGGCAGTTTTATAAGAATGTAAGTGGATGTACCTCAGTCATTATGGATGAATTCAGTAAGACTCATACACCTGCTTCAGAAACATACTGACTCATGCAGATCGTATAGAATCATGTTGACATGTCTCGACGAAAAGGTAAGCAACACTGTTGGCGCGCTGATGTGTGGCGGTTAAGCCGCTTTCACCCTGGACGCGAACAAATTTTTCGCGTGACAGATTATATTCAAAGTCAACGCAAAGATGCAAATACATGCAACACAAAAGCCTTGACTTTGAATGTAATCGGTCGTGCGAAAAATTCGTTTCGCGTCTGATGTGAAAGCAACTTTACTCAGAGTAAGGATATGAGGTTTCCCCACATCCCCACGGCGGACTGTAGACTTGATGAACAACAGTGTATTTTGGCAGCCTGGCATTCGGATTATTGATTGTGCTCAGTCTGTGCAGCATTTCTCAATCGTTTTGAAACGTTTTTCCGGCAAAAAATTATGGGCTCAATATTACACTCCGGGCAAACTGCCCGCCCAATTCGATTAAGTACTAGAGCGGCCATGTTTTCTCTAGAACCGAAAACCATGAAGTCATGCGTCCAATAATAGCTGTGTCATGTGTCGCTGCACGAGGTGCTTTAGCATGCGCAGTGTCAGCATGTGACCTCTGCTTTTCTTTTTACCGTCCTGTCCTAATTATTGGCTTTCAAAACATAAAACACAAAAGTAACTCCAAAGAAAGACTGTGTGTTATTATATTAAAACATCAGTGGATCCAATAAGTTCTTTCAAAACATTTGTGCCAGGAAGCGGATGGGGGTATTTAAGTATATTTGACCCAAAACATTTTTTTTTGGTTCTTTGATATACATGAAAAAGTATTCTGACATTAAAATCCTTCTAAAATTGAATTGAGCTCATTTTTTTGCATTCATAAATATTGCTGTTTTGACCTGAAATTTGTCACAAGGACGCGTGGCCAAAAAAGTCACGTGATTTATCCTTGTGGGGTCCGTTGATTCGACGCACAGCAAAACACGACGGAAAGCAAGAGGACGGCGGTGACGAAAGGAGGCAGATGCAGATGTTCCATGGCTGGAGCGCTGGGACAACCAGACGTGTACAAATGAGTTTTACACGGTGGGCACATCGATGCACATGTTTCTTTCAGGTCCCACTTTTTGGGCAAATGGATCAAATTTATGTTGTGGCAGTGCGTTGATTTCGGCGCGTAAACGTAAGTTAAATGACTCAAAGCTGAACCACTCAGACTGCGGTCACTTGATGTTGCGAGTTAGGCATTCTTAGACACAGTCTTCAGGACAGTTTTAGAGGTAGAATTATTGTATTTTGGGTCAGCAGAAAGTAACAAAAATTTTTTTTTGTCATTTCTAAAAAATATTTTTTTAATTACATATTTCAAACAACCAAAAACAGGAAAAAAATTGTGTCACATACAACCCTGTAATACATAAAGGAGTCGTTACCTCCACCTATGCGGAAGCACTGCTTACTATGATGGGGGAACTGCCTGGTGGTATACAGGGTCACTTAACAACCAAAAGTCATGCGATCAAAGTCACATTTTTGGAGGAAGACTTTCCGGCATTTCGAGTCATTGGACATTCTCTGTGCAGCCTCTAAATCGGCCTATAGGGTTCAAAGGGTTACGTGCCGGGGATATCTGCCTTTTTTCAGACCCTGACTCGCCACCCTGACAGTCTATTGCAGCTTTGACACATGCACACCCCCTCCCCCACACTAAGCTGCTCGGAGTGGCATTTACTAAAGACTCTGACTCTATTGGGACTCGACTTTGCCTGCGGTGGCGGTTCTAGCTACCATGACGCCCTGGCGAACCTCTCCTTTGCCCCCCACTCCCCTCTCCTGTTCCAACGAAACAAAACAATATGCACAAAAAAAATTTATTGCACATGCGCACGGAACTTAGTAACATTAATGAATACACAAATAAGGCAATATGCGCCCAATATGTGCATTCAAAATAAAAATAATGAATTAATGAAAAGAGATTAAATGGACAGCGCTAGAGGGTGTAGCTAAATATTTCAAAAGCGCCCCTTAATTTGCAGTGAAATACAATAAATAAGTCTCTGGCACCGTATGCAGGAAATTAATTAATTATAATTTACATTTGATCTTGTATATTATAGGCCTATTGTGCTTTCAGAATAGGAACCAGAACCATACAACTTCCACCAATGCAACAACTCAATCAGTGCATTAGACATCAGATGCATCTTTTAATTAAGTTTACAGCATTGACATTGAAAATGTCATTTTCTAAACCTAGGACCTATTCTGTAGAATTAATAAGCTTTGTATGGTCTGCTAATGAAGGTTAACCAAATGATAAGGTGTTAGGTCACATTAAATTGTTTCTAACTTTTTTTCAGCCAGGGCCAAACTACATATCATCAACCTTGCTTATTAGAAATTATATTAAAACAGGGTTATGTATTAGTTGAACTGACAGCCTGTTTTATAAGTGAGAATAGCAACATAGGCTAACAAATAAACAGAAAGAATTCCATATTCAACCTCCACCAATATCGAATGAAATAATTACTTTCTTGGCAATTCTTCATTACTCTGTGTACCCAGAGAAGCATTCGGTGTGTAAAAACATCAAGTGTACATCCAGTCAAGAGAATTTAGAGTTTAATTTCAAGTGCTGTGCTGCTAGACATGGTAGTGGCATATAACTTCGGCAGCCGTGATACTGATGACACACCGAGTTGCTAGGGCATGCACAACATGTGCATTTGCAATAATAAATATTAATATTGACTTCTAAACCCCCTTCAAACTAATAAAACCTCCCAAAATATATTGGTGGCCCCTTCTCAAATCTTTAAAATAAAAATCTGAAAAGTGGAGCTTCGATACAAAATTCTTTCCCAGTTCATTGCTAAGCTAACATCATTGATAATGTTAGACTTTTAATGAGGTCTAGAAAGTATTAAACATTGATAAATAATTATTGCCAAATCCAAGGCTTTTACAGGCATTAAAATGGCCATTTGCGGGTATTGGTCTGGGGTAATGTTATAGTCTTTATTTTTGCGCTCTCCCACCTTCAGAAGACAGAAGCTAGATCAAAGCTTGAACGAGGTTTTAGAATTCATTAAACAGGGAATGATCTTCCACCACGTAACAAATTCAGTTAATTTAATGACTCGATTGTTGATGTACCGTCACCCTCTCCTGAGCATCTAACAACAATCATAGCTTAACTAATTTACCGGGATTCAAAGTTACTGAAGATAAAAACGTTTTCTGCGTACTCCATGTAGATCATAAACCCTATATATTTGGCTCGTTGAAATCGTTTGGGAAGTGTGAACATTATAGATTGAGAAAATACACATCCCCGTTCACTTGCATTTGTTTACATGCAGGCTGCACTCCCTGATATGGGTGACGCTTCAACGTGTCAGAGCAATGAGCCTAACAAAGCTGCCTTCCCGTCTCTCTTCAGAGAGTTGTATCTTTGTCAGAACGTAGGCAACCAGCAGCCTGCTGAGTTGACTATAGAGCGTCCAGGCGCATATTTTAAATCCACTGAGCGGAGTTATCTAATCAAGTGTTGTCAACAAATGAGGGTTTTTTTTTTTTTTGTGCTCTCGCCGGCGCCCCCTGTCAAGATGCCGCTTTGGATGACTGCCCATGTCGCCCATATCTAAATCCGCCACTGATTGCCTGTAGGTATGAGTGTGTGAATGAACGGTGTGTCATTCCTGCAATAACTGGCAAACTTTCCAGGATGTGTTCCTGCCTCTCACCCATTGCATGCTGGGATAGGCTACAGCCTCCTCCAATAACCCTGACTACGAGTAAGCGAGTTGGATAATGGATGGATGGGTGAACTGAATCTATCATTACTCGTTTACTAATCGGGTAAAAAGACTCGCAGCAACATGAACAGTTCAGAGAAAGGCGACATGAAAGGATTTGCATGTAAAACAGCAAATGATCACCGAGTAGCTCTTTATAAGCAGATGAAAAGCTGCGTGTAGGAATAGTCTCTGTGGTTCCAGCACTCCTGTGTGTCTCGCAGTCTTTAAATATCCTCGGTGGAGGGTGGGCAGAGATCTGTGTAGGTGCTGAACAAAGACTGTTCGTAAGTCGGAGAGTAAGAATTGTGATGCTTGTGTGCATTCTTTCTCTCCTTCTTCCTCTGTTTTGTCAGTGTGCATCGATGGCATTGTGGACCTCAGGGAATGATTATTTTCTGGATGCTTCCTTTTTCATACAATGCCTGCATGATTCGTGGTGAAAATCTCACTGGGTTTCCAGGTTCTCTAAGTGCCCCGCCCCTGTGGTGCGGGAGGACAGAGCATTCAGGCACGTTTCCTGGCTGTGTTGGTAGTAAATTGCTGGTCCGGCACTGTGTTCTGCCTGAGTGCCCTGTTCCTGCTGCAGCCTGCCAACTGCTCCGCTGCTGTCTGGCACAGAACCAACCACGAGCCTTATCACACTGTAAACATTGAGCGGCAGAGGCTTATCTGTGTGTGTGTGTGTGTGTGTGTGTGTGTGTATGCGTCTGTGCATGTGTGCATATGTGATTGTGTGTGTGTGTGTGTGTGTGTATTCTTGTGTGATTGTGTGTGTGGGTGTGTGTGTGTGTGTGATTGCGTGTGTTTGTGTGTGTTCTTGTGTGGATATGTGATTGTGGTTGTGTGTCAGTGTGGGTTGGTATGGTAGTGCATTGTGTGTACAGGCATGGGTATTTGCGGGTGGGTGGGTGTGTGTGTGTGTGTGTGTGCGGTAGCGTGTATGTGTGCACACGCGGTAGTGTGTGTGTGTTGTAGCAAGTGTGTGGGGTAGCATGTGTGTGGGTATGTGTGTGTGTGTGTGTGAGTTAGGTAGCGTGCGCGTGTGTGTGTGTGTGTCTGTGTGTGTGCTCAAACATTTTCCCCATAGTTCTCTCTGTAAGCATGTTATTACTGTCAAGCCACTTTCATTTATCATCACCAAGAAAATGCCGGAATACGACAGAGTGGCAGTGGTGTGTGAGGCTGTCGGGGCTCCCAGCTGAACAGGTGCTGCTGCTGCGCATTCATCAACCAAGCGCTTCACGCAGAAAAACACAAGTATGAAGCTCCACACAGCTGCGAGTGACAGACAGGTCTCAATGCCGTGGTGGATGGCTGTGGGAGGGGTTGCTGAACTGGGTCGTTGAATGTAGAAAAACATTGGAGGAAGTTTCTATGATGTCAGCAATCAATTTTCCTTGGGCTCGGTCAACCCTTTCAGCGCCAAGGGCAACTGTAGCTGCCCAGTGATCTACGATATCAAAATGAGACCCTGTTGAAAACCTATCATGCGCCAACTTGTTTAAAAGAGCTCCTCCAGTGGAGCTATTTTAAACAAGTTGCCACAAGATAGATTTTCAACAGCTCAGGATAACTACATTTTTAATTCCTTGAAGATGTGTGCAGCGCTCAAAGGGTTAAAAGCGCTTCAGTACATGGAAGTTCAGATTTCAGTGTCCGCCGTGTTTTCTTTCAGAAAAAGAGTCTGTGCCGAACAGTCGTCCTTTCGTTCACTCTTTGTCAGATGCCGTGATGTGACCTGCTCCAGATTAATCCAAAAATAGTTCTCTGTTTTCCAAACAGCACATTGGCTTCACATATTGCCACAATGGAAGACAGTTAGAGTAAGGGAAAACCCATATTGAGTGTATTTTTGTGGAAAAAAGGATCAGCTTTCTACCTCAAAATTAACGCTCCCAGTTACTTGAATGTAGAAAGGGGTTTGAATTACGTCTACTGGAGTTGCAGTCTCAAGTCACGTCTTGAAAATGTAGCTTCATTGTAGCCATTTGGACTGTCAGCATTCTGAAGATCCTATAGGGCCTGAACTGACCAATCAGTGAGTGGAATGAACTATAAGGAAAAGCCAAAGGAACAAGGGAAGAAGCTATTGGCTGAACTGAACTGAATCTTTTCTGCCGTCCAAGGATGGGACTGGCACAATTCTCAAGTCTGACACTGACGGAACGTTACATGTTCCAGGGAGCATATTTAGACTACCCAGGCTTACAGTGTTGGATGACAACGCGTGATTAAGAAGCGGATAATGGTTCGTCATCCTGAGCTGTGAGAAGTTCCCTGTGAAATTTCACCGCCACCACATTCTGCCACTGTACCATCTACACAGAATCTCTCTCCTGAAACACAATTTAACAAGTAGAAGGAACTTCCTACGGGTTACATGTAAAATATCACTCCCATGATCTCGATGAGTAAGGATGAGTTCGTTTCTGTGTGCTGTACATTGTGGAAGACATGTCATAAGCTTTGACTCACCAAACATGTACTGGGCCTTATTTAAACCAAACCAGAGAGTCTGGACTGAGTGCACAACTGCCTGTAAGAAGCACACATTGGCTTTGTGCGTGAGCGTTCATTAATCTGCGTGTAGCACAAGGTGTGATGGAGGTCAGGCATGTGGAGGTGCATCCTGACAGAAACGCTGGCCTCTGTGTTTGTCTGTTTTTCCTTTTTAAATAAAATTTTAACAATTTTTTAAAACAAATTGAGGGGCTAACAGTCCGGTAGATACCTCTTCTTTGAAAAATATTTTTTGTGAGCCAGGCACGCTGGGACAGTTATGTCAAGAACGAATATTTGTGTGAAGAAGGGAATTTTGTGGGGTCATGCACACATGAATACTAATACTGAAGCAATATTTTATCTTAATATTAGTAATCTCAATTATTCTGACTGTTATTTTCAGATATGTTGAAATTTAGGGCTCCCATGCTAGATGGAATAATTAGTCGCCCGTTACGAGTTTGAAAATGCCTCAAAATATGGCAATGAAAGTAGTTTTTATACCTTTGCCAGGAGGTAATATGTTTTCAGAAGCATTTGTTTGTGTGTTTGTTTGTTCAGTTTATGCAGTATCTCAAAAAAGAAATGGATCGATGTCAATGAATAGTGTGGGTTGACAGATATGGTGTTAAGGAGGAAGTGATTACATTTTGGTGAAGATCCAGCTCATATTCTCGATCCAGGAGCCGAAAGAATTTCTATGCGCATAGAGGCGGTGCTGTGGAGACTCGTTTAACTCTCAAATTCAATGATAATTCCTTCAATAACGAATGGGAACACAGCGGAGGTAATACACTCTCTGAGTGTCTTCAACTTGGTATTATTTTTACAACCCTTCACATTTCTAACGGCCGCATTGGAAGACACAAACTTTACTTGCGTGAAGATTGTGGCAGACAGGGTCCAGGGTGGTAGGATCGCTATGTACTGGATAGACTTGCAGCCTGGCTAACAAGCCTCTGATCCCAACAGTAGATTACGAAAGCAGGAATGGGCAATGTATCTGCATAAACGATATTCTGCAATGAATATGTGCCACAGTGAATTTGAATTTGGCAAATCTGTTCACTCCAGAAAAATGGATGTTTTCATTAGAGCAGCAGTACAACAAAATTTACTGCAAAAGGATGGCTGGACATTAAAGCTGGATGTTGAGGAGTGTGCGCTCTCCTGGGCTTCTATGAAATCGCCTCAGGGCAGTTGACTTGAATTTGTCACTTATCGGCAAGTTAGTACCATAAATCTTATTTGACATTTGTAATCCCTCTGAAACACTGTTGTGTTGAAAGTTAGCTGCGAAGTTTGTTCCATATTATTGCTATCACCGAGAATTCTGAATGTATCACAATATAAATTTCAGGCCGTTTTGGCCAGCCTTTGTCGACAGTCAGACAAGAAGACAGAATTTGCTTTATGTGGTCCGGTGAGATTCTGATGGTCTGTGATCCTGTACAGCGTCACACGAGAGGCTGTATCCTGAACTTCTCGTCTCTTATTCCGCCGACCCGATCCGAACCTTCAACCCCTCTATGGCCTTTCTCACCCCATGATAACAGCGAAAGGTCACGTGTCGGACCTTTTAAAGACAGACTGTGTAGTACGTGCGCAGATAATATTTTACAAAACTTCTGCATGTGAATGCTTAACATGCTTGTGTGGTGTCGCTTTTATTAGTTAGCTTGCTTAGTTATACAACATCAGTATAATTCAGCGCAAATGAACAGCCTTTATCTGCAAATACCAGTGTAATTATGGAAACACTTGAAACATAATTCAATACAGCGCTTAGAATATGAAAAGCGGTCATATTGCAGTGAGTAGAGAGTGAGAATTAAAGAATTAAGAGCGTAACTGATGGACAGGTGGCTCATATATTTATGCATTGTGGAAAAACACCTGGATGGCAGTAATCAGTGACAGCTTCACACTACATTTGGCTCAGCAAACACTAAGGCCATTATCAGTTGGATCAGTTCTAGTGCCTGAATACACATCTGCTCATAGAATAGGGCCCACTGAGTGGTAGAATTATGTTTGCATATCTGTCATGAATATATTGTGTGTAAAAATGTAGTGTACAGTGTTACTTTTCATTACTGTTAATATTGACCTAGTACCCTCCCACACACACACACTCCAACTCACCACCCAGCTTGCAATGTGTGGTTATTGTAAAGCACAGACCTGCCTACCCGTGAATAAGTACAAATTTATAGCACATAGCTCGTGGCGTTTGGCCTTCTGCGGTGCATAATGTAGTGTGGAATATTGATGTGTGGCTACGTGACTGTAATGGTGGAGTCCTTTCCGCAATTCAGTCGAGGATTTCTCTTCTGAAGCAAACAAAACCGGACATGGACGTAGTCGGGCTCATAGTCCGGGTGACGTGATGGGGCTGCAGTGGACGGAGGCAGCAGGAAACCGAACGCTCTGGCGATGGTGTCACCACGAATCGCGTCATTGTGTGTTTAAGGAGCATGAGGTCACCGTCTGAAGGCTTTTATGAGGGGGTAGGGGGTGGGGCCGCGCTGTGGACGTTGTATGTCATGAGTGCACTCTGTTCGCTATTGCTACAGTTCAGCTGATTCACGGAACCACTGCCTTTATAGGACTCATAAGCCCTGGTGTCGCGGCTAACATGTCGACCGCACGTGTGCCTCTCATACGTGCGGGGTGAAGTGGAATTGGACCGAGGGAGAGGATTAGAGAACGTTAGCGTTAGCGCCTATAGGGAGTGCATGGAGAGATGGAGTCTTATCTCTGAGCTACTCAGAAACAGGGACCTGAGTCATATCTGAGTTATTCTCTCCCTCCCTCCCTCTTTTCTTTTTCCCTGTTCTCTGTTATTCTCTATCTCACATCTCTCTGTCCCTCTCTCTCACTCCTTATCTCATTCTTTTTTGTCTGTCATCCCTCTGCCCCTGCTGCTCATTACACTTCTGGACAAAAGTTTTGGCACAAATAAACACACCCACATTACTCACATGGGAAGATGGGGAAAAGTAATTTGTGTGTGTGTGTGTGTGTGTGTGTGTGTGTGTGTGTGTGTGTATATAAAATGCGCTTTAAAATATGAAAATCTTTGATTCATCAAAATTACCTTCTTTACCATAAGTGTTGAGTATGTTCAGTATTTTTGGTTGTGTAAGTTGACACCTACCGCTGCTCAGGAGGTTCTCATGAATGAGGGCCTCTTTGGTGGCTTTTATATGATTATTCTGCACTCAAAGTCAGCTTGACTTCAACTTGCTGGAAAGTGGAAATATTTAGTCGATCTTTTTCATTAATGAATTACTCCGTTTCCTGATTGAATCTGAGCTTCTTTGTTGAATAGAAAATGTAGGCACTGACCTACCTTGAGAAATTTAAGATTATTTTGTGCCATTTTAGGTCATTTAATTAAGTTTAAACATTGTATTTTTCACAAAAAATATGAAGGGAAACATTACTTACTTACAAAACTTTGACGAGTACTCTCTCTTTCCCGCTATCATTTTGTTTTATTCTATCTCCTCGGCTCTATCTGACTCTTTGTTAATCTCTCTCTCTCTCTCTCTCTCTCTCTCTCTCTCTCTCTCTCTCGCTCCCTCTCCCTCTGCTCAGCTCTCTGGTTTGTTATTTGAACACTCGGCATCATGGGATACTCATCCCGACAGCCCCCAGCAGGGAAAATGAAAGGAAGGCTTTGCCCTCAGGGATCACTGGCTGACAGTTAACCCTTTAACCCTTTAATGCCCGCTCAGCCTTTTGTTGGAGTGCATTATGAGTCACTGTATCTAACGGAGGGATGTGTTGAACTTAACTAGGATAGGATTTCTACAGCATAACATCCCTCAACAGAGTGTTAGAGATGGCTCAATCAGGTAAAGTTCAACACATCTTTCAATGTGCCCTACCAAAAGGTTTAGGCAGTTATAGGGTTAAGCGTCTCCCTGGCCCTCTCATATGAACTGGAGGAAGATCAGTGGTGGATCTGAGTGAGAGGCTAGTACTGTCACTGAGGGCAGGGGAGCATCAGGACAGCAGGCATAGTGGCCTGCCCTCTTATTTATTCACACTTTCCCTGCTTCAACGGCAGGAGTTTAGGAAGTGCTGTGCCCTGAGCGCGTGCACTCAGCTGAGAGCTCCTAACAGCTGCTGAATGGATGGTTCTGGAAATGCTAATCTCATAGCTGCTAGTCTCTTAGCAAGTTTGCACTGCTCAGCTCTCCATTGTGCCATATTGGGTCTCCACATCCCTGCAATATGTACACCAGCCTCAACGCCATTTTGTGGGGGGACTGCTTACTGCCGCTGGCTGTCTACATGCTGATTTTCATGTCGCTAGTTGGGGTATACTTTATTTTGTGGGCACCTCTAAATAAATTAGAATGAAAAAGACTGAGACTGACTCAAGTGAACTAATGCTTGTTGACCTATATAACATTTTGCTGCTGGTTAAAAGGCGTGCTCCTTTATTTTTGGGACTGTGTGTTAATTTGAACTTAAACCAGACTTTAAAGGAACAGTCCAACGTACTTTCATAATGAAATATGTTCTTCTGTGAAATGAGACGAGATGATACGTACCTCTCCGAGCTTAGAGCGACCTCCCAGTCAGCCAGACATGCTGCTGCTCCTGTTAGCATTTGTAGCTAGGCTCAGTGTTGGTTGTATTTACGGAAGTAGGGGGGGTCATGGGAGAAAAAAGAAATCAGAAGTGAAGGTATCAATGCGCTGTCGAAGCGCGCAGAAGGTGTTACTACGCCTGTCATTATAGTACGCACTTCCCACAGCATAGAAAAAGCCATGTTTGGATTTGCGTCCCCGAACCCGAACTCATGTCACTGGTCATATAAACCCATGTAAACAGGAAAAATGTGGAAGACTTTGGTCACATCTAACTACAGCCCCGAAAAATACCGTTGCCCACACTGAGCCTAGCTACAAATGCTAACAGGAGTGGCAGCGCGTCTGGCTGACTGGGAGGTCGCTCAAAGCTCGGAGAGGTACGTATCATCTCGTCTCATTTCATAGAAGAACATATTTCATTATGAAAGTACGGTGGACTGTTCCTTTAAATTTTGAAATTTTGGCAGTGAATTTCCCATACACTCAGCATGGTGAAACGAACTGCTTACACATAAATCAGGCTAGCGTCTTTATCTCAATGCGATTGGTCAGAAGGTCTTGAGTAATTCACCTAATTGCATGTGCACTCAGCCCGCTTGGAAAGCTGCTGGATTGATGGAGAGGGGTGAGTCAGTGTCAGGGCGTGTGGTAATGGCACAGGAAGTGGGGGCTTAATCTCTCTATTAGAGAGGGTAGTTTCTCTGTGGGAGGGGCAGGGGGAATTTCGGTGGAGACAGGCTGTCTGATGATAAGGGGAGAGGTGGTTATGGAAGGAAACTTGCTCCCACTACTCTGGCTCGAATGTTAAACAACATGCTGTTTTCCATAACTGACTGTTAGTGCGATTGATTGACCCAGATTTGTTCTCTCTGTTCAGAGCCAAGTTTGATATGTTGGGCTCTTGGATTGGGCTCGTGGGATGGGGGTGGTGTTGATTTCAAGGGAAACAATGGTCATATTTTTCTAGGAACTCAGGAACATTTCAGAGAAGTAATAGGTAATGATTAGTTGGAATATTGGTTGTGAAAATTATATTCAGAGCTGTACAGAACATTCTAGACTTCTGCAGCCTAGGAGTCAGCTTGAGAGCTGTTTTTTTTTACATGGTTGCGCTGAGAATTTTCTCACACTGCGGGGCTAATTTTAGTGCTGAGAGTGATTCCTGATTAGCACTAGATGTCAGTTTGTGCATTCATTTAGCACAGAAATTCTCCCCGATGACCTTGGACTGTGTTTACTGTATTGACTCTCTTGCACAACTTAGCAGAAATTTCTGGACTAAAAACAAAACCCAAATTTGTTTAAATTGAGTAAAAATAACTTTTCAGATTTTAACATCTCGGCGCATTTTAATTTCTCTAGAGTAATGTCAGTCACTGCAGATGTTGTAATGAATGTTAGTCTATGACACTGGTACAGTATGTGTTTGCTCTGAACAAAGTAAAACTAAAGACATAATGGAGGGCGCAGCGCTGTGGCGCAGTGGTTAATAAAAAGGTCCTGGGTTCGAATTTGGTCTGGGGCTCCCCGTGTGGAGCCTCTGTGCCCCCCGCCCCCCATGGTCCTGTGCCCCCACCCCACAGCCCAAAAACATGCACACTAGGCTAACAGAGGACACTGAATTGCCCGTAGGTATGAGTGTTAGAGTGAATGGTGAGTGAATGGTGAGTGTGCCCAGTGATGGATTGGAGTGCTGTCTAGTGTGGGTCCCTGCCTTTCACCCATAATCAGCTGGGATAGGCTCCAGCTCCCCCATGACCCCAGTGAGGAAGCAGTGGTGTAGAGAATGGATGGACATGATGGAGGGTGACTTGGCTCCGGATCACTGAAGCTAATTCTGCAGTAGACTTTCGCTCATTCAGTGTCACCCCCTCCCCTACACTCAGCTCACATGGACACAGCCGGGGGTTTATTTATTTTATTTAACCCTTATTTAACCAGGGAAGTCCCGATGAGATTGAAATCTCTTTCTCAAGGGAGCCCAGGGGGTCAAGGGATTATGAATCTGTCCAGAAGCTGTGTGTGTGTTTGTGTGCGTGTCTGTGTGTGTGTCTGTGTGTGTGTATGTGTTTAGATGCTTTTGCAATGTTTTTAGTGCTAGTTGCTCTGTTTCTTAATCAAGGCCCAACCTGATCTTTCTTTTCTTCTTTCCTCTCTCCCTCTCTTTCTAGAAGGATCTGCCCCTGCCCCGGAAGAGCAGCAGGTTAGTGCACTTCCTGTCTTTCTTGCGCTGATGTCTCGGCCGGCTGAGGGCTGTTTTATATCCTGTAAAATGTGTGCGGCCTGCGCTGTTATTTGTCTCGATCCTCAGCCCTATTTGGGGATAAAGTAGCAGTCACACCTCGCCGGATAGCGTTAAGGGACGTCTGATGGATAAAAGCTTTGCGAAAGAAAATAATCGGGGGGTGAAAGTTGTCTCCGTTGCTGTTAAAGGCTCAAAAAACAAAACTTTCTGCCAGATTGAACTGACATCCCCCTGAAAAGAAATGCATGCGAATCGAAGATGAGCGGATTTAAATTTTTGCTCTCCGTCAGACGTCCTTTAACACTATCCGGCGTGGTGTAACTGCTGCATAACAGTGAGGAAGGCTTGCTCAACCCTGCAATGAAAGGAACCCATAATGCTGGCAGAAATACAGTAAAAGCTAATGACAGGTGAGATATTGTCAGAGATCGTCAGCGCACAGAGCAGTGTTCCTAGTAACCTAGGAGGATCGATCCAAAAACCTGACTGCAAATGTGAGGGAATTTTTGTAGGTACTTTTTATAAACAAACACATGTAACTAAACCTGTCAACATATGTAATATGTAACTATGCCATCAACCTAAGATGGATTAATATTAAATGGTAAAATAACGTCAAAAAATAGATACATTCTGTTTTGCATCTTCTTGAAAACAATTTATTTAAAAGGTGAAGTTAGTCAGAATTTACTAAAATGGCCTGTTTTATATTACTGGTTTAGGTGACTGAATTAAGGATATCAGCGCTTGGTATTCAGAACATACGAAAATCACATGATCACATTAAGCGATGTATTACATACTAACTTGGCTGTGCAGACAGAGCAATGCTGTCACCCACGTGCATGGATGCGTATCATCTGTGGGTGTGGATTGTTGCAAATAGACCTGCCTCAGTCTGACTTGTGGCGGAGAGAGAGGTTGTGTTTGGCGGCGTTTGAATGTGGGACAGCGTGACAGTCGCTGTCCACGGTACTGAAGCAGTGCAGTGCTGGGTGCTCTTGAGTTGTAGGAGCTGGGTGTTTAATTGGGGTGCGTAAGCCTGGTGATTTAAGCCCCTGCTACGTTCTATCGACTGTAAGTTGCTTTCATTTAGAGTCAACCAAATGTAGCATAATATTCTTCAGCCATTGTGACTGCTTCTGCTAAATTTCTCATAGAACATATCTGCAGATCCTCTCCGCTAATGTCTTTAACCCAAGACTTGTTTAATCGAGTATGAGGGAACGGGAGTTATGGCTACTCATGGCCACATTCTGCCTGAGAAGCACGTTTTTCGGTTTGAATATGGCTTTGTTTGCTGATGAAAATTGTCCTTGGTTCACCCCCTATATCAGGACAGGGAAGCGGTGGACCAGATCTTTATAATAAAATGCGTTCAGAACATCTTGGCGGAGCACCGTATAAATTAAGTTTGTTGCTGCGCTGGGGATGTCCTGACAAGCCTGAATCTGCCGATACAGATAACTGTAATTAACAACACTGTCACTCCTGTCCGGCCTGCTACTGCTCTTTTCCTCATTGATTTAACAGCCAACCAAATCAAAGGCGTCAATATTTTGTTTTCTTAAGACATACAATTCCATGATTTTATTACCTCGTTTTACACCAGGCCTGTATATCACACAATGACTAAGCAGTTACCGGCACATTGATATTACTGCAGATGTGGATCCCTACCCCAGTGCTCTGCTGGCCACTGACGGGATATGATGTGAGACGCTCACACTTAGTAAATTGATGCGAGATCAGGTAGACACCAAACGCAAGATGGGCGAATAGGGAGTTTATTAAAGAAAGAAAAATGGGCACGAGGGCCAACAAAAAACTTGGCCCAAAGGGTTGCAAAAATTCAAACTAAAAAAAAGCTTCACGGAGCTAATAACTAAATGATCAAAAACCACTGGAAACTCCAGCCAGTTAAACCATAAACAGAAAAGAATAATGATTTAGCAATGACAAGATTCGTGAAGGCTACTAATATACAAGAAAAGACAAGAACTGAGATCGTGGAAAGTGCTGACAAACTTGGACATGAACTTGAACTTGAGACTCTGTCTGCCAGCCAACTTCCACCGCCTCCAGATAAAGGAACAGAAATCGGGACACATGAGGAGTAACACCTGGAGATGAAACAATGGGCAAGGCAAGATCATGAGACAAGGACAGAGATTGGTTGACATGACTTGCTCATTAAGAGAATGAGCGTGCTCAGCTTAAGTACCAATGAAGCATGCAGATTGAAGGAAGCATGAATGTTTCTAGAACAATAAACTCCCTATCTAAATTAGTAGTATTAGTAATGTGCCTGTCTAAGAATTACACCCCCTGTGAATGTTAGCTAATGTTAGTAACTTAAAAACAGTTAATTGTCAATTAAGCTTAGACAGCCCTGAATCCAGCACAGAAGGAAGGGGAAATACCAAAGCCAACCCAGAGCTCTGAAATGTGCAACAACGAAGGCACGGGGCGGAACGCAGACAAGCGGTGGAGTGGCTGGGCAGACCTGGCATGAACAAAAACATGGAAAAGTAAAAAACATGAACAATAAATGTGAATAATGAAATGCTTGAACCTGATACAAGAAACTGTTAAAACTGAGACATGAACTATGAAATCCTGATACATGAAACTGTTAAGACCATAAACAATACGGGCCAGGACCCCGGAACACAACAGTAAATTGCTAAAAGCTACATTTCGGCAAGGACAGAGGGAAAGATGTTAGACGCTTACCTTCCTCGTCGTGTTGCGCGTTTTTGTTTTGTTAAGAGAAACAGAAAATAAGTTTCATACCGCGTTCATTATTTTCTAAAATATATGAATTATTCATTCTAGAAAGCTGTTTAATTCTCGGGTCCTCAGAAATATTTTTTCTGGCTATAGGGGTGACTGGGGTTACCTCGTCATGATTTTGTATTTGGCTCCATCACTCTTTGTTGTTTAAACTTAGAGAAATACCTTTACAGTATATATGTGTAGTGCAGAATGTTACCTACAAAACTTGTGTTTGAGACAATCAATCAATTATCTCAGTATAACATATATTTACGCCACAATATGCAATTTTCGGTACATCACAAACATGCCGAAGTAACCCCATACCCGGATTTACTTCAGACGGGTGGGGTAAAATCGTCATAGTTGGCAAACAGCTGAAGCTGAAAAAAAAGTCCAAAATTTTCATGACAGAAATGGTGAGAACTGTTTTATTTTTACAACGAACCAACACAAGCTATGATTTATGCATAATCACCATCAGAGTAGCAGTTATGACATATGTAGGCGAGCCCACTGACATTTGCACCTTCCTCATGTGCCACCCTTTGCATGAGAAGCACTGGACCCCCTCCTCTCCACCTGTGGATGATGAGTCAGGACCGCGGCACCAAAGAGGAGCAGCAAACCTTCCCACTGACAAAGGAATGGAATGAAATGCAGAGGCCCCAGGGCTGGTATCTGCCAACCCTAAATACTCTGCCAACACTCCCACTTCAATGGGCCCCACCTGTGGCCCAATAAGGTGGAGGTGAAAGAATGAGAAAGGGGAGGGGCTGTAAGGAGCAAACCCTTACAAACCTGTTCTTGTGTCCTCCAAACAAAGGCCCTAATAGGGCCTCTATCATAAACATAAAATAAATGCTAATATTAGAATTATGAAGACACTATAGGTGTCAGAAAAACAATAAATCGGCTCCTTTATTTGACTTTGAAATATTTTAATATAGGCCTAACACAGGACCTACAAGCGGGGCAACCTCAGCACCCTGACAAACTAACCCCATGCTGCTTGGCCCTGTGCTCCCATTTTGGAAATCAGGCTGCATCTCTCATCTCATGATCGCTGCAGGCCTTAATCTTATGTGTTGTTAATAAATCTAGTAACATATGTTTATGAAACAGTAAAAACACTGTGGAAATTTTTGTCTTCAAAGAAGCTAGACATATTTCTTTCAGAAACTTATAGTTTACAATTTGGGTCAAAATTCAGTTATTTAGGCAGAAAACACTTGCATGACACTACAAGTCCTTCTTCTTTCCAAGAAATGACGTCGCTGGGATGTCACATAATTTGCACATTTTCGTTTTCCCGTCAGTGCGTTTGCAGTGAAAAAAACTGGGGTGACAAACCTAACCCCGTGGCCGAAGTAACCCCAGTCTCCCCTATGTGTTAATGTACTCCAAAAAAAAAAACATATTCAGGGCAATGTCATGAGTGCGTAATGCTTTTTTGCCAAAGACCTTTTAATCCCTGTATCTCCAACTTTCCATATACATCGCCCTCCACAATTATTGGTACCCCTCGTTAAGATGTGTTCTTTAGCTTCGAATAAATTCAGTTTTTTTCTAAATAATATTGGACCACAATGAAAAAAAGAGGACAATCCAACCTTTAATTCAAGTGCATTTATTCAGTGGGAAAAAATCCCACATGAAGAAATTATTCTTTTACATCAAATCATGTGTGTCACAATTATTAGCACCCCTGATGCTAATGCTTTGTACAACCCCCTTTTGCCAACAAAACAGCACCTAATCATCTCCTATAATGTTTCACAAGATGGGAGAATACAGAAAGAGGGATCTTTGACCATTCTTCTTTGCACAATCGCTCTAAATCATCCAGCGACATGGGTCCTCTCCTCTGCACTCTCCTCTTCAGCTCACTCCACAGGTTTTCAATGGGGTTGAGGTCTGGAGACTGAGATAGCCATGGGAGGAGCTTGATTCTGTGTCTGGTGAACCATTTCTGTGTAGATTTGGCCACGTTTAGGGTCATTATCTTGCTGAAAGACCCAGTGACGACCCATCTTCAGCTTTCAGGCAGTGGCCACCAGATTTTGATTTAAAATGTCCTGGTATTCTAAAGCTTTCATGATGTCATGCACCCTAAGAAGGTTCCCAGGGCCTCTGGAAGAGAAACAGGCCCACAGCATCACCGATCCTCCCCCATACTTCACAGTGGGCATGAGGTGCTTTTCTTCATGCTCATCTTTTGTGTTCCGCCAGACCCACTTAGAGTGTTTGTTGCCAAAAAGCTCTAACTTGGTCTCATTTGACCAAAGCACACGGTCCCAGTTGAAGTCCCAGTACCGCTTAGCGAACTCCAGACATTTGTGTTTATGATTGTGAGTGAGAAAAGGTTTTTTCTGTGCATGCCTCCCAAACAGCTTGTTGGCATGTAGTTAGCGCCTGATGGTTGTTTTGGAGACTTTGTAACTCCCAGGTACTACCATTTGTTGCAATTCTTTAACAGTGAGCTTTGGAGAACTTTTTATTTCTCTTACCATCCTCCTCACTGTTCGTGGTTGCAAAATAACTTTGCGTCCTTATCCAGGCTTGTTTACCACTGTTCCAGTTGTTTTAAACTTCTTAATGATTCCTCTGACAGTAGATATGGGCAGGTGCAGGCGAGTGGCTATTTTCTTGTAGCCATTGCCTGACTTGTGAAGGTCGACACACATCTGCCTTACTTGAATGGTGTGTTCCTTTGTCTTTCCCATGTTGAAGAGTGGATAAGAGAAATGGCCTCTGTGTCACGTCTTATTTATACCCCAGGGAAACAGGAAGTGATAAATTACTAATTAAATGTTCCTAGATACTCTTTGTAAACTACAGTAGAAATGACAGAAATACCTCAATTGCGTTTAATTCCTTGGAATTGTTAAGGGTGCCAATAATGGTGGAACAGGTGATTTTATGAAAAATAATTATTTCTTAGTCAGGGATTTTTTTTCCCCTTAAAATTCGCTTGAGTTGAAGGTTACATTTTCCTCCAATTTTCAGTGTGAGACTGGGATTCTGCAATAAAAATTGAATTTATTTTAAGGCTTTTAACACATCTTAACCAGGGGTGCCAATAATTATGGAGGGCGATGTATGTGTTCCCTTAAATAGGTTCAAAGTCGGGGAGGGAAAGAAACTTCTCTTTTTTCACATTGTATGGCAGTATCACATACATATTCTGTATCTGTGGTCGCAGCGCTTCACAGAAGCAACGTCACACTTACATTGGGAGAAATATTCAAACCCAGGATGCCATGTTTGAATGGCCTCAGCATTACGATCTTGTTCATCTTCATTTAACTATTCACATTTCCCTGTAGTTCAGCAAAGCATATTTGGGATCTTCAGAAAACTTGGGTTCTTCACTAGAATTTAAAATAGACCAGAAGTTCCGCAGGTTTGAATATGGCTGCTGCATTTGACGGATCGGCATATGGGTCCATAGTTTTTATGGGGTTAACTGCGCCTTTGTTTTTTTTTTACCGTATTTTTTTGAATATCTAGTTGATCTGATCTGTCAGTATGGCGTGTGATTACTGTGGCCGTAGCTATGGTGAGGAGATTCCCGCGGTCAGGATGCTTCCGGCGTAACGCAAACAGAGGCCCCGAGCCTGGGATACGTCGACTCCACCATCTTGGCACAGCATCCCACACTCGGCTCTCGCGGCTCGCGCCCTCGTATCGCGCTTCTCGCCGCTTGAACGCGGTTCATTCTGCGAATCCCGATCTGTCATCGTCCCTGCTCATCCGTTTGTGCATCCATGTCATAACGAAGGCCCGGATTGGATCAGACCGAACATAAAATTGAACCTCGATTTGAAATCCAGGAGATCCCTGCAACCCCCCCCAGATCTCACCTAGCAGCAGCTGGCAGATTCTTCAGTTTTGTCATTATACAATATTTTCATAGCTATTTCCTCATTTGGCTCTTGTAATCGGCCTGAATAATTAAACTTTTGGTTGCTTCATAATCATCAGGAATGTCAAATGTGGCAACATTTTGCATCGTATGGTTTTATATAATTCTTTTTCTGTACCTTTCATACAGTTCACTGTCTTACAACAATGGTTTACTTGGCAAAAAGCATGCATTTTAGATCAGATACGGAAGTGCGTATTTTTGTTTTGGGGCATTTCTCTCTCACTTCTCTAAATGCAGCAGACCGTGTAGAGACTTTTAAAGACACAGGCTTTTAACAACTCACTCTCTCTGCCGCACGCCTTCTACACCAGCACCTGCGGCCAAACACCACCATAATCTCTCCCTCTGTTCTCTCTCTCTTTCTCTCTCTCTCCCTCTCGCAGACACACTCCCCCTCCCTTTTTCAGCCTTTCTAAGTCCCTCTCCCTCTGTTTCTCCCTCTTCTCGCGCTCACCCTCTCGCCCTTCTCTCTCTCTCTCCCTCACTCTGTCTCTTTCTCTCTCTGTCCTTCTTTTCTGGCTCAGTGGCTCTCTCCCTGCCGTTAAAATTTGCATGAGTACACAGCCTTGTGCGGCAAGTAAGATTTGCTTTTAACAGCGATTGGCACAGACACACACACACACACACACACACGGTCACTGCCCGAGATCCAGCCCCCCCCCCCCGCCCTCCTCTCCCCGTTGCACTTCCTGCCTCAGCACATTACCCTTGAGAACAGACCCACAGGTCCTCCCTCTTCTTCTTCTCCTTTTTTGAACGCGAGCGGTGATTAGAGGCAGCTCAGTGTCTCTGCTCCCGGCTCACACCCCTCTCTCCAGTCGTCTGGTGGATGTGCGACACACAGACATCGCCGGCGTGTGTCTGAGAGAGGGAGAGACCTGCAATGTCATTTCACCGGGACGCTGCCGCCGCTCGGCTCCGCGATTAAGTCGTCTAACTGACTGACTGACTGCGCTCACCTTGTCTCGACTCTGGGTGCACCGGCATCTCCAACAACGACATGTTCCGACGCACGAAAAGGTACAAAAAAAAAAGAAAAAAAAAGAAACAGAAACCGAAAAAAAACAGAAGCTGACAGGAGGAACTAATGCAGTCGATGTTGTGTTTCCCTTGTGTCCCTGGTTAACAGGTGTGTGTCTTGGTGTAACGTGCTGGCAGTGGCGTGTGTGTGTGTGTGTGTGTGTGTGTGTGTGTTATGATGCGCACTGTCATCACTGCCTCTCTGTCCTCCTCTCCCCTCCTCCCCGCCTGCCCTCTGCCTCTCTCGGGGTGGATCCTTCATCTCCGGTTTTTCGCCACACTGGATTCTCTCGCTCGGACTCTTATGTAAGCGTGTGCCGGTCGGAGAGACCGTGCCTGTCTCAGTATGATGCAAGAGGCAGTAAACGCTAATGACTTCATAGGGCTTTGCTCTGGTTAGTTCTCCATTGGATGTTTGTGAAATGTGTCAGCGTGTTTCCTGAGTGAATCTGTTCTTACTCTGAGTCTATGTGTACATTATGAGGCAGATTGAACGATAGACTGACGGACAGACAGGTAAATAGAGAGGTGGATTGATGGACAGAAAACTGTCTGTCTCTTTGAGTGTAGAGAGTTCATATGTACATTCTGGTCTGTCTTTTTCATTGCTGCATCATGGAGATCGTCTCTGGTTGTACGAATTTTCTGTTAGTTGCTCTGCTGAGCGCATCGTGGCAAAGATTGCTTTTGTCATGCTGCGAATGCTAATATTGTTCATAAAGTCTGGATCTGTGTGCTGTTAAGTGTGACTTTGTGTCCAAAGGCTGTTCTGTGCTTCTGCTGTGAGTAAATGTGTGAAGGTTGTATTTGCGGTTCTGTTGGGATTAATCAAAGAGTCTAATGCTAACAGTACTTAAGTCACATTTTCACACACTGTGAGGCAAGGATGGGAAAACATCTTTTGTCATCTCCTAAGTTGATTTTCCCAATTTCCTCTAAATAAACATTTTATGTCTTAAGCACTTTTAGCACTAGGCTCTTCAGTTGTGTTAAGATTGTGTATTAGTGGCTCTGCTAAGAGTAATTATGTTTGCACATCATGTACTCCATGACATATATGACATGTTTAGTGTGACTTTTTGTGTGAAAGCTGAGTGGTTCTGTAGAGTGACTTCAGCTTTATATGGGCCCACATGAGTCACATGCTCCATCCCAGCATCTGCTCAGCTCTATAGGATTTCCTGCAGTGCACGATTATCTGCCATCATCTAACACACATGCAGGGATTAGTCCCGTGTGTTTGTGTCCTTGATACTGCAGTGCGATTCCCAGCACATGTGTGCAGAGGTCACGTCTATCTATAAATCTTTTTCCTCTTAATCATCCCTTAATTTACAGGCACTGCAGCATGTTATGGTTCACATTTTAATCTCGTATAAAAGTGGCTTTATGGCGCTTAATGGTGTATGGATGTTTTTGTGTGAGTGCATATACGCATGTGTACATAAGCGTGTTTATATGTCTATGTGTGTGGGTCAATGTGCGTGTGTGTTGCATGTTTGTGTGTGTGTGTCTGTATGTTTGTGTATGTGTATAGGTGTGTATGTGTGTGTATGAATATGTGAGTGTGTGTGCGTGCGTGCGTGCGTGTGTGCAAATGCGTGTGTATTTGTCCAAATGTGTGCATTTAAGTCTGTTTGTGTTTGTGTGTGTGCGTATATATATATATATATATATATATATATATATATAAAACCCAAAACCAGTGAAGTTGGCACGTTGTGTAGATCGTAAATAAAAACAGAATACAATGATTTGCAAATCCTTTTCAACCTATATTCAATTTAATACACTGCAAAGACAAGTTACTTAATGTTCAAACAGGTAAACTTTGTAATTTTTTGCAAATATTAGCTCATTTGGAATTTGATGCCTGCACCAGGTGAACGGGCTAATTGGGAACAGGTGGGTGCCATGATTGGGTATAAAAGCAGCTTCCTTGAAATGCACAGTCATTCACAAACAAAGATGGGGCAAAGGTCACCACTTAGTGAACAAATACGTGAGCTGATTGTCGAACAGTTTAAAAACACATTGCTCAACGAGCTATTGCAAAAAATTTAGAGATTTCATCATCTGCGGTCCGTAATATCGTCAAAAGGTTCAGAGAATCTGGAGAAATCACTGCACGTAAGCGACAAGGCCGAAAACCAACATTGAATGCCTGGGACCTTCGATCCCTCAGGCGGTACTGCATCAAAAACCGACATCAGTGTGTAAAGGACATCACCACATGGGCTCAAGAACACTTCAGAAAACCACTGTCAGTAACTACAGTTCGTCGCTACATCTGCAAGTGCAAGTTAAAACTCTACAATGCAAAGCGAAAGCCATTTATCAACAGCACCCAGAAACGCCGCCGGCTTCGCTGGGCCCAAGCTCAGTAAGATGGACTGATGCAAAGTGGAAAAGTGTTCTGTGGTCTGACGATTCCACATTTCAAATTGTTTTTGGAAACTGTGGACGTCGTGTCCTACGGACCAAAGAGGAAAAGAACCATCCGGACTGTTATAGGCGTAAAGTTCAAAAGCCAGCATCTGTGATAGTATGGGGGTGTATTAGTGCCCAAGGCATGGGCAACTTACACATATGTGAAAGCACCATTAATGCTGAAAGGTACATACAGGTTTTGGAGCAACATATGTTGCCATCCAAGCAAAGTCTTTTTCATGGACGCCCCTGCTTATTTCAGCAAAACAATGCCAAGCCACATTCTGCACGTGTTACAACAGCATGGCTCTGTAGTAAAAGAGTGCGGGTACTAGACTGGCCTGCCTGTAGTCCAGACCTGTCTCCCATTGAAAATGTGTGGCGCATTATGAAGCGTAAAATACGACAACGGAGACCCCGGACTGTTGAACAACTTAAGCTGTACATCAAGCAAGAATGGGAAAGAGTTCCACTGAAAAGCTTCAAAAATTGGTCTCCTCAGTTCCCAAATGTTTACTGAGTGTCGTTAAAAGGAAAGGCGATGTAACACCGTGGTAAAAAGGCCCCTGTTCCAACTTTTTTGCAATCTGTTGCTGCCTTTAAATTCTAAGTTAATGATTATTTGCAAAAAAAAAAAATAAAGTTTCTCAGTTTGAACATTAAACATCTTGTCTTTGCAGTGTATTCAATTGAAAATGAGTTGAAAAGGATTTGCAAATCATTGTATTTTGTTTTTATCTACGATTTACATAACGTGCCAACTTCACTGGTTTTGTGTTTTGTGTATATATATATGTATGCTATATGTGTGGGTGCGTGTGCATGTATGCTGGCATGAGTCCATTTGTGCTCGCTCATGTGTATGTCTGTGCATGAGTGTTGCACATGTGTGTATGTGTGTGTGTGTGTGTGTGTGTGTGTGTGTGTGTGTGTGTGTGTGTTCTTGTACTTGCTACAAAGTGACAGCCAAAAAACGTTTTTCCTACAGAGTGGGGACATTTTTGGGAAGTGAGAACATTTTGGCCAGTCCTCACAACTGCAAAGGCAAATTGTGACTTATTAGTTAAGGTTAGGGGTAAGGTTAGAATTATGGATAGGTTAAGGTTAGGGTAAGGGTTTGGGTTAGGCATTCACTGCTTATTGTTAAGATTAGGCAAAGGCTGTAGAGACACAGAAAAATGAATGGAAGTCAATGTAATGTCTTCACAAAGATATAAGTGCAAGGATGTATATGTAAATGGACTGCATTTATATAGTGCCTTTCTAGCCAGATGACACAAAGCGCTTTACAATTATGCCTCACATTCACCATGATGGCGAAGGCTGCCGTGCAAGGCAACAACCTCACGAGCAGTGTGGGGTTCAGTCTTGCTCAACAACACTTCGACATGTTGAAGGAGGAACCTCCCGATTCCTAGCCTAGCTGCTCTACCTCCAGAACCATGCCGCCCCATGTGTGTATGTGTGTATTTGCATCTTATGGAGAGAGAGGCTATATCAGATGTCCACTGGCTCTAAACTCAGGTGTCTCTGCAGAGTCAGGAGAGCAGATCTGAGAGAAACATCCATCTCTGCTCAGATTCTGTTAGCGGTGTGTTTCACCTCAGACCTGAGGAGCACATCTCAGCAGCCTGCATTAACTCTCCCATCGCACCATTACATCTACTCCAGATAGAAAAGAAACTGAATTTAGCTGGATGGGGTCAGATGGGGATTCTCGATCCTGTACAATTACCCAGTCTTTTGAGGCTTATTTTTAACCTTGATAAAGGCCTGTTTGGCTGCAGTTTCTAAGAGGAGTTTTTTTTAGTATTTCATATTAGTTGCTTCACTTTGAAATAGTTTTTGTCTAAACTTCATTAGAAAACTGCTGGTACATAGAAATATCTAATTTTTCTGGGAACAGTCGCAGCTTATATTTGAAAACTTGTTTATTTATTATTTATTTCATTGTTTATTTTGGTAAAAAGTCATGTTCAGCATGTATTCTCCAAGCATCAGTGTTTTTTAAGTCCTGCTAGTTTGATTGGTCCATGTCATTTTGGTTTTGCCTGCAAATCTCTGTGCTTCTTATGTATTCTTACATACACTGTCAGTGCATGGCCTCACCCTCCGTCCCTCTAGGGCTGTATGGAAAAACATAACATAACATAACATAACAGGTGAGAACAGGCCGTTCAGCCCAACTACACTCGCCAGTTTCTTTATACTATTGTGAATATATCACGTCAGATACTCAATGACTCAATGGTATCTAGCTTTAATGGAGAATTCCGGTGTGAAATTGACTCGGGGTGTATTGAAACATGATAATGAGTACTAACTTTTGTTGAATACCCCACCTCCGTACGCACGCAACCTTTCGAAATACATGGCTTTTTAGCCGAAGCTCCTAACAGGCTTACAATGGTAGTGAATTGGGCATAGCGTTGCCATGCAAAGAAATCGCTATTTTTTCATCATTAACAATACTCAAAGTAACTCCACTCTTCATGGGTAGAATTCCGAGGGCCCTGACATTTAAAACGAGGCACTGAGAACTTTGAAAACGCACAGGTAGTTTATTAAAAAAGACTGTTTATGCAAACCGTACCTTGAGGTAGTTTCCAGTCGCCTCCATCTTGAAAGTCATGATAAGTCGATTGAGGAGCACAAACGAATAGGAAGGATAGAGGAACAGATTGCAATCTATTCATTCGTGCTCGTCAATCGATTTATCGTGACTTTCAAAATGGAAACTACCTCAAGGTATGGTTTGCATAAACAGTCCTTTTAAAACGCGTTTAAAAACGCGTCAGTAAAGGAAAATGACTGAGAACTAGCCAGGACTAATTGTCATAAAGGGACATTTCTGCGCCCCCCCAATTCCGGGGTTTAGAACCGCCACTGGTTTCTGCCTCAACAATATGGTAAGGCAAGATATTCCGCATCGAAATTACTCTTTGGGTGAAAAAATAAGTCCTAATATCAGTGCTAAATTGACCTTTGGTCACCTTCCATTTGTGACCCAGAGTTCTACTAACAACACTTGGTTGAAGGAATGCTCGATAATTCACTTTGTTAATCCCTTCAACATATTTAAAGACCTCAATCAGATCACCCCTGAGTCTCCTTTTCCTAAGACTAAAGAGATTAAGGATCTTCAGCCTCTTCTCATAGCTTTCATCTTTTATACCCAGAATTAGCTTAGTGGCTCTTCTCTGAACTTTTTCTCGAGCCTCTGTATCTTTCTTAAAGTATGGTCCCCAAAACTGTACACAATACTCCAGATGTGGTCTGACAGATGTGTTGCACTTCAGGTGCTTTGTTCCAGGATTGATTCACACACGGGCGCACACACGCACACGCACACGCACACGCACACACACACACACACACACACACACACACACACACACACACACACACACACACGCACACACACACACACACACACACACACACCAGCAGCAGAAGCAGCAGCTGAAGTGTGTGTCATCCCTCAGGTATGCCGGTGAGGATCAGGTCAGATCTGTGCTCATTACAAGTAATGTAGTCCTAGGAGGGAAGACAGATTTAACTGAGGTGTTCAGCTGTATCCAGATCCCTGACACAAATACTGCCCTCATCTTATCACACCTAAAATTTATCAGTTTATTCTTGGACAGTTTTATATCTGTGCATACTGCATACACCCACAATTTATAGATCGGTGTTAATTGTAAACTCTAAAACTGTTTCCACGTGTTGTAAATAAACGTGCATGCAGAATTCATGCATGGTTAGTTGCAAATCATTTTTTCAAAGGTTTACGACTCTTTCAGTTTGAGTTGAATTCCTGTGGATTTTACCCACCGATGATGTGCTCATGTTTATCTAAGTCACCACTGATCAGAGAGATGTCTTCGATTTGGAAGTAAAATATAGGCCTGACTGCACTGAGAGTGGATGTAAGGATGCACAGTCAGGACAGAACTATAGTCATTTGGACAAATCTGACTCACTGTGTTACGAAAAAAACACTGAAGCCAAGCCAGAGTACATGCTGTACATGACTTTCTGCTGAAATACCTAAAATTAATGTGTTTACTTGTGTTCTCATTCAGTGAGGAGCAATTTGTCCTGGTTCACTCTTTTAACTTGACAACCAAAGGCATGAAATTACTTTTCTCCAGGCTTTCTCCCTGTGTTTGATCCCACTCACATTGTAGCAGATGCTCATATCCGGAACAAATCTCGCTGATTATCCATTTATACGGCAGAATGTCATTCATAGAGCTGAATGCTGCACTTGAGAAATTCAGGTCAAGCTGCTTTTTCACCACTGCTTGAGATAGAAGTGGAGTTCTTGAATCTGAAAGTTCAGGTTGAGGTCTGTTGTTGTTTTGACTGATTGGTACAGGTGAGACAGAGGTTGTGTTTGTTGACCTGGAGGACTGGAGTTTAATGAGCTCCAGGTGAGGTGTTTATTATGGGATGTCCCTGGTGGCTGGAACAGGCTGCGGTGATCTCAGATGGCAAAGAGCATGATGCCTTCCTGTTCTGAAAGAAAGGGGATTTTGCGCCTCTCTGTAAACTGTGCCTCATATTCGTGTCCAGAAAAACACCTCATGCTACCATCTCCTGATTTCGACTCTCTCTCAAACTCTCTCTATTCTCTTGTCAGAATTCTGACCCAGTGCCTCTTTCCTCCTAGTCAGTCTTTCTCTCTCTCCTTCTGAATATATCTTCTTTTGTTCCCTTGGTTCTTTGTTCCTTGTCTCATTTTTTACCCTCTCGCCACCTCCACCACCCCACCCGTCTCTTTGAGACTTA